>OX424567.1:17378124-18610847 GCA_949152475.1 Terebella lapidaria
GGTCCATAATCTGGTGAAACCAAGTGAGGAAATTGGTGACATGATAACAACATCAAATACACGAGGCTGTCGAACTATAAATAAGTAGGCCTACGAATAAGCCGTGAACCTGGATTAATGAGCCGCCAAATGTCAGATGCCGAACGGGAACGCAGCAGAAAAAAAGTTGCGTTCGATTATTGATGGCGCGCAATGCGTGGAGCCCAGACCAGCCTTACCAATCAGAGCTCCCCGGTGAGGCCGACACGTGTATAAATTTGACAAGGCGACACCCTTACTGTTTGTCATTATCGGCAGAATCTTCGGGAGTGAAACAAGTGTTTTGAATACTAGTATAGCTCAGGATAATAGAACTCAGTCAGAACTCAATTTCAGGGGAAACATTAAACATTAGTAAAATCAGTTAACAATATCAGGAATCTTGTCTGTCTTCGCCACGTGAAAGGTAAGTGATAGTATATTCGAATGAATCCTGCGAATGATTCTGTGAGTCGAAAATCTGAGATATTACAGACAGACATAGAAAATCTCGCATCTTTTTATCATTCCTTATTGAATCATCATGTTGATATAACAATGATATAAATTGTTAAATTAATTAATTATCTATCCCCGGTTTAAATAGTTGTTTCCAGGGTTGAATAGTTGTTTCAGGTTTTAGGATTCTTTTCTGGCATGAATAATTTATTCCCAGTTTATTCCCAGTAAACTAACTCGAATAATGTCGAGAAAAAAGCTGCTCAAATTAAGCTACCTGAGACGTACACACTTAACCCGCGTGATGACACGTCGTCATTGAAAACTGGCAAAATGACAAAATGGCTGTCATTTAAATCAAAGAAAAGGGATTTGGGTCTATATCACGGTGGGGAAACGTACCGACTTCTTGCACGATTACCGCTTTCTATATGATTCAAAACTCTTTCTACATGATTGGTTTAGGCGGTAAGCACAGGGGGCTCTATGGAAAACACAATATTGTGGTGTCATTTTGCGCACAGAGAGATAATCCGTACTTGCACGGAACATTAGACATACTTTATTTTCCAACACATTATTCATGTTGATGCACGGGCTTTTGAATTTGTCACAATAGTCAATACGGATCGAGACTGACACAACGAAAACAGACATGTCGTTTTGCAGTAGACGAAATAGTGTCAATAAACACCTATTGTGCTGTATTATTGAAGTTACACACGTATTTATGTGTAGTTAGCCCAGTGGCGGTTAGTTGATGACGAATTTCTCAAGTGGACACCAATAACACAAGATAAACACCCAAAAGGAGGAACAAATTTAATATCGCTGCCTCACATGATCCCCCAAACAATTCTTATTTGTTTTTCGGAGTAATCTTGATTTGTTCATAATTGACATGATTTGTGAAGAAATAACATTATTTCCATGTAAATAATGTTATTTCTGCGTAAATAAAGTATTCCATTTGCGCGGAAATAACGTTATTTACCCCCATCGACCGCTGTGTTACGAGCTTGATTAGGCCTCCTGTTCTTGTGTCCTACATGTAGCATGTACATTGTATTTTCATTTTATCATTATGCATATGAAATAAATTTACTAACTTACTACTTAAAGTACTAGTAAAGTGAAAATATGATGTTTTGTTATATGAAAGATCTCATTGATCTGAGCAAAATGGTCTTTACGGTATCTCAATATCTCTATCCGTACAAAAGTTACAGCTATTTGAAACCGCCATTCCGGCACTACATTACAGAAGCCACTTGAAAAGTTCTAGCTACTCATTAATATGCAAATTAGATGCTAATGAGAATTCATGACGTTACGAGGGGAACAAATTTTAATTAGGATATTTCAAGCCATGATATAATGATTCTTATTGAAGGTTCTGACGATCTGACTAGTGCATATTTATTATGTACCATACATAGTCAATATCAACACGAACTGTACTGTTGCTATGGTTACCAGTCGTTCCATATAGCCGTAGTTACCCATGGTTGCCATGGCCATTAACTGCCAAGTCCGTCTATCCACAGACTTTCTGTCGATTATTTATGAAATAAATTATTATAGATCTCAAGTTGGCACCATTTTTATTTGTGCATACCCTGTTCTAGGTGGGTTTCTGGCCCTAGCAACCATGGTTGCTATGGGCCATACCAGGTCACTGGTTACCTTGACAACAACAGAAAAAGTGAAAACACTGATTATTCATATTAAAATCTGTATAGAGTAAGTTTTGATGAATAATCATAACATTAAATGAATGAAAAATACATATCAAAGTACCTAATTAAAACAGCTTCCCCCGATGACATCATGAATATCTCATTTGCATACTAATTAGCTAAATTGTTTTGAAAAAGTAAATTTGCCGATTTCAGTCTTTAAAGTGCTATAACTTTTGAACGGATTGTGATATTTACATGCCGTAAAAACCATTTTACTCAGATCAATGAGATCTTTCATATAAATTCACATCATATTTTCACTATACCAGTACTTTAATTAATGGATGGATGGATCTCCGTTTCCGTCTTTTGATAGAGAAGAAAAAAATCATGTTAGACTTGGGAAACAACAGCCTACAGATCATGCAAGAATGAGGAAAATAAGAAAAATGCATATAAGACGATGAATAGGCGTTACCGGTGCTCTACTTAGAAGGAATATGCAAAATGATATCAATGTTTATCTCTCTATTCCTTTATTCCGTGGATTTCTTCATGGAATCAGTGACTTTTTATAGAAAACGAAGTTATCAGAAAATTTCACGACACAATCAAGCCTAGCTGTGCACGGCTTTACGGATAAACTGTTGGATTAAATAATTATCACAATTGGCCACTGCAAGTATGGGTCACTCAGATGTTCCGTCGTGTGATTGTTGTTATAAGATACAACCTAAAATTGACGGATTTTGGAGTTTCAGCCCCCTGTTCGACACCCATCTTTCATATAGGTAGAAAGGGTGTTGCATCATATAGAAAGCGCTAATCATGTAAAAAATCGGTACGTCTCCCCACCGTGTATATCTTCCCCCCAAAATTGACATGTGATCTGATAATGGTGTCTATTCACATGTCTCTAGGAATTTATCAGAACACAACAAACAGCTCAAATTTCATAATTTGTCTTCTTCCTACAAAGTTTATACATGTACAGCATTACCAAAATATGTTATGATTTGAATGTCCCAAAATTTAGTGAAACAAAATAATGCTAAAACGACCAAAATCAATCAAATAATTGGTTAAATCAAATCAAAATTTGCGAAGATATGACCGGTTTTAACCAATTCCAATATCATTGAATCTGAACTTTACTTGTGAAAAACTCTCCTGAGTAATGCCAAATTCGCAACACGAGGAGTTGAGTTCTTTTTGATGTATGATACCGACACCATATGAATTGAATGATGCACGCTTAATCACACCCTAACCACAAATCTTTGTATTTCTTGTCACAGATCACATGGATTGGTTTCCTTAAAATTTGTTTGAGTGATTTAGTGATTCATTCAAGCTCTGATATTATTGGCAGCTGCTGGAACTTATGAATCTTGTTGGCAAAGTTGTTTCTCTTTTAAACTCAGTGGCAATGATTAGTTTCTCATGAACACAAAATGAGATAAATACAGCTAACAACAATAATCAGTGGGTCACTTTTATAGCATGTACCCAATCATCATTTTGAAAGCTAACCATGGGGATAACTGGAAATAATATTAGGGATAAATGAGAATAACATTTTTCACGACATTCAACAGGAACCAAATAATCTGGGAAATATTGTTCATCATCCCAAATAATCTAGTCTATCCTGACCAAATGTCATTGACCCATTAGGTTGAAAATGCCGTGGGAGGCGCGGGAGAACGAGCTGGAAGAGTTGCGGAAGCAGCTGGTGGACGAGGCTGGGAAGGAGGACCGGCAATTTCAGGCCGTATGCGAGGACGCGGTCCGGGAACTGCTGTCCAAGATAATGGAAAAAGACCTAGTGGACGCAAATGTGCGTTACTACTTAACTGGAGAGGGGAGTGAGACGTGTTCCCGCATGGTCGAGAATGATCCAGCACATGAGGAGGAGGTGCTGAGAGCTGTAGCAGCCATACACGCCGTTTACGTTCGGTCCGAACTTGCCTTCGACACCTCGTATCTTTTCCTCAATGCGCCCTGGGAAGGACCCAAGCGAAACCTGGCCGAGGACGAACTGGCCAACAAGGTCCAAAACGAGCAAGCTTATAGCAAATGGAACCCGAGTGAGGAGGAGAAAGCCAAGAACCCGAAGGATGACCTGGTCGTTCAAAGCCGGGCTGACATCGCCAAGGGTCTGGACATGGTATTCAGGAAAGGTTTGATGAAAACGCGGAGGATCACCATCGTGTATAATGGTGAAGGATACGGTGGAGAGGCCCACCCTAAAGGCAGTCTGTATCTGCACAAAGAGTCCGAAACGCCGCTTCCAGTAGCAGAATTCCTGGATATGGTTCAGCAGTCGTGGGAGCGAGCTGTTCGATGTGAGGCCCTGCAGACAGTCAAGCCTACTGAACGCAGCGACCCCCAGCCCGATACAGATATGGACATCGACGACCCAGAAAGCAACTCAATGTATAATAATCTCCATCCAGAAGACGACTTACCATACCACGAGATTCTGGACAAGATCCCGCCACTCCCCAGTCATGTAAAAGTGATACTGGCTCAGTGCCACGGATATAATGGCACCAGACCCCCAGTCATCTCTCGGTGGAAGTCCTGCTTTGAGCAGACCCCGTTGACTGACCCCAGTTTCAATAAAGGAAAAGCCATGTGTACATACAAATTCGATTGTCCAGTGAAAATACCAAACTTTACAAGGATGCTCATTAAAACGAATCATCCCGATCTCGAATTCTTCGCTCAATACAACCGCAGACGATGTTCTAAGGGGAAGCTCTCCGAATAAACTTCAGATGGGTTGAAATTAAACAACGACATAAACAACGACATGTTTTTTGGCTATTTTGTTTTCTACGGTGGCGTATTTATAGGACATGGCGAAGTGTTATTTTACTCCGTACGTACGAAAAAATAATCTGTACGTACAAACAACTATTTCGTACAGATAACTATTTCGTACGTACGAATTACTATTTCGTAGTACGAATTACTAATTTGTACGTACGAAATACAAATTCGTACATGTACGTACAAACCACTCTTTTTTCACATTAACAAAGGGTGTGGGAAAGAAATGTGTGAATGGATTTAGCCGTCCCGCCATGAGCATTTCATATTTTGGATGATATAGCAAGCAATACATGCGAGTGTGAAAAAAAATTCACTTATGCGTTTGAAATGTCTGTTTATTGTCCTGAAGTACATAATTTTATATACGTAGATCTATGCACTTAAACGTCGTATGCATAATCATATTGTAATGGCGTGGCTGAGGAATAAATATTGAAACAAAAGTATAGCTATCACTGATAGGAATATATCAATATTATTACATGCTGATGATATCGTACTTTTGGCAGAAACTGAGAACTTGCAAATCACGTTGGACCACAATCATGCACTCGATCTTGGTGTGATAAAATTAGGAAAATCATTCTGAACATATAGATATCAAATATTGTACACTTCATGCCCAAGCGTTGTTCACCAACCACGTTTCAATTCCATTTCGGTGATAACTGTGTGACATTAGCATAATAGGTTGACAAAGCATATATTTGTGTATGACCCTTCAAATTGTTTTCAAGTCTGGTCAAGTGAAATCGACGATGTACGTTCTATAATGTGTCTAAGTGGGTTGATCATCAATCGTTCTGGTATAGATGTTGTAACGGTTTTGGGGCGTACCCAAAAGTTTCCCCTAGGTAATTCTATTAGTGTTTTGTAATATTATGGTTAAATAACCGTTTATTAAAATGTATATGTGTTTAAAGGTTCATACGGTTCCGTATTGTTAATGTTTAAAAGGTTTTCCGTCTCGGAACTTGGTATATTTGTGATGTTGGTAAAGCCGGAGACGGATCCGGAGACGGAGACGGAACCGGAGACGGAGTCGGAACAATGGAGTACAAAAACGTAATGACGTTATTTCCGGAAGGTCATGTGATCAGCCTCGTTTTCGGTTTAAAAGGTGACGTGTCAGCCACTGATTGGTTGTAGAGTGTTTTTAGAAATCCGGAAAATATCAGTGTTTTGGCGGACTATGACGTCACAATAGGTTGGTCACGTGACATGGGTCTCAGGTCTATAAAAGCCCCCGCTTCACAGCGGACGGCGGAGTTGGTGTCCTGACGTCGACCTGTGCAGACCCCTTCTCCCATAGTAGAGTACTCCCTTGTTCCGGATAGAGTCATCCAGATGATAGCAGTTAAGTCTTCCGACTGTGCACTTGGAAAATAAACATGAAAACTTCAACCGAGTTGTTTTTCCGTGTTCGTTAGGTAACTGGAATTTATAATAAAGTTAGTTCGCCGGAAAAGAAAGTAATACGGAGTAAAGGGAGATAAGACCACAGTCGGTTAAGACCAAGTTGTAACGACGTCTTAGGGTGATCTAAGAACCCAGATCACCGAGGAAGGAGACGGAGACGGAGGTGGAATTCAACGGAGCAACTACGGAGGCGGTATCGGACGGAGCAGTTGCAGAGACGGGAACGACGAAGCAGTTGCAGAGGCGGTACCGGACGACGGAGTTGCAGAGGCAGTACCTGACGGAGCGGTTGCGGTAACCGGAAGTGGGAACACTTCCGAGATACTCCATTTCAGGTGCAGTCGCAGGTTGCGGTGAGGCGGAGCCAAGCGGAGCAGATTGCAGTGCGGCGGAACCTGGCAGAGCGGTTGCAGTATTCGGAAACGGCAACGTTCCCGGATTCTTTATTCCAGGCGCAGTCGCAGTTTGCAGTAAGACGGAAAACGACGGAGCTGTTGCAGTAAAGCGGTATCCCGACGGAGCAGTTGCAGTACCCGGAGACGGAAACGCCTCCGGATCCTTACCTTACAGGTGCAGTTGCAGATTAGCAGTCGGACAACGGTTAAGAGGTCCATTCCAGACCACGCTACCAACCTTAGAGACTTCTAGCCGGAGTTCAACCGTACAGCAGTAGCAGTATCCCGGAGTTTTACCGTTTCAGCTCCGGTTAAATAACAACTCACCCACCTCCCTAGAAAACCGGTTTATCAAGACGTCACAGAAGGGTGCAAAACCCGGTACAATGTAATACTACATACACTTATCAATGTATGTGAAGAAAAATGGTTTGATACTATTCGAAACAAGCCCATGTTTTGTCCGAAATGTACAATGTAGAAAAGACTGTCCCCTGAGAATGTCAAGTACCATTAAGTAAATATTGAAAATGTTTCAGTTAGCACAATTCCAAGTGGGCACTTTACCTTTGGGCTCGAATTAATGAAAGATTATGCCAACGTTATAATGCGAAATAAGTAAAATATGAGTTTTATTTCGCTATTGAAATTCATTTGTATGAAAATTGATGTTGTGCCTTCATTTGACAATGTAGTGTAACGGTTTTGGGGTGTTCCCAAAAGGTTCCCCTAGGTGATTCTATCAGTATTTCGTGTTATTACGGTTAAATAACAGTTTATTGAAACGTATATGTGTTTAAAGGTTCATTCGGTTCCGTATTGGTGATATTTAGAAGGTTATCCGTCTCGGAACTTAGTATATTTTTGATGTTGGTAAAGCCGGAGACGGAGACGGAGACGGAACCGGAGACAGAACCGGACAATGGAGTACAAAAACGTAATGACGTTATTTCCGGAAGGTCACGTGATCAGCCTCATTTTGGGTTCAAAAGGTGACGTAGCAGCCGCTGATTGGTTCTAGAGTGTTTTTGGAAATCCGGAAAAATTTAGTGTTTTCGCGGGTTATGACGTCACAATGGTCGGTCACGTGACCCTGGGTCTGAGGTCTATAAAAGCCCCCGCTTCACAGCGGACGGCGGAGTTGGTGTCCTGACGTCGACCTGTGCAGACCCCTTCTCCCATAGCAGAGTACTCCCTTGCTCTGGCTTAGGTCATACCAGATGATAGCAGTTAAGTCTTCCGACTGTACACTTAGAAAATAAACATGAAAACTTCAACCGAGTTGTTTTTCCGTGTTTGATAGGGAACTGGAATTTATGATAAAGTTAGTTCACTGGAAAAGAAAGTAATACGGAGAAAAGGGAGATAAGTCCACAGTCGGTTAAGACAAAGTTGTACCGACGTCTAAGGGTGATCCAAGAACCCAGATCACCAAGGAAGGAGACGGAGACGGAGGTGGAATTCAACGGAGCAACTACGGAGGCGGTACCGGACGGAGCAGTTGCAGAGACGGGAACGACGAAGCAGTTGCAGAGGCGGTACCGGACGACGGAGCAGCAGAGGCAGTACCTGACGGAGCGGTTGCGGTAACCGGAAGTGAGAACACTTCCGAGATTCTCCATTTCAGGTGCAGTCGCAGGTTGCGGTGAGGCGGAGCCAACCGGAGCAGTTTGCAGTGAGGCGGAACCTGGCAGAGCGGTTGCAGTATTCGGAAACGGCAACGTTTCCGGATTCTCTATTTCAGGTGCAGTCGCAGTTGCAGTAAGGCGGAAAACGGCGGAGCTGTTGCAGTAAAGCGGTATCCCGACGGAGCAGTTGCAGTACCGGGAGACGGAAACGTCTCCGGATCCTTACTTTACAGGTGCAGTTGCAGATTGGCAGTCGGACTACGGTTAAGAGGTCCATTCCAGACCACGCTACCAACCTTCAGAGACTTCTAACCGGAGTTCAACCGTACAGCAGTAGCAGTTTCCCGGAGTTTTACCGTTTCAGCTCCGGTTAAACAACAACTCACCCACCTCCCAAGAAAACCGGTTTATATAGACGTCACAGAAGGGTGAAGAACCCTGTTACAACTTTTTGGTGGCAGCGGTGGGATCATCTGCAGTATGACTACTAGACGGGGCAAATTGGCGGAACAGCAGGCGAAGGCAGCCGTGTCGGACACGGAGCAGCCAGTAGGAGCAGTTGGAGCTGAGCCGTTGCAGATGCCGGTTGCGGAAAAGGAAGCAGTTCGTCCTGCCAAGCGAAAGCTGTTGCAGCCGGAAATGCAGAAAGCAGTTGCAGAAGAGCCCCCTCGGGTTCCTTAAGGAGTACAGCCTGCAGAGCAGTTAGCAGAGGCGAAAATTAACTTTCCGGATCAGGCTGGCGATCGGGAACCGGATGCGGAGCCGGAAGGCGGTGAGAATTTAGTCGACAACCTGACCAGATTATTGGCGACCCAAATGGAGGTGTTTCAGCAGCACCTGGCAGTGACCGGAAAGCAGCAACAGCAGCAGGCAGAAGCAGTACAATCGCCAGCACCAAGGGCAGGAGTAGCCAGATTAATGACATACGATGGAACTAATCCGTGGCCAGAGTATGAGGCTCACCTCCTCGAATATGCTCGGTACTACCGTTGGACGGAAGAGGAGAAGGCGCTGAACTTATGTGTCAGTTTGAGGGGTAACGTCCGCAGCATACTACTGGATCTGTCCGCGGAGCAGAGACGCAGCTTTGATACGGTTGTGGCGGCATTAAAACAGCAGTTTGTCCGGGGGAGAAAACATTTGTTTTCCAGGCGGAATTGCAGACGCGGAAATTGCAGCCGGAGGAAGAGCTGTCCGAGCTGGCCAGAGACATACGGAGCAAGACGCGGCTAGCTTACCCAAAAGCGGGCCCGGCAACAACAGAAGTGCTCATGAAGATGCATTTCTGCAACAGTCTTACTAACCGAGATATGCGGTTGTCGGTATTGAAAAGCCATCCGGAAACGCTGTCGCAGGCCCTGGCTTTCGTTACCAAGTATGAGAGCATCATGAAAACCAACAACAGTAGACCAGCGGAGCGACACCGGACGAGACAGCTGAACACGGAGCCGGAGTGGAGCCAGGAGGTGAACGAATTGTGGAAGCAAGCCGAGCAGACTCAGCAGCAGTTGGCGGATCTGATGACTCAGGTCAAGGAAGCGGTTAGTAGGCAGCAGCAGCAGCGCAGTTCCCGAGCGGATTTAGAATGCTTTAACTGTGGCCGGAAAGGGCATTTTGCCCGAGACTGCAGGCAGCCGAAGCAGCAGCAGCAACGACGTCGACCACAACAGCAGCAGTCGCCGCGACAACAGCCGCAGCAACAGCCGCAGCAGCAGCCACGACAGCAGCAGCAGCAGCAGATGCAGCAGCAGCAGCCGGAAAACTACAGCGGGTCGCGGAAAAGGGGAATTCCGGGACCCGGAAGAGAGGACACCCCCATAACCGGCAGGTGATTCACGGACCCGGTCCCAGGGGCGAGGTAGGCATGTGTGTGACAGCCAAAGTATGCGGAGAACCAGTAACGCTGATAATCGACACCGGCAGCACTGTCACAATGCTCAATCTACAAACCTGGGAACGGATCCGGAAACCCGGAATGAAGCTGAAGCGGTCACCGATTCGTCTCTCAATGGTTGACGGAAGTAACATACGGACGCATGGCCGGAAAGAACTCCCACTCAACATCGCAGGAGTAGCTGAAACCGTGACGTTCGAGATAGCAGACTGTGAAGACGAAGGAATACTGGGAATGGATTTCATCCGTTCCCGGATATCCGGCATAAATTTTGACCGGATGACCATGCAGATGGGCAGCCAGGAGGTGTTCCTCACCATGTTCGAGCAGACCAGAGAGCCGTTTCCGATCAACGCTGTAGCAGATTACCAAATTCCGCCGGAAACGGAACAGCTGATAATAGGACAAGCAGAGAATGTCCGTGAAGCAGAAGGAGTACTAGAAATGCCACAGGAGCCTACTGAGAAAAGACCATGGCTGATCGGGAGAACTTTATCCCGGATAAAGCAAGGAACAGTCCCGGTTCGAGTGATCAATGTGATGGCGGAGCCGGTAATCATCAAGAAAGGAGCGCAGTTGGCGACGATGACCACCCTAGCGGCCGGTTGCAGTGTTGTCCCGTTGGCGGAGCGGAGCAGGAAGGTGCAGATTTCTCCGGAATCGGAGGCCGGGCGGAATTGGAGCGGGTACGAGAAGCTGCGGCAGCTAGCAGAGCAGACCCAAGATGCAGTGCCGAGTCATTTCCGCGAGAGAGTAACCGACCTCCTATTTCGGAATAAGCCGACCTTCAGCAATGATGCCGGAGAACTGGGGCAGACCAATGTGGTGCAACATCAGATAAACACGGGCAGTCACCGGCCAATTAAGCAGTCGACTAGACGGATTCCGCCGGACAAAAGAGAGCTGGTGAGCAGTCTAATTCAGGACCTGAAAGACAAGAACGTCATTGAGGAAAGTAGCAGTCCTTGGGCTTCTCCGATTGTGCTGGTGAAGAAGAAGGATGGAACCACCCGGTTCTGTGTCGATTACCGGCGGTTAAATGCAGTCACGGAGAAAGATGTTTATCCATTGCCGAGAATTGACGACACCATAGCAGCCTGTGCAGACGCCAAGTGGTTCACCACTCTCGACCTGACCAGTGGATACTGACAGGTCAGGATGGACGAGGACGCCCGGAAAAAGTCGGCCTTCTGTGTTCCCGGTGGCCTTTACCAGTTCAAAGTCATGAGTTTCGGCTTGTGCAATGCTCCGGGTACATTCGAGCGGTTGATGGAGAAGGTGTTAGTCGGACTGTCCTGGAAGACCTGCCTCATATATCTGGACGACATCATAGTCTACAGCAAGACCCTGGAGGATCACATCCGTGATCTTCAGGAGGTTTTCGACAAGCTGAGAGAGGCAGACCTAAAAGTCAAACCGTCAAAATGCAAGTTCTTCCAGCCGGAGGTGTCTTTCCTAGGTCACATTGTCGGAAGAGACGGTATCCGTACCGACCCGGCAAAAACGGAGGCAGTACGGAAGTGGCGGACACCCACCAACCTGACGGAGCTGCGCAGTTTCCTGGGGCTATGCTCCTATTACCGGAAGTTCGTGCCGAAGTTTTCCGAGATTGCAGCGCCGCTGAATCGCTTGACGGAAAAAGGGGTGCAGTTCCAGTGGCAGACGGAGCAGGAGCAGGCATTTGCAGAGCTGAAGAACCGCTTAGTATCGGCACCGATACTCGGTTACCCAAGGGAGCAAGGCCGATATATCCTGGACACGGACGCCAGTGACACCGGGTTGGGAGCAGTGCTGTCACAGAAGCAGGGCAACCAGGAGCGGGTGATATCCTACTTGAGCCGCAGCCTAACCAAAGAAGAACGGAGATTCTGTGTCACCCGGAAGGAGCTCCTAGTGGTTGTGTTTGCGGTACAGAAGAATAAGCAGTACTTGCTGGGACTACACTTCCTTCTTCGCACGGATCATGGCAGTCTTACCTGGCTGATGAATTTCAAAGAGCCACAGGGGCAGGTCGCCCGGTGGATTGAGCTCCTGAGTGAGTTCCGTTTCGACATCGAACATCGTCCGGGCCGAATCCATAATAACGCGGATGCATTGTCCAGATCCCCGTGCAGCCAATGCGGAAAAATCGACTGGAAGCAGGCCAAGATAGACGCCTGGAACTACGGAGAAGAAACTCCTCAGCCCAAGCCAAGGAA
This sequence comes from Terebella lapidaria, assembly GCA_949152475.1. Classification (NCBI taxonomy): domain Eukaryota; kingdom Metazoa; phylum Annelida; class Polychaeta; order Terebellida; family Terebellidae; genus Terebella; species Terebella lapidaria. Next base: position 17,390,659 of record OX424567.1, read on the forward strand.
GGGGGGACGCCGGAAGCGGTCACGGAGAACGGGCGGAGAAGCAGAACTGGCGGAGGAGGAGTAAATGAAGAACTCCAGGCGGTTGCGGTGACGGAGAAAGCAGTCCCAAGGATAGCGGTTGCAGTAGCAGAGAAAGCAGTGTCCCGGAAGCCGGTTGCGGTTGCGGTGACGGAGAAAGCAGTCCCAAGGAAGGCGGTTGCAGTAGCATAGAAAGCAGTGTCCCGGAAGCCGGTTGAGGTTGCGGTGACGGAGAAGGCAGTCCCAGGAAAAGCGGATGCGGTTGCAGAAAAGACAGATGCAGAGAAAGTTGTTTCTCGGAGGCCGGTTGCAGTACGGAAGGATGCGGAAAATGCGGTTGCAGAGCAGATTAGGCTGGCGGAAAATGCGGACCAGGATACTGTGCTGGGGCAGAAATATCAACCGGCTGATTTGCGGAGAATGCAGCAAGCAGAACCTTGGTACCCACTGGTGACGACGCTGATGGACGGAAGCGGTACAGCTGGCAGTGCAGACTTTTCCAGCATGAGCAGCGAGGAGAAAGTGCTGTACGGGATGCGAAAGACCTTGCTGAATGTCGACGGAGTAGTCTACCGGAAATGGAAAACGGCAGAAGGAACCAGCCGAATGCAGTTAATAACACCGAAGGAGCTGAGACAGGAGATTTTCCGTCTGGCCCATCAGAGCCGGATGGGAGGACACCTCGGAAGCAGAAGGATGACGGCTAGCATTCGGAGGCGGTATTTCTGGGCGGCTATGATGAGGGACATAAAGCAGTGGGTGTTGAGCTGTGACGACTGCGCGTCAAGAAGTATGCAGAACCTGAAACGATCACCGATGCAGAAATACCGGGTTGGAGCGCCCATGGAGAGGGTGGCAATGGACGTGATGGGTCCATTACCTAAATCCACCCGGGGGAACCGGTACATCCTAGTAATTGGTGATTACTTCACCAAGTGGGTAGAGGCCTACCCGATGCCGAATCAGGAAGCGGTGACGGTTGCGGACATATTCGTCAACCAGTTTGCAGCGCGGTACGGCATCCTGATGGAGATCCACACCGACCAAGGCAGAAATTTCGAGTCCGACTTGCTGAGAAATGTTTGCAGAATCCTGGGGATTCACAAGACACGGACAACTGCTTTCCGACCTCAGTCGGACGGTTTCATTGACCGATTCAACCGGACGCTGCAGCAAATCCTGAGCCTGTACGTAAGCGAGCGGCATACCAACTGGGATCAGCTAGTTCCGTTGGCAATGGCAGCTTACCGGAGTACCCCGCAGGAGACAACCGGGCAGAGTCCCAACTTGCTGATGCTGGGCAGAGAAGTTAACACTCCGGTAGAGTTACTGATTGGCAGGCCTCCGGGCGAATCGACAGCAGAAGTAACAGAGTATGGCAGTCAGCTCCGGGAGCGACTAGAAGCAGTATACAAGGCGGTTCGAGTGAAATCTGGCAGAGAGATGGAACGGCAGAAGAAGCTGTACGACCGGAGGAAGGTCGACAATCAGTTCCAGCCAGGAGATCGAGTGTGGGTGGCAGTCAAAACACGGAAGAAGGGAAAGGCACCCAAGTTGCAGAGAAAGTGGAGCGGTCCAAAGCTGGTGCTGAGCAGATTTACCGACGTGACCTACGAGATTGCAGAGAGTGAAACTCGGCAGAAGGTGGTTCACTTCGATTTGCTGAAACCGTATAATGGTGTCAAGCATCCGAGATGGATGAAGCGGAGAATGGCGGATTCCTGGAGGCAGGCGGAGCCGCCGAAGCAGAGTAGTGTTCCGGAGGCGGAACAGTCGGTCTCTGAGTCAGATACGGACTCAGAGTAAAGCCGCAGAGGACGAAGAAATATGGGAAGACGGGGTGAGCTGTAGAGCAGGAAAAGGAGATAGCTGAGACCCTGGTAAAACGTTGAGTTCCGGCAGAGAGCGACCGCAAGAAGTTGGAACAGTGAGCAAGTGCTGGTTCCGGAAACAAGGTGGAGAAAGGAAGCAGAGCGGAACGCGGTGCAGAGACCGGATAGAAACATCCTAGAGGTTCTGACTGGGTTGAGAGTATAGTCAACCAGTCCAGGGTAGCGGCCAGGGGTCCAGAAGAACCTGGGTTAGCGGTCTAGTATCTCCAGAGAAGCAGCTACACGTCTTCCGTATTCGAAGAATTAACACGGAAAAGTTTTCCGGCTGAGGACATTCAACAGGAGTTTCCACTTAGCAGAGACAGTAAACCGGCTGCAGATTGACAGAAACGGAGAAACATCACCCCAGATAGGAAGGCGCCTCCTTCTGGACAGAATGTATGCAGTTTCCAGTGTCGACAAGCAGTAATACCAGTGAGCAGATATGCAGTTGACGGAGCAGTACAGATGGCGGAAACGCACAACTAGCAGTCTAGATGTACGTCTGGCAGGCAGATTCAACTGGCTGAGACTCTATTCAACCCTCCTGATGGCAGAGATACTTCAAAATTGCAGATACTTCGCTCGGAGAAGCAGTTGAAAGAGAGCCGGAAAAACCCGGAGAAGCCGGTTGAGCCGGAGACGGACACCTCTCGGTTAACGGTTGAGTTTTTGCATAATTGTGACGTCACTCCTGAGGCAGCCAATCAGCATGGAGCTTTTCAAGTCACGTGAGCAGAAAGGGTATAAAAGGGCCTTGAAATCGGGCTCTGACAGCAGTTGGAGAGCAGACCTTGAGCTGTGCACATCGCTGTTAAAGTTTGGCGGAATCGAATCAAGTCCAGCATTTTCCGGCAAGAGCAGATTTTGCAGTGAAAAACGACTAAGTGTTTCCCGGAAGACCACCAGTCCGGAAAAGCGGCGCAGAAGTAAGACAGCCTCAGTACACGGAACTCTCCGGATGGCGTATCAGGCTTTTCGGGGGGGAAAAGGAGACGGCCTTGACGGAACCCGGAGCGGTCCCCGGAGAATAGACCTCGCCCGGTATTGCAGGAGGTGCGATCGGACGTTCGCCAGAGGAACGGACAAAGATGCACATATTTGCCCGAAGCAGAAGTACTACTGCTGTTTGTGTTCCTTCTACGGAAATCGGGCCAGTGACGTGCGGAGACATCTCCGGGAAGTCCACGGTTGGACCTATCCAGCAGAATACCGTCCTCCTCAGGACGAACACACCCTGAGTCGTGTCGGGACCTTCGACTCCGCCCTGAAAGGGATAGCTACCCGGTGCCGACGGGTCCACTTGAGCAGATACCAGCACCGGCCTCCAAGAACGCCTCCAGGTCCTGTGCTGTCCGCCGAGCAGCTCCCATATGGAACCGACTGGGACGCTGGAGCAGCCGCCCCCATTGGACAACCAGAGCAGTTAGATATGCCGGAGTGGGCTCCAGACCCGCAGGGCTGTCTCCGGGCGGCAGAGGCCGCACCTCAAGAAGACTGGGAGCTGGAAGTAGCGGCGGAGCCGGATGTTGCAGTTCAACCGGAGGCGGAGGCGGAGGACTGGGAGGCAGAGATTCGTTTAAGGGAGTACCGACCACCTTCTCCCTTCCCGGACACGGAGTCGGAGGAGTCCGAGTACGTCACGGCGGACGAGGAAGAGCTGTGAGGCAGTAAACAGAGGCGGATGGCAGTGTGGCAGAAGCGGAGACGGTGTGGCAGTAGACGGAGGCGGATGGCAGTGTGGCAGTAGACGGAGGCGGATGACAGTGTAGCGGTTGACGGAGGCGGATGGCAGTGTGGCGGAAGCAGAGACAGTGTGGCAGTAGACGGAGGCGGTTGGCAGTGTAGCGGTCGACGGAGGCGGATGGCAGTTTGGCGGAGAGGGTAGAGCGGTGGCAGTTAGCAGCAACAACAACACGGAAAAAAATATATATATTTATCCAAGAACCACCAGGGGGAGTTGCAGTTTGCCGAGCAGCCAATCATCAAGCAGATAAGCCGGTCACGTGACTTCCAGAGACTATAAAAAGGGGCAGATAGCTGTTACCGGACGCAGAAGGCAGTTTGCTGTAGCTGAGTCAACATCGACCCGAAGCAGAGAATCAGAATGCCGAAAGTAAAGACAACACCCCGCAAGCCCCGCCCTCACCGGTGTGGGGACTGCAACCTGGAATTCAAGAACAAACACACGTTGCTCCGGCATGTCACGGAGCAGCACACGAGTGAAGTCACCGTCTTCGCCTGTCCGCAGTGTGATCATTGGAGCAGATGGAAAGAGGGGACAAAGAAACATCTGCAGGCCCGACACGGAATGGACGCGAACCCGATTCGACTAAGGGTTGGCAGGGAGCAGTTTGAGGAAAAAGCCCTCCGGTCCAAGATGACTCCACGGAAAAGCAAGAAAGCAGTAACGCGGTTTGAACAGCTGTCGGATACGGAATCGGAGTCGGGAGGTTCGGTTTCATCTCAGACCCGGTACCGTTCTGGTACCCAGTCCGTGGCCACACTAGCAGCCGAGGTATCGTCCACGGAGGCGGAGAGCAGTTTGGAAGAAGAATCAGAGCTGAAAATTATGGCAAGCGAAGACGAGTTGCAGGACCCGGAGGACCCGGAGTCGGTTAAGCCACCTGTTACCCGAAGTTCTTCCTGGAACCCCTCCCGGAAAAACAGCCCGGACCCATCCCGGGGAACCGGAGCAGATCGAGGCCGCGGAAAGAAGTGGAGTCGCAGCCGTTCTCCGGAGAAACCCAGCCGGCATCAACGCCGAGAATATAGGAAGGAGAGCCCGGAGAGTACCAAGGGCCGTGGCGGAGAACGTGGCCGAGAGGAGAAGCGACACCCCCCATCCAAGTCTTCAGGAGGCAGCGTCAAGAGATAAGGCAAGGGGGTGTACGACTACAAGTTCCGGTTGTTGGAGGAAGGTTCCAGCGGAGCAACAGCAGAAGTCGGAGTGGCGGATATCGCGGAAATGCAGGGCAGAGACGAGAAAGGCAGTTTCCAGAGTCCAGCTCCGAGAACAACTAGCAGTGGCAGAGCGGTGAGCAGCGTGATCATCCGGCCCGGAGGCGGAGCAGAAAAGCAGATCCAGCGGCCGAGCAGATAGCAGAGCGGATAGCAGAGCGGATAGCAGAGCAGATAGCAGGGCCGATAGCAGAGCAGATAGCAGAGCGGATAGCAGAGCAGGTAGCTGAGCGGACAGCAGACCCGATGGCTGATCAGGAGGCAGAGCGGAGACCAAAGCGGAAGGCGGAATCAGGAGCAGAGCTGACAGCGAGTCGGAGACCCGAGGATCCACGGAGAGAACTTTACCGGCAACCATTCAAGCAGTAGCCGGAAGCAGAACCAGTACAGCGGCTAGGGATGACGGAATGGGGTCTTCCGCGTCCGACCAAAGCCATGCGGACGTGCAGAGAGCCCGGAGGAGTATCCTGATGGATCAAGCCAGAGCTACACCCGGAATCCTGTCTCCGGTGGAAACCAGGCCTCGACAGTCTTCCAGTGAGCGGTCCGGAAGGAGCCAGGCCCGAGCACCAACCCAGAGTCCACCGTACACTTTCTACCCGTTTGGCGGTCCTTCAACTCAACCGTGTCCGTCCCACTGTTTCCCGGTGAACATTGGAGGACGGAGTGCATCCGTCTTTGCACCTGCAGTCCCGGAGCATGCCAGATACTATGCCGTACGTTGGGGACCGGAGCAGTGGGGGCCAGCCGAGATGAGAGACTCCGGCGTCTACGTGGAGATCATGGAGCAGAGAGAGTCACCGTTTGGTCTCGTCCCGACCCGTCAGATCGTCCGGATTCCAGATTGGTCCATCCGGGATGAACGCCTCCGGAATGGGTTCTACGTCCCGCCCCAGTGGAGCCTCCATGATCCCGATCTTCTCCCAGTTGATGCCAGAGGAACAAGCTTCGGACGACCGTTGGTACCACAGACCATTCCACCTCGTCCGCCGTCGGGGAGCAGTTCACGCCGTGATACTGGTGGGCAGTAGTCGTCGCAAGTCGCCGCAAGTCGTCGCAAGTCAAGTCAGCGCAAGGAGAAGAAGGAAGAACCGTTTCCCAGATCCTAGTATAGTTAAGAGTTAAAAGTGGGAGACGGAACAAGCAAGATATCCGGGTACAGTGACCGTAAACTAGTTAAGAGATACCAGTACCCGGATCACGGAAAAAGTTGTGTTTGATTATACGGACAATTTAACGGTTAAAAATTTGTATATATGTGATATGTGATATTGATCTGTTCGAGACGAACAGAGTCTAAGGAAGGGGGAGTGTAACGGTTTTGGGGTGTTCCCAAAAGGTTCCCCTAGGTGATTCTATCAGTATTGCGTGTTATTACGGTTAAATAACAGTTTATTGAAATGTATATGTGTTTAAAGGTTCATTCGGTTCCGTATTGGTGATATTTAGAAGGTTTTCCGTCTCGGAACTTAGTATATTTTTGATGTTGGTAAAGCCGGAGACGGAGACGGAGATGGAGACGGAACCGGAGACGGAACCGGACAATGGAGTACAAAAACGTAATGACGTTATTTCCGGAAGGTCACGTGATCAGCCTCATTTTGGATTTAAAAGGTGACGTAGCAGCCGCTGATTGGTTCTAGAGTGTTTTTGGAAATCCGGAAAAATTTAGTGTTTTCGCGGGTTATGACGTCACAATGGTCGGTCACGTGACCCTGGGTCTGAGGTCTATAAAAGCCCCCGCTTCACAGCGGACGGCGGAGTTGGTGTCCTGACGTCGACCTGTGCAGACCCCTTCTCCCATAGCAGAGTACTCCCTTGCTCCGGCTTAGGTCATACCAGATGATAGCAGTTAAGTCTTCCGACTGTACACTTAGAAAATAAACATGAAAACTTCAACCGAGTTGTTTTTCCGTGTTTGATAGGGAACTGGAATTTATGATAAAGTTAGTTCACTGGAAAAGAAAGTAATACGGAGAAAAGGGAGATAAGTCCACAGTCGGTTAAGACAAAGTTGTACCGACGTCTAAGGGTGATCCAAGAACCCAGATCACCAAGGAAGGAGACAGAGACGGAGGTGGAATTCAACGGAGCAACTACGGAGGCGGTACCGGACGGAGCAGTTGCAGAGACGGTACCGGACGACGGAGCGGTTGCGGTAACCGGAAGTGAGAACACTTCCGAGATTCTCCATTTCAGGTGCAGTCGCAGGTTGCGGTGAGGCGGAGCCAACCGGAGCAGTTTGCAGTGAGGCGGAACCTGGCAGAGCGGTTGCAGTATTCGGAAACGGCAACGTTTCCGGATTCTCTATTTCAGGTGCAGTCGCAGTTGCAGTAAGGCGGAAAACGGCGGAGCTGTTGCAGTGAAGCGGTATCCCGACGGAGCAGTTGCAGTACCCGGAGACGGAAACGTTTCCGGATCCTTACTTTACAGGTGCAGTTGCAGATTGGCAGTCGGACTACGGTTAAGAGGTCCATTCCAGACCACGCTACCAACCTTCAGAGACTTCTAACCGGAGTTCAACCGTACAGCAGTAGCAGTTTCCCGGAGTTTTACCGTTTCAGCTCCGGTTAAACAACAACTCACCCACCTCCCAAGAAAACCGGTTTATATAGACGTCACAGAAGGGTGAAGAACCCCGTTACAGTATAAATAGTGGCTGAAAATTTATCTCTACTAATTTATACAAAAACATAGTTGGGAGAGCAAAGTGTAGTAGTAAATATTTAGCTTCATTCTTATTTAATGCATGCACGATGTTGTTTCTCTGTCATCCTACCTTTTTGTATACATGCACACTGTACATAGTTCCTAGTGATTGTACAACAGTGTGTATGATTGTTGTATGTGTGTTTAATTTCCATAAAAAAATAAAGAATCTTTTGTTTAGCCCTAACGATGTGGTCAATTATTTGTTTCATCAGGTCACCGAACCTGTGGTCCGATAACTTACTGGCATGGCGATGCGCCCGTCCCTCGTCCGTAAGACGTGAACATTTTCATCTTTGGAGTTTATGGTTGAATTCTCATGAAAATTTCAGGGGAAAATGACTAAAAATAATTCAAGATGGGGGGTATTTTTTTATTTTATTTTTATTTTCGCTTGTTCAACAAAATGACGGCTATTTTCGAAGAATAACGCCCAATTTTTGCCTTTGGCAGTTAGTTCCCCAATTTTGCATGCCCATTATGTACAAGGTGTCCTTTAGAAAACAGTTCGTTTGGTCCGGAAAGAAGTCACTTTCCTCTCCGAACATTCACAGCCCCAAAAGTTTCTTTTCATCCTTGAGAAACGAATCATATACTTTTTCCTTCATAATCACTGTGGCGAGACTGGATGCACTAACGATCGTTAGTGCATCCCGCAATGGCGAACAGCACTCACGGTTCGTTTGAATTTTCTTCATTTTTCCGATAATTATGATTGTGATCGATACACAGTGTAGAATATTTGGGACTGTAACGACCCAAAACCCCTCCCTCACACGTTCTCCCACTCGACATACATGACACGGACTCATCACATGGCTCCATACTTACCTTACGTCACCAGCACACACCGTCCTAGCCACCGCACCACATGCAAACAACCCACGATGACACACCCCTCGTGCCCTCCAATCACCACATTTCCAGACACTTAACCACGCCTATCCAGACATTATATCATATTCGACCTATCACGACATCACCTCCATATACACGCGGGAAAATTACAGACACTCAGCACATGGTCCCGCGCTTTCCCGGACTCGTATCATTGTAACTTTTGGGTTAGAACTTAAAGAAGTAAGAAGTAAAAGAAGAATTGTAATAGAGAGGTACAAAAAAAGCCACGAAGAATATTGTGAATTAAGAAGAAATCACGACTATATCGGATTATAGAATATTTCGGACTATATCACTGGGATTACGTGTGAATGCCGTGATCGTTTCATCGAACTTTAATCATCCCGATAAGCTCCGGATTATTGGAAAGAAACGTCGGACTATTGTTTTGTGTTAACGCACGACATACATCATTACTATATGATCGTGTCGGCGTAATGGCCGCCGGGAGACACGCTATTTCGTCACAACACATACACCTGCTGATTCTTATGCGCACGAAACAACCGCTCGTTGCAAATACATCGCGATTTATGTTGGTTTGAGCACGAGAAACTCATCTGAAAAAAGCCGAAAAAATCCCTAACGATTGTTTTTGTCAAATCGAAGATTCCCTAACGAACATGTGAAGATTCCCTAACGATCTTTCCTTCATTAATTCAAATCTACGTTATTTAAATTTTAAGCGTGAATGAAGTACCAATTGACATGTCTTGATGTGTACAGATGATCTCCTGATATGAATAACATAATATATTGTGTACACGTGTGTGTAGGTATATGAGGTATGTGATTATATTTTGTATTTATTGATACACACCATTAAATCCAACTTCACTTGGAGCCGAAGCTTCGTTTGCGATAGTTAGACGAAAGGTACATAAGTGTGCGTCTAGTTCTGTTTATCTAGTACAGATTTTCTATTTTTAATGTGACATTCGCTAATCAATGTCGCATAAATCAACGAATTCACAATGGTGTATGATATGGACCTATTACAATATACACGTATTAGGCCTATATCGTTAGGGAATCTCACTTTTGTCGTTAGTGAATCTAATCGCTAATTCTTTTTCTCAACATATCTCAACAAAAAAGCGTGATCTGCTTGAAATAACTACGCATGTCTTTGACCAAAACGCTAACACCTTCGAAGTATCCATTTATCACAAATGGACCCGTCATCTGATGAATTACGGTTAAAAACCAAACTGACCGTGTTTACTGCCCGCCATGATTGCGGGATGCACGAACGATCGTTAGTGCATCCAGTCTCGCCACAGTGATAATCCATGGGAGCTCTATGGAATAAACTATTGGAACACTTTCAAATGGAGCGTGAAAATGATACATTCAAAGGGAAATCATATATTGTGATTTCAAAGGTGACCTAGAATTTGACCTTCGATGACATTGAAGGGTCAAAATATTGTTGTTGTTTTTTGTCGAAAAACAATGATTTCTGGACCTTGGCAACCATATTTCGTCATCCTCTTTTCTCTTCATAACAGGAGCTCCACGACTCCCAGAACACTTCAAGATAGAGTTTAAGTAATACTATTGGCAGACTGCAACGGGGAGTCACACATGGTGATTTGTGTGGTGGCCTTGAATTTAACCTTCAGTGACCTTGAAAGGTCAAGGCGGCAATTATGGTGAAAAAAAATGTCGAAACATATTTATTAAGTACGATAACTCTAAAAAGTTGGACGTACAATATTTAGGCCACATATTCCATATAATAGCTGTGTGGGTTGTATTCCGAGAATGCTCGATAGAGCTTACATATTTGCACAATCAAATAGGAAGTCATTTTTGGTCATTTGAGTGTTGACCTTGAATTAGATCTTAGATGAGCTTGGAAGCTTTTTTTGTCATTTTGTCCAAAAAAGTGACCACTTCGGACTTTGACAGCTTAAAACTATACATTTCTCATAATAACCTAGCTAGTTTTATTATATTAAGGTGACGTATTTGTTACATGATAACATTGCAATGAATACGATCAACGTCTGTGATACGAATATCCCGGGACTGTGACTCTCCCGGGAAATTTCATTGCCATACGACTATCACGGGAAATTGCGACCATCCCGAGGGCGACTGGGACAAACCGGGAAACCGTTAACAAATTATATGCAAGCCATACCCTACGCATATCACAATTTTAAGCGTTAATACCACCATAGAACTTTCCGAGTTCTGAGAAAAAAAATAGTTCATTAATAAAAACAATTTGCCCATTCGGTCAAGCAAATTACTAGTAAACCAAAGATTTTCAAATGGAATCTTTGATTTTCCACTACGACTTGTTTGACACAGCTTAAAGTTTAAATTAGTATTTTGTTTCACAAAAGACTAACGTAATTTTGATCAAATAATTCTGCCATGAATGTATTTTATATAGGGGCCTATCACAGATATCAATAAATTTCCTATACTGTACATCTACTAGTAGTTTAAACCAAGTTCAATTTCTTTTGCTCTCTTCGGTTTATCCTTTATTACATGTACATTATTCTGTTGGAATACATGTACTCTTTTCAGCCTATCTTCCATATCGTTGGCAATTATAAGAATACGCTCTTTGAATAAATAAGTGGTTATATTTGTTTTTATATTTTATGTGTTCCTAAAATATCTTAATTTTATACTGAATAACTTTATTCACTAAAGGCCTCGGGCCCATGTGCATGTACAGAAGAGTGCAACAGCAAGGCAAATTGATACATGTACATAGATATATTTTTAGAACAATTTACAATTCATTGATTTTACGATGATCATTAAATGCGTGATGTAAAAACGCGGCTAAATCTTTTATACATTGAGGGTTCCGAGAGGATAGTATTTTTTACAAAGTTTCCAGTTTCACCATAAGATGTTATATGTTTCGACAAATAAGTGCAACTCTATGTTTCCAATAAAAATCTAATGATAAATATAACTCAAAATCCAACGTGTCTTTGTGTTTACACAATAATTCAAGCTTCGAGTTCGTTGAAACATCATCATGCCAAGTTTGGCTGGATATATCAATCAGACGTTGTTTTAATGTACATAAAAATATATCTGTATTACCAACCCCTTGATTGAGCCATACCTCCCCAAATCCACATATATACAAAAGTTGTTTTATTTCAGATGCCCAAATCATACCCCCTGTAGTGTCAAATTGATTCAGCATTTTATAGAGTGAATTTCGTATTTTCGTTTCATCATCCTGCACAACTTTCAACCAAAATTTTATACATCTATGCTTATACAGAACAGACAAAGGCAGTCGACCCAGCTCACCGAGTGCTGCCGCATTAGATAGATGGATGGATGGATGGATGGGGAGATGGATAGATAGATACTTTATTATGTCCAATCGGAAACTTGTCTTACGACTAAAACATTCTCGGATGAGTGAAAAAAAAAAACAACACACATACATAAATGAACAACAACAACAAAAAAACACATACATAAATGAACAACAACACATACAGTACATACACAACAGAACCACAGATACAGAGCGGATTTGAATGGGTGGTATTATTGAAGCACTAAAGTAAAAAGTAAAATGTTAATATGGTGATGAATAATAATATTACTGTAATATTACAAATAATAATAATAATAATAATAATAATAATAATGATAATACAGAAAATAATAATAATAATAATATTAATAATAATGATAATAATAGTAATAATAATTAAAAAAAGTACTACTACTAATAATAATAATATAATGAGAAAGACAATGAAATAGTTGACTAGATGATAAGCACCGTAAAGACTAGACCGTATTGACTAGTAGTGTTGGACTAGCGAGCACAGTTAGAGTTTAAAAATACGATAGAGCGCGGGACAAACGATCGATTAAACCTAGTGGTTTTACACCTGGGTACTTGTAGTCTGACTCCTGCTCTCATGTGGACAGAGTTTGAGTGGAAAGGGTGTGACTCGTCATCAATTATATGTTTGGCTCTGGTGATACACATTGATTCATAGATAGCAGACAGAGACTGGTAGCTATATCCGGTAAGCTTGCTTGACTGTTTGATAATCATAGACAGTTTACTCAAATCGTGTTTGTTACCATTTCCAAAATACACAGTGAGACAAAAAGTAAACACACTTTGGACAACAGACTTGTAGAACATGGTCATGATTGTTTGATCGACTTTAAAACCGTGTAATTTTCTAAGGAAGTACAATCTTTGTTGTGATTTTCTGTACATATTTTTGATGTTTGACGACCATTTTAGTTTATCATCTATTATAGTGCCAAGATATTTGTACTCACTAACTCTTTCCACCGCGCTGTCCTTGATAACAATGGGTGGTATCGGAGATAATTTGTTTCTGAAATCAAACAGCAGCTCTTTCGTTTTTGAAACATTCAGCTCGAGAAAGTTTGTTTCACACCAGTTAACAAAGTCAATAATACAGGTATGGAATTCTGTGTTACCACCATCATTTTTGGATAACCGTCCAATTATAGCCGTATCATCTGCGTATTTAACAATGTCACAAGAGTTAGAGTTACTAACACAGTCATTTGTGTAGAGCGTGAACAAGATGGGTGAAATGACGCATCCTTGCGGTGCGCCAGTGTTGGTAGTGATGACGTCCGATTTAGTGCAGGTTCTTAGCTCATGATTTTGGACGAATTGTTCACATTGTGATAAAAGCATGAAACTTTGCAGAGGGGTAGAGTATCACTCACTGATCAATATAAGCTAGGGAGCCATTCTCAATATGGCCTGTGACGGATTTGGCAGCCATTTTTCTTTTTGCAGTAAATCGACCCAAAATGGCCTGTTTGAGAAATTGGTTATTTCTACCTGTGCATGTCAAATATTATCCAACATCAACAAAATTGGTATCAAACTGACCGGAATAACAAGACCAACCCACTTATAACAGAAAAAGATAATTATATGGAACATTCTACAGCTATATGTCCAAAAAACAGTTTTTTGCTTGGACATGTACAATAGGTGTGCCTGCACCCCCTCACCGCATGATCATCTGAAATCAATTTTTTAGTTAGATTACATCCTATTATTGAATATCAGGGAGATTCCAGAGATCCACCACTTGCGAAAATGGATGTTTTGGGCCTTTTTCAAAATGGCCACCATCGAAAATGCCGAAATCATGTTTTGGGCCATAACTCGGCTTCTATCGCAGGTAGAGACATGGTTTTTGTGTCTATACCCATGTTTTTGATACTGAAGAATCCTATTCTGTCATTGCTGAGTACCTGTGTCTGTTGGTTGCATCAGAATTAAAGATGTCTGACGAGGTGCGAATGATATGTGTAGAAACCATGAGAGTGGACCAGATTGATAGTGAAAGCAGTTCCATTCCCACATAACAAGCTCAGAAGATAATAATCAATTTACAGAAATAGTGCCAAGGTGAATTCCTTTGAATTCCTGGACACATGATTTGATGATGAATGCAACCATCGCTCGTAATCATCAAAAACGAGTGCAGTTTTCTGTCATTTGACCTGGTAGGAAAGTCAAAAATGCTCATGAACCAGTATTTGGGGTCTGCAGAAGCCTTCTTCATTAGTTGTGCATGTAATGCAACACCTTTTCACTTCACGGAAAACAAGGGAAATCCAAGATGGCTACCAAAGCCAACAGATAATTTTTTTAATATAAGCAAGGTCTCTGCATAAGAATTATCAGTATTGGAACTGAACAATCCAATAATAGACTATTACAATTCCTGTAATTTCTCTTCTATTACATTGTAATCATGGTACAATAAAATGCCAGTAAAGTTCCCTATCATTCTTTGATCGTTTTATCAGCTGTCATGAACATGGGAAGGGTCCCTGCCTCAACACCCACCAGTTTTGTTCTGCGTGGCCATTGTTAAAAAGCTTTCCTGCTGACACAGTAGCATAATCGTGCTGATGTGTTTAATACAATAAAAATGATTTTTTTGTGCAGCACGGTAGGACAGTGAACTGAAAACAATGCAGTAGCTCCCGACAAATTATATGCCATTCCCAGCTTGACCTCTAGTCTCAAGAACGATCACACAGCAGATAAGCAATGGCATATACATGTTCATTCCAACTTGGATCTTCTGGATACGCAAGGTGAACTATATTTTGTGCAGAGGCCCCTACTGGTTAATGGGCTCTAGTTCGTGTCCTTAATTGGAGATCTTCTGAAATGTTGTTCTAGCACATCACATGTTTCAGGAATTCATTACATATGACTGATCTTGTGAAAGAGAACCTTCATCCCGACAAGGCCAACGTTGATGTCATCAGTGATAAATTCATGACCCTATTTCATGCATTCACTGGATCTAACAGCGCGTCCTCCTTCATGTGTTAGTATCATCTGAGTTGAGACGATGTAATTGGTCTGTGATGATGCAATTGGTCTGTGGGCTGTCCTTCATTGAATATATTATTTATGATATCAACATTGACCTCGTAAGCACAGGGACTAGAACCCATTAACAACTAGGGGTTGTTCAAAACCCTACAGGGCATGGATGGAATGAAAAAGACGGCAAGAAATTCCCCATGTCATATAGGTCGTTGTCCAAGAGGTATTTTGTAAGCTGAGTAGATATAACACGCTCAAGTACCTTGTAGACAAAACAGAGATTGGACACTGGGCGGTAGCTATTCATCTGCTCTTTATCCAATGAACTGTTTTTCAGGAGTGGTGTGATGAGAGCCAGTTTATATCCAGTGGGTACAGTGCTAGTTACAATGGAGGTATTCACAATGTTTGTGATGGCTGGGAGAAGGACACCCAGGCACTCTTTTGTCAGAGAAGGTGGCAAGGGGTCGAGACTGCAACATTCTGGTCACTTTCTGGTGCTTTCATGATCACTTTCTCGATGTCACTGACAGTCATCGTAGAGAAGCATGACAAGGTAGTCGTGGGGCCACAGATATCAGGACATCTTGACTCATCGGCAGCTGCCATGCTGTCGAGATTGGCCCGTATCTTAGCCACCTTGGTTGTGAAATATTAACTGAAATCTTCGGCCAATTCCTTGGAATCAGTATGCACTGGAAGAGATACCTTGGATGAGGATGTTAGCTTCTTGACCTCCCTGAAGAGGCCCCGTTGATCACTTTCACGGATTCTGATGGTGTGATACTCTGTCTTTGCGTCAGATATCAGTCTGTAATACTGATTACAGTGATCGCGATAGATATCTCTGTGGACAATCAGATGCGACCTCTGCCAGACCCGTTCCCATTTCCGCTTCTCTGTTCTTGCCTGTCTGATTTCATCAGTGTACCAGGGTGCACGAGGTCGTACATTCACTTTTCTGCTTTTGGCAGGGGCGTGTTTATCCAGAACTTGGACTAGAAGCCTGTTGTATTAGTCACTGAGGTCATCAACATCGGCGCTAAAACCTTTGCGAATGGGTGATTGCCTTATGTCATCGCTAATTGCGACAAGGTCAATCTTCCTGATAGCTCGTTGCCTGAGGCTGAGGCCTCGGAAAGTGTGCCTTGAACACACTCACAGCATGATCAGACTGCATGTTATGCATGACAATTGGCTTGGAGATGAAGGAACTAGGATCCCTTGTGATGACCAAGTCTAAACAGTGTCCACTGGTATGGGTCGGTTCTTGAACTAGTTGCTGCAGATTACTCGAGACTATGAGGTCAAGAAATTCTTTGGCTTGTTTGTTGTTCTCCACATCAACGTGGAAGTTGAAGTCACCTACAATGGCTAAATGTTCTGTTCCTAGCGAGATTGACTCAATGAGACAGGAAAATTCTGTGAGGAATTTTTTCATTGTGAAATTATTCTTTGACGATGGTGGTGGTCTATATATGGTAACCAGTCTGCAAGATTGTGACTTGAACGATAAAATAATGTCTATGTGTTCAAACGAGGAGTAACTTGTGTGGCGTATCTTGCGAGTCAGTGAAGATTTCAAGATAACACAAATATCCCCACCAGTGCGATCTTTCCTTGGAACAGATATGATGTCATATCCCTGGAGGATGGTTTCTATTTGAGCCAGAGTTGGAGTGTCAGAGTCTGTCCCAGTCAACCACGATTCTGTGATCGCCAACACATCAAGATCGTCATTCCAAACCAGAACACATATCACATCAATTTTGTTGTTAACGGATCTGGCATTCCATACAGCTATGTTCAAGTGAACTGGGTTGGGTAGTCGGAATGTCAATGGAACGGGCTCTACGTTAACTGTAGTTGACTGTTTACTCCTTATCAACTGTTTAGCTTTCCTGGGGGCATGAACACATTCGATTTTCCTTTGCTTGGCCTTGCCAGCAGAACAGCCTCTGTGCGTTCGAGGAGCCACGCATAATCCCACACACCTGAGGGCATGCAGTGTTCTCAAGTCAATAGCCGTCTTCTGTCGGGGCTGCCATAAGTCCAACAACTCTGACCTGCTGTATTGATTCAGCATGATTGCTAATTATCCGTGAATAATTCGCAAAATTCAAGCTAAACACTGGGGTTTGTTTACATATTGCTGCAGAGCATTCAATATAATTATCTTTTTTCATTATAGGTGAGTTGGCCTTGTTATTCCGGTCAGTTTGATACCAATTTTGTGGATATTGGATAAAATTTAACAGGCATAGGTAGAAATAACGAATTTCGCGAACCGGTCGTTTGAAGTCGATCTACTGCAAAAAGAAAAATGGCTGCCATATCCGCCACAGGCCATATTGAGAATGGCTCCCTAGCTTATATTGATCAGTGAGTGATACTCTACCCCTCTGCAAAGTTGCATGCTTTTTTTTTGTGAACAATCTCTCAAGGCACACGCGCTGAGTCCTGGAGGTGAGAAATTCATGCACCCAGAGGATTATGTTAGGGTTCACCCTCATCCCTGCCAGTTTTTCCATGAGTATGTGCGGTTGTATCGTGTTAAACGCGCTGGAAAAGTCTACCATCAGAACTCTGGCATAGTTACCCGAGGAGTCGAGGTGTTGGTAGAGTGAGTGAACAAGAGTCAGAGTCGCGTCCTCAACACTCCGCTTGGCACGATATGCGAACTGCTGGGAGTCCATGATTGGGCGCACTGCTGGAAGTAGGTGCGAGAGTATAATCCGTTCGAATGTTTTCAACAAAATTGAAGTAAGTGCGACTGGTCGAAAATCATTGTTGGTTTTTGGCTGAGTCTTTTTCGGAACAGTTTCGGATGTTAGAAAGGCGCCACTGCTCAGGCAGAACATGTGTGTCCATGGCTCGTTGGAAAAGCTGGCGCAGGACCGGTGCAACTTCATGTCGGCATTCCTTAAGAACGCGCCCACTTAATCCATCAGGGCCACATGCTTTGTTGGGACGTATCCGACTCAGACCCTTTACAACACTTTCAGTCGTTATTTCAATCGTTTCGGCGGTAGAGGTTTCTGTAAGAAGTTTTGATCGGATTTTTTCACGGTCTTCTGCGAAGTCGTACTTGTCAAAGCGAGCAAAAAAGGTGTTAAGTTCGTTTGCAAATGCCACCGTGTCAGATGAAGCTTGTGCCTTGCCTTTCAGTCCAAATCCAGTAATCTGCCGTAGTCCGTGCCATGCGTCTTTCGTGTTAGCCGATCTAAATTTGTCCTCTAGCTCGTGTCTATAGTTGGTTTTACAGGTCCTAATTTGCGCGTCAAGATCGTGTTTAACTGCCTTTATTTCGTCTCTGTTTCCACCCCACATTGCCCGTTTTTTCCTATTTATCGTGTGTTTCAGGTCCTTAATAGTAATCCAGGGCTTGTTATTGGGATAACACAGCACCTCCCTTTTTTCAACAATCATGTCCTCACAAAACTTAATATAGTCACCTACAACGTCCACAGACTGTGTTAGATCATCACTATCGACCAGATTATCCCACAAAGTACAGTCGTAACAGGCGCGAAGCTCTTCGATACAGTCCACAGACCACGTTTTAACCAGGCGTCTTTGGGGTTTTACTTTGCTTTAACTTCTGTTTATACGTTGGTGTTATATGCACCATATTGTGATCTGATTTGCCCAGTGGTGGTTTTCGGTGACATGAATAGGCATTCTTCACATTCACATAGCAAAGATCGAGTGTTCTTTTGATTGATTGATTGATTAAATTTATTCAGTAAAATAACATACAGTATAAATAACATTATAATGCACATTAAAATACACGGATGACACAAGAAAGTGAAGACACTTATTTCCATTGTGGTCCGGATCTAAATCACATGACAAAATAGGTTGCCTAAAAGTATAAATATAATTGTATAAATGAGTACACAAGTGTAAATGACTGATTGTATAAATATAACTACAAAAGTAGACAAAAATTGGAAAAAAAGATGGAAAAAATTGAATTTTAACTCCATAACAACATAATGGTGACTAGATAACCTAACAACAAAGACTAGAATGTTACAAATAAATAAAAGGGTTTTGTGACTCTTGATAGAACTTGTTGAATAAAAAAGATTTGACTTTGGACTTAAAAACTGATTTAACACTTGTTGTTCTGATATCACTTGGTAACTCATTCCAAGCAGTGACTGATGTGTACCGGAAAGAGGAGTGACCAAAAGACTTTACAGATGGGATAACTAGGGACATTGGGCCAGATCGGGTGTTGTGGCGGGAATTTTGGATACTAATGGAGGAGGTTAGGTATCTGGGAGCATTTCCAAAAATCATGTCATGTATGTAATTTACTTTAAGTTGGTTGACGCGGACTTCCACTGGTAACATACCGACGGCTTTGAATTCCTCGAACCCTATGTGGGTTCTAGGGGGAGCGCTTAAAAGAAAGCGAATGACCTTATTTTGAGTGGTCTGTAGACGATTCTGAAGTCTCTTGGTAAGGCCAGAATACCAAGAGGTGCTGGCATAGTCAAAGTGACATTGAATCAGAGCTGACGTAAGGAGTTTTTTAGTGTCCACATTAAGGTGTCTGGCCTGTCTATACAGAAATTTTAGTTTGGCGTTAGATTTCTTGATAATATTGTCAGCTATATGGCTCCCACTAAGCGATTGGTCAAGTTCAACGCCAAGATATTTCACACATGAATTACTGGAAATAGAATGACCATCGCAGGTGACGTCAAGAGGCTTTGTACCATTCAGCCTTCTGGAAGAGCCAAATAATATCGACTCCGTCTTTCCAAGGTGAAGAGATAGCTTATTTTCCACAAGCCACTCTTGTACGGACTGAAGTTCGACAGTGAGTCGTTGCTCAATATCAGCTACATTTTTGCCAGCTATAAGGAGTGCCGAATCGTCTGCATATAGCAGCAACTTGCATTTTGCTGCAGTGGGCATGTCGTTCACATATATGAGGAACAGTAGGGGACCCAATATGGATCCTTGGGGAACCCCACAGACCACATTAGCAGGTGACGAAGTGACGCCATTAACTTCGACACACTGCTGCCTATCAGATAAGTAGGCTCTGAACCAGTCAACAGCAGGTTTCTGAAGCCCAATGGCTTCAAGCTTGTTTAAAAGGGTACTATGCTCCACAGTGTCAAATGCTTTTTGTAGATCTAGAAGTACCATACCTGTAAAATTACCTTTGTCTTGCTCGCTTTTGATAAAATCAGTCAAATGAGCTAGACAGGTATCTGTGGAGTGCGAGGGACGGAAACCTGACTGGTGCTCATATAAGAGCTTGTGGTCTGAGAGATATTGATTTAGTTGCTCATAAACAGCTTTTTCGAAAAGTTTGCTCACTATGCTCAGGATTGAGACCGGACGGTAGTTGCCTGCTTCAGTTTTACTCTGTTTCTTGTATATTGGTGAAATTTTAGCAGACTTAAGGTCAGATGGAATTATACCAGTGGTAAGGGACAAATTTAGAATATGTGTGAGTGGAGAAGTTATGAACTCGGCACCATCTTTTAGAAAGCGAGCGGGAATCTGATCCAAACCGGTAGCCTTGTTCGAATTTAGGTTGAGGATAGTCTTTTGGACAAACTCCTCGGTAACAACATCAAAACTGAAACTTGTATCCTTACTCTTTAGTGATTCATAATACTTATACACATGGGTCATACCAAATTTTCCACTACCAGGGGTGAGTTTAGACTGCAGAGATGAGGCAACGGTTGAAAAGAAATTATTGAATTTTTCAGCAACCTTGGCTTTGTCGAAACAGATTTCGTCATTTATTTTAAGTCCTAGATTTGAGGGAGTGTTTTTGGATTTGGATGTGCCAAGGTCTTTTAGGGTTTGCCAAAGCTTGCGGGGATTGTTTTTATTTTCCTCCACCTTATTCGCAAAGTATTCTGATTTAGCAGCAGCCTTTTTGCTCTGTACTTGGTTTCTGAGATTGACATAATTGTCATACCAACTTGTTAGTCCAGTCTTTCTATACTTTTTGAGAGCACTATTTCTCTCATGAATAAGGTGGAGTACTTCGCCTGTCATCCAGGGGTCCGTGTTCATTTTAACACGGGCTTGTTTTAAGGGTGCAATTTTGTTTATGATACCAAGAAAAATTTCTGTGAAATTAGACCATGCCTCATCTACATTGTTACACACTAAAACATTAGACCAATTTACAGATTGTAACTGACCATGCAATAGTTCTTTGGTATACCTTTTGAGTGACCGAAGTCTAACCGTATTGTGTTTATTACTAGTGGGACGCTGAACCTTACGAGTACAATATATCATCATATGATCACTGAAACCCGTAGTAATGACTCCAGATTGACTAATGTTCTGGGGACAGGAAACCAGAATCAGATCCAAGATGGTAGAAGTTAGGTCAGTTACCCTAGTAGGAGATGTGATCAGTTGTTTAAGATCAAACATATACATAAATTGTTTTAGTTGAGAACAATACTGGTTACTGTGTGAGTTCATGGCAATATAATCAGAGTTGAAGTCACCAAGCAATATACATTCACTTTCATTAAAATTAGAACAATTACCACAACTTGCTTCAAGTGAACTGTAGAAGTTAGAGTCCATAGGTGGTCTATAGCAGATTCCCACTAGTATTGGTTTAGTCTTTGGAAGGTACAGTTCAATCCAGGTAGTCTCTGTGTTTACCTCCAAGTCTTTGCGAGGACTGAACGCGATATCCGAGCGAACGTAGACACACACACCGCCTCCAGTACGCAGTCTGTCGTGTCGTTGGATGAAATATCCTGGGATCGAGACTTCTGTATCTGGGACGGTGTCATCTAACCAGGTCTCGGAGATACCGATGACTGCCGCCTTGGTGTTAATGGCGAGGACTCGCAGTTCATCCAGTTTGGGGAGCAGGCTCCGGGTGTTGACGTGGATGAAGTGGAGTCCCTTCTTCTTGAAACAGTCGTAATCCGTCTCGTCACTCGTGACATAGGTCGTGTGCGAAGGTTCGTCAGGGGCAGTGCTGTTCGTGGTGTCGTCAGGATCACCGGCGCTGAGGTCAGGATCAACTGAAGGATCAGTGACACATCGAGGGCACCACCAAGTGTCATCACATTCGGCCAAAGTCTTGTAAGTGGGGGAGTCGATGTTGATACAGCGAGCATGCACCCACTGATCACAAGCATCGCAAAGGAGAGCTTTCTGGTTTGAACGTACTGGTTTTGAGCAGTCACTGCAGGGGAACTTCACGGGTCCTGGATTCGGATGAGAATCTCCTGATAGGAGAATCAAAATCACCGTTAGGTAGTGGTTCGTCTTCACGGGCCGCCATGTTTGTTTACATCGGACAGCTGTGGCCTTGACCTTCCCGCGTACACCCGCGTCGTTGGTTACCAAGTTCAGTAGTGACAGTTTTTTACTCCAAGATATAACGAATTCTGTATCTCTTCTTTGTAGGTTAAACCAAAAGTTCGGATCTATGGATGTTCCGAAATCAGAAAATACGTTCTGATCTGTGTATGTCGTTATAAAACTATGTGAAAAAGACGAAAACATCAGAGCAACAAGAATTCCTGTGAGGCCCGCCATTTTGTCACGTGACAAAATTCTGTCCTCTCGCGTCGGGCACGTGACGTATTGGGTGTAGTGTGGGAGCAGACCTTGTAAAGTACAGTTATTGAAGTCTCCCAGGATAATATTTACAGCATCTGGGTGTTCCGATTCTATGGTCGAAATACGGGAGGCAATAGTATCTGCTGCCTGCAGCGCGTCACCGTCAGGGGGGATGTAGACTACCAGAAAGAAGATTTGTGTGAATTCTCGGGGTCGGTAATACGGGCGAATGTCCACCGTTAGGAGTTCAACATCAGAAGTACACAGTTTATCTTTCACTGACCAATTGTTCGCCCATCGTTCATTAATATATAGACAGACACCACCGCCAGATTGTTTACCGGATTCAGCAGTCCTGTCGCCGCGGATTAAGGAGAAGCCGTCGACGGTTACGCAGCTGTCGTTGATGTCGTCACGCAGCCATGTTTCTGTCATGCAGATAGCCGACGATTCCCGATATTCATAGCAGTATTTTGTAGATGCCGCAAATTCGTCCATCTTATTATTGATCGAACGTACGTTTCCCATTATGATCGTTGGAAGGGGAACGCGTTTCCACCGCCTTCGATATCGGCGACGCACACCTCCTCTCCGTCCACGCTTGCGAGGCTTGCTGATTATGTCGCTCGGTAGCTCAGTCCCTGGGGGCCAGGGGGCACTGTTGCCAAGGGGCCGCAGGCCCAGGAGTTCATGGCGACTGTACACAAACGAATTGGTGCCTCCATTTTCGCTCACAACTTCATGGAAATTCGAAATTACAAGTAGAATGATGAGGAAAATTATAGTCCTGTTGCTCTTCATGATCTGTGGTTCTCATACAAATATATACACACAACTGATTGTAGATTATCCAGTCACACAACACAAAGATTTGCAGAAATTATCCGAGTAATAATTCTAGCCGCTGGTCGCCACAGTGCAGCGCCCGACGCCCCTAGCTTGTGTGATGTTTTAGATGTATTATATGAAACAGACAAGATATACTTGCAAAATTTTCGATGTACTATTTCAATAGACTCACGCTTTTTCGTTCCCCATATTTCCGAACCATACAAAGGATTGGCACAACCAATTTATCAAATAAATCTAAAGATAATTTGAGAGGTATCCCTCCACAAGCTTTTATGAAACGTTTCAACTGAAATACTGCTTTCTCAGCTTGAGATGACAAATTTTTTAATGCCAGTGACCATGTCAATCTCGACGAAAATACAATACCCAAATATTTATAGTGATTTATGCATTCCATTTGTTGTCCATTGAAATAGAAACGTTCGTTATTCTTAAGTGACCCCCGTTTCTGAAGACTACAACGTTCGATTTTGACAAATTAACCTTCAACCCATTTTCGGTGCAAAATTGGTTCAATATATTCAATTGGTTTTGTAATCTACCCACGGTGTCATTTACAATGCAGATGTCGTCTGCGTACAATAACATGTGTATATTAGGAAAATCATTGTCAATATATACACTGGGGCAATTTATTGTGTGACATTTTTCAACCAGTTCATCTATGTACAACGCGAATAAAAATGGACTAACCATGCAACCTTGGCGAGTACCAACTATCAATACCAACGTTACAACTGCATGTTACTTCTGTCAATGAACAATTCACAACATCTTTTTGGTATCACATTTCACGATTCCCGGGATAGTCGCATTTCCCGACTGAGTCGTATCAGGGGGTTTACTTTTCCTGACATAGTCGCACTGACATTCCCGGGATAGTCGCAGTCCCGGGATAGACGCAGTCCCGGGATACTAGTAGACGCAGTCCCGGAATAGTCACCATTCCCAGGATTGACGCAGTTCCGGGATTGACGCAGTCCTGGGATAGTCACCGTTCCCAGGATTGGCGCAGTTCCGGGATTGACGCACTCCCTGGATAGTCACCATTCCCGGGATTGACGCAGTCCCGGGATAGTCGCCGTTCCTGGGATAGACGCAATTCCGGGATTGACGCAGTCCCGGGATAGTCGCCGTTCCCGGGATAGACGCAGTCAAGGGATAGACGCAGTCCCGGCATAGTCGTATCACAGACGTCTGTGTGTCGCTATGATACTCATTGTTACGATTAATTACATCATTGTCTAATTTATGTAACACGTATAATATTTCCTAAAATCAAGTCTTCGATTACTAGTATTCAACATAGTCTGAATTCCCTAATATTACTTATGGAATTCGACGTGTTCACGGCACCGCAAATTGCACCTACATGTGTAGAATATTTTCCAAGGGAGAAAATATTAACCCTTGTCATATCGTATACTTCTTGAGCTGTTTTTTTTCCAGATCAAACTCATTGCACTTTGTAATACTTACAAGTATGATATGTATATTTGTAATGTCTGGGAGAGGTGATCATTTTTGTCTGAAATAAAATATGTTTACACGAATGTCACTTTGTGATTTCATTTTGATTTTTCTTCTATCACAGATAGCGCCATAAAGCATCACCAGTATTAGAAGGTAAAACATTTCAATGGTACACGAAATGGCAATCGGCATTATTCAAACCCAAAGTATTCTCTCTAGACAAGCACGTATGTTGAACGCACAAAATGTGAAAATATAATACAACATCGGTGCATTTTGCTGTGCATTTCCCAGTACTTGTCTGCAGGGGTGGATCCAGAATGATTTGTTAGAGGGGGCCTATGCATATATGGCAATACTGACTAGAGCGAGAGAGCCAAGCGAGAGAGCATTCCGGTCTGGGGTTCCGGGGGTCGTCGTAAGCCCGCCCGGGGAAAAATGCTTATTTATAGTTTTTATAGCACTTCTGGTGTGTATTTTAGAGATCTTTCGTTCATAATGTTCATAATGGACATTTAGTTATTAAAAAAAATTTCAGGGGTCTAGAGGGCCCGGGCCCCATAGACCCCCCCCCCCCTGTATCCGCCCCTGCTTGTCTGTCCATGACCATATATTTTTTTTTTCATGGTGATATTACCTCCCAGGAAATGAGGTCCATGGTCGTAAATTACTGGGAATAATTAGTTAGACAATATATCCAAAACAAAATGTTCTGTTCGTACACACTAAACACACTAAACTATATGAAACTAAGTCTCATATACATATTCTCCTGGTAAACTATTTTTTCCGGTACTGTATATGCAATATATCCGTAGGACATGGGGCCTGATTTTTCTACGCTGGCACCCTGATCATATCTGTACCTACATGTATATATGTAGTCTCTTTTATGTGCGCGTATATGCATCAAAATTATTATCTCAATTATTATCTCAACTCAATAGAATCAATAGACGATTCTTCACCAACAATGAATAGATACATTCCAATGGTGTACGAGTTATGTAATGTGACGAATTATACATTATTATTACTAATACAAATAATAAATGTTACACGGCATTATGTAATAACATTATGACAGTAGATTTTATTTGATTCAAACCAGTCAATAGTATCAAGTGATGATACCTTCATACATAACATCAAATCTGATTTCTTTACAAATCAAATCGTGGCCTGAGCAGGTCGCACACATATCAACGGTATGCGGAACCGAGTCGTATGTAAACAAACCAATAAATTTAAGGCGTATAGCTTCGACACGAACTTCTTGGTCACTGCCATCTACCGAGTAGAGTTGACACTACACGCTCTAGGTCCTCTATGTGCACCTATATTTAGGGGCCTAGTTATTTTTGTAATGCCTGTACTTGGGCGTTCTGTTACCATTGGAGCGTGTCCGATGTCTCACCGAGGCTGAAGCAAGTGTGGGAGTTTGACCTCGTAAGGTCTCGTACTATCACCGGCTGGCTACAACGGCAGAATTATTGGATGTCCATGTTCTCTACAGGACCTACTGATGTATCTGTCATTCGATAGATATAATACAACTTTGAAATCATCTTTAAAAGTGGATATTTAAATTTGAAACGGCAGGTAAGTGTCAGCCTTTCAGGAACTTGATTTGACAGCAATTGCTCATAAATACTTACATGGGCCAAGTTGTTTGGCTTTCCTTGTCATGCTGGCTAACGAAAAAACCTCTTCACTTCAACATTTTCTCACCATAAAAATGAAGAAAAATCGATATTTCGAACGTTTTACATTCTTCATTTGAACAGTATCGTCACATTACATGACATTGTATGCATGTACAAAGTAGCCTACTGCTTGTCCAACGTTATATACACTAAGCTATTTTAGAATTTAGGGTCTTTTCTGGGCGAACATATTCATGAACTGTATAGCACTGTTCATTCCACATAAACGATCATAAAACCGTTTTGTGGTTAGTGAAATAAAGTTGTTGCATTGAATAGAATTGACTAATCGCAAGAAAAATTCAACCGAGGAATGACAAACTACATATTTTTGTGCATGCTACTAGTATTTGAGCCTGGGAACTAGACATGCAAACGAATTAATGTAGAATCCGACAACTACAACTTCTGAAGAAACGTGTCTGCTTTCAATATACAAAGTTTACGTCAGGAATCTTAGAATACATGGTATCCTCAGTTCACTACTGAAAAGTATGTATCTATGTGAACGAGGCCAAACCCGCTCAAACGTCTAAACACAGAGTCACGTTTTAAAATTGCTGGGCTTCCATGATTCAGCACTTCTATTGTAATGTTACATTCAGCAAAATTAATTCTAGAATGGCTTCATGCCATGGAATTTCAACCAAATATGTTCATAAAAAAATATGGTTTATAGTGTTTTCGTTAAGAAAAACCCTACCATATGACGTCATACAATGTAGTATAGACCTGAATGAGTTTTCAGCATTGATGAACTAGAGTGTAGCTTACACGTGATACTTAGCAGCATGGCTTGAATAAAACACAGCGCCCATATCCATACAAATATAAAGAAGCAAACATACTTCAGTAGTACCACTGCCGTACACTTATATATCATTGACGAGAGCTGACATACAATATACCATGATATTCTTAAACTATTCTATTCCTTGTTTTGCAATCATCATGACATCATCATGACTATCACTTGTATGAAATGCGCATGTGAATGATTGCTTATACTGGATGCAGAATAAACTCTTGTTCTTGAACTTTAACAACCCTAACTGGAACGTTTGCTTCTCAGTTATGTACATGTAAATTTGACTGCCCCGGCTACTGACGTCAGTGACATATACTTCATGTAAGTTAGCTCAAAAGGTCCAGTATGTACATTTCCGATTTATTCGCAGTATTTCCAGACCTCCCTTCACCACAATGCCACACTCGGCGTTCTGGACTTCCATTGTCTTGCTACTGTCCACGTTGGTGACTTCAACGCACGGTTTCGAAATTGGGAACTTTGCCCAGTCACCCTTCGCCGAGGAGCAGGCGTGTACACGGCGACTCCCGGGCCACGGGCCGGCACCCCAGGGAGGTCCAGCACCGTACAGCGTCAGCCTCTCTACTTCGACCTACTCATCTGGATCTACCGTCACTGGTACGTTAAACTACTGCACTTTTGAGGTGTGATCGGACAATATTCATTGCCCAAATTCACATATAATTATCATGGTCTCTGAACTACATTTTATATTAGGGTACTCAATAATTATGTGTGGTCCCGTATAAAGATTTTGCATTTTTACTCTTTTCATTTCGCACGTTGAATCTCGCTCTCATATATGATTTGTGTACTAAGTAAACATGTGTACTTTACACGTACGTGTGAAGTTGATGTTCCTGAATTTGTTTGTGAGAAAGTGTCTAATTTTCCTCATCAGTATCATTGCGGGGCGATGGTTCGACCACGTTCAAGGGATTCCTGATGCAGGCAGTGAGAGTGGATAACCCTGCTGAGAAAGTCGGGGAATTCGTGGCCGTCACCAACACACAGCTCAACTGTCCAAATCAGGGTGTAAGGCGCTCAACAACTAGTGGTTAAATTTTCAGTTTTGCCGACATTTCACATTCTTTCGAGCACATGGACGCTATGATAATGCCATGACATTGCCAAACTTGATATATTATACCTCATGTAAAAATCACGTCCTGTGATTGGTCATTACACGTGAAGTAATACGCTCTGCTGGAGCCGACCGCAATGAACGATATACTAACCAGTTGGTAATTTGATATATTGAACGGCATGACGTTTTATCAAATCAGACATTCGGTATTTATAATAAATACAACCCTGTAGGCATATTGGTACCGCGGATTATTCCCCTCGTAGACATTACCACCTTCGGCTTACGCCTCGGGTAGCAATCTCACACTTAGGGAATAATCTGCTGTACCAAAATACATACAGGGTTGTAATTATATAATATGAGCCTGAAATCTGTCCGTTCTTCTGACTACAAAAATTACAAAATTATGCGTAATAGCCTAAGATGTGTTATCGAGCCTGTCGGGGTGTCTAAATATTTATCAATTATGATTCACGACTGATGATCAGCTGTTCCCTCTTCAGCGACTATTTTTTCGTACATTTCATTAATAATTTGTCATATTCCGATCCAGCAAGTAGGCCTAATATTCCATTTGATCTAAAATAGACAATATGTGTGTGTTTGTAAAAGGGGAAGACGATAACACACAACAACCCCGTGGAGAAGTCGATTATAGAATTCGATTGGACTGCCCCGGCTATTGACGTCGGTGACATCTACTTCATGTAAGTTAGCTCGAAAGGTTCATTTCATACTCATGTAAATCTGCTGGGAAACCAACGTGGGGCTTTCACATAAAGTCATATTGCTAGCTTGTGTCGTATATATCTTTTCGAAGAAAACGATATGTGCTGAAACAAAACAATAATTAAGGATTAACGATTTAATGTGTTACTAAATGATATATATTCTGGAATGTTTTCAGTTACACTGTTGTACAAATGTTCACGACATTTTGGGTGAACCAAACTTCAGATACGATAACGTTTTCATCAGCTGCGCCCACGACGATTCCTCAGGTTTGTTTTAAAATAGTTGAGTCACTCGGATAACAGGTTGATCCAGATAGGTATATATGCTCCCCTGTTTCCTAGTCTGTCTCGTCCTCTGAAAAATTAACTTTCAACCCGTCTGGTATCTTTCAAATCCTTATTGGATATGGTACAACAAGTAACATGCAGTGTTGTCCTGAACAATGCGTTTCTTCTAAATTAATTAATGTATATGAGTTGAGTTCAATTCCCACTTTTTTCCCGTCACCGCAGACGCCGATCCCGTTCGTGGACTTGACTGACTGTGGGGTGACGAAGGGTTGCTATAGGGACCCTGTGGGTTGCCAGAATGACTGCGACTACATAGTGACGTGGACAATGGACGGGAGTGAGAGAGTCGACTTCGAGCTGCAGGGCACCACGGCCATGAGCCGGGAGTTCATCGCTGTCGGTCTGTCTTCGGACCAGCGCATGGTCAGTCAGCATTTTTGTAACAAAACAAAACAAAAAGTGGCTCGGATTGTTAGAGTTGATAAAATATAGAGACAAAAATACACCGGTAACAAAATCGACATGAAAAATATATAATTGTGTTGAATATTGGTGTTTTCTTTTTCAAAATGGGACATGTTTGAATTTTTTGCTCATTTGGGAAGATTCTGGACTTTGGTTTTAAGATATTAGACATAACTTTGACGTAATACCCAAATCAAAAGGCATGAGACCAAAATTTGCCCTGCTCTTGAGTGGTTTTTTCTTGTGTGATACGAATCAACATATGAAAAACAAGTTTCAATATGTTCAATATCACGCTCAAATATGTGTTAAGAACCCATTTTCTGAAAGTATTTTATGGGAAGTGAACTTTACCCGGCAGGGAGAAGACAGTGTGACAGACTGTATATACACGGGATCCGTGGCTCAACCCGTCGAGATCCAGATGTCCTACAACAACCCAAGCAAAAGCAACACGCCTCTCAACGATGTAAGTAGGCCTAAATCAGTTTACTTCAAATTTGATTGGTGTACAAGCGTAGCTGAAATGTAAGTACCGATACATTATATACTGTAGATATGCGAACACTCTTGATATTCTTTTGTCGATGAAAATATAACCAACATTTCCAAATTAATATTTTCCATAACTTTCTCGATTTATGGGTTCCATATCTCGTTACATCTTTCATACATGGGTCTAGTCATCAGAAACTATTCAGCTTTTTCCGCCCGTTTTGTTTCACTTTCCAATTACCTTCCCACCAGTCGTACCTGGGTTTAGTGGAGGACAGCAGAGAAGGATATTTCGCTGACGGGAAGCTGGTCTGTCGCTTCACGAGGCTGGTGTCTGTCGAGGGATCGAACAGTCCAGAGAAGGATAAAGTCTTCAATCTGGACACCCCGTACTATTTGTTGGTATCGAGAGGCAGTGTCGATGGTCAGTGTCTAAGGTTTTTAATATGAAAAAATTATGTTTCTCCCCCTGCGCGAATTTTGAATCCTGTTGGAATCTTTACTAGGCTACTCGAAGCTCAAAGTCATAGTTGTAAATATATCCCTTGTCATTTGTAACATCATGACGACATCAGTTACAAACTGACAAATAATCCATATGTTGTTGTTCAACCTGAGAAAATAATGTGAATTTTAATAATAAATAAGCGTCCATTTATTAAATTAGCAGATTTATTGTACGATTGCTCTACATATCGACCACATGTGCGGTGCAACTTGCAACTAACGGGCTTATTGAAACATAACATACATATTTGTCTGCTACACTTCGTGATCCCTGTTAAAAACTTTGTTACTTTTATTACGTGTTTACAGGTGGAGTTAAGCAGTACCATGGGACAACGAAAACGTTGAGCAGTGAGAGAGTTGACCTGCAGAATATATTCCTGAACATTGGAGCGACACGCGCCACACAGGTAAATCTATATCAGATAATTTGCATTGTTAATTTTCGGATATCGCACGGGTGCCATATGTGGGGCGGGAAATTCTCACCTTTTCAGAACATACTGGTTTGATAGTATCATGGTCAAGTATGGAAGTTCAGGTCATCAATGTTCCTCGAATATCCACGTAATTCAAGTGAAAATTCAGCGGTCGTGTTTCAGGCGCCGATAGACGCCATAAATCTGTCGGGCTGTGGCGTAGACAAAAGCTGTTATCGGGACCCGGCAGAGTGCACTGCTGACTGTCAATACGTCGTCACTTGGAGAAAGAACGGAGACACTATGATAGACTTCGAGGTGGAGGGGACCATGGGCAGCAACCAAAAGTTCATCGCCGTCGGCATCTCCAAGGATATATCCATGGTAACCACGATACGTGGACCCTTAGTTACATAATAATAAGAGTGAAATAATAATAAGAGTGAAATAATTGAGTGAACATTGTAAGAGTTTAGCATATATATGGCCGTTTATATCAAGTTCTAATATATGTATTGACCCATTACCACATGCAAGAGAATACGAGTATTTAATTCGATGATGCCAAAAGTACTCTTATACTATACATGTAAATGTTAAAAATATTAGATATAATTATAAGTATGACCAACACATTCACAAATTCAAGCAATCACCAACTTTAACTAACATTACGAAATAATGTACTAGAAGTATGGTGAATTATTTCAGACGGTGAACATTCATTATATTCTATTTTAAAATCTGAATTCAATTATTGTAATTACAAACGGGGATGGAGCGGGGAGTACTATATTCTGTATTCCACACAGGGTTCAGACAGTGTGATGGACTGTATTTTTGACGAGAGTCAGGAGCCACCAATTATCGTACAGATGTCGTACAACAATGATGGGCCAACCAACGGCAACACGAAACTCACCGACGTAAGCTACGATTTCACAAACGTTAATCATGTATCTGACAAAAAGGTTTGCCTGAGATTTCCCCTTGGATTGTATCACTTGTATTTCTGCCACAAATCGTATCATTTTCACGAACTGTAATCAAAATTGATCACTTACATCCTATGGAGATATTATCAATAAAATTCCTTGCCAGGTTTTTTTAGTTGTCAATTCAACTAATTTATTGTTATTACTATATTTAGTCTCAGTTGGGTCTAGTAACGGATAGCGAGGAGGGCTTTCACTCGGGAGACCGCCTCCTCTGTCGTTTCACCCGTCTCATCTCCGTCAGTGACTCGAACAGCGCGGATAAGGACAAAGTGTATGACCTTAACACGCCTCATCACTTACTGGTAGCCAAGGGAGACGCTAGTGGAGGTATGTCCGCGTTTCTCGCGGAATTTTCTGATACCTGAATCTTAAATTTGCAGTGTTTCTTCTATTAAAAATTTGCACTGCGTTGCAATTAGCGATTCGTTCTTGTTATTTCTGTTCAGTTTATATGAAAAAAGGTTTATAATAATTGATACAGATGTAGGAATAGTTTCAATGATTTTTAATTAATATTGTATATAACTGTATCTAGAAAACGTATTTGAGACTACTTTAATACTTACTAATACTACTCACAAGTAGTTGGAACTTCGGTCACATACCCAGAAATATCACCAGATTGTCTCAATGATAATTTGTTTTAATCAACTATTGTTTTTGATTCAGACCAGAAGCATTATCACGGAGGGACGAAGGTCGTGGCGCCAGAGACGATTGACTTCACGGGACCAGTGGTTGATGTGGGAGGAGCTTTGTCCTATCCACTGATCAAAGCTCACGGTGAGTTTTTAGAATTCATGTATCAAAGAAACATAGCAAATCAACTGAAATGGAAATTATATGGAGTAATCTGCAGGAAAAACCAAATAAATTGGGTAAACTCGTAGTAAGTATTGGCTATTTTGCTATTCCAAATAGCTAGAAATTCGTATAAAAGATATCATATATTAGAATTTTAGGATATTGGATATTATATTATATATTAGCTTTTAGGAATTAATATAAATAAACATAAAAAAATCTATTCAAATGGAAGTTGTATGAAGTAATCAGCAGGCAAAAAAATATATAGATATAAATAAATAAATTGCGTAAGTAACTGGACACTTGTGGTAAGTGTGGGCTATTTTACTATGCCAGTGTGGCGCGTAACTGCTGTAATTATTGTTAGCCAATCACTGAACAATTGTACTAAGTAATCAAATATATCTTGTAGGAATCCTAATGATATTTGCCTGGATGGTAAGCGCCAGTTTCGCCGTGTTGATGCCGCGATATAACAAGAATCTCTGGCCTCTGAAGAAATGGTGTGGCAAGGCAATATGGTTCCAGGCATGTATTTCTACAAATATATCTTTCATCGTTATCTGAATTGCAAGATGAAGGTTTCAAACTATACTAAGCTGCATCCAGTAAACGCCACATACAGTTAACATATATAGAGGAATACTTAATATATGTATGATAATATTTCAAATTTGAAATCCAGATTCACATGCCCCTGATGATATGCACCCAGTTCATGACGGTGGCCGGCTTTGTTGTCATATTTGTATCTGCCAAAGGCTATGTACAGGTATATACTTTCAAATACAATGTCCTATGTCGTTATGTTTATATATATTTTTGTATATAAATTGTTGCAGAATTTTTTTTTAAACTAGCAAAATGTTACACAAACCCTTACTGTATATTATAGACTGTATTTAAATAGTTTATAAAGCACATTTCAACTTGCATGTAGCTGACTTTATTATCGATCAATTTATAAACTATTCATAATACTCGTTTTAGTACGAAGATCTTCCGGCCAAGGCTCACCCCATCCTTGGGATCATCACCACAGCTCTCGTTATTATAAATGTAAGAACACCTGAGCCTTTGTGCTTTCATCTGATATTTGGATAAATTGAATATATTTAAATTAGTCAGAATATTCAGTATCTCCTAAAGTTTTAATCAGAGTGCCACGATTATAGTACGACTGAATTATTGAACTCGAGTTATATTTCAAATCATTCTACCTGAAATTATTACTAAATGAATGATTAGATATGTTTATTTCTTCCATCACTTTAGCCCCTAATGGCTGCTTGCCGACCACACCCTGGCGCGCCAAAACGTCCGATATTCAACTGGTTTCATTTTAGCGTGGGACTCTGTGCGCATGCCTGCGCAAGTAAATAAATTTTCATAATTATCACTTTTGTTGGTCTCTAATTGTGGGGAATATAATTTGTTTATTGAAAATAACACTTCACATTCTCCATTCACATTACCTAGAATAATAATATTTCGTGTTTGTTTGCAGTTGCATGTATATTCATAGCGATGTACATGTCGAAAGCGAACCCCCCGCCCTATGGTAGATGGGTGATGGTAGCATTTATATGTTGGCATACGGTCATCGAAATATTACTGGCGCTACAAACGAAATGTTGCTTCAGCGACGAGGGTGAGGAATCGTAGTGAAAAGCAATTTAAACAGCCCATAAACTGCGCAAATAAACAGCGTAATTTATTTTGAACCAAAAAGCAACGAGTAGGAGCAATTAAGTGAAAATATATTTTACATTTCCAACGCTAATAATTTTGATATAATTCGCTATCACTGCCACATTTTTATACAGATGAATATGTGAAGCAAACCGAGTATGAAATGCGAGGAATAGGCTCGAAAGTTGAACTCAATCCGGATGTTTCTATATTTGTAAGCATCATTGCTATTATGTAGACCTATAGTTTGTTGAGTAATTCTTCCTTTGAGATCAATGTTATACCTGTTATTAAAGTTAAAATAAATCTGAATACTCTGAACATTAATTGACAAACATAGAACAATATAATGTAAATATTCCATATATTAAAAATATTTTGTCGAATTTTTTTTCAGCAAAAACCGGTAAGTAATATAGACGTGTCTACCTATATCATTAAATGAATATCGCTTGAAAAAACGTTATAAAATCCGAATATGCAATATGACACGTATTCACTACACTGTCGTCTTTTGTTTCCTCGAATGACAATTATAATACACGTACAATCAAAGGTATATTTACCATTTGCGTAACTTTTATCTAGTGTAATTATGATGTCAAAATAAACTTTTTGAAATTAATGATTCGATCAGTGAATATTTCAAACTTTCAGATAAATGTTCAATTAGGTTGAAAACGCATCTTTCATACTGGTACTATATGTTCAGCTAAACTAGCAATTTCATTATTTAGGAACCTGTCATGTGCGCATGTTTCAATTTAGTATTTCATGAATATTCATTTAACAGGACAGTCGTATGAAGACGTTCCTATTGGCCCTTCATCTCATGGGAGTGGTTGCCATGGCACTGGCGCTCGTGATCCCTATTGGTCGAGCCTAGGATTATGTCGTGAATATTAATAGATCATGCACTGAGTAACCTTCTAGTATTTTCAGTTTGTTTGACGTAAAATATGGATTGTCATCAGGATATGATATTTTCAACATGATTTGATTATTTTTGTTGTTTTGTTTGTGTGCCAGGGCCCATTCGGGGTTCGCCCAATTTGGTAGTCAGCATTCCTACTAGCTTGGCTAGTGGGATATCCCTTTAGCTCACTTGGTAGAGTGTTGGACTACTGTTTGTGGGGTCCTGGGTTCGAATCCCCTCTCGGGCAAGTGGAATTTTCCGAACCCTGTAACATTTGGAATGTTATTAAAATTGGTTTATTTTTGTTTTGTTTTTTAGTGTAATACTCGGTGTCATGAAATTAAGAATGTAGATGAGAATTTTGTCCAAATCAGGAGAAAAGCGATACCGGTATTAGTATATAAGGCCTACATTTGTAAACGTACTTGTTATTACTAGTGAATTTGTTACTAGACTAAATATGTTAGAGTATATATCCTTACTTGGTAAACCCATATATGGTAGATCAAATGTGTAACTATTAGCTTTCGTATGTGAACAAATAATCATTTATGTATATATCTATATGTAAAATGCATGTATAAGGTATATGCTGTTTTGCGTTTGTATGAGAAAATGACATGTTTTTGTTGTTCTCGGAACTTCTCACAATTGAGCATGTTTTGTTTTTAATATCTAACTATCTAGCGCACATTTTTGTTATCATGTTATATATATACCAACCGCTACAAGAGGGTATTTATTGCCATGTTTATCAGATTCGCCATATAAAGAAGTTTTTTTCTAGTATCTGTGTTAGTGTTCTCAAAATTGACGCCGTTATCAAGGATTTTATGAATATTTTACATTGCAACACGCCGTGTCACATATCATCATCATCATAACGTGGTGTATAAGTCTGGATAATTTGATACGCCGAGCTTGATACATCGTATATAATAATGAACGTGTATTTGACACACAGAATACCACACGACAATCTGGAAAACACCTGTTGATTGGTGCGGGAAAAATATGTTGAGGTCCGCTGAAAGCAATCTATCAGGCCAAAATGTCGGGCTATACCAAAATGTAGACCAAAATGCCGGGCTATACCGTAATGTATTCTCGCCAATAAGCTTATGATGTTGGAAACATAAATACATGTACGTTTCTAAATGCAAACGTCCTGACATACCGAATTTTCATATCCAAGTACACATGAATAACACCAGCAGCGAGCATTGTGCCGTATACAAGGGTTTCTAATGTCCATCTGACGGAATTTACTAAACACCTGCCCAACAGCGATTCAAGAAAAAATAAAATCCAAAACGAACTCCCTAAACGAAGTGTGGGATAAATACCAAATGACTAGTCGAGGAGTTCATAGTATCCTCCCAACTTCTAACGGGTGGCCAGTTTTTATTCACGATTTAGTATTTTTAACGAATTGATATATATTTTTGTTATTGTTTACTAATATAGAGATTCCACTATATGTTATAAACGTGACTAATACATGTGACAATCAATTGACAACCATTACGAGTTGCTAAAACTAAATTTATTTCAAATTGGTACACACAGCAAGACAAAAGTTTGCTCGGAGGACAAAAGCCTCACTGTCAGTATTATGCTACACGAAACACGCACTGATTGTCACAATAAAACTGATCATAACTGTAGCATCAAACACATATGTCATGAAAGAACATTCCTTTGCAATAAATATACCAGTTCAGTAATGTCTGGAAAAGCTATAATAACCGCATAAACATATACAATTTGTTCTTTGACATACATCCGTATAGCACGGAAAGTAGTCAGCCGAACACGGGCAATCCCTCGCGAAATACATTGGAGCGAAATTAATGGCAATATGTCATGTCACTCCTCAGAGCGATCGATACACCAAAAGTAGTCCGTCCACGACCCTGTAGAAAGTAGTTCCCCGCGGAGTAATACATCTGTAATCTCCTAGGCTTGACCAATGGGGATCGCGAGCGCCAATGCCATGGCAACCACACCCATCAAGTGTAGTGCCAGTAAAAACGTCTTCATGCGGCTATCCTGTTAGGACAAATAGTATTTCAATAGCTTTTAATTCAGAATTTGATTCAGATTCAGAAATAGTGTTTCAATAGCTCTCGATTCAATAGTTTTTCATTCAGAATTGTTTACAATAGACCAATCAAATAAAAAAAATCATATGCTGGTGCACAATAACGCATATTTGCATTGTTAATAAATGCGCATGCGTTATTGAACAAACTATGCAGGGAAAAAAACATTATATGTATAAACATATTTTTCGTTAGTTGCTATCCCACATTGGTTAGAAATACATACAAGGTAGATATATAGAACATCAAAATCAAAAAATCTTATTAGCCTGGCTGATATTAAATCAGCCAAGATATGACTCAGCAGTGAATATAGTTGTCAAATATGGGTTCACGCTGTTGCGTGTGAACGACTTGGTTAGTTTTAACTGCATATAATTAGTCAGACAAAAAAAAATTAGACCTGGGATAAACATAACAAACAAACAACATGTGCCCATACCGCTTTGTACTGGAACGAGAATGGAGTTATACATACATTCGGGATTTACTGGATGCTTGAGTAAACCATTACTTTTTCTATGATTGTCCGTGACTGTTTCAATTAAATCATCAGAACTCACCTCTATGGAACGGTCGGGTGTCAGCTCTGCGCGTGATCCAGGTTCAGACATTTCATACTTCTCTGAGTTTTCTTCTACAAGCAAAATTAAGATCATTTTACAAATGTCACAAATTTACATATATGCATATTCATGCTATTGACAATCGTACAAGCGATATGAACAATACACCTACCAGAAGGCTGAAAGCAGCAGTGCATCTGTAGCGCCAGTAGAACCTCTATCAGTACATGCCAACATATAAAGGCGACCATCACCCATTTACCCCACTCAGGTGCGTGGGCTTTTGACATGTACATTGCTATGAAAATGCATGCAACTGCAATATAAAACAAAGTAGAGAGGAATAAATAATATGCCTACATTTTAGTCATAAAACTGAATGTTTATATTGAACTATATAAGCTGTACCAAACTTATAATTACATGGACATGAATGATATTTAAGTCTAGACTTACTTGCGCAGACATGCGCACAGAGCCCCACGGTGAAATGAAAGCCGTTGAATATCGGACGTTTTGATGTACCAGGGTGTGGCCGAAATGCAGCCATGATAGGCTGAAATAAGTAAGCGTAGCGAATTAACATATCATGCAAGAATTACATTGCAACTTGAATATCAACAGAATCCCATCGACAGAACACTGACTTTATCGGATAAATTTTTATCATGATATATTCACTTGAATATTATAACGTAGTTGTCAAAGTATTTTATCTTACGTTTATGATGACCAGAGCTGTGGTTATGATTCCAAGAATCGGGTGAATCTTTGCCGGTAATTCTTCATACTGTAAAATACACAACAAATTCACAAATAGAGTCTACAGTAACACATGATAGCTCTCAAATTTACGGACAAGCACTGAATGTTTACAAGCAATATACAATTTACCACAATTAAATATGAGTAAAGATATTTTCATGTTCAGTAATGTCAAGTCAGTTTAGGGTGAATATTATAAAAGCCTCACAAGATGATACTTGTTTGTATAACGATTCCCATATCACATACCTTTGCGTAACCTTTCGCCGACACGAATATGACGATAAACCCGGCCACAGTCAACAGAAGTGTACACGTCATCAGGGGCATGTGAATCTGTTAGAGAAAAGTGGAAACTACACTCAAAATGTACCTACAGTGCACACGTGTACAGACATGTTGTAGTATGGGAACACATATTGGAAGTCTATTATATGCTTCTGTAACTAGATAGTAATGGCATATCATATCACCATTCCATTATGTGAAAAGTTCCAATATTATGTACATTCGATAAGGGATAACATAAATGAACACAGGCATCTAATAGACACGGGTTCTGAAAGCGAATTAAATACAATAAACGCCCCTGCGTTTATTAGAAGTTTCACTGTACGCCTAACAAACCTGGAACCATATTGCTTTCCCGCACCAGGTCTTCTTCGGCCAGAGTTTCTTGTTGTATCTCGGCATCAACACGGCGAAACTGGCGCTCACCATCCAAGCAAATATCATCAGAATTCCTTAACAACAA
This sequence comes from Terebella lapidaria, assembly GCA_949152475.1. Lineage (NCBI taxonomy): Eukaryota > Metazoa > Annelida > Polychaeta > Terebellida > Terebellidae > Terebella > Terebella lapidaria. The sequence continues at coordinate 17,430,509 of OX424567.1, forward strand.
ATTTACTATTGATTCATTTCCATAAGACATATCTTGGGATTTTTTAGGAATATATATCTCAAATTCAAAATATATTTATTTCTATCATTACCCGATCCAGAATCCGATACGTTAATTATAGGAACTGGAATTATACGTCCGGATATTATGGACGTATATTGGTCTGAATACAGTAGCAATTCAATTATCCGTAACCCGAATACCCGAAATTCGGTAATACGAAATATTTTATTTATTATCTCGCAGTGGTATGAATGATAGAGCAGAAATTTTGTGTGTAAATTGTTTTGATAAACGCCAACACTTTTGACAAAATATACAAAAGTATACAACCACTGAATTGTTATTGAACTCACCATGAGCCTTGACCAAGGGGTAGGAGAGAGCGCCTCCAATATTAACGACATCACCCGTGAAGTTAATCATATCCGGGGCTACGACCCGACTCGGTCCATGGTGCTGCTTCTGCCCTGTAAGTTCGAAAATCGAATGTTATGCATTTATGAATATTGGAAATATCGTTGCTTATTCATCTCTGGCTAAAAATAATTTAGAGTAATTTACCTTTAATATACACGATGATCTATGGCAAACATTTGTTGAACATAATACATTATTACTGATACCTATTTTGCTTGCATTTCATAGTGAGTACACATATTTAATTTTTGTGAAAATAAAGAAATACATATAAAGATAAACGAGTAAAATATATCGCACAGCTGACGGCCTCTCCCTTTGCGATCAGCAGGTTATAATTCGGTGTACTGAGATCGAACACTTTATCCTTGTCCGGACTGCTGGAACCGTTCACGGAGACGAAACGGGTGAACCGACATAGTAGTCTGTTACCATAGTAATAGCCTTCCTCGCTGTCCGACACTAGACCCAGTTTGTTCTGTCGTGGACAATTACAAAACATAATCTATACATATAGCTCATTAACATTTCGTGAAGGCCTTTACTTTCTGTGTGATGTTTTATTTAACAGATATCACAAGTCTGCAACAATCATGCCTTTTTAACCACGAGAAATCATCTCACATGCATCCAAAAATCAACCGAATCTACTAAAAAAAATTAGGCCAAGGGCCGAAGATAGGTTACCGGACAATGTTTAATATTTTAGATGTTAGCCAGGTCACTGGTTGAATTCAAGGTCAAGAGAATATTCAGCATATATAACATTAAGCATATATCATGTCCACAGTTGATTGCTAAGCTGTAAATTCAATAATCAGAGAGATATTAGCAATTTTATGCTGTGGCCTTGAAAATGAAGGGGCAAAGGTCAAATTCAAGGTCATCAAAATATTCAATGTATATCATTTTCTATATCATGTCCACAATTGATTCCCAAGCCATACAGTCAATAGAGGAGCTAGATATGAGCCAGTTTGTCCTTGGACCTTGAAAATGAGGTCAGAGGTCAAATTCAAGGTCACGAGAATATTCAGCATATATCATTTCCTATATATCCACAATTGATTCCTAAGCTGTAAAATCGATAATAAGTGAGATATTAGCCATTTTGTCCTGTGACCTTGAAAATGAGGTCAAAGGTCAAATTCAAGGTCATGACAATGATCTGCATATATCATTTCCTATATGTTCATAATTGATTGCTAAGCTGTAAAGTCAATAACAAACGAGATATTAGCCATTTTGTCCTGTGACCTTGAAAATGAGTTCGAAGGTCAAATTCAAGGTCATCAGAATATTCAGCATATATCATTTCCCATATGTCCACAATTGATTCCTAAGCTGTAGAGTCGATAATAAGCGAGATATAAGCCCTTTTGTGCTCTGACCTTGAAACTGAGGTCAGGGGTCAAATTCAAGGTCACGAGAATATTCAGCATATATTATTTCCTATATGTCCACAATTGATTCCTAAGCTGTAGAGTCGATAATAAGCGAGATATACATGTAAGCCATTTTGTGCTCTGACCTTGAAACTGAGGTCAGGGGTCAAATTCAAGGTCACGAGAATATTCAGCATATATCATCCTATATGTCCACAATTGATTCCTAAGCTGTAAAATGCATAATAAGTGAGATATTAGCCATTTTGTCCTATGACCTTGAAAATGGGGTCGAAGGTCAAATTCAAGGTCACGAGAATATTCAGCATATATCATTTCCTATATGTCCACAATTGATTCCTAAGCTGTAGAGTCGATAATAAGCGACATATAAGCCATTTTGTGCTCTGACCTTGAAACTGAGGTCAGAGGTCAAATTCAAGGTCACGAGAATATTCAGCATATATCATTTCCTATATGTCCACAATTGATTCCTAGTCTCTGATATCAATACTAAGTGAGATATTAGGCATAATGTGTCCCATTATAAAGCATAGGAGAATTTAACATGGGAAAGTCCCATTTGGGCCGAGTTTGGGCCAAAATGGCCCACTTCGAGCGATTCAAGCACAACGAAATTCATAGACATCATAGGAGTACATATGAGGAGTGTTATGTATCAAAAAGAAAAAAAGTTACTGAACAGATTTTGAGAAAATGGCCGCCAAAGTCCAAAATCAGGCATATTTCATCGAAAACGGCCGCCATTTTGAAAAAAATGTGAAAATCAAAAAACTAAAAAATACCTCCTTCTTGAATTATTTTTAAGTATTTTTGTGCAAAATTTCAGAAAAATTCGCCCGTAAACAAAAAAGATAAAAATGTGGACGACGACGACGACGACGACGACGACGACGACGACGGACGACGACGGACGCCGGACGACGGACGACGGACGCAACGCCATGCCAATAGGTTATCGGACCATAGGTCCGGTAACCTAAAAACATGTGCACACTTTGAGATAACTACCAATGTGTGGTGCATGTTCTGGATGCAATTCTCGACTTGTTAACTTGCCAGGTAATATGATTTGACATAGCTTACATCACTGAGTGGCGTGTTACTGTTTGGTTCCCCGCCATTGTTGTAGGACATCTGGATCAATATCGGCGACTGTTCGTCACCGTCATAAATACACTCGATCACACTGTCATCGCCCTGGGGAAATAAGACTTGTAGATACATTTTCTCACCACACCCAAAACAAAATATGTATGTTCATATTTTTCATAATATTCCAGTCGTCATGATAAGTCATTCATTTTTGTTCGTCTTGTGCTATTTCATTTTGTCACCATTATAAGTTCTACCGCTTTTTTTCAATTTTATGATAAACGTTTGAATTATCCCATACGTTCTCTGAATACATTTCTCAAAACTTCAATTGAATGAAATTATCAGTGTTATTGGTGAATTTATTTTACAAAGAACGACCTTCAAAGATCGACGTTAATTTGAAATTTGTTTTACAAAGAAAATTGTTAAAGTGTTATAAAAAATCGACGCAATGTAGATGTCAATCATCAGCGCGAATGTATGGGCAATTAAATATGGGGTACGTTCACTTGTTGTCCCGAGCAGTCTTAACCATTAGTGTATCCCTGGACATGCCGACGGCGATGTAATTCTGGTTGGTGGACAAGGTGCCCTCCACTTCGAAATCTATCATTGTATCTCCGTTCTTCCTCCAAGTGAGGACATACTCGCAGTCGGTGGCGCACTCTGCCGGGTGGCGGTAACAGCTCTTGTCAACGCCACAACTCTCCAGATTTATATCATCAATTGGTGCCTGCAACGCGAAAACAGAAGCACATTATACAATGAATATTGAGTAGATCAAACGCATGGAGAGCTATGATTGAAACTCCCACCGAATTTATGATTACAGTGAATGATGCATCTATCAATTTAAAGAATAATTGTGTTGTCAGTTGCTGAAATGAAAATCCACAGAGCGAAAATCTGAAGTGAAAAATTGTGAGCCCACCTGTGTTGGAAGACTGCCCCCAATATCCACGGGCACTCCTGTGACATCAACCAGCTCATTGGTAAAAAGCCTTGTAGAGCCGTGGTACTCCTTGTTACCACCTACGGGTTTGACGAATCAATACATATTTTCATGAAATTAAAATGAAAAAGCAATAGAATCTGATGATTGAGCTGTGAATAAATTAACTCGTTTAAACGATAATCGCAACGACTCTGACGGTTCTCAAAATGAGTCTGCGTGATAATGTTTGAATTTTCAGGCCCAGCTATACTCGTAGGGTGTGTTGCCCCTCAACGGGTCGACTTCTTCCACAATTGAGCTGACCTGCAACATTGCCTCTAGCAATTAGCATGTAGTACGGGTTGTCTAGTCGGAAGACTTTATCCTTCTCTGGACTGTTCGACCCCTCAACAGACACCAGCCTCGTGAAGCGACAGACCAGCTTCCCGTCAGCGAAATATCCTTCTCTGCTGTCCTCCACTAAACCTAGGTACGACTGGTGGGAAGGTAATTGGAAAGTGAAACAAAACGGGGGAAAACGGATGACTACCCACGCATGACTAGTGGGAAATTTGCGATTGAAATGGAACCAAGAAATCGAGGATTTTCGAGCTTTCTGAAGAAGTACATTGTAGTTTGAACATTTCTTTCTATTTCCAATACATGCACATCTACAGTTTACACGTGAAATGTACTAGCTATATTACTTCACCGGAATCTATGGCTTTAACCACTGCTGTATATCTAAGAGTAAGGACAGACAAAAATGAGCTTACATCGTTGAGGGGCGTGTTGCTGTTGGGTGTGCCTGGGTTGTTGTAGGACATCTGGATCTCGACGGGTTGAGCCACGGATCCTGTGTACATACAGTCCGTGACACTGTCTTCTCCCTGTCCGGAAATACCCACTCATAACTACTCAATTCTACTCAAATGATAATTACTCATAAATCTACTGAATTCCAAAGGAAATACTTCAACCAGATTTTTTTTGCATTTTTAGACAAAAATACATGATAATGCGGTGGCTTTGCTCCAGGTCGAATTGTGCCCACAATTGATAATCGTTTCCCGTTTTGAGCCTACCGTTAATACCAAGATCTCGGCTGCCTACTAGTCTTCAACTAGTTAAACTATGTCAATTGAAACCATTATTTTATACACACACAAAATGCCGACTGACCATGTCCTGGTCCGTGGACAGACCGACGGCGATGTACTCCCGGTTCATGTCCGTGGCGCCTTGCAGCTCGAAGTCGACTCTCTCACTCCCGTCCATTGCCCATGTCACTATGTAATCACAGTCACCTTGGCAACCCACCGGGTCCCTATAGCAACCCTTCGTCATCCCACAGTCAGACAAGTCCACAAACGGGATCGGCGTCTGTGTAGAAACGAATTTTGTCTTCTGAGGCTATTGGTATGCATAACACACGTTTGTAATTTATTTGCTCCAGGTTAAATTGACAAAAGAAAGATTGGCATACTACACATTTATTTAGGAATGATATACACACAGACATAAACACATAGTGATAAAAAAGGCAAGCAAGACCATAAGCACAAGGCATGTACATGTAACAAGCATTTTAAAATTGTTATTGAATTGTATAAATGATGTACAAATGATGATGATGTCCGATATATAACTGATAACACCCGCACACCAATGCCCAACATTAACTGACAATGATTTGACTATTATAATAGGGAAAGGGTGGGAGGGTGAACAAAACAAAGCGATGTGGACTGAACGCTGTCCCAGCAACGACTGACCGATGCGAGGGACCGTGACGGTGGTTTACATATAAAAATTATAAGGCTGAGCTGAGCAATACAACATTTGTCCATTTAAACAAGTTTTGTATTTAAAACCAATCTTAAATTGACAAAAGAAAGATTGGCATACTACACATTTATTTAGGAATGATATACACACAGACATAAACACATAGTGATAAAAAAAGGCAAGCAAGACCATAAGCACAAGGCATGTACATGTAACAAGCATTTTAAAATTGTTATTGAATTGTATAAATGATGTCCAACCAAGGTATGGTAGTTGTGTGATTTTAGTGTAAACTGTTTGTAGCAAGTTTGATCATACTTCGTTTTTGTTCGGGAGTTGGGGTTAAGTACTTAAAAATACAATCACTTTTCCAGTCCCCCAAGATTTTAATAGATGTTACAGGTACACCAGATGCCAGGAGCCAAGTTGCACCCCCTCGCCGTAGGCTGTGAGTGCCGAAATCGATTCTATCGAAACCGAGTCGGTGCATCAGCGTGGTCAAACGATCGCGAACCTGATTAGCCGATAGTGTGTGGACACACCCCTTGTTGTGGATGCCGAACGCCGGGTCTTCTGGAGACACTGGTCCTGCTGCTCCCCAGAGACGGATGATGGCAGATGTAGGACACAACTGGTTGGCTCGAAGGTAGGGCAACGGGACATGGAGTAACCGCTCCTTGTACTGGATGGTTTTACTGCTGTTCACAGTAAGGACGGCTCCTTCAGGCGTCAAATTCACGTCCCGACGTCTCACGGCGTTTTTGGCTTGTCCGGCAATATTCCCGACCCGAAACAGTCCAAAGAAACAGGTCACTATTATCGCCCACAACTGAATGTCGGCGGCCTTCCTATGGTCTAACAGGCTGTGGATCTGGAGGAGCTTGTCTGGCGAGATAGGCTGCTTGATTCTGGCTGAGGCACCTTTGACGCGTTTGACGCACTTTAACAGGGACGTCACAGACCAGACGTCCGATATATTATAGTCGTATCCCAGCTCTAGGTGAAGTGTTTTAATCACGCCCATGTACTGTTTGATGGTCGAGAGGGCTTTTGATCTTGCCAAGAATGCGACATAGCGGCAAAGGTTTTCCTCTGTCGCAGGCACAGGGTAACATCCCAGTCTTTCACAGAAGGTCAAATACGACTGGAGTTGGCTTCTGTAGGAGAGTTTTGTCGCCTGCGAAAACAGTTGTGTTCTCCATGTGGCTATCTCCTGGTCCAGCTGCGCAGCCAATTGTGAACCTGCTGTTAAATAACATGGTATGCATTAGGCGACATATGGTGAGGCAGGTAGAACCACGGAAACCAGTACTGAGCGTGCTCAGGCTGTAAGAGTAACGAGCAAAACCGTTCGAGTTGTCCCTGTTCGTGGAGCCGCGAAATCGCATCCGGTATTTCGTTACAAATGCCCGGTATATGGACGGCCCCTATTGTGATGTTTCTGGACAAACAGACTGCTGCCAGACGTTTCAGCAGTTTCAGTGCAATAGGAGATTTTGTAGTTCTGCTGTTTATCATGTGGACGATAGATGCGTTGTCCACGTGGACTATGATGTTTTTGTTCGTGAACAATGGCGTCCAACGATGTACCCCAACCAACACAGCGGCAAGTTCTTTAATATTTATGTGGAAATCGGCAATATAAGCAAGGTCTCGACGCCAGTGACAATAAAACCAATCACCGAGGCAGAAAGCTCCGCATGCGTGCTGGCTAGCGTCAGAGGCGAATTGAATTGACGGTCTCAAGCTCCGTTCCCAGATTTGACGGACGGCGTGCCCCGTACTGAGGGCATGCGACCACCAGAGCAGGTCTTCCCGTAACCTACACAGAAGCACTTTATGTCTAGTTTGACTAAGTTCTGAAAGCATGTGATATAGGGAACCCAGATGGGTCCGACCCCACGGTGTAACAGCAGCTGCCCAGTTTAACTTTCCGGCTAATGTCTGTAATTGCGATTTGGAAATGCGTTTTTTCTTGAGGGTTTGGTTCACTAGCAAAGAGACACTGGTTCTCTTTTGTGGGTCCAGTGCCATGGTCCCAGTCACTGTGTTAATCAGAACCCCCAAGAAAACCATCGATTGGCAAGGATCGATCACTTTCCTCCAATTGATACGAAGTCCGAGAGAACGCAGGAGTGAGATTAGGCAATTGTATGCTTCCAGACATTTATCAAAGCTTTCATCACTAATGAAAAAATCGTCCAGGTATGAAACAACTCCTGGGTATCCTTTATTATGCATTGCGCGAGTAATCGCTTGTGTGAGTCTATTGAAAATGGCGGGGCTCTTGCGAGCGCCGAATGGAAGTCTATAGTCTACCATATAGGTTGGGGAATTTTGTCCCTGAAAAGTCCATTTCAATCCAGTTAAAGTCCTATGGTCCGATTTGATATTGACACTTCTGTAAGCGTTTTTCAAGTCTACTTTAGCCATAAAATGGCCGGGTCGTAACAATGCAATAGCGTCCTGGACCGACTGATATCTGCAAGGGTCTTTAATTGCATACGAATTAACTCCAGTGTCATCAGGTTTACTATAGTCATGCACCAACCTGATATCTCCATCGGGCTTTGGGACCGCCGAAAGTGCGCTGACGATAATGGGTTTCGAGGTCACGATGACGTAGTTATTGTCGTCCAATTCCTCCTGAAGGCGTCGCTCAACTTGGTTTCTGACGCCGGCAGATGTAACTGATGCATAGTTATCTGTTTCTGTGGGCCGAATGTGGTCCGTTTGGTCCCCGTCTATGATAGGAAAGCCGTCAGTAATACCTTGAATTATGTAATCTCGGTCTGGGTCATTGGAGAGCACCTCCCGCCACTTTGTAATGTGTTCCAGTAGCGGGGAGTTTTGCTGGGCATGTTGAGTGCGGGACGTTACTGGTTTTTTTAACTGGATTGAGCTCCTTCCTTGTGGTTGAATTCCTGGTGTGTCGTAGAATAGCAGGCCATACACACGTGTGCGAACCTGCAAGCGGCAATGTTGCAGCCGTTACGTCCATTCCACTTCTGGCATATGGGTTTTCCTGATGTGGGATCGTACTTCTGGCGGGATCGGTCGCGAGTGCCTGCGTCGGCGCGATGGGAGCCGTTGCCGCCATGTCGCTGTGCTTGACGATGCGACGAGGGGACCTGTGTTGTGTCTCCAGGTTTCAGGTACAACTGCATGAGATACGAGTTATCGGCACCCCACCGAAACCCCAGCTCGGCCTGGCTTTTGCGGTATTCATGGTCATATTTGAGCACAGAGTCCCACTTGAATGCTTGAGACATAGTGGCGATTTTCACCAGGTAGTTCACGTATTGCATCACTGTGCTGAGGTCGGCCCGGTCCTCCGTCACCATCAGCCTGAGAACGCGCAGACTGGCCTCCATGTACTGAGCGATCTTAACTTTCTCCAAGGGGGTTCTGGATGATTTCAATGAGAATTCCATTGAGCCAAACTTCACCGTTCCGCTTGGGTCGTCGGATTCGACATACTTGGGAATTAACGAAATATAGTCACGGATGTCACGGAAGGATTGTTTCTCTGTAGACGTACCCCCGAACTGGAGCGGGTCGAAGATCTCCGGGTCCCCTGCTACGTGCGGCGGTTGGGCACCGGCAATGTTGGTCGTCATGGAACCCAGGCCAGTCTGGCTCCATATGGCCCGGATATCGCTTGTGGACAGCGATTGGTTTTGACGTGGGGACTCCTGTGGCTCGCCAGGGATGCGCTCACCGACACCTACTCCAGGCTGATTGACTGTATTTCCTGGGTCGGTAACAGCGGTGTGTTTCAAACTTGCCACGGTTTTAAGTAGCAAATAATATTGTGCTGGGAGCAACTTCTTTTCAAATTCCTTTTTAATGATATCAGCGTTCAAAGTTTTAATAGACTTTTGTGACACAAAGCCTTTATCCGCCAGTACTTTCATGGTATCCTCAGAAAGTTCGTAAGTGTCCGCCCAGTTTTTTAAATCAAAGCTTTCCATTTTGGCAATTTGCCGGCACTTTTTGAACAAAACAAAGCGATGTGGACTGAACGCTGTCCCAGCAACGACTGACCGATGCGAGGGACCGTGACGGTGGTTTACATATAAAAATTATAAGGCTGAGCTGAGCAATACAACATTTGTCCATTTAAACAAGTTTTGTATTTAAAACCAATCATAAATATTTATTTGAAATAGCTTTTGTTATAAGAAATAAATAATGAACAATAAATCCAAATGATCATCATGGAACATAATTTTTTCCCTCGCAATTATTCTGGAAGGCAGTCTATGACGCAATGAACTGTGTCTCAGGTTTGAGATCATGCGCAAACGTTCTATAAACACTGTTCATAATGCAAAGAATTATGCGCAATATGTTGATATACATGGGCATATATAATTGTGGGCGGACCTGGGGGATGGTGGTCGTTCCTGCTGAGGAGAAGGTCAGCACTTCCGAGGTTTCGTTCACCCAATACGTGGTGTACAACTGGACCACCGTGTAGCTGAAACATGGGTGCAAAATGTGAGACGGGATGAAAATTCGACCTATTATGACAATAAATTATTTATATTGATCAAAACATATACCATATACTGCATACATCTATGTAGTTATGTTGTTTCTTTTAATTGCAGTGTACAAATGTAAAAGCTTTAAATTGACACTTCAATTTTGTAGCGTCACACTCAAAGACTATATTTTTGTGGGCAATTACACTCATAATATTATATCGGTTCGTATCACGTCACTTTACTGCAATGTTTTCAACCGACAAATGTGTGTTCCTTACATGAAATGGATGTTGCCGACATTTGTATCTGGCGCTATCCAGTTAAACTCTATAGACGGTTTGTCTAGACCGCTATCGTGTGTGATGGTCTTACCCTGGAAATATGACGTGAAAAAAAATATGACAATATTCGACATCATACGAATGAAGCTGCGCATGGAAATGTGGAAACCATGATTTAGCAATCCGTACTAATAGTCATCAAATCTTTGAAAAAAATTAGCCCAAGGGCTAAGATAGGTTACCGGACAATTTTGGTTTCAAGCATTGTAGGTGACATATGATTTTGAGATTTACCAGTCAAATTCATCTTTGTGAATCTCAATGTCACCATTAGGTATGCTGCATATGACTTCGTATGTTTATAATACAAACATATAAGTTTTATCAACAAGTATTTCGTGTGTATAGGCCAATTTCAGATTTTGAGATTCGCCCTTCAAAGTTAAGGTCAAGTTCAAGGTCACCAAAAAATTTGCCATTTATACATGACTTTTTTTACAGGCTTATACACAGTCCTAACCTGTATGTGCAAAAGTTTATGCTTCAGAGGCCACTTTCAAGATTTCAAGTCAGACATTTAGCACTCAAGGTCATCCAAGGTCAAAATCAAGGTCATCATTAGTTGTTCCATATATGACTTCTTATATGTTCATAATGCAAACTGAAGCTCTATCTAAATGCATTTCATCTGTAGAGGCAAATTTGGGCATTTTTTCACTCAAAAATGGCTGTTTTGACCTTTCAAGGTCATCAAAGGTCAAATTCAAGGTCCCCTCCCAACTCGCTATATATGACTTCCTATTTGAAAGTGCCAATATCTAAGCTCTATCTTCAAGCGTACTATGAGTACAGTTCTGGCAGCTCCCATTATGAAGGAAAAAAGTGCCGAAAATTTTCCAAGTCCGAAATTTTTTTCAAAGGGTGAAAATTTTTTTTTTTGTCTAGAAATGACCCAAAATGAATAGTAACGCGATTTGGGGCAAACAAAATTTTTTTCGCCGACCCGTCAAAAATTCAAAATTGCCGCCACACGGAGACCGGCGATTCAAGGGCAACAAAACTTATAAACATCATAAAGGTACATAAGGAGAATATTTTGAAACAATAATCTCAAAACTGATCAGACAGTTTTCGAGAAAAGACAGGCCAGGTGCAAATTCGAGCATTTCTCGACCCAAAAATGGCTGTTTTGACCTTTCAAGGTCATCCAAGGTCAAATTCAAGGTCACCACACAAGTCGCCATATATGACTTTCCATTTGAAAGTGCCAATATCTAAGCTCTATCTTCAAGCGTTCTATGAGTACAGTCCCGGCAGCTCTCATTATGAAGGAAAAAAGTGCCGAAAATTTTCTAAGTCCAAAATTTTTTTCAAAGGGTGAAAAAAAATTTTTTGTCTAGAAATGACCCAAAATGGATAGTAACGCGATTTGGGGCAAAAAAAATTTTTTTCGCCGACCCGTCAAAAATTCAAAATGGCCGCCACACGGAGACCGGCGATTCAAGGGCAACAAAACTTATACACATCATAGAGGTACATAAGGGGAATCTTTTGAAACAAAAATCTCAAAACTGATCAGACAGTTTTTGAGAAAATGGCCGCCAAAGTCCAAAATTGGCCATTTTTCGTCAAAAATGGCCGCCATTTTGAGAAAAATGCGAAAATCAAAAAACTAAAAAAAAAACCCCTCTTGAAATATTTTTAGGCATTTTTGTGCAAAATTTCAGAAAAATCTGCCTGTAAACTTTAAAGATACAGCTGTGGACGGACGACGGACGACGGACGACGGACGCCGGACGACGGACGACGGACGGACGACGGACGCAACGTGACGGCAATAGGTTATCGGACCATAGGTCCGGTAACCTAAAAATGAGGTCAAAGGTCAAATTCAAGGTCATCAGAATATTAGGCGTTTATCATTTCCTATATGCCCACAACTGATTCCTAAGCTATAAAGTCGACCATAAGTGAGATATTAGCCATTTTGTGTTCTTGACCTTGAAAATGAGGTCAGAGGTCAAATTCAAAGTCACAAGAATATTCAGCATATATCATTTCCTACATGTCCACAAATGATCCCTAAGCTGTAAAATCGATAATAACTGAGATATTAATCATTTTGTCCTGTGACCTTGAAAATGAGGTCAAAGGTCAAATTCAAGGTCATGACAATAATCTGCATATATCATTTCCTATATGTTCATAATTGATTCCTAAGCTGTAAAGTCGATAACAAGTGAGATATTAGCCATTTTGCCCTGTGACCTTGAAAATGAGGTCAAATTCAAGGTCATGACAATAATCTGCATATATCATTTCCTATATGTTCATAATTGATTCCTAAGCTGTAAAGTCGATAGTAAATGAGATATTAGCCATTTTGCCCTGTGACCTTGAAAATGAGGTCAAAGGTCAAATTCAAGGTCATGACAATAATCTGCATATATCATTTCCTATACATCCACAATAGATTCCTAAGCTGTAAAGTCGATAATAAGCGAGATATTAGCCATTTTGTTCTCTGACCTTGAAACTGAGGTCAGAGGTCAAATTCAGGTCACGAGAATATTCAGCATATATCATTTCCTATATGTCCAGAATTGATTCCTAGTCTCTAATCTCAATATTAAGTAAGATATTAGGCTTTAATGTGTCCCATTATAAAGCATAGGAGAATTTAACATGGGAAAGTACCATTTGGGCCGAGTTTGGGCCCAAAATGGCCCACTTCGAGCGATTCAATTGAAACGAAATTTATAGACATCATAGGAGTACATATGAGGAGTGTTATGCATCAATAAGAAAAAAAGTTACTGAACAGATTTTGAGAAAACAACCGTCAAAATCCAAAATTGGCCATTTTTCGACAAAAACGGCCGCTCTGACCTTGAAACCGAGGTCAGAGGTCAAATTCAAGGTCACGAAAATATTCAACATATACCATTTCCTATATGTCCACAATTGATTCCTAGTCTCTAATCTCAATATTAAATGAGATGTAAGGCTTAATGTGTCCCATTATAAAGCATAGGAGAATTTAACATGGGAAAGTACCATTTGGGTCGCGTTTGGGCCAAAATGGCCCACTTCGAGCGATTCAATCAAAACGAAATTTATAGACATCATAGGAGTACATATGAGGAGTGTTATGTATCAAAAAGAAAAAAAGTTACTGAACAGATTTTGAGAAAATGGCCGCCAAAGTCCAAAATCAGCCATTTTTCGTCGAAAACGGCCGCCATTTTGAAAAAAATGCGAAAATCAAAAAACTAAAAAATACCTCCTTCTTGAATTATTTTTAAGTATTTTTGTGCAAAATTTCAGAAGAATTCGCCTGTAAACAAAAAAGATAAAAATGTGGACGACGACGACGGACGACGACGGACGACGGACGACGACGGACGACGGACGACGGACGCAACGCCATGCCAATAGGTTATCGGACCATAGGTCCGGTAACCTAATATGTTCAAGATACATTGAAGATTTTGACGACGATCCTAACCGAAATCACAACCATAAATAATGTACATGTTGCTTATTTTTGAAACACACCAATGGCCAGCACTGAAAAATTTTAACGAATTTCGATTAAGGCGTATCCAAGACGAGTTACGTAATAGCTGGCATTCATTCTAACGTGTGTATTGTACATTTTAGAACCTTACCCCCTGGTTGGGACAGTTGAGTTGTGTGTTAGTGACCTCCACGAATTCCCCGACTTTCTCGGCAGGGTTATCCACTCTCACTGCCTGCATCAGGAATCCCTTGAACGTTGTCGAACCATCGCCCCTCAACATAACTGGCGAGAGATTGCAATTTATAATGATAGTACTAAATAAATCGATCAATTTGAATACTATTTTTTACAAGAAAGATCAACTTTCTGATATACAATTAGGCTACACCCGATCGTGAATAAATACTGTACACAGTCGTATGACCATACGTATTCGTGGTTGATAGTTCGATCTTCAAAACGGTAAAATTTACCCAAAATAACAGTATAAAATTGCACTATTAGAACCTTTTTGTTAAAAGCATAATTCTTGAACAATGGCCCAAAATACCACATTTAGAACACCAAACAATATAGTCTTGACCTTCACGTGACCTAGGATCTATGTATGAACTTACGCCGTACACATCACGGTATGCTATATCGTGCATGTGAATCTACTGCATCACAGTGTTCCATTGAACGTATGAAAGCTGAATAATTCTGAATCAATGACCAAATAAGAAATACGCAGACCTATATTTTATTTTTAAAGCACGATGATGATATAATTATTTCAATATAACATCGTGTTTACAGTTGAATGAATGGCGCGCAGTAGAGTGGAATACGGTAAAACGAGATTTTAAAAAATACGATTTTTCCTGCTTTTTTCAATTTTTTTTTTCAAAAAAAAATCATTGTACATACCAGTGACGGTGGATCCTGGCGAGTAAGTCGTGGATGAGAGGCCGACGGTGTATGGAGAGGGGACCGTCTGAGGGGCGAAGTTGTGTCCGGGGAGTCGCTCGGTACATGCCTGCTCCTCGGCCGCGGGCACCAGGAAGAAATCTCCGCTGGAGAATCCACGCGTTAAAGTCACCACCGTCGAAAGCACCATGAGGATCGGAGTATGTGGTCCCCTCATTTTCGTGGCTTATTCTTTTTTACTCGGTTTTGATGGGTTTTTCCCCCTAAAACTCGTATTTTCTTGAAATCGTGGCGGTCTTTCGGGCGCGATCTTTAGTTTTCCAAACACACAAGAACACTAATTCTCAGTCGGTTGTTGATAATTGAATTTAACATGCGGATATCAGTGGCTTATCCCCTAGTTATTTTTTATAAGATGGTAAAAAAAAACAGTCCATCGTACATGACGTCAGTTATGTTATCCCTTGGTACAAAAGACACGCAACACACAATTCAAGGAGATCAGATTGATACAATGTCCGTGAAAGTACACAACTCCACTGTTATTGTAGCCGACGAAAGCGTTTTTAGTGCATTCCCATTTTATCGCATCATCCCGACAATCTGTTTCACGTCACCAGCTGACAGATATGTTGACGATCACCCCAATGAGTGCAAAAAATAGCAACTCCTATGTCACTCGTTAATCCGAATAAGACATATGACAGTACACTAGCCTATCTGATAATGTTGAATGGTAAACACGATCAAGGCAGCACCAGGCAAAATTGCTGTGTCACGGAGATATTGAACTTTCGACTTGACCACACGACGGTGTGCAGTAAAAGAAATTATACTTGTAAGGGGTATACATTCATCCTAGTCATGCATAGTCGGGAGGGGGGGGGTGTGGGGCTAGTATATGACCGATGTTAAGAGTATACCTGTCATTTGCTAGGCGGTGGTCAGACATGCCTTGTGGGGTCATCGTGGTCACGGTATCTGACCAGCATCAATGACCATATTGTCATTATGTCATAGAAAGGCACAATGCAAGCAAGCAGTCAATAATAACGAATATATAAGTATATAAGTATACAAAAACACCGAATATGTACAGGTATGTTCCTATTTTCCCTTTAAATACCTGCTGGGATTATTGTTATGTAATAGTTAATTGAATGGGATACATGTAAAAAAAAATCAATGCCCAATAATTATCCCCGTAACGTGACATCTTCCGATAGATATCAATTCTCCGGCAGAAATATCGATCAATTTAACTCCAGTATGTTCTATTTTACCATTGAATAATAAACAGGGTCGATTTGACGACCTGCCCCTGGCCTTGGATGATAACACGAGATGGTTGTTTTGATGACGATATTATTGTCTTGGGGGGGGGGGGGTTGTGATAATGCACTAACTCACATCATTCTAATGCTTGTAACTAGGACAATAGAAAATCGCGGGTTTGCAGCAATTATCAGAGAACTTGGGACTCATAAGTCTTGTTTCACAACGCCCATTAATAATTCTACTCATTACAACGCCCAATTTCAAGCCGTCGGTGGATTTGATATTTATTCGCAAAAACTTCTATCTCGATGTTGATGTATAGGAAAAGCTATTTGTAGTGTTTCGTAACATGTTTTTATTTTACTGGAACTTTAATGCATAATTAACCGTAATACTGTTAATACAACTAAGTGACCGATTTTCATTTGTTAGTACATGTAGACCCAATGCAATAACGAAATTGGAGAGCTTACCATTCTTACCAATTAATTATGTGTTTTTATTACATATGTATCGCTGAATCGTTGCCATGGTTATAATGTAAAGAATATAGGATCCCGCTGAATATACCGGAAGGTGAATACGTCGCAGCCTATACCAGGTAATATTCATTTCCAAGAGAAACAAAATTCAATTTGTGACCATCATTGCATAAATTTACACGAAGCGGAAACGATAGCTGTCTATAGCCAATTAATCGCAAATCTGTCTGCGTAAGCCTATGCTTGTAAAAACAGTTCTGTCGTGGTACGGTTTTCTAATCACAACAATAATCGAATATGTTTAAAATTTGTATCGTGAATCAATAATTGATCGTGAACTTGTATCGTGAATTAATTAATGAATTATTATATCAAAAGCGTAAGAAGAACGAATGCCCCGAACACATCGATACTGACAGGATAAAAGAAGACAAAAATATGCTAGGAGTAATTTTAGCTCCACACCCCATGGTGTTTGTGTTTCTCATTCGTAACAACAACAAAAAACATTTCTGCGTACAACATTACACGTTATACAACCAGGAAAACAAGATATCACACCATTATGCAATTCATGCCTACTTGCATGTTTTTACGTCATTCGGTTCAAGTAATACACTCACAAATCGATGTAACATGTTAAAAAATATATATTCATCCTTGACCCTGATTCACTGATACAAAATATCTTTTTTATAGGCTTGCGATTGATAAATGTTCACTTGAGAGACACTCGATTGTAACGTAGGTCATAAACCTGTGCGATCATATCCGATAAGACATATATGGTTATTTTTATTACCTACTTTGTTTTCGTGTTTATATTTTGTTTCCGTTTTTCGTTTCCGTCTATATTTCGTTCTTTTTTTCTCTCATATAATATACATGTATACTCTGATTTTTCTAACTCGTTTACACTGTTTTTTGCGGATATTTTTATGATGCTAAATGGTATCATTCTATAACTTGGCATACTTCACCTGGGAGTCAAACGGCAATTTCCTACCGAATTTCAGACTTCTATCGCGAAAAATGAGGAAGTTGGAAAATTTATTCCAATGTTAAAATTAGCCCTGTCATTTAATTTCTGGGTCCTCACACAATTTTGTGCAATTGCTCGGTTTTGTAGCATTGTTATATTTCGAAATTAACATACCTGTGTAGAATACACCCCCAATGGGACGTCTGGTATAAAATTACAATAATACTTCAGATCCTGATGAATGCAAACAGGACCAAAGTCTAGAATATGCTCAGATTCTCGAGATCCCGTTTTGGGCTGAAATTTAACATTGGGGTAGATTGGCAACTTTTTCAATTTTCGTGATAGAAATCTGAAATTTGATAGAATATTGCCGTTTGACTTCCAGGTGAAGTGTGCAAAGGAACAGAACGATACCATTTAGCATCGCAAAAATATCGTCAAAAAACGGTGTAAACAGGTTAGAAAAATCAGAGTATAATGCATTCATAACTTTGTAAATTTTTGACCTGGGAATTCATAGCTATTGATCAGACAGAGAACGTTTCATTGGCAAAAATTCGACCTCGTCTATCTAATTCAAATTGCAACCTAAAAAAAAATACCATGACTATTAAATATCAAATGCACTTTCAAAAATATTGCATTGAATGATATCCAGAAAATAAAGAAATCCAGCTCAGCACTGATAGGCACGTTTATGATATCCTAACATATCGAGTGCATTGACTGCCATTTGCACCCGTCATGGGGACTGTTTGACGATATTGTCATAAGGTAGTCGTGTGAAACAGTACCTTCTCCGTGTTAGATTTGCAACTGAATTTTTTTCATCAAATTTTTGTTGCATGGATATTTTTTCTTCAAAAAAAGTTGGAAAGATAACGGAACCACCATATTTTTTTCATATCACAAACGTACACATCGGTTCGACGATAAATATGTAAAAAAAACCCGGAAAAATATCTATTTAGTATATTGATTATGGTGGAAATGGCCATAAATAACCCATTTCGCGTGTATTTTCGGGGATAATTAAGCATAATCCCACATTGAAGAATGTTTGATCCCAATTTTCAGTTTTCGAATGCACAATTTCATATTGATGGAATTTGTTTATTGGCAAACGATTATAAGAATTTCAAGTTTTGAAGCCTCTGAGTGAGTCAACCAGCGTGCATCCTTTTAAGGCACCGTCACACCAACTAAATCCAGCCTTCAGAAACAGCGATAACAAACGCATGAGAAACGTTCCGTAAACGTGGCGGAAAGGTAAAGAACGTTAACTAACGTAACAAACGTTTGGGAAAAAATGCAAAAATGTGCAATTTCGTTTGCAATGGCAGTTATTTCCTGATTCACCTCGCAGAATGTTGGAGAATGATGCCGTGCTGGTTGAACAAATTGCGAACGTTCGTGAGATGTTGTCAGCATTTGCTAACATTTGCCATCGTTTTCCCGCTTTCTATTAGCAGAGATCACATACTTCTATGTCCATGCAGAGACATGATCTTAAAACAGACGCCAAATTCAGCTAACGACCTGATTTGGGAGTGGCCCTTCGTTTACGTTTCAGTGGACATGGGTGTTCATGAAAGACATCCTATGGAGAACGTTATGCATACAGTATTCTAGTCGTCAAGGTGTGAAGGCACCTTAACATATTAAAAGATGCGTATTGTATCTTTTTATATCATATGTCCCTCGGTGTTATTGTTACTGCATTTGGAAATATAAATAAACTTTTTCGGAGATGGGTGTTCATGTACCCAATGAAAGACATGGAATGGAGCCTGTGGCAAAACTGAATACACTCAGTTCAGAAAGTAGAAAAGTTCTAAGTTCATTGGTAGTACACTTGCACTCATAAAGTAAAGATACAATTTCAATGTTCCTTTTCAAACAACCCTCGTTTCAACAGACCTCATCGCAATTCAGAAACTGGCTAGCCTACAACTTAATACAATATGGTCAGCCATCCGAACGAGGTCGCATCTCATCTAGGGCGGAATCTGGGAGCATTTGACCGTGGCTGCATCCACGCGTGTGACCTACATAGTGGAGTAACCGGCATTGAAATCACCCGTTGAGATGAATAGGCGAGAAGAAAAATGGAATGTACATCTTGTCACAGTGGTAGATGCGGTGGTCGCTCGGCTGTATATACATGTGCTCTCTCGCTCGTATATAATAAATCTGTTATAGTATTCGGTGTAAAAAGGTTGCGTTGAGTGGGATCTTTCTGATAGGATTTGCTTTACCTCCACATTTAAAAGTAGGTAACATCTTATCTGGTATGTGTGGGTGTGTTTTTTTTGCAGTGTTACGCAATCAATGTATACACGTTCGTGTTTATATGTCTCTGAATATTGCAGTCCTCTCGACGACAAATGGTTTTGTTCATATCATATACAATGTACGTTAAAAGACATATGAGGTTATGTGTTTGCTTCTGTCGTTCGTGATATCATGAATAGTCCATGATATGAAGATACCAATACAAATTTGTATATTCATTCAAAAATGATGTCTATATCATAATATGCTATATGATAACCGCTCATATTCTATAACCAGCTCTGTAATATGATGCGTATCCCCATCTTTAACCAGGTTTGCTGAACGATGACGTCAGACCAGACTCAACCCGTACTGGTGACGGGCGCCTCGGGGTTCCTGGCCACCCACGTCATCAAACAACTGCAAGAGGCCGGCCATCGCGTGCGAGGCACCGTCCGCAACATACAGGCGGAGGAAAAGGTCAAGTTCCTCTGGGACCTGTGTCCGAATGCGCTTCACTCGCTTGAGCTGGTGGAGGCTGATCTTCTAAAGCCCGAGGGCTGGAGAGAGGCCATAACAGGTTGTCGTTACGTCTTCCACATGGCCAGTCCGTTCCCGATTGAGAATCCTTCGGATGAGATGGAAGTCATCAGCCCGGCAGTGGATGGGACGTTGTCGATACTACGTGGGTGCCAAGAGGCGGGCGGCGTTCGACGCGTGATCCTGACAAGTTCCGTAGCGGCGATCACCGCTGGCGACGAGACTGGAACTTTTAACGAGGACGACTGGTTGGAGCCAAAGTCGACGTCAATGGCTTACTATAAGAGCAAGGTGCTCGCAGAGCGGGCAGCGTGGAACTTCGTTGAGGCTCTGCCCGAGGAAGAACGCTTTGAACTGACTGTCCTCAATCCAGGCTACGTGATGGGCCCCGTCCTCTGCGGTGTTTTCTCCACTAGCATGGAGGTCACCAAGCGGCTGCTAGAACGTGACATTCCAGCTCTTCCGAAGTTCAGTATTGGCGTCGTCGACGTACGCGACGTCGCGACCGCTCACGTGGCAGCCATGACAACGCCAGAAGCAGCCAATAAGCGTCACATCCTCGTCGCTAAGAACATGTGGCTCAAGGAAATCGCCGATATCTACAACGAAGAATTCGCCGACTTCGGCTACAAGATCCCGCTCAGCGAAGCCCCTTATATCCTCGTGAAAGTAATCTCTTTCTGCGACAAGACCATGCAGCGGGAACTACCCACGTGGGGTGTGGAGGCCTCCTTCGACACCGGTAGGATGATTTCTGTGTTGGGAGTCCGCGCTCGGCCGATCAAAGCCACTCTGCTCGACATGGCCTACTCGATGATCGAAAGGGGGTTCATCAAGAAAACGGCCAAATACAAACAGCTGAAAGAAAATAACAATCAGAAGTAGAGCTTTAATTTGTTTTACGATTTATGCAAACCGTCTTCTCCACTATGTCCAAGTGATTGTAACTGCGCAAGTTGACATTTGAATCATTAACATTCTGACACCAACAATTGTCACCGTCATTGATTATTAACATGAAAAATGTTAACCAAATGTGTAAATATTCTTGAACATAACTTGATATTATGGTAAACCCATGGCCTATAGGCTTACAGTTTATCATACGCTTCTAAGGCATGTATATATGTTATTCATTCAAATATTTTCATTTATTATGTGCAATCTATCAAAGTTTCCACTTTAGGAAACGTATATAATTTGTATCAATTATTCATAAAAAAAAAGGTGACCTAATCTTGACCTTCGACTTGGTTTAGTGTGTTATTTTTTCTACCTTCACAGTATGTATCACAGTTGGTATACCGAGTCAGACATCATACATGTATCATCGTTATTACTATCCAATGTAATATTTTTCAAACAATTGGATTAATGCATAAAATAGCCAGGTAAGCTTTCCATTTATATCATTTGTCTAAGGCCTATGTTCCCGACAATTCTTTTGCATTTGGTAAACACGTATTCAAAACCTGAAACGATGGGTTAATCATCGATACACAAAATAAATACTAACATAAAACAAGTAACCTACAGTGGAGAGAATTATTTATGTCGTTATCGGAAATATGTAGGCATGGGAGTGTTTGTGTGATTAATAACCTTGATTTAGTGTACTAAATTGCTTATTATTCTCCATATAATAAACACAGAAAAACACATATCTTTAGACCAATGGTTTTAATGTTGCCAATTGTTTTGGATTTTGGTGTAAAAACCATATTTTTCATCACACTTTATAACTTTCATGTCGGAAACTATAAAAGTTGGCTATCTTTCGTAATTGTTCTACCAACATCAGAAATTTAGCTCAATATTTTTGTCGCGCTACTGTATGCGTATGTATTACGGTAAACAATCCAAAAATATCGCAAAGCTCTCAGAGTATTTGCGTTTATTCACAAGATTAAAATGTAAACCTCATTGGAACAATCAGAAATATCATTTTTGAAACTGCTGTGATCCTTTTGTTGAGATCACTATATTTAAAACAAGTGATAGCAGGCCCGTGGGTCCGTGGGTCTGTTTTTACCCAAACTTTGTATACCAGCGCAACGCGCTGGCCAATAAATACTCATTTTAGGATCGTTTTCGGCTGTTGATAACATTCGACCCGACCCCACAATATTTTCTGTATTGTGAGCTTCAGGTGGGCAATACGGCAAGAAGTTTTGGATATTACATTGACAAGTAACCTACAGTGTAAAGAATTATTTTTGTGGCCAGCGGAAATACGTTGGGATAGGAAAGTTCATGTGAATAATAACCTTGATTTGTTGAATTAAATTGCTCATTATTCTCCAGTTAATAAACAAAGAAGAACATATCTATAGATGTATATCCGAGCACATGCATTCAATGGTTTTAAAGTTGCCCAATGTTTGGATCAAATTGATAGTTTGTGCGTCTATTTTGGTGTAAAAATATTTTTCATCACATTTCATCACTTTTTTATCGTAAACTATAAGAGTTGGTAACGTTTCGTAATTGTTCTGCCAACATCAGAAATTTAGCTCAATATTTTTGTTGCGCTACTGTATGCGTATGTATTACGGTACATCAACAAATATCGCAAAGCTTCACAGTATTTGCGTTTATTCACAAGATTAATATGTAAACATGGAAACAATCAGAAGTATTATTTTTGAAAGTGCCGCGATCCTCCTTTTGTTAAGATTACTATACTTAACAAACGACAGCAGGACCGGGCCCACTCATGCCTACCCCCCGTGGATCTGTTTTTACCCGAACTCAGAAGACCAGCGCAACACGCTGGCCAATAAAATCGTTACCACTGACTTCACACCCGAATACGGCATGATAATTGCCTTAACTCAACATTTATGGTCACACCATTGTAGGTTCGTATCACTCTGCGGACAGAAATACCAAATATTTTTATCACGACACTAGGTAGGTAGGTACAAATATACTATTTTACATTTGAATATATTATTGGACAATTGTACGATTCGAGGTTGGCGCCAAAGACATGAGCCTGTAGCTTGTGGGACAAGCTAGTGCCAACCTTTATAATTATTCGTAGATGATAATTGTTTAAACTTATTGAGAAAAAAATAATAATTGAAAAGAAAAAAAAACACGAATATAGATGGAATGAGGAAAAGGAAGAACGGAAGGCAAACCGAACAAAAAAAAACATGCGAGGAGGTATACATATATAATGGATAACTAACCACATATATTAATATGTTGAACGAACTAATTATGCATACAAGTACATTGATAGCCATGCAATATATTTGGAGACGGAGAAAAACAATTATTAATGTAGGCTGTTATCTAAAAACGGAAACACAAAAGACATTTAATTATATTGATAAAATATACAACACCAGTATGATTTACTTCGAAATCACAAAAAAGGACAGAGGAGAAAAGAACCAATGAGAAAAAGAGGAAAACAAAAACACGAAAGTATACACACAGCATGTAACTGCAAACACACACATATACACACACATATGTAGACATATGCAAAGTCATGGACAAACACATGTAAACACACATAAAAACATACATACGGATATAACTGCGACATATTATTAGAGGTTTGAGATTATCTACATTTTAATGCTATATTAATACATAAACGTTCACTTATGCTATTTACAGAGCTGACCTTAAGTTAATAAGACTTACGAAGTATACATGCACATTAATACGCGATCAACGATGTTTACTTGTTATACTATACACATTAGTATAGAATAAAGTAATATCATTTATGCTTACAGACTAATTTTTAATTATAACTAAATATATTAATTATAGCGATGGCTAAGTATACATGTTGTGGATAGACGACAGACATGCTGAGACCACGGGTACCTAAATAGACCAATACCCCGTGACAATTATGGATTACATTAGTGGTTACTGGATATATTTAGAGATTAATAATCGCTTAATTTTGGCCTTGAATATCGGATAAGTTATACTATTCTTTATGTCAGTAAGGAGAGATAACCACAGCTCCGGTCCTCGCACACTATTCACTTTGAAAATTGAAATGAGTATGCTTCAAAACAAACCGCCCAAAAATGGGCCCAAATAACTCGCACTACCTTGTAATACCACTCGTCAATTGAAAACATACCATTTATTCCGCCTCACACCTTTTTACTCCTTGTACAAGAAAGAGCAGTACAAGTTACTTGTGCCCAAAAATATCATCTATTTTCATCAGGGCACCATTTATCTCAAACGTGAAGTGGTTATGTTTCAAGACCAATCCCTAACAAAACAGAAGAAGTACTGAGTACTGCCCCTAGAAGAGAGTGCATCATCAAGTCTGTCGATAAACTCAGTGGATACGAAGGTCAACTCAGTTTGCCATCATAACGTCTTCGCTCTTTGTCTGAAGCTGTGATCATAAGTTTACGGAGAAATGTACAAGTGTTAGTAAATTCACTGAACTTGACATTCAAGGTCCCAAAAATTAGCCCAATGGCTAAAGACAGGTTACATGACAAGTTTGATTTTAAGCGTTGCATGTGACGTATGACTTTGAGATTCACCAGTCAAGGTCATCTTTGTGAACTTAATGTCACCATAATGAGGTGCTGCATATAGTTTCTATATGACCATAACTCCAGGTCAAGCGAGGCCTTGAAATTTGGCCTTCAAGATCGTTAAATGTCAAGTTCAATGTCCCCAAAAGGTGTGCCATACATATACGCTTATTGTACAATCCTAACCTCTGGGTACAAGCGTTCAGGCCTCAGAGACCAATTTATACAATCGTCAGATATTCGACATTCAAGGTCATCCGAGGTCAAGTTCAAGGTCACCATTTGGTGTGCCAAATATGACTTGCTATATGCTTATAATCAACCCTAAGTTGTAGATGCAAGTGTTTAGCCCAAGGGCCAAGTTACACACTTCATGTTTGTGCCTCTGAGGTAGCATTTAGATCTAGTACTCAAAATCATCTGAGGTCAATTAAAAGGTCACAATTAGTTGTTCCTTATACGACTTCTTATATGCTCAAAATACAAACGAAAGCTCTATCAACGAGCATTTCGTCTCTAGAATCAAATTTACACATTTCAGGTCAGACGTGACCTTGGAAGTTAGCCTTCAAGGTCATCTGAGTCAACTTCAAGGCACAAAAAATGTGCTATATATGACTTCCTATTTGATCATAATACAAAAATCAGCCCAAGGGTTAAGCAAAGTTACCGGACAATTTTGGTTTTAAGCATTGCAGGTGACACATATGTATGACCTAGAGATCAAGGTCATCATTTCAATGTCACCATTAGGTATGCTGCATATGATATATACACATTTAAGATCAAGTGAGACAACTACAAGATCACCAAAAGATACCATATATACAATGACTTCTATACACAATCCTACCCTGTATGTGCAAGTGTTTAAAGTCGGAATCAATTTTGAAATCAGCCAAATTTAGCATTCTTGTTTGTCACGCAAACTTGAAAGTACATCTCGAGATAGTCGGGAATTTATAGGAAATATGCACAGTTCGACAACAGATACTCAGAAAATTACCGTTAATCGTGCATTAAAAGAGTGGATAGAGAATGATCGGCCTGTCTACATTGCCGGTTGCCACAGTATCTAGACAAACACCAATGACGTCATCAGACTGTGTATAGAACTCGCCCAAAAGGCGGGCCGCTTTTAGGAAAAAAATGATGCAAATCTTGATTTGGAAACTCAATTTAGGCACGTAATACACATTTTCAGACCCGAATTTGTACGATTTATCATTCTATAGACAAAATAAAGCTATCGCAGAATGAATAAATTTTGTCAATTCTAAAAGTGATTATAGCTTTAAGCCTAAGATACCAATTTACACATTTCACGTCAGATATTTAACCTTCAAGGTCATCCCAGGTTGCCTCAACTGACGTCACTCACCACGTGACCAAAACTAAATTCGTGATCAAAATCTTCGGCAATTTACCTAGGAAGTGCTTATTTGATTCAATATCTCAAAATCCTTGGTTGTATTTGTAAAAATTCGTTCTAACTCACTGAAAACTATTCATAATGGACTAAATGAAAAACCCTTTGATTAGTATGCTACTAGGTATTTAATACGTAAATACGTTAGTCGAGGGGTTTCTCTATTTTAAACCATACAGAAAACTACTCAGCTGTGACCGGCGGGTGTTTAACCAACATACAGCATTGATTAAACACCTGAGAGAACAATGCAAGTATGGTTTAAATGTTGAATCGCCACTGGAGGAGTCGTCAGTTCGGAAATACGACTGAGTTCCCGCTCTTGGTATTTTAGGCTCATTGGATTACACTATATTTATGAAAATGTGTTGATTGCGTAGCTATAGGATCATTGGTTAAACTATGAAATTCATTTGAATTTTTTCTACATTCGGGACATTAGAAAGTCACATGGTCAGCATGGTTCGAGCAGATCATATCCTCAAGTGTATTTCAGCAACACTGTTGTTTTGTACCATCATAGGAACACGTGCTACGTTTGTTTTCTGGATCCCACCCGTAACCAAACGAGTGCATATCGTGTTGGTATAAGTCCAAAACTTTCTGGAAGATTTGTGGATGCTTTTTCTGAAAGTCAGCAAGTATTGCGTCATACTTGTGAATCAATCCCCTTTGAAACTTCACTCTCTCATGTTTGATTCTTTTAACTCGTACATTGTTGTTTAAATGCCTCAAAGTAACATTCTCATGTATCCCGACTTCCTTGCTGAATGAGGGTAAATCACTCGTCATTGTTTCCAGTTTGATGACGTAATCATAGTCTATATCACAGGGATGGCACCAAGAACTGTAGCGAGCCCAGTGCTCGTCCGCATCAACAAGACGACCATTACCGAGTTGTTCCATATATTGGAGAAAAGTCACATGGAACCGTTTGCGTTTTGTCACTGCTTCAAAGTACCCAGATACCACGCGTTGTAACGGGTGCCGAACGATTAAATATGTTTTCCAGTCTTTATACGGCGACTCCAGCAGGTCATCAACCAGGAAACCTTTCTTGTATAGGCCACGCTTTTCTAAATTCCGCCGACTGGCATCTCTCCTATAGCTTCCTGGGCTCTCATTCAAGTCATTCTGTGCCATGTATGTAATCCAAGATGTGGAACTTGCTTTACTGATGGGGCAGCCCCAAACCTTCAACTTGGGGTCAAACAGAGTCACAGTCACAGCAAGTTCACTATCGTTGCCGCGTACTTTGTTTGCAAGTCTTGTATTGGTACGCTGTGGAGGCGATGTTTCACACATATATTTGAGGTACTCTCTGCGGAAGTTAAATCCACAAGTGCATTCTAGTGTCCGTGGCGGTTTCGGAGGTAACTTTTCGGGCGATCTTGTAACTCCACTGCTCCCGTTGATCACCATGGTGCCGTAATATGTCCCAAACTGGAAGGGATTTCCTACCAATTCCTCGAAGGAACCTGGTGAGAGATGAGAAACAAAATAAAATGTTTCACACGTATATTATTCCTTGTCCAGACATATACATGTACGTGTCCATGGTCGATTGAACAAACAATCTTGTGGAACATTCATTGTTCAAAATACCAATTCCTATACTTTAATAACTTTTGCATTGTACAACTGCTCCAAAGACAGCTACTGATCACTCTCAAACGGAAAACCAAAAACCGATTATATCACTTTAATGGTAAAACCAGCAGAGAGTGAAGACTTGACCAGAGCGATGACATAACGACTTCGGCGGGAAGGCACTGTATAAAGCTACTATCTGTAAACATAATGACACGCCTGTCATCACACGGATGCTCTGAAGCTTGTCGGACTGAGGTTGTGTAATTACAAATCGAAGAGTCTTGTCACAAACTTTGTTAACTCTACTGCGAAGAAGTCTGGGAGCCAAACATTCTAGTCATAGTGAAACGGAATATTCTCCCATAATGTCTGACTATATCAATGTGATATATTTTTGGTTCAGGTTGAATACTAACCTATCACGGATCGTAAAATCAAGATCATTATGCAGAGCCGATACTGTCATTTTCAAGCGTTTATTGTCTCAACAAAGGTGAAGTCCAATGGCACACTCACACGCACAGTTATCCCTTCCTCGCAGAGTCTATCCCATTCGAATTGTTAACCATCTTCAAATCACGATATGCACAATGATGACATTGTCGGTGTGATTACACTGTCCTCATATCCAATATTAGTCCTCTCGTCTATAACTTATTTCAGGCAGATTCCCTAGACACAATTCATCATGGCTGTGACCTGTCCGCCATCTTTTAACGACACATGTGCTCGTACTGACCTAATCTGGGGCTTTCCGAGGGTGTCATCTGATGTAATCTGCAAGTCCTGATTGGCTGTAGCCTATATGTTGTTGTGAAGTGCTTGGCGGTATGGTTATGCTCCCTGTAAAAAGTGTAGGGCGTGTTGAATAAGTCTGCGGCATGTCCGTGTAATTTGGTGCGTGTATGTTTGTATGAGTTCGGGTGGTAGTTAGGTTTTGGGGAATCGAACCTATGAAAAATATGCTACAATTACACCCCTTCGTCCGGCTACGCCCTCGTAGTCCACCCTTCCACAAAACCTATGTCCAATATAAAATCCTAACAAAATAAGCTAAAAGTCCTACAAAGTCTACTCACACACTCACCACCCGTAACAATGAGAAAAGAAACTATTACAATACAAATGATTCCCTAACTAGTCAAATAAATCGTCAGCGTCGATTTATGAGCGATGAGCGAAGTAAATATATAACACAATATTTACAGGCATATCGCATATGTTCACACACATCATAATAATACTGGATAAAATATCATCGAATCAATGGGGTACCTGCTGATGCCATGTGCTTTGGGGGCTATAAAACAGTCTATTATGCCATATAAGTACAAAAAAACGTCATGTCCATTGTCTGCATTATGCAAAAACAAACAAACAAAAATTAAATGTAGCATTATAACGTTTTTGTATGTATTTGGTACAGTAGACTGTTTCTATGGTTTATCTATACCTGAATTACATGGTGGCGATCCTGGTGGCAAACAGGAACCCCATTGAACAACATCATGAAACGAAACGAAACAACTCGGTATGTGTTTGGAACATAGACATGCAGGAACTCTAATAATGTAGCTACTTATCCCCTCTGTCATTCAGTATACTTTTGTATTCTATGCTATTGAAATTGCATTAACAATAGAGCAGCAAATACATGTCCCGTTCACCAAAATACGGGTCATTCAACCTTTCCCTGGTATCACCAGGGAAAGGTTCTTTTTTGCCAGGTTGCCAAGCACGTGGCATCAGCGGTGTCCTGATTTACATATTCATAGGCAAGCACATACTTGGGTCAAATCTGGAGACACGAGGAGATGGATACATCAGTGAATGGGAAGGGAGCCAGTTCTAAGCTGCTGGCCAAGCTCCTCGGGCATGATGTACATTTGTACAAGATACGTGAGGGGGTTGCATGGGGACGGAACATGCTCTCGTGTATGTGTTTGTCCTCCCAACATCAAGGAGCAGGATTATGGCTGTTTTATTTGATTTTAATGATGAACTGCTACACCGTGTTGCCAAGTTATTGTGGTTATACATGTATGTGAGTCCCAATCACTTCTTACGAGTGTAATCAATTATAGATCAATCAGCCAATCATAGTTTTTTGAGAACAAACCTTTTGAAAAACAATAATTAACGCCACCTGAATGATAGCAGCCACAGTTTGTACACAAAGCTGTGTGTGGTCAATTCAATGCGCAGATAGCAGGAAAAAATCAATTACTGTTCACTTTCCAAAGTTGAACACTTTCGAGATTTGGATTTTATAAATACTGATGTACAATAGAATATGCAATTGTTTGGCATGGAACATGTACTGCTCAATTTTTCCTGGATGTGCAAAGTATGGGACATTATAGCAGTTCCCATAAATGAAGTTACTGAATTGTTGTGTACCAATCACATAGACCTGTGCCATCTGGGGCAAAGCAAATTCAAGATAACTGGCTGTCAGCTTTCACCAAATCTCTGTCCGGATATAGGGGCAAGTAGGGGAGAGACTGTAGGGGAAAGTGCTGATGTTATTGTGTTGAAAAGTGAAAACCTAACGCACTTGATAATGACAGAAACAGCCTAGCTTGAACAGAGACCACCCCTCAGATCCCTGCTATCAATCTACAGAACGTGACTAGGATATTCCACCATGAAGATTACATTAGCCTCACTCTTTGAAGGACGTTTTTCACTTACATCATTGGAGTCCTTGGCGTAGACGTCGCCCATCACACAATGTCAGATACCCAGACCGAGGTGTGGGACGATGTCCCCGATTATCCGCAGAAGCTCATACGAGTTTCCTGTTTGGGGCTGCTGGGCTAGGTGTTCTGACAACTCTTCGATGTGTGCTTAGGACACGTCTAGATCCTCGAGCAATTCCTCATTCCATTGACGAAGAGTCTCTCCAACCATACGGCATTCCTGTAGGACTTCCAATGCGTATCCAACAGCGTACGCATTATACTCCGCTTGGCAGATGTGCGCATCGATGATGTGAACATATTCGGAGCGAACGGTCTTCATGTTTTGGTGAAACATGTCATTCGCCCAGGCTAGGTCTATTGACGAAACGTGTGCTTCTGCCCTTAAGGGCGCGGAGAGGGGATCGACGTTATTGGCGATGTGTCGGTGATATCGGCACCAGCGAACGTACCACGCCAAGTCGTCTGGAAACTTATCCATTGTCGGAAGGTGGATAAAATCCTTTGTATCGGGGTTCTTGGCAGCCAGGCGCTGTAGTCCGGGAAGACGTCAACTCAAGAAGCGGTGCCTCAAGTCCTGAAGAAAGATCCATTCGCTATTGAATTCACTGGCTCCATGCAACTCTACCCAACAAGTCAGTGCGCAATGAAGGGGTTCGTTATCGTTGAGGGTTGCAAACGTCGGGGTCTCTTTATTTTCTTTCGTACGGATGCTACGAGAAGCTTCCGGTACAGTTCCTGGCACGTGGAAGGATGTGAGCTCATCCATGTCGTAGATGGACTCGTCCGGCGGAAGGGGGGTACTGAGCATCTTTGAGTGGTGGAGGTCGATCGACAGAGTCCACACTCTCAGCTCGAGGCAGGTGGAAACTTATTTTGGCCAGGTGCCTGTGTCCTCGCGCATGGGCTCACCTCTCCCACGAAGAGGCAGACAGTCTTGATTTGACCCATGCAGTAGAGCCTCCCGGACCCGATAGTTCATGACATTCAGAGCAGTTGGTGTTTCTGGGATGATTTTCCGGGGGATGATGTCGGAGTAGCATTTCCCCGCTAGCAAATTTCCAGACGTTCAAAGACAATCTCGACAGTCTTCACCATGTTCGGTGCGAATTGTCTGAACACGTCGAGGTGCTTGGCCACATTGCAAAAAAGTGAGTCGGACCATCTGGTCTCCTGATGATAGACAGGAGCACCGGGACACAGGGCGGCAAGAAATTTGGGCTGACTTGCATGCCCACGGTGCACCGTCTAACATAACGACGTACGAAGGTGTCATCCAGAGTATATTCGATTCCGGAGTAGAACGGAAAGACTTGCCGATGTCGATCTGTCTCCTCTAGTAGATGTTTTCCCATACCGTTCTTGGTATGCACAATGTATTCAATTGGTATTCTGGACAAATAGTTCTGGTTGTTGGTTTGTCCATACACCCCAGATAAAGTTGTAAAAACTGTAAGTACTGTGAGTGGAATACCAAATATCTTGGTCATGATATGAATGCCAAGTGGTGTTTGAATGTGAGCAGAGAGCATAGAAATGATGTAACTCACAATCGTCCCTGAGGACGACAAACTACAACACTGCATCCAGCCGCCAGGATTACAGGGCTCCATGAGACAAAATGATAGACAATGGAAATTTGCAGAGAAACACCTGTCAATTATACACTCTCTGACAATAGGCCTTCAAATGATATATTATGTATAGCAGGACGATCAAAACATATGGGACCGTGGCTACGTTTCCTACGAATTGACGTAATTAGGATACGCCAAGTTCACCCAACATACCCCTAAGACGTGTCTGTTTAGTGCCACGAGTCCAAAAATAACATCCATCTCACTCTACAGCGCACCTTTACCAGATATGGCCGAAAATGAAAACTGCCGACTCAGCAAAAAAGTTCAAGGTCAAGGTCAAAGTGCATCACTAATACCCCTGAGACCTGTTTGTCTAGGGTGCCGAATCCGATAATAACTTCCGAAAATAATGACTCTTTCCCTCTACAACGCACTGTTTCCAAGATATGCCCGAAAATGAAAAATGCCGATTTGGCCAAAAAAATTAGCCAGGGCCAAGTTCACCCAACATACCCTCAAAACATGTTTGTCTGGTGCCATGGGTTCGAAAATAACGTCCGCTTTGCTCTACGACGCATTGATTCCGAGATCTGCAGTGGAGGATGACTCACCCAAATCTCTTCTGAGCTCTGGGACAAAGATCATTTGACTGATTGACCCCATAATCTAAAGGGTTCCTCACTGGTACAATATCAACCTATGTGTCAAGTTCCAGAAGTGTAGCGCTATTACTTTTCCAGTTATCATCCCAAAACCATTTGACAGAAAATTCATCCTCACGGACTGACCGGACCTCAGAGCCAGTTCCAAAACAATATGGTTCATCTACATAATACCTTGAAAACTGCTGAAAAATTCTCGGAGATACGTCCAGGCGTTCTTGAGCTATCATCCGGAAACCGGAAAGTGAAAAAAAAGGAAAAAAATCTGACAAAAACAAAAATGCCACAATTCCAATAGGGTCTGAGGGGAGGCTGTGTCTGGCGCGGTGCTTGAGCCCACAATGCCCTACAGCCTTTCCCTGAGGCGGTTCGTAAGGCTGTGTCAGTCCGAAGGGGACTCAACACCGGTCAAACAACACACCCATGCACGTGCTCGGATACTGGGAGCTGACTCCAGCCATGGCATCTGGTCTCGGTGCTCCGGGCTGTAGCATGACAAATGCAACATGTGAGAAAATCGAATACACCTGTGTCGCTATGTTCACAATGCTTATTATCGCCCATATCGCATTTTTCACGCCTGATGTGATTGGTGGATAAGATTTTATTCCAGTCTGCTTGCAATATCCATATCATTGATTATTTGACTTCTGAATACGTTTCAATTCAATTATTGTTTGTGATGTATTTTTGCTTCAGGATGAAATACGAGCCTTTATCGGATCGTAATGTCTCGATGTTGTACAAACCGACACGTACTCACTGCGTTTGGTTTTCACAACGTTTATTTGTCCAACAGGGCGAATCTTCGATGAGTCACTCACACAATTTGTCCTTCCACACAACGATTAGTAAGCCTAAATATGTCCAGTTATCTTCTACAATCCTTCTGAATCTTCTACACAGTTCTTCACAATACTCCTCTCGTTCATTACTTTACAATTTGGCCTGATCTTATACTTTCAAGATGGCTGACATTGTGGCCACCCTGTTTGAACCATGAACTTCTACAAACTGCAAAATCAGCTATCTAATGAACAAGAACGTCGTGGGGGGGAATTCTTTAGGTGTCACGTGGTGCGAATGGTAAATCGTGATTGGCTGTTGTATGTAGAGCGTGAGCTGTTGCTAAGGAGATGGTGGAGTGCTTGCATGCAAATGTATACTGTGGGCAGAAAGTGTTGCAATGTTATATAAGTCGGTAACGACTGTCGGCGTGTGTATGTATGCATGAATGCGGGTGGAGTTAGGTTTTGGGGGAGTGAAACCTGCAAAAATATACTACATTGTCGCATTAGGAAATGTAAACAGACAGATACTTGATGGCGATTTGTGTGTTTTGCCAATGGAATGTCATGAACTCGTACTGCACCATCGTGGCTTTCCAACCGTGATCACCATTTGCACGACTTGAATGGAACGCAGCCGATAACGCACCCAAAACATCGTTCGATGTATTGGTCAAATATCGCAATACAAAACCCCTGTTGTGCCAGATCCCCCATCCCTAGATTGAATGCAATCTCTGTGATCTTGCCGATAAAGGCAGCTCTGAGGCGGCTGTATTTTATGGCTACCCCATCCCCACTCGATTTCAGCGCTGAGTCCTGATTTAATATTGAGTGGAAGCCGATGTATTGGACGATAATATGGTCATGCATGTCGTGAATTTCACAAACAAAAGCTAGTTCAATAGCTCCGCAGTTAATGTCGGGTATTTCAAGGGCATGTCGCTTTTTTCACAGCGGAAACACCTACCGTGAACAAGGGCCACTGGCCTCAAAGGAAGAGCTTCGAAAATGTTTGCACAGAACTATTTAAAAACCCTTGAATATTGTATTTGATTTGGTACATATATGTTGTGGTCATATTGTAACTCTACTGGGCAGAATCTATACCTTGTTGGGCCAATAAATTTGTCATGTAACTATTTTCTTGTCATGTAACTATTTTTATTGTGGTCAATAATAGACTTAACTAGTAAAACTAATGATAACCTATTCGGTTAGTCATGACTGGATAGAACTTTTTAGGGCCCGAGTGAGTCGGAAATTTCCGAACCGGGTACCTGTGTCGTCTGACCCGACCCGTCCAAATATATATAGCAAAATTTGAATGATACTCACTGAAGCAATTTGTAACACGTAAACGCCAGACATTGATCTTTGACACATATTATTTGTTTCGTCAGTAATTACCGGTATTTTCAAGTTTGAGAAAGATCACAATGTCATGACCTCATAAAACTATCGTTTTTTTTCCTGATGATTTCCTTGTCATTCTTGTGATTTTACTAGTGTTTATCACAAATATTCAAAACTATATCTTTATTTGTTCTCAAATACAAGTAACAAAATTCCGATCCAGGTAATTGTATGACCCGCCCCGAATTTGGGTACCTGTCGACTCGTCTGGGCCCCAAAACCTTTACATTGTTGAACCCAATAATAAATGTTTCTTGTAATAATTATTTTTATTGTGGCCAATAAGACTTAATCAATAAAACTAATGTTACTTATTCCGTTACAGCCATGAAATCTCTACAAGTCAGAAGCTTTACCTTGTTGAACACGTTTAAAAATCACCCGACTATTTTTGGGACCAATGTGTAAGATTTTCAAGGTTCTGATTATGTTTTTCTGATTTAGGAGGCACAATGTTTTTTGAGCTTTAGTCTTAGATTTAAATTTCTTTATGGATTTTTTTTCAGTGTTTTGATTTGTACTGCAGAGACATTTCAGTAACTTAATTGTCTGCATTTCCAATAATTCATGACATGCATGAAAGCTTTTTTCATCAATGCGATCATGTTTCTCCTTGCCCAAATGTTGGTTTGAAGATCAGCGTACATGTTGTGTCAGTGTGCAGTGTGTAGTGTCAGCTGCCAAATACTGAAGTAGCCCAGGCACACCCCCCACCCCGAATCGCCGCTCGTGTGACTGCTATCAAAATCAGCACTGACAATTCTCGTCGGCAATATGAAACTAGGCCTATCATAAACCTGATAAAAGTGCTAGATCTAGTATCCATTTGTTTCTGCTTATTTTAGGAGGAAACTAAGTTTTCGCTCACGTGATCATTTGCATATCATTATATCCACGTGTATTTCATAAACATGTGGGTGTGTCCGCCAAGACAGCTGCCCGAATGGACAATTCAGTGACTCTCTGGCTGGCGGGCCGACTGCCGTGACTGCTTATCGGGGCCACACGAGAATTGAATTTGCCCACTGGAATATGGAATACCACCACTAACACATAATTATTATGTTGCCGTATCAACTTGTTTTTCATTGTTGCAATACCATACTGTATCTATATATTGTGCGGAAAGTATATCCAAAACTTTGAGTGCATATGATTGCAAGAAAGCACTGTTCCAGTGGAGATCAAAACGGGAGTGGTGATGGGTATGAAACGGTGACATACAAAAAAAAAAAAACGGTCGGAACACACGTCTCCTGGGATTATTATCGCTAATAACTTATTACATTAACCATGATTAGGTACGCGGGCGTCATTTTCCTCCCAACGGGCCCCGGGCCCTCCCAATTAGCCACAGTTGAATAGCCTGTTGTAGTTCCAAGTGGCACTTTCAAGAATGTAAACAAAAGAAAAAATTCAAAAATCCAAAAAAAACCAACATCATAGAGGAAGAGCCCTGCTCTTCCTAAAAAAGCGACATGGTCGGATATTTCACGTGAAAAAAGCGACATGGTTTCGCTTTTATCATGCAGCAGGACCACATGATTGCAACTAACCATGTATATGTCAGCTCGTGTGATGTACTATTTCCTGGGTTATGAGCCGGCAATGGCCGTGCCACAGGGCGGGGTGTTTGCGCACCAGAGGGCCGGCCCCAAATGTTACACGACCTGATGTATATCCGATGGTCTGGTAAACTTACATCCAATATCACTAGACCATCGGATATAGACCGATAAATATCTGGATCATACTCAACTGTATCAGATTTTTTTTAGATATAACTAAAGATACCGTAAAACTTCTGATAGACGCCGGGTTCTAATAGACGCCGGGGGTTCAGGTATACTGAAATTAATAGAAGCCGGGTTCTAATAGACGCCGGGTCTACGTACATTGTGTAACATAGCAACGTATAGATACTAATATCGACAACGTCAACGCGTCCTAGTCGGGAATTTCCAGCTTTTAATATCTAAACTGTCGTCTGATTTGCCATATCGTAACACCGGCTTCGCCAATTCCAATAAACGCCGGGTCCAGACAACGACTGAAATCAATAAACACCGGGTTCTAATAGACGCCGGGTCTAGAGTGTAACTGAAATCAATAGACGCCCAGGCGTTTATTAGAAGTTTTACGGTATCATTATATTCATCACCTTGACTGATCCACATGAAGAAGCAAAAACTTCCGATAGCGAATACAGCTGTCATGATAATCCATTTCCGGGATGGCCTTCCATATTCCATGGCGACTGGATAGGGTCAGTACCTGTTGTATAAAGATAAAAAATAATACATTCTTTGTTTGCATACGACAAACCACACAACTACCTTGTAATATAACACTTGACAACTTGTCCAACAACTCTTGTCGATTGGGTTTCGATAGTCAGGAGGAAATCCCTCGCAGGCTGGAAACGTAGTATAGACTTTTTCTGTCGATTGATATGGCTTCATAATGGTGTAACACAACCCTTTTCAGAGGGTGCAAATTTTCTAGTGTGCAAACTTTTTTATGGCCTCAAAATTGGCTATCGTCCAGGGTATCTTCAGCAGCGTTTTTCCAATCATCCAGATCAGTGTCTGATGGACAGGTGCTGGGATGGTTCTGACAAAAAGGTGGACGAGATAACCCGAATCCATAGGTCCTGTTATCCTTCTTGCATGACCTCGTATAAATTATGGAATGAATCTGGTGATCATTCAGTATGTCATGGACTTGATATCTCGTCTAAACAATGTTTGCTGTGCTGATGTTATTGTTAATGACGTTAAACATTTCCTCACTTATAAATTTAAACTTTATTTATTTTACGTTCATCCCCTGATGAAACATGCTAAGGTTGGGATGGGCATGAAGGGTGGTATGTTTTGCTGGAAGAATCCACCCGAAAAATGTATAGATTGTGTCAAATATATAACGATAAGTATGAATAAGACTCTCTAGAGCAAGATTTGTTACAGCTCTTGCCAGGCTGTTTTTACCTGATACACGTTGAAGTGCAGAGAACTGGGGATTGATGTGAGGGAGAGGAGGGACGGTATGTGAGGGTCAACTCTTTCATTTTGTGTTGGGACTGGTGTGGATATGTTGTGCCCGGTGGGCATTTTTCCTCTGTACTACCGATTTAGCGGCTTTGTTACATGGACCTTCGATGAATGACCGGCGTAAACATTTCCAGGGGACACATTTCTTCAATCCGACATCCTATCCAATGTATGGACATGTATGGACATTTTTTTCTAAGAACGTTATCGTCCGAAATGTGGCTTCATCGCCAATCTAGGGAATCATCGACCAGACTGAGGCATCATCGCCAATCTAAGGATAGCATCATCCAAATTGTGGTATCACTGCCAACTCAAAGACATATTGAGCAGAATAAGGCATTATCGCCAATCTAAGACATTATCGTCATGAATAAGGCATTATCGCCAATCTAGGGACATCATCGTACAACATGAGACATCCTCGCCAATCTAGGGACATCATTGTTAAAATTGGGCCAAGGGCCAAAGACAGGTTACCGGCTAATATAAGTTTAATATTTTAGATGTTAGCCAGGTCATTGGTTGAATTCAAGGTCAAGAGAATATTCAGTATATATAATATTACGCAGGTATCATGTCCACCGTTGATTGCTAAGCTATAAATTCAATAATCAGAGAGATATTAGCAATTTTGTTCTGTGGCCTTAAAAATGAAGGCAAAGGTCAAAGTCAAGGTCATCAGATCCTTTGGCGTATAACATTTCCTATATGTCCATCATTGATTCCCACACGATGAAGTCAATAAGCGAGATATTAGCCATTCTCTCCTGTCACCTTGAATATCAGGTCAAAGGAAACTTGAAAATAAGATGATTGGTCAAGTCGAGGTCACGAGAATATTCAGCAAATATCATTTGGAGCTTGACCACAATTGATTCCTAAGCTGTAACGTTGATAATAAGTGGGATAGTAGCCATTTATGATCTGACCTTGAAAATGAGGTCAAAACTCAAGTTCAAGGTCATGAGAATGATCAGCATATATCATTCCCTGTTCGCGGTTGATTCCTAAGCGGTATGGTCGATACTAAGCGAGATATTAGTCATTTTGTTCTCTGACCTTGAAACTGAGGTTAAAGATCCAAACTCAAGGTCACCGAAGTATTTAGCGTACATCATTTCCTATATGTTCCTTATGGATTCCTAAGCTGTAAAGTTGATAGTAAGCATGATGTCAGTCATTCTTTCCTGTGACCTTGAAATTTAAACATGACGCATCATCGCCAATCTACGGACGTCATCGTCCAGAATGAGGCATCATCGCCAATTCAAGGACATCATCGTCCCAAATGAGGCATCAGCCAATCTAATGACATCTTCGTCCAGAATGAGGCATCATCGCCAATCTAGGGATATCATTGTCCAGAATGTCGCATCATCGCTAATCTAAGGGCATCATCGCCAGTCCAATGACGTCATCGTCCAGAATGAGCCATCATGGCAATCTAAGAACATCATCGATATCTGAAATATCAGACAGTTTGTGCTCTGACCCTGAAAATAAGGTCAAGATCAACTTCAAGGTCATCCGAATATTCAGTGTATATCATTTTCTATATGTCCACAATTGGTTCCCAAGCTATGAAGTCAATAGAGAAGCAATATATTAGCCATTTCGTCCTTGGACCTTGAAAATGAGGTCAAAGTTCGAATTCAAGGTCATGGCAATATTCAGCATATATCATGTTCTATATGTTCGCAATTGATTCATAAGTTGTAAAGGCGAAAATAAGCGAGCTATCAGTCATTTTTTCCTGTGACCTTGAAATTTAAACATGATGCATCATCGCCAATCTAAGGACGTCATCGTCCAGAATGAGGCATCATCGCCAATCTAGGGACGTCATCGTCCAGAATGAGGCATCATCGCCAATCTAGGGACGTCATCATCCAAAATGAGGCATCATCGCCAATCTAAGGACGTCATCGTCCAGACTGAGGCATCATCGCCAATCTAAGGACGTCAACGTCCAGAATGAGGCATCATCGCCAATCTAGGGACGTCATCGTCCAGAATGAGGCATCATCGCCAATCTAGGGACGTCATCGTCCAGAATGAGGCATCATCGCCAATCTAAGGACGTCATCATCCAGAATGAGGCATCATCGCCAATCTAAGGACGTCATCGTCCCGAATGAGGCATCATCGCCAATCTAATGACATCATCGTCCAGAATGAGGCATCATCGCCAATCTAGGGACATCATCGTCCAAAATGTGGCATCATCGCTAATCTAAGGGCATCAGCACCAGTCTAATGACGTCATCGTCCAGAATGAGTCATCATTACAATCTAAGAACATCATCGTCAAGAATAAGGCATCCTCAATATAGGGACATCATCGTCCAAAATGAGGCATCATCGCCAATCAAGGGATAGCATCGTCCAAAATGTGGCATCATAATAATAATAATAATATATCAAACTTTTATAGCGCTTAATTTCGTATAACGAATTCTAAGGCGCAACAGTCCTGATTAATAACCAATATCATAAAACGTGGTCAGAAATAGTTCGTGATCGAGATGACAACCGGCTGTGTTGAGAAGGTTAAGGGGGATAGGCATCCTGAAATAGATGCGTCTTAAGCTGATGCCTGAAACTAGACAGGGTTGGAGCAGAACGAATATCATTTGGTAGGGAATTCCAAAGTGAGGGGCCGTCATAACTCAAACTGTTTTGAAATTGAACCTTTGATTTATTAATGGAAGGTTTATAAAGTGGGACATGGAGGAACAGTTTATCAGGATTGCCACGCCTCGTGTTCACTTTACATGTGTAGCGAGTTAGGTGATCGTTGAAATATGCAGGTAGTCCCGTATGCAATGATTTATAAATAATTGTTGCGGTTTTAAACTCTATTCTGTGCCTAATGGGCAACCAATGTAGTGACCTGAGAACAGGGGTAATATGAGAGAACTTAGATGTCCGAGTGACAATGCGGGCCAAAGTATTCTGAACACATTGTAACTTATTCAAATCCCGACTGGATAAAGACCTATACAATGAATTACAATAATCAAGTCTACTACTAACTAGTGCATTAGCCAATGTAATTGTATTGCTTTTCGAAAGATTACGCCTGATCCTTCTTAGGTCACGAAGACCCACAAAACATGATTTACAAACAGAAACAACCTGATTGGAGAATGAAAAATCAGAATCAAAAACAACACCTAAATTGCGTGCTTTTTCCGTAGGACTGATTTCATTTCCAAGAATATCCACTGGAAAACAATCTGCCATCTTAGCCCTTTGAGACTTGGTACCAAACAGGATGAACTCAGTTTTATCTGGATTGAGCTTAAGCTTGTTTGCATTCATCCAGTTTTGGACATCTTTGAGACATTCCTGGAGCGTGACTAGATCCGTAGCACAATTTGTTTGTGAGAGTGGCATATAAAGCTGAGTATCATCAGCATAGAAATGATAGTTAACCGTATTATGTGCAGAGATTATTTTATGTAGAGGTGTTGTGTACATGGAAAACAAAATGGGACCAAGAACTGATCCCTGTGGAACACCAAATTTTATATCTGCGGGCTCTGAAAGGCTGTCGCCAACCTTAACTGATTGGACCCTACCAGACAAATAGGACGAGAACCATTTGCGTGCAGTCCCACCAAAGCCAAACCAAGATGATAGACATTCTAAGAGAACTGAATGGTCGATCGTGTCGAAAGCAGCCGAAAGATCAAGTAATACCAGAGCAGTCGGCATGCTTTTTGACAACGAAATGTGTATGTCATTCTTTATATTTAACAACGCAGTTTCTGTTGAGTGGCCGCTCTTGTAGGCAGACTGGAATGGATTACCCAAATTGCTTTTATCCAAGTGTTGTTTAATCTGGGATGCAACCACTCGTTCAACCAGTTTGGAGATGAAACATAGACCCGATACTGGGCGGTAGTTTTTCATCTCTTCCTTGGATAACGAGGGATTTTTAAGCAATGGAGTAATTACAGCCTGTTTTAATCTACTAGGCACTAAACCTTCCATCATGGAGCAGTTAACCAATTTAGTGATAGATGGTACCAAAATGTCAACAAAATCTTTAACCAGGAAAGTGGGCCAAGGGTCGAGAATACATGATTTAGTAGGAGAATCAAGAATGACTTTCCGAATAAGCTGTTCAGATGCAGGCTCGAAGTGATTGAACTCAACAGGTGATATCGCTGGTGAAGTGGTCTGTTTAGGCTGCTTTGTGAAATTGTTTCTTATACGTGTGATTTTGTCTGTGAAGAAAGAACCAAACATATTGGCAAGGAGCGTGTCATCTTTGCTTCCGGGCAAAGCAGTCTGATGTTTCCTATGCAAAATATTGTTCATTTCTTTCCATAGTTTTTTTGGATCATCAGAATTGTTCTTAATAATATTAGTGTAATGATCTCGTTTATGATTGAGTTGCATTTACTGATCTGTCGTCGTAGTTTCGATCTATTCAGCACAGATGGGACTTTTCTCCAAGTTCTTTCAAGCTGTCTACGTAACCGTTTGGCCTCACGATATTCCGGAGTTATCCAAACTGGAGTGGGTTTGTCCACACATTTCGTTTTTAGTGGTGCATGAGCATCAATTACAGAGGAAAGGCTGTTCATATATTGGTCGTAAAGTTCGGTAACGTTGTCAGAAGGCGATACAATGAAGGCAGTATTTTGCAGATCTTGTTTTAGTTTTTCGTGATTTATCTTGTGATACTGACGAAATGTTATGTATTTACTAGGTGGTTTAGGGGCTGAATCGATATCCAGTGTGCAACTGATGCAGAAATGGTCGCTTAAACAACCCAGCCTACACACATTTTCCACTGTGAAATCCGATGGGGTGATAAGTAAATCAAGAGTGTGGCCATGGATATGAGTAGGGAAGTTTATATGTTGAACAAAATTACAGGAATCAAGCATCAATTTGAAATCACAACTGGTGTTTGAAACGGTATCAATGTGGATGTTGACATCACCGCTGATTATAGTTGAGGCAGACAGGGACGATATGAAACCAGAAAATGACATAAATTCTTCCAGGAAAACTGCGATACCAGAACCAGGGGGTCTATAGATTGAAGCAAAATTCAATGTGTTATCACGCCATCGTACAGAAACGACAATGTTCTCAAAAGAACCAAAACTAGGTGCTGCAACCAGGGAGACATCCAGAGTTTGTTTTACCAGGAAACCAACACCACCGCCCGTCTTTCCAACGCGAGGGGAATGGAAGAGTTTATATCCACTAGGGGTTAGTTCACTGAGAAATGATGCAGTGTCATTAGTCCTGATGTGCGTCTCGGTTATTCCAAAAATGTCACATTTGGCAGAGGTGACCAAGTCCGCGATGGCCGGACCTTTGTTCCTGATGGACCGACAATTTCCACATGCAAAGTTAACAGGGCCGGGAATTGAGGCGATGTCACCTGCCAGAATCAGCAATGCGGACAATCCAAACGCTTTGAGTTGTTTATGATTGAGTTGCATTTACTGATCTGTCGTCGTAGTTTCGATCTATTCAGCACAGATGGGACTTTTCTCCAAGTTCTTTCAAGCTGTCTACGTAACCGTTTGGCCTCACGATATTCCTGAGTTATCCAAACTGGAGTGGGTTTGTCCACACATTTCGTTTTTAGTGGTGCATGAGCATCAATTACAGAGGAAAGGCTGTTCATATATTGGTCGTAAAGTTCGGTAACGTTGTCAGAAGGCGATACAATGAAGGCAGTATTTTGCAGATCTTGTTTTAGTTTTTCGTGATTTATCTTGTGATACTGACGAAATGTTATGTATTTACTAGGTGGTTTAGGGGCTGAATCGATATCCAGTGTGCAACTGATGCAGAAATGGTCGCTTAAACAACCCAGCCTACACACATTTTCCACTGTGAAATCCGATGGGGTGATAAGTAAATCAAGAGTGTGGCCATGGATATGAGTAGGGAAGTTTATATGTTGAACAAAATTACAGGAATCAAGCATCAATTTGAAATCACAACTGGTGTTTGAAACGGTATCAATGTGGATGTTGAAATCACCGCTGATTATAGTTGAGGCAGACAGGGACGATATGAAACCAGAAAATGACATAAATTCTTCCAGGAAAACTGCGATACCAGAACCAGGGGGTCTATAGATTGAAGCAAAATTCAATGTGTTATCACGCCATCGTACAGAAACGACAATGTTCTCAAAAGAACCAAAACTAGGTGCTGCAACCAGGGAGACATCCAGAGTTTGTTTTACCAGGAAACCAACACCACCGCCCGTCTTTCCAACGCGAGGGGAATGGAAGAGTTTATATCCACTAGGGGTTAGTTCACTGAGAAATGATGCAGTGTCATTAGTCCTGATGTGCGTCTCGGTTATTCCAAAAATGTCACATTTGGCAGAGGTGACCAAGTCCGCGATGGCCGGACCTTTGTTCCTGATGGACCGACAATTTCCACATGCAAAGTTAACAGGGCCGGGATTTGAGGCGATGTCACCTGCCAGAATCAGCAATGCGGACAATCCAAACGCACGTACACTACTAGGGAACTGTATGCAGTTTGTCCTAGAATAACGGGCAAGCACAAACCAGTTAATGGGCATTGGTTCACCAGTTACCTCAGATTTGGCATTATCCAGGTGTTCATTTTGCAGGTGATTGTTCCTGGCAATGAAGAAAACTAATAACAGGGTAATAATTTTTGTAAAGCGAAAATCCATTTTAAAGCAAACAACCAGA
This sequence comes from Terebella lapidaria, assembly GCA_949152475.1. Classification (NCBI taxonomy): domain Eukaryota; kingdom Metazoa; phylum Annelida; class Polychaeta; order Terebellida; family Terebellidae; genus Terebella; species Terebella lapidaria. The sequence continues at coordinate 17,475,397 of OX424567.1, forward strand.
GTATGAAGTGAAATATAGAAAGACGCAACGCAGGTGTATTGTACAATTGTACAATAACACTTCACATTGCGAACGCTACCACACACGACTATGAAGAATGTTGTATTGCTAGACCGACAACCATAATGAACTCAGACAGAAGAAGCATAAAACAGGTATTGTCCGAAGGCACGCTCACACAAACTGTATAACATGCGTACAACCGCCAGGTTGCTGGCCGTGAAGGCCAAACGGAGAAAAATCGATAAACCTGGTACGCCGTTAACCAAACTGACGACAACAAGTGTGTTCGTTGATGCGTGACACAAAATTGACAACCATTCAGTTTAAAATCCTGATAAAAACATACATTATCCACCGTATCCTGATATATGATACAGTGAATGCGTTTCTTGTTACCTTACCGACAAAATGGTGTAAAAAATAGTTTTTCTGCCCCAGATAAACCTGGTAAAAAATAGCTGAAAAGCTTTAGCAATTTCCAACGTGACTGCCTTCTCAAACGCCGACATTGCCATCATTGCTAATCTAAAGACATCATCGTCCAAAACATGAGGCATCATCGGCAATCTAAGGCATCATCGTCCAGAATGAGACATCATCGCCAATCTAAGGATATGATCGTCCTGAAAGAGGCATCGTCGCCAATCTAAGGACATCATCGTCCAAAATGAGGCATCATCGCCAAAGGCCATCATCGTCCAATATGAGGCATCAGTGCCAAAGGACATCATCGTCCAAAATGAGGCATCATCGCCAGTCTAATGACGTCATCGTCCAGAATGAGTCCTCATTGCAATCTAAGAACATCATCGATGTCTAAGATATCAGTCATTTTGTGCTCTGACCCTGAAAATAAGGTCAAGGTCAATTTCAAGGTCATCAAAATATTCAGTGTATATCATTTTCTATATGTCCGCAATTGGTTCCCAAGCTATGAAGTCTATATAGAAGCAAGATATTAGCCATTTTGTCCTTTGATCTTGAAAATGAGGTCAAGGGTCGAATTCAAGGTCATGGCGATATTCAGCATATATCATGTTCTATATGTTCGCAATTGATTCCTAAGATGTAAAGGCGATAATAAGCGAGATATCAGTCATTTCTTCCTGTGACCATTGAAATTTAAACATGAGGCATCATCGCCAATCCAAGGACGTCATCGTCCAGAATGAGGCATCATCGCCAATCTAAGGACGTCATCGTCCTGAATGAGGCATCATCGCCAACCTAATGACATCATCGTCCAGAATGAGGCATCATCGCCAATCTAGGGACATCATCGTCCAAAATGTGGCATCATCGCTAATCTAAGGGCATCATCACCAGTCTAATGACGTCATCGTCCAGAATGAGTTATCATTACAATCTAAGACCATCATCGTCCAGAATAAGGCATATTCCTCAATATAGAGACATCATCGTCCAAAATGAGGCATCATCGCCAATCAAGGGACATCATCGTCCAAAATGTGGCATCATTGCTAATCTAAGGACATCATCGTCCAAAAACATGAAGCATCATCGGCAATCTAAGACATCATTGTCTAGAATGAGACATCATCGCCAAACTAAGGACATCATCGTCCCGAAAGAGGCATCATCGCCAATCTAAGGACATCATCGCCCAAAATGAGGCATCATCGCCAAAGGACATCATCGTCCAACATGAGGCATCATCGCCAAAGGACATCATCATCCAAAATGAGGCATCATCGCCAAAGGACATCATCGTCCAACATGAGGCATCATCGCCAAAGGACATCATCGTCCAACATGAGGCATCATCGCCAAAGGACATCATCGTCCAAAATGAGGCATCATCGCCAAAGGACATCATCGTCCAACATGAGGCATCATCGCCAAAGGACATCATCGTCCAACATGAGGCATCATCGCCAAAGGACATCATCGTCCAACATGAGGCATCATCGCCAAAGGACATCATCGTCCAACATGAGGCATCATCGCCAAAGGACATCATCGTCCAACATGAGGCATCATCGCCAAAGGACATCATCGTCCCGACATGAGGCATCATCGCCAATACACTCACATCGCCGTCCAAGGGTGGCCTCATCGTCTGATGACATCATCATAAATTATAAGGGAGTATACTTATCTAAGAAAATCATGTTCCCTATTATCACTACAAACCATATCATTTTGCGCGTGCATGAGGAGATATACTATTTATTATATGTATAATATATATTGCTAGGTGTTATACCATGTTGTCATGGGTAATTATGTATATGACATAAAGTGGACCACATCTACATAGCTACTGTGTGTCCCTAGTTACTATGGAATAATGCGTAACATAACATTAAGCCAGATCAACAAGTTTTTTGCGAGAGATATAGATGATCGTCGTTTCCGTGATCTTCATTTCCCGTGAATAACATTGCCACCTATCTGCAGGAAATTACCTGCAGGTTTAATGGACAAAAGCGCTTCAATTAGCGTAACCTGATTGAGGTCGGCAGTACGAGCCCAATTTTGTGGTAAAATTCCCCATGACAATGTTATTTCAAAGTCGGAACGAATTAGTCCTAATCTCCTGATGACGCTGAAAATGACCATGAACGTGATCACCGTGTCAAAATTGGGGTAAACATTGATGGAAGAAACCTTATTTCTGGGGAATTTCAGCCCCTACAAATATTTGTGAAGTAAATAAATTTGTAGTAGTATCTCGGACATCGTATCATCTACCTCAGTTATTATATATATGCGTTATGTTGCAGAAATTGCATTTTTCTTACCTTGTGTTTATCTTCCTTCCAAAAATTCTGAGCACAAGTCGGTGACAAGAAAATGACCTGACCACTAGACAAAAGAACTAGGTCAGTCACCGCCTTAAGATATGTTGCAGGGTGTATATCCACTTTGTCGGGGCAGTGGGGCGAGCCATAACTATGGCGCTGACCCGCGAGGTCAATCGGCCAATTGATGAATTAAATTTGTATCACACAAAATACAAAGGCAGCGAAGTTGTCTATCCAAGTGATTTAGTTGATATGATTCCTGGGGTGTAATCCATTTGATTAGGCTAATAAGAGCACATAGTCCACCGTTAAAGTAATGAAAAAAGTCCTGGAAAGTGCGAGAAAAAATTTTGTTCTGATTTGTTTTGATGCGCGGTCAGCAGATAAGTTCTATGCGCATGCGTGAATTGTAATTTACACGGGGGGTAAGCACTCGCCATGCAATTAAGGATTGAACAACTCTGAACCCACTCCCCATCCCAATCATAAATACAATTACTGCTTAATTGTAGTTTTATTTTACAACAATTGACGAACGAGCATGTGCTTATATTAACATCTCTTGTTGGCTCGGATCTTGGCGTAAGGGTGGTCATCACATTTCCTCATCAGACTCTATGTCCAGCTTGGGAGCATTTTCCACTCAGAAAAGGTGGTGAGTGTGAGGCCAACCTCTTTGTACCAACTCGATTCAAACAAAGTAGTCACAGACTTTGACAAATTGATTTGATGGTGAGGTGATCATCAATTTCGTGGATTTTTTCACTCTCTGGTCAAACATTCTGGCAGCTAGCTATTATATTATTTTTATATGCATGATGTAATTTACTTGGTATTGGTATGCCTAACACAACATATTTCGGTTTGATTGCTCGGAAAAAAAATTCTGGTAGTAGTACTATTGATTTTGAAGTGCGAGTGAGTGCGATGTATCATGACTATAGTATCGACTTGAATACAAAGAAGCGCCAAACACTGTAGTCTCCCCCATCGTCCGATAAATCCATATACCTTATAGTCCTTTTGGACAGGCCTTTTGCATTTGACGCTCATTTGGCAGACCTCCTAACACTTAAACGGAATAAATGTTTCGGTAATTTTTTCAAATTTTGCTCAGGGATAGAACAATACCAGAAGAGTATAACTCCAAATGTTAAGGATGTTCGAACCATTTCAAGAGTAAAAAAAACGGGTTCGAATATGAGAAAATGCACTCGATCAAGCATTAACAATCACTTTGAGCATGGGTATATAAGGAGAATCCCCCCCCCCCCCTTCCGCCAAATTACACAGAATGATGAAGTAGCAACAATATGAGATATATAATAAAATATATGATACTTCACCACCCTGTTCATACTCCACGGGGAGAACGACATGAACAGTGGCTTATACTTAGTAAGGCAGTTGTGCTCATATCACATAAGCCTTAGTCATTATACATGCAGGCAACAAAAAAACCAATGGGGAATTTTTAGCTATAACCATGAGGAGGACGTGGATACTGTAGGTCAGAGATGACGTCAATTGATTTTTTTTAATGGAACACGTGATTTTTTTGTGGGGGGGGGGGGAGGGGGTGGGGGTACACTACATCCTGAATCGTGACTAACGCAAAGACATGTTCAAGCGCTGACTTGTGGACATTAGATAAATGATTGATTACCTGTCTTGCGTAATTAATCAATACTATTATACCAGAGAGTGTAGAACAGAGAGGTTTCACTCTGCAAATTTCTATTGTCTACCATTTTGTCTCATAGAGCTCTGTAATCCTGGCGGCTGGATGCGGTGTTGTAGTTCGTCGTCCTCAGGGACGATTGTGAATTACGTCATTTCGTTCTATTAACATATTCTTTCATTCATAAATTCATGTCGTAGTAATAGTAGTAAACAAATTCATTCATAAAGCACATCCATCCGCCAGGAGTGCCACCAGTTCAAAATACAAAATGGTGCCGATGGAGTGAAACCTCTCTGTTCTACACTCTCTGATCCCTTGCGCTACGTCTGGTGTTTCCGTACGCACGGCAGAACGATGACTTTTATTTGGTAAACTTACATAAGATATAATGATGTATTCTCCCTTCGCGCATGTGCATCGAGCCATTCAAAGATTTCCATTTCGTACAAATTTGATCTGTTGTAATCCGAGTTGTTACTGGTGTGTTTTTTGCATTTGTCATTTGCCAAGAACCTGAGATCATGGCTGACAGTGGTAGCATTTTGAATGACACCGTAAGTGTGCATCAGGATGCAGTGAATGTCAATCCGACTGCACAAAACTTGGAACCTGGGGCTGTGAATGGCACCCATGATCGTGGTATGGTTGTGAATGACCTGTATAAAACAGACGTAGCTAGTTGTTCTGATGATGTCCGTGTGCTTCTAGGCAACGGCTTGACTTTGGTGAAAAAAAATCAGAGCAAAGAGAGTTTTGGACCAGGTTTCTTTGCCAGCTTCGCAGGCTAAGATCCCCAAACTCTCCCGCCCAGATTTGCCTGATCCTGACAAGGACTCTGACTCCGTCCTTGATGATAGGTGGTTGCTGGGTCCGTTGGACGATGACGGAAGTGAGACATCGGACGAAGAGTCGAACTGTAGCTGTAGAACTGATGCTGCGTTCAAACCAAGTTGTGAAGACGGTTTTCCTAGTTCACCACCAGTGATCTGCCTTCAAGCCACCTTACCATCGGTGATCACCAGCGGTGAAGTGGAGATTTTTTTAGCGCCTCCATTTTCACCGCCAGTAAAATAGTTGGCGGTGGTATATGATCTGCTGCGTTCAAACCAAGACTCGCCGCTTGTAACAGTCGACGTCACCGGCGGTGTGCACCGTCTTCACAACTTGGTTTGAATCTGAGAGTGATCAGGAAGGTGGTTCGACTTTGCCAGTTAAGGGGGCAGTTTGTGAGGGCATGTTTGACCCAGTGAAAGTACACAAAGCCAAGGAGTTCAAATAACTGAGAATCAAGATTTGTTCGTCGCCAAGCATTTTTCCAGCTACATTTAACAGGGCATCATTTATGAAACTGTTTTGAAATGGGACCTTGTCCCGGTACATGATAGTCTCTCGGATCCAGAAGCCGACAGTTCTGTCCTGGACCTGGTTGGTGTCCTTGTCCCGTATTCAGAGTAAGGTCCACAGTATCATGGGACCCTTGAGTGGCCTGTGGAAATAATGTACAAGATCGGCACTGCCAAAAAAACAGGACATGTATAAAATTGATGAGATTTTGCGTTGCTTGAAAAATCAGTGTTGCTGGTCGGGCAGTTTTGGCACTGCAGTTCAGAACAATAGAGGTAAGCCCAATCGCAGGAATAGGGGGACGTTTATGTGGTGCGTTTCTGCCCAACTGGGAGTTGATCTTGCAGGACCAGTGGGTATATTGTGGGTAGCCCTATACAGGGTCAGCCAGTTCAGTGGCCATGGTTCTCACAGACAAAGAAGGAGCAAATGGCCCAGGAGATTAAATTGCAGGAAAAGGGAGCAGCGGTCAAAACACAGAACAGTGTAGGCCAGTTTCTCAGTCACATTTTTTTCTCCACCCGAAAAAGGACGGTACGATGAGACCTATTTTCAATATGAGAAATTAAAACTTTGGGTCAGGTATCAACATTTCAAAATCGAGGAAATGAAGGTAGTAGTGACGTTGATACAGAGGGACGACTGGATGTGCAAGATAGATCTAAACGATGCATATCTGTGTATTCCAATAGCTCAGGAACATCACAAGTATATGCGGTTCCAGTGGGAAAGAGAGTTTTTCGAGTTCGCTTGCTTCCGTTTGGTTTAGGAACTGGTCCAAGAACCTTGAAACTAGTAGTGTATCTACTGAGAAAGTTGGGTGTCCGGTCAGTGATATATCTGGATGACATTCTCTTATTGGATCAGGACAAGGGCCAGTTGTTGAGGAATCGGGACACGACTCTGTTCGTACTGTAGCATCTGAGTCTGGTCGTTGCGTTGGGAGAAATCTCATCTGGTCCCGTCACAAAATTTGGAATATCTAGGTTTTGTTCTAAATTCTCAGACTTTGATTCTAAACTTACCAGAGGACAAACTGAAGGCCATTTAGGAGTTTTGTCGGGATCTGTTAAGCCAAGAGAAGGCATGTGTGAGGGAGCTGTCAGTTCTGATAGGCAAGTTGACAGCTTCGCTTTTGGTGGTGCTCCCTGCTCCCTTGCAATATCGGATGTTGCAGATGCAGAGGTCCAAAGGCTTTCTGAAGGGTCAAGGTTACGAAAGTATAGTACGCAGTATTGAGCTCAGAAAGCAAAGCGGAATTACAATGGTGGATTTGGCACCTAGAACACTGGAACGGGAGGGCCATGATAACCCCGGAACCAGATACTTATGATAATCACCTCCGATGCTTCTAAAAAGGGGTGAGGGCGACATGTGCAGGCCACAGCACGCAGGGCCTGTCGAGTGCAGCAGAGAGGGAATTGCACATAAATGTAAGTAATAGTTGAAATCTGCTGAATTTGCGATCCGGTCAATTGTAATGGACAGGCAGAATGTCCATGTTCATTCGAGGGTTGACAATACGTCAACTGTAGCCCATGTGAATTACATGAGGGCACAAGATCCAGACAGTTGAACGAAGGAACCCAGAGTGTTGAGGATTTTTGTCTTGGCCAGGAGATCATTGGTACTGCAAATCACCTGGCGGGAAGCCTGAACCAAGAGGCAGATCTCCAGTTTAGGTCGTACAACGACATGAGCAACTGGCAGTTGAGGGTAGATCTGTTTAGAGCGTTAGATGCTCTGTGGGGGCCGTTTCAGGTGGATCTGTTTGCAGACAGGTTGGATGCTCAGCTGGTGAGGTTTTACAGCTGGATGCCGGATCCAGCGACGGAGTTGACCGATGCCTTCTTGGCAAACTGAGCAGGGATCAAGGGTTATGTGTTCCGATCCTTTTGTTTGATAGGGAGATGTGAAAAACTTCAAAGATCACACAGAGTTGGTTCTAGTGGCCCCGAAATGGCAGGCCCAGCCTTGGTTTCCAAGAATACTCCAAATGCTGGTGGACTTTCCCATCCTAACGCCGTTGGTACCGGATCTGTTGACATCCCCAGTCGGGGAGAGAAACCCCTTGGTGGCAGGCAGAACACTGTATCTGACGGATTGGAAAGTGTCAGGAGTCAAGCATCAGCAGATGGTCTTTCAGAGGAAGCTGCAGAACTGGTCACGTACGCCTGGAGATCAGGGACAAACACTGCTTATAACAGCACCTGGGCAAGGTGGGTTAGCTGGTGTAATGAACGACTTGCTCGTACCCGATCTGGTGATAGTCCGGTCACGTTTGTACATATCTATGCATTGCGGGGGTTTACATGTTGGAATTAAGTCATTCATGTCACTTCTAATTTCATTTCTCATTGCAGTTGAGCACTGAGTTCGTTGAGGAGCAACACCCAAGTCGAGTTCTTTAATTCATCACCTGGTTGGAGTTTTATTTGTACAAGTCTGAAAAGGATTCAGTTTAGTTTGATGTGGAGCTGTGCATTTGTATATAGTGTTCGTTGTCTTGGAGAGACTTTCCTGTTTTGTTGGACACGGGAATACAGAGGGAGAACGTTTGGGTGGCAGTTCTCTGTGTCTCATTTTTTGGTGAGTAAACTGACTTTTATTTAGACTTCCTTTTCAGCTCTCAGCCTCTCTGGAGAAGGGAGCGGAATTTTTTGAATGGCTCGATGCGCATGCGTGAAGGGATAATACATTATTATATCTTACTTCAGTTTACTCATAAGATTATAATTTCATTTCGTTCATTCTTCAGCTACAAAATTATCAATTTCACGTTTGCATGAAACATGACAATGGACAGCCCTGGGTTAATGCCTGAACGTGGACCTAGACTGAAAATAAAAATACATTAGTGTGACGCTTCACTGAAAGTGATATTGGGGAAAAAACTATTTGTTTCCAATCAACTGCAGATATGCCTGATATTTTTAGACATATCGTTATTGCGTTCCCTAGCAATACTATTGCATTCCCTCGCGATCTTATTGCGTTCCCTCACATTCCAGATCGTGTTCCCTTGTATTCCGGATTGTGTTCCCTCACCATCTTATTGCGTTCCCTCGCAATCCGGATCGCGTTCCCTCACAAACTGGATCGCATTCCCTCGCGGTCTTATTGCGTCCCCTCACATTCTGGATCGCGCTCCCTCACGATAACCTTCATCGTGCTGAAACCCATGACTTCCGAGAAGGTTTTCCTACCAGATTGGGAGGGAACGCAATAAGATTGCGAGGGAATGCGATCCGAGATGCGAGAAAACGCAATAATACGTACTACGAGGGAACGCGATCCGGAATGCAAGGGAAGGTGATCTGGAATGCGAAGGAACGCAATAAGATCGTGAGGGAACTCAATAACAATGTGCTAAAAATAATTCTTCCATGCCCCCTCAGAGGCTCCGTAGTGCACACATATGGCCTCAGAAAAATCTGTTACAAAACAACATATGGTTGATCAGATGGATGAATCAAGCATTTAAAAGAACCAGCAGCCGCTTTTCTTTTCTTTCGTGCCGCCAGTAAGATATTACGTCGAGTTACCTCTGACCTGGCCTGATTTACGCCCAAACATATAGAGAGCCGAAATCATGACTTAGGGTATTTGAATAATAAAATTTTAATCCGCCTGCTGGTTCTAAGCAGCTCAAATTCAATGTACTGCTCACTTGAACAAAAAATGCCCACTTGTGTTTAAAGCCAAAAATGACGTCACACTTCGGCACTCTATACGAGTAAGCTGGAATCGCATTGCATCAGGGGATACAAATGGCGGTAAACTAGGATGTTTTCTTCGTTCGTTCGGAATTGCATGGTAAAATCCAAAAATTTCTCCCAATATCACTTTGATGCTTCCCCTGTCATAAAATGTAAGAATATATTGTCATTCACATTTATTTAATCACGCCAATTCTCGTTCAGATGCTTACATTTTCTCAAATATATTTCAAACTCACCCTTGATGCAATGGGCTAACGCATGAATCTTAATTGCCATACCATCTTTACTTTACATGCTATATCTGGAATTAAAATACTTCTTGCCGATGTATCCATTGTATAATGTGTGCGTTATATCAACGAAAGAACGATCACTTGCAAATAAAGCACTGCATTACCTAAAATAAAGCACTGCATGACCGAAAATAAAGCACCGCATAACCTAAAATAAAGAACGGCGTGCGTAAGCTACGGTGGCTTATTACCGCCAATTATATTCGTGCATTTCTCACCTCGTCTATAATTATCACCTCACAATATTCACCGGGTTTATAATTTCCACCCCATCTATAATTATCACCTCACAATATTCACCGCGTTTATAATTTCCACCCATCTATAATTATCACCTCACAATATTCACCGAGTTTATAATATCCACCCCATCTATAATTACCCCCTGAGAGTTATCACCACGTTCATAATTTTCACCCCGTCTATAATTATCACCTCACAATATTCACCGAGTTTAAAATATCCACCCCGTCTATAATTATCACCTCACAATATCCACCGAGTTTAAAATATCCACCCCATCTATAATTATCACCTCAAAATATTCACCGAGTTTATAATTTCTACCCCATCTATAATTATCACCTCACAATATTCACCGCGTTTATAATTTCCGAGTTCAAAATATCCACCCCATCTATAATTATCACCTCATAATTATCACCACGTTCAAAATTTCCACCCCGTTTATAATTATCACCTCACTTCATGAACATATGCAGCCCAAGAGCAACAAGATGCTTATGGAAACGCCTCTATAGCTACCGCATTGAAGCGCATATAAGGACAGGTCCTTATATAAGGACAGGTCCTTATATGTGGATTTGTGCATTTTCACAATATATCGAAAATTCAAAACATGTTCACTTATAAGGAGACGGCCTCTCATCTAGACATATAACACCGCGTTTATTCATATATATAAGGACACTATATGCACTAATATATACTGAAGAATTGGGGCCTAATTAAATTATTTGCGCAATTAATTTTGTCCCTTTGAGTGACACACAATTCCCTGTAGGTCTATAACACATACATTCAACATGAATACAATTTAATTTCAAGACCACAAGAATATTCGAGATTAATATGCTGAACATGGTATACGTAGTGGTATATACGTGCTACATGTGTTCTAGTTGCGTCATTTTTCACAACTTATAATCATCGACATGCGAAATGTCCTTATATGTGGGTCAGATGTTTTACAGGCAGTTTCTAAAGAAAGTTCTCATATAAGGACATGTTCTTATGTCCGGATATAAGGAAATGCTCATATATGAGGACATGTCCTTATATGCGCGTCAATACGGTACACAGGATACCAAAAGTGTTCATACTAAGACTCAATGCACCAACTGAAATTCTGTACCTAGTAATGATTGTGATTGAATCATAATTATAAACTCGGTGAAAATTCTGAGGTGTTAATTATAGACGGGGTGGAAATTATGAATGGGGTGAAAATTGTGAGGTGATAATTATAAACGGGGTGGAAATTATAAACGCGGTGATAATTCTGAGATGATAATTATGAACGGGGTGGGAATTATAAACGGGGTGAAAATTGTGAGGTGATAATTATAAACGGGGTGGAAATTATAAACGTGGTGATAATTCTGAGGTGATAATTATGAATGGGGTGGAAATTATATACGCAATGATAATTCTGAGGTGATAATTATATACGGGGTGGAAATTATAACCACAGTGATAATTCTGAGTTGATAATTATGAACGGGGTGGAAATTATAAACACGGTGAAAATTGTGAGGTGATAATTATAAACGGGGTGGAAATTATAAACGCGGTGATAATTCTGAAGTGATATTTATGAACGGGGTGGGAATTATAGAAGGGGTGAAAATTCTGAGGTGATAATTATGAACGGGGTGGAAATTATAAACGCGGTGATAATTCTGAGGTGATAATTATGAACGGGGTGGATATTATAAACGCGGTGATTATTGTGAGGTGGTAATTATGAATGGGGTGAGAATTACACGAACGTAATTGGCGGTAATGAGCCACCGTAGCTCCTCGTCCGAAATGTTTTTAGTAGATGACATTGTGTTGTTTGACAAATGTTCAGGAACAGTGCGTTCGACATTCCCTGCTATATTTGTGTTAACATAGCGTCAGACAATTCATCGTACGTACACTCGTTCCCTGCGTTGTAGTAGCAAAACAGCGAGATTTTCGTTCCAGATTTAGTTCCGCATGTGTGTTGTGTCATAAATAACGAGTCTATCCATTTTGACGTTGTGACCTCGTGGCTTCCAACATTCAAAATGAGCGCATTTTCTGGCGTGTGGGAATCTCAACGTGGTATACTTTGACATTGAGTAGTACTCAGTATATCCGTACACACAAGCAAATAAGTATGAGATAGTGACCCAGGTTGAGTGATTCGCCCAGTTAGTAACCTCCCACGGCCCAAGTAACGTACACTGCTCCTTAATACTACTCGTCCACTGTAAACATACAATTTAATCCGTCTCGCACCTTTTTAATCCTTATTGATTATAAAGTAAGGCGCAGGATTTGCTACTTGGGCCCCTCCCACGAGCGCGAAGCGCGAGGGGGGGGGAACCGTGGTCACTATCCTATATAGTGCATGATTTCACCCCCAAGAAATTACCCATAACGCTATAATTCAACCAGGCATGAACATAAATGGTCACACTTGAATGGACACAATAACTGAAAATACTTGATGGAAATTACAGTGAGTAACCCCTTGTATATGATGCCGATTAATGTATTGAAAAACCCTGTTTTCAAATGCGGTCAAGTGGAACCAAAATCAACAGTATGCAACTCACGGCTTCGGCTCAACTCAGATAATTACCTGACGATATTCAACTCCAGAGGGCATTCTGTTGTTATGGCTACTATGTATATACTCAAGCCGAGTATGTTTCTAGTGGATGTGTTTACCTGTTTCCCTAGTAACTTGTTTGTGTGTATTGCTCATGTGAAGCATTATAAAAGCGAACGAGGCAAGAGGCGAGCTCACTTTGCCACAGAAAACACTGCAATAACGTTCACACCCTGCAGCTAGCCGCCGAACGTTATCTGACCCAGTTCTTGTGTTGGGGTCAGGTCATGTTTATGTTAACGTTCTGTTGTCTTCAAAAGTCCGACACATGATGTAAACAGGTGAAAAATAACAATTTCCAAGTAAGTACACTTTTGCAATCTATTCGATTCCATGTCCGAGGATGTTATGTAAAGTTTTGTGTTAAGATTGATACACTGGGACTAACAGTTTGGATGAAAGGTGTCATGCACTGCAACGATGTTACACTAAAGTCCGGGATGGATGTAAACTTCCCTCAATTTGGAGCATGAAAAATTAGTATTTTTGAGAGAAAATTAGCATACATGTACAAAAGTTGTTCAGTTTGAAGTTTATATACAATACATTGTTGTATCTGTCCGATATTTTGTGTTGTAAATTAATCCGTGATATGTTAACGTTCTGAGGCTCGGGTAAACGTTCTGTTGATGCTTGAAATGTAATCATGGATTTCTACTCTCGTCATATGGAAGAAACATTTATGAGGTTGAGATTCTCGAGCTTTTAGGTTCATTGTTCGGTACATTGTTTAGGACGAACGAAACTGAACAGCACTTACATATATTTAATCCTGACTATAATTCGATCCACAGAACGTTAACCACGGTAGCAGAACGTCATTTCAACAACAAAACAATTATCACTCGTGTATTACACCTATTCGTGCCCTGTTTTCACATACTATCCAATATGTACATTCAATGTTACATATGACATTTCGCAATATTGTTTTAGGTCTAAAATTAGGTACAAAAATACATTGAATAGTGAACGATGTTCGTTGAAATTAGCAAAGTGTCAACATTACATGACACTTTTCTCAATAATGGGCTATAAAATTAAGACTCAGAGCAATACATACAATTCTAGGGTATTCGGGACATGGAATCCACATGTAGTCGGTGCACAAGTCCAACAATATGATGTGGAAAAATATATTTTGTTCCCGTATATCTTCATATCTGGTGCAATAGAACGTTAACATAAACATGACCTGACTCCAACACAATAGAATTGGGTCAGATAACGTTCGGCGGCTAGCTGCAGGGTGTTCAGTGGTGCGAATATGCAGAACTTGGATCTGTCAGTGAAACACGCTTTTTGGCCATAGTTTTGTTTTGGATAATCGAATCAACTTGCAATTTTGTGTGTCTTAATTGAGTATCATGCCGAAAATTTTCACCGAATTTCAGAGTTCTATCTCAAGAATTGAAAAAGTTTGTAATCTACCCCCAATGTTAAATTTTAGCCCCACAATGGAATTTCAGGGTCTGCACACAAAAATGACATTTATTTGATGTTTGAGTTATATACTGATTCAAAATAAACATGTTTACTTAATATACACTGCGACTATGGCTTCCGACTTCAAATCAAAGCAATAAATTCATTCTGTACTGGCATGAACATCATAAAAGCCCTGCATTTGTTGGAACTTGTTTGATCCCATTTTGGACTGAAACTTAACATTGAGGTAGATTGCCTACTTTTTCATTTCTTGAGATAAAATTCTGAAATTCGGTGAAAAGTTATGGCATGATACCCAATTAAGACACACAAAAGTTCAAGTTGATTCGATTATCCAAAACAAAATTATCGCCAAAAAGCGTGTTTCACTGACAGACGAATTTGACTTTAAGGTAGTTCGCTCCAAACAGTGAGGAGAGGGGGTCAAAGAGTTTTTCAAAATAAATGACCGTACTAACAAAATCTAGAGCTTCAAAATGACATATTTTTTGAAGAAACTGATCAGCATCCTAAAACTGAAAAGGAAATAAGGGGTCACCGTATCCGTTCTCTTGGAAAACGAGATGCAAGATGTGAATATGGGCAAAAAAATGTGTAAAAACTAGACGTCAAGGCCTAAAGGCCTTGGAGGCATTTCAGGGTGAAGCATGAAAAAAACAAAATGCTGACATGATAAGTTCCCAATGAGACCGTTTCCGAGATATCGACAAAAACGAAAAATGCCGACTCAGCGAAACAATTTAAGGTCAAGGTCAAAGGTCATCCACCATACCCTATGTACATGTTTGTCTAGGGCGACGAGTCCGAAAATAACGTCTGTTTCGCTCTACGACGCACCGTTTCCGAGATATCGACGAAAACGAAAAATGCCGACTCAGCGAAAAAAATTAAGGTCAAGGTCAAAGGTCATCCATAATACCCCTAAGACATGTTTGTCTAGGGCGACGAGTCTGAAAATAACGTCCGTTTCGCTCTACGACGCACCGTTTCCGAGATATCGACGAAAACGAAAAATGCCAACTCAGCGAAAAAATTTAAGGTCAAGGTCAAAGGTCATCCATAATACCCTTAAGACATGTTTGTTTAGGGCGACGAGTCCGAAAATAACGTCCGTTTCGCTCTACGACGCACCGTTTCCGAGATATCGACGAATACGAAAAATGCCGACTCAGCAAAAAAAATTAAGGTCAAGGTCAAAGGTCATCCATAATACCCCTAAGACATGTTTGTCTAGGGCGACGAGTCCGAAAATAATGTCCGTTTCGCTCTACGACGCACCGTTTCCGAGATATCGACATAAACGAAAAATGCCGACTCAGCGAAAAAAATTAAGGTCAAGGTCAAAGGTCATCCATAATACCCTTAAGACATGTTTGTCTAGGATGACGAGTCTGAAAATAACGTCTGTTTCGCTCTACGACGCACCGTTTCCGAGATATGCATGAGAGCCTCAAGGATGACTCAGCTAAAATTATTTCGAGCCCTAGGTCAAAAGGTCATTTGACGAATCGGCCTCAAAATCAATAGGCTTCTTCCCTGGTGATATATGAACCTCCATGCAAAGTTCCACAGTCATTGCCATAACACTTTTTGAGTTATCGTGCGGAAACCAGAAACATTGATTTCATCCTCACGGACCTCACGGACCCCGGAGCCGGCTCAAAAACAATAGGCTTCTTCCACACAACATTTCCGACCAGCAGTAAAAATTTGGCGAAGATACATCGAGGCAAACTGAAGTTATCGTGCGGAAACCAAAAAGTGAAAAAAAAAGAAAAAAAAAAAATACAAATTTTTTTTTGACAAAACCATAAAGGCATTTCTGCTGAAATGCCTTAATACCATAAATTAAGTCATTTCAGTACATTTTTGTGATTTTCGATCGAATATGTCGAAGAAACCAGCACGGTGACCCCCTATTTTCTTTTCAGTATTAGAATGCTGATCAGATACTCTATAAAATATGTTATTTTGAAGAGATAATATTCAAGATATAACTTTTAAATTTTGACAATTCATTACCTCCCTGTTTGTAGCGTACTACGTTAACACTGGGGATTTCAACTCGTGTTCAAATCTGTTGTTATTGGCGGAATACAATAATTGCAAAACGTTATTTCTTTGAATGATTAGAACGATGGTGTGACCGGATATCAGCAAGACTTAGCGGGTGAGGTTTTTTTTTACCTATATTTGATTACATTGAATCATGGACAACAATTAACATTCTTTTCCGTTCCGGCCCTGTTCCGTCTGCATTAACTATTGGGCTGTACCTGTATACAGAGAATTATGTTATATGTCGAAACGAAATGATATTTTTATACGGCCATATCGTGATAAGATCCTGGTTATTTGGGAAGTTACGACATTAGTGAGACCGTTCATCCTCCATCAAGATATATAGAAGTTGAGAGAATTGAAATAGTGTTACTATTCCAATTGAATAAGCCTCGTCATAATGTAGCAGGACCTATTTCACGAGGGAGTCTATTTTCCTGCATTTCCCAACCCGTTATCAAATGAAAACGAATTATATATTTCAGTTTACTCATGACATCCACAAGCTTAGAGACGTCGACGGTGAAATCTCTAAGGCTGGTTCTAAAGATCGTTCCATTGCATCAAAGTGCGACTGGTAAGTTAATTACATGACCAAATGAACGTTCTGTTCAATCACTATGTACGGAACATCCGTTATAATTGTAATTATCTAACGAATAATGTCTTTCAAGCATATACCATTTATATTCACAGTGCAAGAACAACGTGCATGCATAGCTGCATGTTTCCCAGGGATTTCTGCAGAATTTCGCCCCAGTTCTGGATATACATGTATGTGGAATATCGCAGGAATATCAAAAGATCCGGAATCACCAAAACCCGTTTTCACTGGATAAGGGCGGATAATTTCATTAAAACAAGTCCCAGTATATCATCGACAAAATGTGGATATATCGTATGGATACAAGTTACCACTAAATGCTACTGTACTGTGCAAATCAATATGCATTTCCATTTGTTTTGTATGTGTGATTTTGTTGTGCATTTGTGTGTTCTTGTGATCGTTGAAAATTAAAATGTGAACAAAACTGTTATTTTTCACATACACGTTTTTCCAATCACACTCGTAATTGGTAAGTTCCGTGCCGAGAACCTGCAGGTTATCTGAAATAATAACCTCTCAGGAGGTTATTATTTTATTTATTAACCTCCAGGCGGAGTTCCTAACATGGATAATAACCATTGATAACAATGGGACACTCCCCAAATCATGCACTATAGAACAGTTATTGTATTGCAACATACCGTCTTTGGACCGTGAGCTGTATCCGGTAAATATAATACACACGTGAGCAATAAAGAGCGATTATGTGTATAGCACAGCATTCGACCGCTTGACTGTATACCGTAGGTATTTTAAGTCCGTTAAAGAATTCGACATCGTGCCATCGCCTTCGGCCGTCGTTCTTTATATTCGCGATGGCACTCTGTCTCATTCTTTAACTAATACATAATGTCTATGATAAAACATTCCCACAAATATATGTTAATGTAACACAAACATCCGTTTTGCCATAGATGATTGTGGTATTTCTTAATGTATTCAATAATTGTTTACCCAATATCTTGGCTGGTCATCGAAACAGAAACTAATTACCATATTGAAATAAAAACCTGGTCAGAATGAATGAAAAATGAGGATCCATAATGATACTATTATATCTGGAAAGCTCCGAGATCAGAGGAATAAATTTTTTTCGGGAATAAATCAGTGTTGTATATGCAATAAGCTTCAGCACGCATTAGTTTGTCAATATTTGTCCACAGCTTGATGGATGCATTGATGTTTTCTGACAGACAAATGTCACCCAATGGAACCACAAGTGCAGGTAAGTTTACTGGAATTTTTACTTACTTATTGGGTTTGTGAACGATATTCCTGGAAATACCTTAATAATCCCTGTGTTGTGTCAATATCTTTTGTAATACAAATATTTATATATTGCTCTGATATATTAAGTCGTCACGATTTTCATATGAAACATGTACACACAATATACTAGTTTCAGGCTTAAAATTGGCCAAGTTCCAATTATATATTCAGTTGTTCTCCGGTTTTCCTAACTCGTTTATACTGGTTTGGTTTTTTGGGGGGTTTTTCGCGAATATATCAACAAGAAAGCGTTGCAAACGCGTTAGAAAAATCAAAGTTTATGGCGAAATGGATGGACGCGTGTCTTGGTGTCTCGGAAATTTTTCTTAACAAGAAATTGCGTCATAGCTGCCCAAAAATCAACATCGCCTGATGAAGAAAACAGATTGTATGTTGCTTTAGGCATATATGTTGCCTGAAACTTGTATATGAATTTGTTTAAAAGTGTGGCTATATTGTACACTAAATTTACTTTTGCATTCCAATATTACCAGGGAACCCACCCACAAATAGAAGTCAATTTATTTATACCAACGACATCTCCAGAAGTTCAGATAACCCTATGGTGTAATAAATTCATTCAAAACATATAATTTTAACAACAATGCAGCAACACTTTATCCATGGTATTACACATTTATTTGCCACTTCCTAGCAGTTCATGCCTACATTGTGTCTGAATCTGATCTGTGGTGCCAAAGAGATACCACCAACAGGGAAACAGAATACCAGTACTATAATGTTTGCTATAATTCCTGACTGTGACCAGGATTTCCCAGCAACCATGGGCCATGATAAATCCCATATAATAACATTCATACAGAAACAATACTCTACATTTTTGTTATTCATTGCCATCCAAGTTGCCATCAGATCTATTACTGTAGTGAATGAGTTCCTCAAATTAAAATAATAATGGATATGACATATGCCGGCCCATGCCGATAATATCAACAAGGCTTGGTGACGTGTTCCAACGGGTTTATTCAACCGGGCCTATATCTGGCGATATGGTTGCAGGGTTACTAAGTATTATGATCACATATTCCCCCCCCCCCCCCCCCCCCAGTGAATAACGAAAAACTTCTAATAGATACCCGGGCGTCTATTGATTTCAGTTACACTCTAGACGCGGCCTTTAGATTTTACTTTACCGCCGTGGTCTCAATAGTTCTCAGCTGAAAATATTTGAATTCGATGTTTGCATTGACAAATTTTCGTATTATAATATACATACTAAGTTTTTTTTATATTATTTTTTTGTGCCAACAAGTTCACGAACTCAATGGCAGCTTTCGGAGAATTCAGAAGGTATCCCATTTACTGCTTTTTCTGACTTGTTGACATCGGCTTTTGCCGATATTTTTGTAATGTTAAATGTTATCGTTCTTTAACTTGGCATAATTCACCTGGGGGTCAAACGGCAAGTTTCTACCAAATTTCAGACTTCTATCACAAAAATTGAAGGAGTTGGCAATCTACCTGAATGTCAAATTACAGGGCCGTATACGGAATGCGTTGAGTGCGAACGCATTCTCTAAAATTCAGAATTTTTTTCGTAGAGTGGAAAAAATTACGGATTGGTTATTTAATTCAAGTTCTCAAGGAGCGGTTCTCAGCCCAAATTACTCTAATGTTTTTGTTGTTGCTCTGTTATAGTTTATGACTCTTGTGCCTATAATTTATAGTTTTTGACTCTTGTCATATTTAAGGCTCTCTACCACGGTCCTTTCGAGTCGCGGCTTGTTGTACAGAATTCTCAAAAATATATAGGCTTGGTTCCCCAGCAAGGGCAGGGTTGTGTTATGGCAGCCTGGAAAAAGTCCACGTGCAAGTAACGTTAGGGCTCCTAACGTATCATAATATCCACGCAAGTTAATGAAGACCTGATAATACATCGCTCTTATTTAACATCTTAGCTATTCGGTTTGTCTTTTGGAGCTTTCCGTCCCATTCATCGGTTGGTAATGTCTGCTAAGTCCCAGCGTATAGTATTGTGTTTTCATTTCAATGGTGAATTATTGTCTGACATTCATTAACATCCAGTATTTTAATGGGTAGGCCCATTTAGCATCCTGCACCATAACCAGAAACAAATATATCGTTTTTTAAATATCAATTTACCACACCTGTGCATGGAATACGCCAGGTCCTTGCATATTTGCATTAACACTGAAATAATCGGGTTTGTTCATTGTGGTAATTGATGAGAAAAGTTAGATATACCCCCAGATTAGCGACTGTAGCCCCATTACAACTTATAAAGAAGCGAAATCATTAGGGTTTTTTTTTCATTTGTTTTGGCACTGAAAAATTATATGGCATGAGTGATTGAAAACCAGGTCCATGCTTGCCAACCATGAAGCCCATGATGCATGGCAAAATCAGGCCTACGACTTTTGTGGGAAATTCCATAGGTCTACACCAATTTCGTCAAATACTGTGGATGCTTCGAGGGCTTTGGCTTCCTTCAATATTAATCCTAATAAAACTTTTCGAAAAAAAATTAGAAATTTCAATGATGATGATGCACTACAGTTTTACAATCTTGCAGCAAAATAACACATCGATGATGTGATGAAAACGTGGTCAGATATGCTGAGAATCGCTCTCGGAAAGACCAGAATGCCAAGATTTCACGAGGGGCTTACTGCGCCCCCCGAAAGCTTCGCTCGCTGCGCTCGCTCGCCGATATCTCACAAACCCTATAACTTTTAGCAAAACGCACCTCCTACATACATTGTATTATCACTGTGGCGATACTGGATGCACTAACGATCGTTAGTGCATCCCGCAATGGCGGACAGTAAACACGGTCAGTTTGTTTTTAACCGTATTTTATCAAATGACAGGTCCATTTGTGATAAATAGATACTCTGAAGGTAGCTTAGTGTTTTGGTCAAAGACATGCGTAGTTATTTCAAGCAGATCACCCTTCTTTGTTTAGATATGTTGAGGAAAAGAATTAGCGATAAGATTCACCAACGACAAAAGTGAGATTCCCTAACGATATAGGCCTAATACGTGTATATTGTAATAGGTCCATATCATACACCATTGTGAATTCGTTGATTTATGCGACATAAATTAGCGAATATCATATTAAAAATAGGAAATCTGTAGTAGAAGATCGTTTGTACACATCAATACATGTCAATTGGTACTTTATTTCACGTTTAACATTTAAAAAACGTACATTTGAATTAATAAAGAAAAGATCGTTAGGGAATCTTCAAATGTTCGTTAGGGAATCTTCGATTTTACAAAAACAATCGTTAGGGAATCTTTCGGCTTTTTTTTCAGACGAGTGTTTCATGCTCAAACCAACATAAATCGCCATGTATTTGCAACGAACGGTTGTTTCGTGCCCATAAGAATCAGCAGGTGTATGTGTGTATCGATCACAATCGTAATTATAGGGAAAATGAACAAATTCAAACGAACCGCGAGTGGGTTCGCCATTGCGGGATGCACTAACGATCGTTAGTGCATCCAGTCTCACCACAGTGATTATATCGTCCTACGGCCCTGTAAATTTCAGCCCAAAGCGGGATCTCGAGAATCTGAGCATATTCTAGGAGTTGATCCACTAGGAATCGAAATATTACTGTATGTAACTTTGGACCAAAAGACACGTTGGGGTGTATTCCACACGAACACGGTGTAAGTGCGATCTTCACTCTTATGGAGATTTTAAACACACTTTCGGTAATAACACACTCTTGTGGTAAAAACATGTGAGCATGTGGGGCACAGAAACGACAGCAAGGAGTGAATTGAACAAAAATGGCAAGATATCGTAAAAAGACGGTCATCAAGTGTGTGCATTGAGTGTCTGTATAACCCCAGTAGGATCTGGTGTGATTTTTTTTTTGAATATGATATTGAAAGCTGTATTTATTGCATTCCTGTGACGGTCTTGGGATCGCTGTTGTTGAAACGCGAATACTATACAGTGTATACCGAGGAAAATATATATGAAGTTTATTGTTTGAAATGATGGATGAACCATAAATCTCAGCATGCCTAATCTTATATTTAGGCAGGGTTCAGTTGCAGGGTTCAGTAGGCAGGGTTCAGTTGTCAACAAACGCTTCCTCGCCCTTGAACAGTGTTCAGTTGTCAACAAACGCTTCCTCGCCCTTGAACAGTGTCTCGTAAAAAATGTCTTCTTCCTTTTTGATGTAGGCTATTACTTGGGAATAGCAAACTCATAAGGCTATGGATTCATTATGGCTTCTAAGAACTACCTATCTGTATTCCATGTATTCTCTATCTGTATTCAACATATATAATTTTCATGTGTATATGTTCAATTACATATCAATGCGGTGTTTGATGTTGAAATAAACTGATTGATTGATTAAAAATAAACTACAAACAAGCAAACGAGAAAACGCTGCAAGCAGCCTTGGCGAAATGCAGCGTCTTTTTTGCGTTTTAGATTTTTGCGTTTTAGGTTTTAGAATTTTGATGACAGGTTTGATGATTTTTGCCATACATAAAACTAGATAACAGCATTACAATGAGCTTACATGAGCGCTGTGCACAATTGTTTTGAGCTGATGTTGAGCAATTACTTGAAAATTGAGCTGGACAGACTTTAGATCTGACGTCTTGAGCGATACTTCAGACATTAATTGCAATATACAGTGGTTGTTTTTTATCAGTGACACTTGGCGAAATCTGACTGTAAAAAACTAATTGAAGTTTTAATTCTGAAATGTCATTGACGTGCATTATTGATGTCAATAGATGTAGCTTAATCACGTAGGTGTCAATAGATGGTATTGACACTTCGAGAAAATCTGACACGTTAAAATTAATAGGATTTTGTGGTTATTACCTGTAACGTTGGTTTCAATTGTTTGATTCAACTGTGCCAATAACTCATCAATATTCACAGCATGTCAGTTAGAGAGGTTAACAAATTGTATACACAATGACAATGAAGTAACTGGTTTACAACAATGTGACTGGTTTACAGGTTACAAGAAATAAAAAGCTATCATATGATGATAGAAGAACAATACAATACCTTCAAAAGTGAGTGCAAAGTGGATGTTGGAAATTCCGGTGAAAAGTTGAATAATTGGTATGAAGGTATATACTTATATGATATAGCATAAAAATTGTGTCCACGTAGACAAGTTTCACACATAACCTGACTTGCGTAGAATTGAATAAGTTTTGCAATGCTGTAATTCATTTCAATCTACAATAATTGATAACCGTGATATAGCAGTATTACAAAAATTGATGTTTTGACGTCATGACGCCATTAACTCTGCACGTAGCATGCTGGTACTCAACTTATCCTTGGGTAAAAATATTTCATACAGGTATTTAAAATTACAGTTGAATAGCTTCAAAATTAAGTGTACAGTGGATTTTTTAATTTCCGTTGAAAAATTGACATGACGAGACTTACGTTTATTACGTCATAGTGGAAAATATATTGTGGAGGAGCAAAATTGCACATGACCTACCTTGAGCACAATTGTACAAGCATTCCAATGGTGTGATCAGTTCCACTCTAGGATAACCAAATACTTCCCGCAATAGAACTGTGCTTCGAAAATTGAATCTACCTTCCACATAGCATCTCAGAACTCGGTGTATGGCTTGATATCAATATTCAACATATGTCCTCAAAATAACAGGCACATAGTTCTGAAATTGCGTGCACGGTGGATGTTTGAAATTTTGCTGAACAGTTAGATAATTGGCCCAACTGCCTCTGCGTTCATGACATTATAGCAAATAAAATTATCATGGTATATCGAACAGTGACAAATTGAACCAGAATTCATCGAGCCTCACAACAGTGAAATCTGCTTCTCTCTACGGCGAATACTTTACATTATATAAACCTATTTGAAAAATCCCCGTTTTAGATCATGAAGTCTTTGGCGTTCAACCAATCCAGTCAAAACTTTATTCTTTCATGGAGGATATCAATTGATACAAGCATGCGGAATCCTGTAAAAATCGGTCAGAATTTCACTGCTGTGTGAATTTCTGAAAATTTTGAAAAATACACCAATGATGAGAGATAGGAATTTTGCTATTTTTTTCAAGTTTTTGTGACATCATCATTCGAATCTCGACCTTGAAAATTTGGGATGATCTGAGGTAGCAGGTAGTTGCTACGTGTGGTAAGTTGGTTAGGATGACACAAAATTGTGGCCTGTATGGTGCGAACAAAGATTCCTGCATGTAAAATAAGAAGCAGCCAATATCAGGCGTATGTACAGGATCTTTGGTCTTGAGATGAATCACTGCCTAAGACCAGCAACAGTGCTGCCTAGCCAACGCCGGTTCGTCACCCCAAAAGTGCCAATACTTAGGATCCCCTAGCTTCATACAGATTGCATTCAAGCGTGACTTTTAGGCTTTATCAGATCATGTGGACATCACTGAGTTGGAAAACAGCAGAAATGTTGTTTGAGATCAGTATTCAGATGCATACCAGCTTCTATTTTCGCTTTGGTGTAATTTGATACCACAGGTGTAATCCGATACCAAACCACACCTAGTATATAGCCAATTTGCCCTCCAGGTCTGAAAATAACGTTCTTTTTGCTCTACAACCAATATTTACTTAGATATGGAGGTTTTGATGGGAAAATGGGTGATAATAAGGGAAAGTATCAAATTTTGGCCTTTTGGTGAAACACACCAAAATGGTCTAATAACTGATCTTTGGGCATCCTGAGCCCATTTGCTTGAAAAATAATTCTACTTCCGGTTTGGTGTGAGATGACGTCATCATAGTGAAATACATGCTAATTTGCATAATCTATGATTTTTTATATATACATACCTAGAGAGAGTGTGTTATATGAAAATCCCCATGAGGCGATATTGCCCCTACATGCGTGGAACCAGCCAATAACAACTACAAGTGTACAAACTGTGTACACCAAAAGCAACATGTGTTTGCTTGAGTCATTATCATCATTGCCGAAACTTAATTCGGTTGACGGCAAACACTGTAGGTCGAGGCATAATTATATAGATACCATGTTGCAATATGTTTGTGGTGTTCATACTGAACCCATATCCATTTGACGATAGGTGTCAAAGCAACGACCGAACAGGAGGGTTGGGGATATAAGTATAATTTTCAATGATACGGATGTATGACTGGAATGACCAAATCAATGATCAGTCTAGATGTATTCAATCTATCATTTGCATGTAGGAAGCGCACCACAAATTTAACGTTCATAGCCTTGTATGACATTACCAGTTGTGCCAACGAAGGAAATTCATTCCCTTATCGTAGCCAGGATATAGAACATACCAATGGTGTCAATACCAGGTAACACCGGCGCCACCTAGTTTAGGTTATGTATCTTACGTGTGGAGCAGAGCCTTGCTGAAGTGAAGCGCGACGGGCGAGTCCATTGTTCATATCCCGCTCTAGGGGCGATATGAGGAACATTCCACATTATTTGGGGAGGTTCTGGTCGTTTTTGGTATTAAAAACAATCGGTTTTACTGGGTATGTATGACAAATAATACACTGTCACCCCTCGGCGATATACACGATCATCACGCCTCGCTCACGCTCGGCATGATATCGTGTATATCGCCTCAGTTACAATGTATTATTTCACACATAATACCTATGTGACAGATCCGAAAATAACGTTATTTTTGCTCTAACTGCAATAGTTTTTGAGATTATCATCATTTTTGAGTTTATAATTGGCTTAAATGGCAAACGATTTTCAAGACGTTCCTGTGACCTTGACCTACGTCGAGCTACGAAAACGTTCCTGTGACCTTTGACCTACGTCCTTGAAAATCAATACCAGATCTAACAATTTGGATATGCATGTGTGGGAAAATTTTCATGGAAATTGGTCAAAAATTGTACCGCCTAGAGGGCGAACGAACAAACAAACACACAAACATACAAATACACATCCAAACCAATCAACATACTTGGCAAAATCGAAGATTTCACCAAGTAACAAACAGGGAGACAGACCCAAATGCAATACCCCCCCCCCTCCCCTACGGGGGCGAGGGTATACTGTATGACGAAAATCACAGTTGGCTTTCCTTTTGTTTTGCAGGGAGCCTTCATACACATATATGAAAAACAAAGAATTGATTACACTGATGCCCAGGGGGGGTTGGACGTAATCGCGCCACCTAGCGAACAGTACCGGAACCAAAGCAAAGATTTTTGGCTGGCCGCCATTCATGATTTGGCATTTGGACTGAGAAGGTCAAAACTTCAAGAGCCTATATCAAATAAATGGGTCTAATTCCTGGATATGAAATACATTATATGTAACTAACTAACCGCTAGTTTTAGAAAAAAAACATACATAAATTCCCCCCACATCACAAGTTGGAGTGAAGGTAGCAATTTACCTATTATCGCCCACATTCATTGTCAATACCAATGGGAGGGCGGGTCAGTTATACTGTCGTAATGCTAGTTGTTGGTATCTGTAAATGACCTGAACACTTTTAAAGTTATGTAGGGTTGACATTTGACTAGAAATGCTGTTCTCCGTGCATTTGGGGTGTGAGCACAATGCTTTGGCACAATTTATGGACTTGTAAACCGAGCTTGTTTGTTGCAAGTTCTGACTTTTTTAAAAAAAAATATAAATATATAAATAGATCTACTTCTCCAGCATGTCCAGGCACGATAAATTTCATGTACTAGTAATGCAGATACTGCAAATTGTCATGTGCACATTCGCCTATCAGTGAATTTGAGATTTGAACACGAGGTGTACGTGGGTGCACAATTATATAGGAGGGGGGGAGGGGCAATTGGCCCCCAAATACGGGCCAAAATAGAGGGAAAATTCAGGAAAATGTTCCCATATTTTTTGCTTTTCTTCGGTTGCCCCCCCCCCTCAATATATTAGTATATCGTGATGTTCTTGAATATTTTAGCTTTTCAAACCAAACAATTACAGGATATGGAGTCTATAACATTGAGGGAAGGCCAGGATTCATTCATTAAAGGATCTCGCCGAGTTTTCCTGTTCTGCATCGAGGACGAGACAGACACATTCCCCTGCTCATTTATGGACATATCAGTTCGATATGTACATATCAGCACACTTGAGGAGCAGCAGAGTAGGAGGCGGGTCATGTTCCTGTCCTCAGTGGTGACTCCAATTATGGATTTGTGCCCCCCAGCATTTGTGCAGATCAAAAACTCGTGCGATTTCAAAGTGAGCTTTATTCATGAAAATTACTCATAACGATACACAGCAGTTAAAAAAATCACAATGGACACATACATGTACTTGACGGATAGTTCGAGTAACATCTTTGCAAAACATCTCATCATGAGCTAATATACATTGCCTCTTCACCACCTGCACATGTTCAATTTGTTATAAACTTTCTCATACTTGATGTATCTGATCACTTCCATTATAGTGGCTAGAGACTGGTCGGGGTGAAATGACTGCACCGTTGGTTTTAGCTGTCGAAGTCATCCCACATGTGTTCACACCATGGCAACCAATGCCGTCACAGCCGAACTCGCACAATCCTGTCTACCCTTTTGTACAAACTGGATCCGATTGTAATTGCACACACCAGCTGGGAAAAATCCTTCTACCAAAACGTAAATATACACTTGAAAATATACACTATCATCAATCATTTTATCAAATGAAATCAACATCATAACACGTCACGTCACACAAATTCAGCATAGAAATCAGTACTAGTCTCTAATATATTTACACACCATCATTCTGTTATGGACATGAAATTAATTCACAGCTAACGACACAAACGATACAAACGACACATCACAATCAAGTGACGAGATGGACACAGCCACATCTACATGTCCTGATCTGCACTCAATTGAGCTCAAGTGCATGGGAGGGTCCTTTGACAGGTATCAAAGTACCATCAAGATCCTTCGAAACCTGGGTGCAGCATACAAAGATACTCCATGCCGACTCACATTTGAGACTGAAAATCCGCAAGACGAAAATGCAATTGCTATCGAAGTGTCTCTTAACAATGTCTGGCAACCTGTTGGTTACATTGGTAAATCACATATACAAAGGGTAACGATGGCACTCCGTAGAGGGCAAATTACATCAGTACAAATTAACAACATCAAACGAGAATATCGCCATCAGATACAGGGCTTTGTTTACAACTGTTTCCTTGTTATCACCAAGAAAGCTCTGTGGCATAAACCTGATCCCAGCTATACATACAATATGACTATGTAACAGGGTTCAATGAGCTCTCCGAGAATGCACACAAATATTGTATCAGCCGTTTTCTTGCAAACTTATTGTTGTGATAAGGATGATAACATGTTCTCTGCTGCTAGGTAAACATTTCGAATGTTTAGATAGATGATGTCCAACAACAACTTGTAATAGGCTAGTAGCTGACAGCACTGTGACACAATGATCCACTAAGATTATTTTACATGTGATCTAGAATAAAAACGACATACTTTCTCAGTGGCTATTCATTTCAATGACTAAACCTACATTTAGTGTAAACATGTGATAACAAGACAAATATTTAGGTACAAATACGTTCATGAATGCACAGTGGCGTACACGTTTAAAAGTCATCATTGTGGCACATCAGGCAGTTTCAAAACTGGGCGGAGGAACTGGCTCCTGATTGATCGATGATCCCTGGCAGGAAGATACTGCCTGTTTGCAGCAAATATCGCCGAGTCCTCCCGTGTATTGAGGCGTAGTCGGTGCAGACGACTGATGCCGTGTATATATTCACGAAAATGTATCGATTGCGTGGTTAGTGTTTTATTACTTTTGGGACATTGGAACTTCAGCATCGTTTGAGGTGATAAGTGCACACCCAGTAAAGAATTTGATATCACCATGATGTCATAAAGGTATAATGAAAAATATCATGAAGATATCACAACATGACATCATTATGATATCAAAATGAGGCAAGGTAATTGTGTCAGAATGATATCATAAGTTTGATGTCAAAACTTTGATGTATGTATGATGTATATATGATATCATATAATTTAGGTTTTTCCCAAACTATTGCATTTTAATAACTTTTATTGTGCCAGTCAATGAATACAGGAAAACTTGAAACAACTGCAAGTACATTGGATGCTAGTAAGCGCAAGGAAATTTGAATGACCACTGTTTCCTCAGCCCAAGTCCGAAAGTGACACTTTTGAACATGATCCAGATGTCGTCATGATAGTTAATTGCGGTTTTTATTGGCTTTATATTTAAGTCTGGAAGCAGTGTTTGACAGGTAAAGTTCTAACTCCTTAACAGTTAGAGCTTTAACTGTGGTGCTAATGGACGCCTTTCTTTTCTTCACAGTGATGTTGACATCTTTGTGAAAGGACTTCACGACAGCTGAAAAATAAATTTTAGAACATTTATTACATATTCCAAAGCCCATAGTCACATTGGTATATTTAGCTGGCTGCATCAGAATATATGTGAAATATATATAACGCTGGCACTCACCGTAAATGCACTTTTCCAT
This sequence comes from Terebella lapidaria, assembly GCA_949152475.1. Lineage (NCBI taxonomy): Eukaryota > Metazoa > Annelida > Polychaeta > Terebellida > Terebellidae > Terebella > Terebella lapidaria. Next base: position 17,504,995 of record OX424567.1, read on the forward strand.
CAGAGCAGGGAAAGTTTTTTTTCCCCCCACACCAGTACGATTATACTGTAGCATGAGGCTGTCAGTCATGGTGTTTTTCAAGATGAGCCGTACGCAGTCGCCCACATCTTTTTGCCCGTACTTGTTGGTTAAAACTTTGACCTTGATGGAAAGAAATCTCATGGTGAGTATCAGTTTAAACCAATTAGACAAATCTGCACATATATTTCTGGTACACATTTGCATGTAAGCACACAATATTTACCACATTCCTCCTGTATTGCGTGTCGTCCAGCTTGACGCAGAATTCCTCGAACTCCTCCACAGAACTGAACTGCGGAACGGAAAATATATCCTCGACATCATCACCTGGCACCGTCTGCATCATGTTGGACTGAAGTTTGGCCACTGCAGTTCCCAGGAACTTCAAGTCCTCCTTCATTTCCTCCTGAGAGGTTATAACTCTTTGAAGCAAACCTGGCAGTGAATAAAACTCATTCAATGCATGCTACATGACTCACAATAAAAGATATTCAGTGTTGATTTTCAATTTGAACGATGGATGTATGGTTACCGATCATCATCTTCACATCTGTGTTTCCATTTCCTGTAGAAAGAAATAAGGTCCTGGTTCAAATTCAACTAAAAAAACCAGCAAGCATGAATAACAAAGACAGAAGGCATTATTTCTGCTACTTTGAAAGGTAAAAAATAATTTGAATGCATTTTTTTACTTGTTGACAATATAACAAAATAGCAGGATAGCTTTATAAAAGGGTAGCTGCTCAAATAACGCAAGCAAATCAGTTACCTTGAGTTGATAGCTGTGGATTTATCGATGGACCTCTTCTATCAGTACGAGCCGAAGGCCCATCAGACTCTATCAAGTGAAAATATTAATATTTATATGAACTTGTACAACTTGTACTGAGTACACAAAAGCAAAAAAGCAGCAATGCATATAGTGAATGAGATGGCAAATACCTCGAACGGTATCCCTCGGAGCCCTTGTACTTGCCGAGTCTATAAAAGTTATTATTGAAAATTATCCAACAAAATTACAAAGCTCCAGATTTACCAGTAGCAAAGAAAAAAAGTATATTGCTACAACTTCACATGCATATGCAACGAAGGTATCTGGTAGTAGTAGCATGAAGCTTATTAAATACATGGAGATTGTAGATATCTGTTTGTAGCACGATCTCGAATTCCACCGATGGTGAATTCTGCATGAAAAAATGCACTCATTAACGTCAAGGTAAACATACGTTGATTACCTTGACTTGGTGACTGGGGAGGGAAGTTAAAACCCTGGGTTTTGTTGACACGAGCTGGTGTTGGAAAGTTGACAGATTCTACAAGAAAAAAGTAGAAATATAACAATATAGCCGCGCAAAATTGAGTAGGGGACAAATATCACACCAAATGTCATAAGCATTAAAGTACATCACCTTGATTTGGTGACTGGGGAGGCAAGTTATATCCCTGGGTTTTGTTGACACGAGCTGGTGTTGGGAAGTTGACAGATTCTACAAGGAAAAGTTAGAAATATAACAATATAGCCCAACAAAAATATGGTAGGGGACAAAAATCACACCAAATGTCATAAGCATTAAAGTACATTACCTTGATTTGGTGACTGGGAAGGCAAGTTATATCCCTGGGTGTTGTTGACACGAGCTGGTGTTGGGAAGTTGACAGATTCTACAAAGAAAAATTAGAAATATAACAACATAGCCCAGCAAAAAAATGGTAGGGGACAAAAATCACACCAAATGTCATAAGCATTAAAGTACATTACCTTGATTTGGTGACTGGGAAGGCAAGTTATATCCCTGGGTGTTGTTGACACGAGCTGGTGTTGGGAAGTTGACAGATTCTACAAAGAAAAATTAGAAATATAACAACATAGCCCAGCAAAAAAATGGTAGGGGACAAAAATCACACCAAATGTCATAAGCATTAAAGTACATTACCTTGATTTGGTGACTGGGAAGGCAAGTTATATCCCTGGGTTTTGTTGACACGAGCTGGTGTTGGGAAGTTGACCGATTCTACAAGGAAAAGGTAGAAATATAACAATATAGCCCAGCAAAAAATGGTAGGGGACAAAAATCACACCGAATGTCATAAGCATTAAAATACATTACCTCGATTTGGTGACAGGAGAGACACGCTAACTTTTGATGCTATGTTGGCGGGAGCTGGTGTTTCCGAGTTGACAGATTCTGGAAAAAAAACCCTCATGTAATTCAGTTGGTGACTGAGGTCTTCTGGGAGCGGCATGAACAAGAATAAATACAACAAAAGGAACCTTGCAGTGTTGAGTGAAAACATAAGGCCAAAGGCCAGATAGGTTACTTGAGAAATGGACTTGAAATATATATTTTGCCTGTTGAAAATATTACGAAATATTTCAGGATAGCTTTATAAAAGGGTGGCTGCTCAAATGACGCAAGCAAATCAGTTACCTTGAGTTGATAGCTGTGGTTTTATCGACGGACCTCTCCTATCAGTACGAGCCGAAGGCCCATCAGACTCTATCAAGTGAAAATATTCATATTTATATGAACTTGTACAACTTGTACTGAGTACACAAAAGCAAAAAAGCAGCAATGCATATAGTGAATGAGATGGCAAATACCTCGAACGGTATCCCTCGGAGCCCTTGTACTTGCCGAGTCTATAAAAGTTATTATTGAAAATTATCCAACAAAATTACGAAGCTCCAGATTTACCAGTATCAAAGAAAAAAAGTATATTGCTACAACTTCACATGCATCTGCAACGAAGGTATCTGGTAGTAGTAGCATGAAGCTTATTAAATACATGGAGATTGTAGATATCTGTTTGTAGCACGATCTCGAATTCCACCGATGGTGAATTCTGCATGAAAAATTGCACTCATTCACGTCAAGGTAAACATACGTTGATTACCTTGACTTGGTGACTGGGGAGGGAAGTTAAAACCCTGGGTTTTGTTGACACGAGCTGGTGTTGGGAAGTTGACAGATTCTACAAGGAAAAAGTAGAAATATAAAAATATAACCCAACAAACGTAAGTAGGGGACAAATATCACACAAGATGTCATAAGCATTGAAGTACATTACCTTGATTTGGTGACTGGGGAGGCAAGTTATATCCCTGGGTTTTGTTGACACGAGCTGGTGTTGGGAAGTTGACAGATTCTACAAGGAAAAAGTAGAAATATAACAATATAGCCCAACAAACGTAAGTAGGGGACAAATATCACACGAGATGTCATAAGCATTGAAGTACATTACCTTGATTTGGTGACTGGGGAGGCAAGTTATATCCCTGGGTTTTGTTGACACGAGTTGGTGTTGGGAAGTTGACAGATTCTACAAGAAAAAAGTAGAAATATAACAATATAGCCCAGCAAAATTAAAGTGATGTTGGCAGTAAGTTATGGATTGTTCCATAACTTTCTGATCGAACGAAGAAAACATAACAGTTATATTTCTGCACTTGTATGCCCTAACAGACGCCCCTTTCCATTAGATTTCGTTGCGAGTTTTTGGTGGAGATATTTTGAGTTTGTTTACATTAACGCCATTCTCGGTGCTTTGTATCCAGTGACGCAGTGCGATTCCAGCTTACTCGTATATGTTCGAGCCAATCGAGCGTGAACTAGGTTAAGTCAGAGGTAACTCTGAGTGGCGCACAAAACAAAAGAGAAGCGGCTGCTAGTACTGTCATATGCGTGATATCCATCAGATCAAGCAAAGTTTGTATTGTAACCTAGTCTTCTGAGAACACAGGCATATATGTAATTGATTTGGAATACATATTTTTCCTGCCAATACCACTTTAAGTAGGGGACAAAAATCACACCGAATGTCATTAGCATTAAAACACATTACCTTGATTTGGTGACAGGAGAGACACGCTAACTTTTGATGCTATGTTGGCGGGAGCTGGTGTTTCCGAGTTGACAGATTCTGGAAAAAAAAACCCTCATATAATTCAGTTGGTGACTGAGGTCTTCCAAGCAACCTTGGGATGTTGAGTGAAAACTTAAGGCTGGTTTCGTGCCAAAGGATAGATAGGTTACTTGAGGAATGTACTTGAGTTTACAAAAAAGAATATATCAAGTTATGATCAATCATCCATCTACCCTGCCAATCCGACTGGGATGAGTGGTCGCTTCTCGTGTTCACTGGTCCAGTGGTTTCGTGGAGTTCAGTATTGACAGTGTCTGAAAAACGTTCCAAATTTCTAGCACTTTAAAATTCACAAGGAAAATAGAAACAATTTGAAATGAATGAAATACAACATTATTAAAATACAACAAGTAAACTTGATCCATGTGTATCAGCATGTATCCACAGTGAATATGCTCGATTACCCCAAATAAAAAGACAAGTGTCAAATTATCATTCCTGATCAAGCTCTCATGACCCAGCATATATGTATGTTTAACTGTGTTCTCCTATAGTTTTCTGAAAGAGGTTTGCGTTACCAGCCAACTGTTCCAGAGATATACCCGCTGAAACTTGGGTAAGTTCCGACTCCGCTCTAGTCTCTGTAAGATGATATATTATTAAACATCATTATCACATAAATTACAATGCACTCCAGAAAAGAATAATCTAGAGTATGATCTTGTACAAGGGCACAAAAAAAGAATCAGAGCAGACTAGAATTCAATACCAAAAGCACTTGGCTGTTTTGACTTGTCTTGGAAGCTGAATTCCAGGTCCGAATCCAGGTCCGAGTCTGAAAGTCAATTCGAATGAAGATAAACTTGATAAAAAGTGAAAGCAATACAAGTACATACCATGCGTAAGGGACTACTTTCTGTATAAGCATGCATTTAATTACACACATCACCACACGACATAACATGGCAGGAGGTATTCACCTTCCAAGACGGGCAAAGTCGGTTTCACATGTTTACCGATATTCCTCTTGGTTCTACCAGTGCTTCGAATTTCCTCATCTGGGTGATAAATGTAACAAATTGTTTTACACAATGATAACTCTAAATGTGCTAACAAAAATATGTACAAGTATTTCAACATTTCACCTTCACTTGAGTCGTCATAAAGTCTCTTAGGGGCTCTGTGCAGTCGTTTATTACCGGGCATAGACATTGTTGGGTCAATACTGGGGAAGTCTTCCTCATGAATATCATCATTTGACATCATCGACTCTGATTTAATATCTTCAAGATATTGGTCAGCATCCTCATAGGTATCTGCAGTTACAAAACTCAAGTGGCACATTTGTTTCCCAAAATTTGACACAATATAACCCACATGTAATTGCACAATTCAATTTGCCTTTTGGTTTCAGAGAAGGGGTTCGCCAATGATATTTGTCACCTGTCATACGTTCTATTCAGTCAGAATTACTTTAAAAATGTGACCTATACGATGCAAATGAAACCATGCGCCATATGGACATGATAGCGTGGAGGAATAATGTACATACCTCTGACACCCCTCACATACTTGATCGCATACACTTTCCAATTGGGATTGGGAATGCCAGCTGATTTCACGTGTTTCAGCGATGATGTCCATCGACAGTGCAATATGCCATCATCATTAAATATCCATGCCTTTGGTACAACTGCTACGGCACCTCCATCAAACTCACAGACAGCGAACTGAAAGCATATTCAACAATTTATTACCACATGTATCTACATGATTAAGTGATTATTATTAATTATCAAGTATATTAGTATGTTAAATAATTGCACAATTAGTCATGTTAGTTGAGTTATTTTTATGGGATGCCACTGGTAACACATACCTACAGTGGATGAATCAAAGGTATGAACACAACATTAGCATCAGTGTCCTGATCCATCATTGACAATGGTACTCTTATGGCTGGTTTACACAAAGCTTTCGTTGGCAGGAGAGCCATGTCCGTTCGATGAGTTGACGACTTGTATATGCCAATAATTCTGGAATCACAAGGTTGGACAAAGTATGGATGACTGCCTCTGTACACTTCACAAAGTGCTTCGTGTCGTTCCTTGTGCACCTCGTGCACCACCGCAAATTTTCCTTGCTCCAGAAGAAAACAAGACTGTCTGCTTTGTGATTGCTCCTTTCCCTTACGCGAGCATGGCGAGGTGGAAGCGTCCATTTCCAGTAGTCGTCCAACAATTTGAACCAGAGGTTTACGTGGCCCACGAAGGCGCCGTTTAATCACAGACATGTTGTTTTCGAAAGGATAAGCATTGCAGTTTTGAAGTGAACCTTGCTGTCTTGCGACGTCTGTGAGGTGAAGTAGGCAGTGTACGTTGTAGGAAACAAATTTATCTCCATAGAGAACACGACCCTTCTTCACAAAGTATTTCAGCAGTTTCTCTGCAGCATTGCTGTATTCTTCAACTAGGCGACGATTGTACAAGATACGTATGGCTATACTCAAAGCCATGAAATGTTTATATTGCTCTCCTGATAGAACTTGCCTCAGTACCACTGGCCCACTGTACAAGAGAAAAGTGCGGAATTCAGTAGCTTTCCAGAATTTTATTTCATCAATTCCCCTGGGCTTCCTGTTGAAATTATGCGGAAGATACAGACCAAAACATCGATTGAATGTTGATATCGTTCCGATTTGACCAGCTGAAATCCTGACTGGAAGCGCTCCTTCCTTCCATACAAGCAGCAAGCGCTTGACCACACCCAGATCCACGCAGTGCATTGGGTCAATCGGAAATGATGTTATCATATCTAAATCCAACTGAAGTAAGGGACTTTCTGACTTGTGATGTTCCGGATTACTTTGAAGTCGAAATGATGCATCAGTTCGTGGCTGACCCTTATACAAGAACATCATGCGTCCATCGTACACCCCACGCACTTCACAGTAATCACAGCCATAACGCCCATTAAACTGAATTGTTTCCTTCAGCATAGCTTTTGCAGGGGCGTCACAAACAAAACAGCGAACTTTCACTGGACAGTGTTTCACAGGACTCATATCAATGCCTGTTGACATTAGGTCCTTGAGCTCTCCTATAAAGTCTAACAAGAAATCATTATCAGATGGCTTGTGTACTCCACAAAACAGTGCAACCACAAATGGTTCTTCAGGAAGATTAGCCACAGTGCATTGTATCGGCCACAATGATGTATTTTTCGATTTGTACAGAGGCAGTCCATCAATGTTAATACAAAGTTGTATCACATCCAAATCCTCTAAATTCACATTTCTCATAACTTTGCGAATCCCAACCTCCAATCCGAAGTAGTGATATTCACCACCTGACAAATATGAAACATTTTGATCATAATAACACATAATACTAGTATACATATTTCAGAAGTGAGTATCAATGTAACAAGTCTGCATTCAGTGTTCATTTTAACACTAATCATGATACTAATAAGACCATTATTTGAATTCATGAAACTGTCACATAAATGTATAGTGCATGCTAATTGCGATCGGTAATTCACTACGTGCTTTCAATATACTCACAGTTCAAAATTATTTGTGGAAGTTGAGAATACGAACAGTAACACAAACCAAGTTGGTTTTTTTTATAGTACGTGTGGTATTGGCCACATATGCATACCTGACAACCTACGAGTTTGCAAGTGTCGTTCTGTTTTCAGAAGCGTTGTAGCTTCGACGGGCAGTTCATGATGGTGTTTCCTCAATATTTTCAGAAGTTTACTCACAGTTGTCAAGGGCACATTACATGTTATCGCCCACTCTACTAACTGACGTCTTAATAACTCTGTTTTGTCTTCATCATCTGAATCGCTTTCACTGTCATTCACTATTCTCTCGAGTGCGTCGATTTTATCCCAGTTACCAGCATCACCACCAACATTCATTTGCGAATCAGCACCATCACAATCACTATCATGATTATCACTTCTGTCTCCTCCAAAATTATCACCATCATGATTCCGCATATCCGTGTTTGCTACAAACTCCTTTGGTTCTTGCATCTGAACAGTTGTCATGGAGTTTGCTGCACGAATGCTTTGGTCAACATGGTCAACAAAGTCAACACATGCTTCACTATCACTTTCACTTTCAAGCAAGCTGAGTGAATCACAAATCCTTTTTGCTTTTCTTCTGGCCAACTGTTTTATCCTCTTTGCACTTGGACCAGACTATAATAAACATATGATGAACCATGAAAAATAACAATTCTCATTAAACATATGCCCAAAGGGAATATCGCTTACCGAACACCCTGGATTGGAACGATCAGTTTACCCCGACGTTCAGTTCAAGGTCACTAAAAAATGCAGGATATGTTTGGAGAAAGTAGCATATAAAAGGGCCCCAAAAGGGCCGTAAAACTGGCTAAGTGATGCAATTAAAACAAATGTACCATATCGAGATTTATTTTAGAAAGAACATGCACACCAAACATGCACACTAAAGATTTTATGCCAACGGCTAGACAATTACAATTTGTATTTGATATTACCATTATATACTTGTAAAATATCATTGCATCACCAAGAGCCATGTATTAATGACCACAAGACAAAAACAAATAATGAATCCACAAAGAGATGGCCGATTGATTCCGGGAAAGAAATATTGATATTCACATGTATAACAATTTGCATATATGTTCACAGGGCCGGAGAAATACTATCATAATATTATACACATTTATCATATTTTACAAACAATGGAGAGTACTAAATGTCAGTAATTAAATAGGCTTGACTACTAGTACACCATAAACATATCTATAAGCTTAACTCAAAGTTTCGGTAAGGTGAGAGGTACAGATAACTTGGTTAGAAGTGACAAATATAAAATTGAGTCAATATTGCCAGTTTGACACAACTCCGGGTCATTGCCAACATTGAAACTACAATGCTGAAATACTTTACACCTTTGTCGTTTCGTAGTTTCGTACGAAGGTGAAGCATCCACATGATTCACGCCAAGTTGCATAATTCTCTCAATCGAACAGTCGCCAGAACACAACAAATACAAGAAATTAGCCCGAGGGCTAAGATATAATACCGGACAATATTGGTTTCAAGAATTGCAGTGCTGCATATTACTTTCTGTATGTTCTTAAAACAAACAAATAAGCTCTAACAAAGAGTATTTTGCTTGTAAAGGCCAATTCACACATTTCCAGGTCAGGCAAGACTTTGAGATTTAACCTTTATGGTGGTCTACAGTCAAGTTCAAGGTCACTAAAAGGTGCGCCATATATGACTTCCTACATGTTTATAATACAAACCTGAGCTGTACAGGCAAGTGTTTTAGCCCCAGAGACCGATTTACCATATATCATTTCTTACATGTTCACTATTGATTCCCAAACTGTCAATAATAAGCGAGATATTAGGCATTTTGTGCTCTGACCTTGAAAATAAGGTCAAAGCTCAAGTTCAAGGTCATGAAAATATTCAGCATATATCATTTCCTATATGTTCACAATTGATATAAGCTGTATGATCGATAAAAGGTGAGATATTAGCCACTTTGTCCTGTGACCTTGAAAATTAGGTCAGAGCTCAGATTTTGGGCCAAAATGGCAATTCAAGGGCAACGAAACTCATACAGATCACAAAGGTGCATGTATATGGGGAGTGTTATGCATCAATAAGAAAAAAGTTACTGAACAGATTTAGAGAAAATGACCGCCAATTTGAAAGTCCAAAAGAAAAAAAAACAGCGAAAATCATGAAGATAAAAAATACCTCCCTCTGGCAATACTTTTTAGTATTCAAAATTGCAGAAAGATTCAACCGTAAATTCAAAGATAAAAATGTAAATGGACAGATGACGGACGCAAAGCCATGGCAATATGTTATCGGACCAAAGGATCAGGTAACCGGCTATTGTTTTCTATGTGACCGACGTACCGACAGACGACGGACGGACGGACGCAACGCCACGACAGTAGGTTATCGGACCAAATGTGCTGTAACCTAGAAATCACGAATGTTTCACTCGCTGGCAGTGTTCACTTATTGTTCCCCTATTATCGCTCAACTGTGTTTCACACTGAAGATAAATCATATCACAGCTTCTATATATCTGCAAACAATCATGTCTAGATCTACTTAGTCTCAAATTACTCTCGTTCTGATGCTGAACAACCTTACCATGTCTGCTTCTTGTCTTCGTTTTATCTTCGTTTCCAAATTTGCCAGGACTGTCGCTGCCGACGTTTTATTTTCAAAGCCGTGCGCGAGATCTACTGAGGCGCCACCTTCAGTGTCATGCGGTTTCATGATATTTTTATGACATCTTTCTGATGTCAAACGTATGATATCATATTTATGATATCATTATGATGTCAAATATCAGATGTCACACGTACGATTAGTATATGACTTTTCTGTGATATCATAGAAATATCAATTCTTGACTGGGCTGCAGGTTGCATTCAGATATCCTGAAAATGTATTTCAGCAACACTGTTGTTTTGTACCATCATAGGAACACGTGCTACGTTTGTTTTTAGGATCCCATCCGTAACCAAACGAGTGCATATCATGTTGGTATAAGTCCAAAACTTTCTGGAAGATTTGTGGATGCTTTCTCTGAAAGTCAGCAAGTATTGCGTCATACTTGTGAATCAAGCCCCTTTGAGACTTCACTCTCTCCTGTTTGATTCTTTTAACTCGTACATTGTTGTTTAAATGCCTCAAAGTAACATTCTCATGTATCCCGACTTCCCTGTTGAATGAGGGTAAATCACTCGTCATTGTTTCCAGTTTGATGACGTAATCATAGTCTATATCACAGGGATGGCACCAAGAACTGTAGCGAGCCCAGTGCTCGTCCGCATCAACAAGACGACCATTACCGAGTTGTTCCATGTATTGGAGAAAAGTCACATGGAACCGTTTGCGTTTTGTCACTGCTTCAAAGTACCCAGATACCACGCGTTGTAACGGGTGCCGAACGATTAAATATGTTTTCCAGTCTTTATACGGCGACTCCAGCAGGTCATCAACCAGGAAACCTTTCTTGTATAGGCCACGCTTTTCTAAATTGGGCCGACTGGCATCTCTGCTATAGTTTCCTGGGATCTCATTCAAGTCGTTCTGTGCCATGTATGTAATCCAAGATGTGGAACTTGCTTTACTGATGGGGCAGCCCCAAACCTTCAACTTGGGGTCAAACAGCGTCACAGTCATGGCAAGTTCATTATCGTTGCCGCGTACTTTGTTTGCAAGCCTTGTATTGGTTCGCTGTGGAGGCGACGTTTCACACATATATTTGAGGTACTCTCTGCGGAAGTTGAATCCACAGGCGCCACCTGGTGCCTGTGATGGGTTCGGGGGCATACTCTCTGTGGTGCGTTCAAGACTGACTGAGTTGTTCGCACTGTTTCTAGTCAGGGATATCCCATGATTTTGTTGCATTGTTGTTGTTGTTGTTGTTGTTGTTGTTGTTGTTGTTGTTGTTGTTGTTGTTGTTGTTGTTTGTAACGTTGTCGTTTGTTGCGTTGGTGGTCTTGTGATGTCCCTGCTGCCGTTGATCAACTTGGTGCCATAATGTGTCCCAAACTGGACGGGGTCACCTACCAACTCCTCGAATGAACCTGGTGAGAGATGAGCCGGTGATCAGGAATAGAATTTACAAGCTTCACGCGTACATGTAGGCCTATAATATTCCTGGTTCAGACACAATGCAATTCCATAGTTCTACTCACAGGCATATGGCGCCGATCGAGTACGGCCACCACCTCATATCGCATATAATATAATAACAAGGCACGTAACGCCGGAGTCCCAGCTTCATTTCAAATGCCAAAAATCGTTTTGCTTTGTTCCCCACACACACAAACGATACCTACGATACCTATTTCATATACATCACTCTTCCAAAATAGGGTGTGCAAATCCACCTCTTCGCAATATCGATTCCAGAATCACACTTTGAAACATGATTTCAACTTAATAGACAACCTCTGCGATTATTTTCATTCAGTAGTAGTTAGTGCATCTTTGGGACCGTTTCCTTTGTTGTTGACAGGTTACTATTTAACAGAGTTACCAGCAGGTTACTATTTCTGCAAATAGGAACCCCTGCACTAAGTCAGATAATGCATGCGGACGCGGGTCTCTCACCATTAAAATACACCTGTGACGTCACACTATTGTTTGTTCGCTCCATTCTTTTTCAGGAATGGACAGAAATAAAAGAATGTAGTCCATTCTTATTGAGTCTAAGAATGGACAGTCTGGGGGTGTATTTTAAGTCAGAGAAAGCACTCGTAAACTGTCCATTCGTAGATCTGAGAAGCCTCGGCCCTTCGGGCCTCGGCCTTTCAGATCTACGAATGGACAGTTACTCGTACTTTCTCTATTACTTATTATTATCATTTTTGCGGGCGCTACTGTCCGTTAACGAAACAATACACGCATGTTATTCACGCAACCCATGACATCAAATAACGTTTTCGGCTACCCAACACAAGACGCGGGCCTCGAATGAAACTGCTCTTCATTCGACGCCAGCGTCTTTCATTCGAGGCCCGCGTCTTGTGAGATTTGTTCAAACGACTGTTTTTCCATTTGCAACTGGTACCTTATGATGGATACGTTATAATAGTGCGTCGGAGGGAGTGTGCTGTGACCAGAGTGAGAATCAGAGCAATCGGAACAGTAAAACACAAAATGCAAGATTGAGTCGTCCGTCAAAGGTTTACTGTCCTTATCAAGTGTTTCAAGTTCTAGTCAGACTACGAAAATGATAATAATAGTAATAACGATGGTTTTCCAGGCGGTGTGGCGGTTTGAAGGCCCTCCTTGGGTCATTGGATGCCTTCCAGACATTGTCTGCCCGAGCCTTGACTGTCAGGCGATGTCTTCTAAACGCTGGTACACTGGTATGCTGGTACAAGCATTGCAAGGTGCATGAACTCAACAATACTGCTCATTTCGTGTATGCCTCAATAAGCCTCACAATGTTTGTACCAGTATACCAGCGTTTAGAAGACATCGACTGTCAGGCGTCCAATGGACCAAGTCGGGCCTTCAAACCGCCACACCGCCTGGCAAACCATCGTTATTGTTATAGTGGCCTCGTGCCCTTCGGGCACTCGGTCACTATTAGTGAGAGATCCTCGTCCTTGTGCATTACCCTATACATAATGCACGAGACGCGGGGCATTATTAGAAACGGGTAGGTAGTTCATGGTAAGCTGACGCGAAATTAGCTCCCACGAAATCTTATCCAGTGCAATTTTATGCGACGGCTATGCGGCGGTCCGTCAGAGCCACCCTGTAGCGTCGCTTCACACTGTTTCTGTTTATGTGACGGTCCGTCGGATAGACCTTGTAGCGCCACATAAGAACATTTCTCTTTCTCCAAGTGACGGCCAAGTGACGGTCCGTCACATGGACGTTATGGCGCCACATAAGAAATTTCCCTTTCTACAAGTGACGACCAAGCGACGGACCGTCAGTTAGCCCTTGTAGCCCCACATAAGAACATTTCTCTTTCTCCAAGTGACGGCCAAGTGACGGTCCGGCACATGGATGTTATAGCGCCACATAAGAATTTTTCCCTTTCTCCAAGTGACGGGCATGTGACGGTCCGTCAGATAGCCGTTGTTGCGCCACATAAGAATTTTTTTCTTACTCCCAAGTGACGCCCAAGTGACGGTCCGTCACATGGACGTTATAGCGCCATATAAGAATTTTTCCCTTTCTCCAAGTGACGAACAAGCGACGGTCCGTCAGATAGCCCTTGTAGCGCCACATAAGAACATTTCTCTTTCTCGAAGTGACGGCCAAGTGACGGTCCGTCACATGGACGTTATAGCGCCACATAAGAATTTTTCCCTTTCTCCAAGTGACGGGCAAGTGACGGTTCGTCAGATAGGCGTTGTAGCGCCACATAAGAATTTTTTTCTTTCTCCAAGTGACGGCCAAGTGACGGTCCGTCACATGGACGTTATAGCGCCACATAAGAATTTTTCCCTTTCTCCAAGTGACGGGCGAGTGACGGTCCGTCATATAGCCCTTGTAGCGCCACATAAGAAATTTTCTCTTTCTCCAAGTGACGGGCAAGCGACGGTCCGTCAGATAGACGTTATAGGGCCACATAAGAATTTTTCCCTTTCTGCAAGTGAAGACCAAGCGACGTTCCGTCAGATAGCCCTTGTAGCGCCACATAACAACATTTCTCTGTCTCCAAGTGACGGGCAAGTGACCATTAGATAGGCCTTGGAGCGCCACACAGCCATATTTCCCTTTTCCCAAGCGACGAGCAAGCGACGGTCCGTCAGATAGCCCTTGTAGCGCCACATAAGAATATTTCTCTGTCTCCAAGTGACGGGCAAGTGACCGTCAGATAGGCCTTGGAGCGCCTCATAGCAAAATTACCCTTTCTCCAAGTGACGGGCAAGCGACGGTCCCTCACATAGACGTTATAGCGCCACATAAGAATTTTTCCCTTTCTCGAAGTGACGACCAAGCGACGGTCCGTCAGATAGCCCTTGTAGCGCCACATAACAACATTTCTCTTCGTCCAAGTGACGGGCAAGTGACCGTCAGATAGCCCTTGTAGCGCCACATAAACAATTTCTCTTTCTCCAAGTGACGGCCAAGTGACGGTCCATCACATGGACATTATAGCGCCACATAGCAATATTTCCCTGCCCCAAGTGACGGGCAAGCGACGGTCCGTCACATAGACGTTATAGCGCCGCATAGCAATATTTCCCTTCCCCAAGTGACGGGCAAGTGACGGTCAGATAGCCCTTGTAGGGCCACATAAACAATTTCTCTTTCTCCAAGTGACGGGCAAGTGACCGTCAGATAGCCCTTGTAGTGCCACATAGCAAGATTACCCTCTCTCCAAGTGACGGGGAAGTGACGGTCCGTCACATAGCCCTTGTAGCGCCACATAAGAATATTCCCTTTGCCCAAGCGACGAACAAGTGACGGTCCGTCAGATGACCCTTGTAGCGCCACATAAGAACATTTCTCTTTCTCCAAGTGACGGGCAAGTGACCGTCAGATAGGCCTTGCGGCGCCACATAGCAATTTTATCCTTTCTCCAAGTGACGAGCAAGCGATGGTCCGTCAGATAGACCTTATAGCGCCACATAGCCATATTTCCATTTCCCCAAGCGACGAGCAAGTGACGGTCCGTCACATAGCCCTTGTAGCGCCACATAAGAACATTTGTCTTCCTCCAAGTGACGTGCAAGTCACCTTCAGATAGGCCTTGGAGCACCACATACCAAGATTAGCCTATCTCTAAGCGACGGGCAAGTGACGGTTCGTCAGATAGGCGTTGTAGCGCCACATAAGAATTTTTTTCTTTCTCCAAGTGACGGCCAAGTGACGGTCCGTCACATGGACGTTATAGCGCCACATAAGAATTTTTCCCTTTCTCCAAGTGACGGGCGAGTGACGGTCCGTCATATAGCCCTTGTAGCGCCACATAAGAAATTTTCTCTTTCTCCAAGTGACGGGCAAGCGACGGTCCGTCAGATAGACGTTATAGGGCCACATAAGAATTTTTCCCTTTCTGCAAGTGAAGACCAAGCGACGTTCCGTCAGATAGCCCTTGTAGCGCCACATAACAACATTTCTCTGTCTCCAAGTGACGGGCAAGTGACCATTAGATAGGCCTTGGAGCGCCACACAGCCATATTTCCCTTTTCCCAAGCGACGAGCAAGCGACGGTCCGTCAGATAGCCCTTGTAGCGCCACATAAGAATATTTCTCTGTCTCCAAGTGACGGGCAAGTGACCGTCAGATAGGCCTTGGAGCGCCTCATAGCAAAATTACCCTTTCTCCAAGTGACGGGCAAGCGACGGTCCCTCACATAGACGTTATAGCGCCACATAAGAATTTTTCCCTTTCTCGAAGTGACGACCAAGCGACGGTCCGTCAGATAGCCCTTGTAGCGCCACATAACAACATTTCTCTTCGTCCAAGTGACGGGCAAGTGACCGTCAGATAGCCCTTGTAGCGCCACATAAACAATTTCTCTTTCTCCAAGTGACGGCCAAGTGACGGTCCATCACATGGACATTATAGCGCCACATAGCAATATTTCCCTGCCCCAAGTGACGGGCAAGCGACGGTCCGTCACATAGACGTTATAGCGCCACATAGCAATATTTCCCTTCCCCAAGTGACGGGCAAGTGACGGTCAGATAGCCCTTGTAGGGCCACATAAACAATTTCTCTTTCTCCAAGTGACGGGCAAGTGACCGTCAGATAGCCCTTGTAGTGCCACATAGCAAGATTACCCTCTCTCCAAGTGACGGGGAAGTGACGGTCCGTCACATAGCCCTTGTAGCGCCACATAAGAATATTCCCTTTGCCCAAGCGACGAACAAGTGACGGTCCGTCAGATGACCCTTGTAGCGCCACATAAGAACATTTCTCTTTCTCCAAGTGACGGGCAAGTGACCGTCAGATAGGCCTTGCGGCGCCACATAGCAATTTTATCCTTTCTCCAAGTGACGAGCAAGCGATGGTCCGTCAGATAGACCTTATAGCGCCACATAGCCATATTTCCATTTTCCCAAGCGACGAGCAAGTGACGGTCCGTCACATAGCCCTTGTAGCGCCACATAAGAACATTTGTCTTCCTCCAAGTGACGTGCAAGTCACCTTCAGATAGGCCTTGGAGCACCACATACCAAGATTAGCCTATCTCTAAGCGACGGGCAAGTGACGGTCAGATAGACAGATAGACGTTATAGCGTCACATAAGAATTTCTCCCTTTCTTTGTGTGACGGGCAAGCGAGGGTCCGTCAGATAGACGTTATAGCGCCACATAAGAATTTTTCCCTTTCTCCAAGTGACGGACAAGCGACGGTCCGTCAGATAGACGTTACAGCGCCACATAAGAATTTTTCCCTTTCTCCAAGTGACGGACAAGCGACGGTCCATCATATAGATGTTATAGCGCCACATAAGAATTTTTCCCTTTCTCCAAGTGAAGGACAAGCGACGGTTCATCAGATAGATGTTAAATAGAGCCACATAGGAACATTTCTCAGTGTACAAGTGATGGGCAAGTGACGGTCCGTCACATGGATGTTATAATGTACATATCAATATTCCCCTTTCCCCAAGTGAAGGGCAAGTGATGGTCAGATAAGCTTCGTAGTGTCACTTAGCAATATTCCTCTTTCAGCAAGTGACGAACAAGTGACGCTCCGTCACATAGCCCTTGTAGCGCCACATAAGAACATTTCTGCTTGTCTGTGTGACGGAAAAGTGACAGTGCTTCAGATAGATGTCATAGCGCTACGTATGAACATTTCTCTTTCTACAAGTGACGGGCAAGTGACGGCCCGTCAGATAGAGCTGATACCAACACGTGAAAAACACTATTAACTTTGAAAACTGGACAATTTCTGATGCATTGGGACATATTTCCGGAAATAAAATGAATATTTTGAGAAATAAATCACTGCGTACATTGGGTGAGAAGCAAGTATTGTTTTCCTTGTGGACCTTTGATATCCGAACATCAAACAATGACAAGCATTTCAAAGCAATATTCAACCAAATGATAATGATCCCAACATTGGCACTGATTGTGCTTTAGATATAAACATCATAGAAGATGCTTATATTGTCAGTTATATGCAATTAGTGGATACTGCTGTCACAGATGACTTGGCTGATAAGCCTGAGACAAAAGACAATGGGGTTTATACAAACAGTGACATCAGACATGGGCCCAGAGGGTGAAGGGGGGGGGGGGGTAGGGTTAATCAGCAATGTTCTTTCATTGTGGTGAAAAATAGCACCCCAATATTTCTACACATATTAAGGGGCATTTGACTGCCATATTTTAACTTGTTGGAATAAAACTTTGACCAGTCAAAGACATGTTCATTTATTCCTCAATATTATTCATTTTGGGCAATGGTTAATGATATCATGCTATACTTTCCTGGCAATCACATCACTGAATGTTGTTATTTTCCTGCAACATCTATCAGTTCTAGGTAATTAATTACTGTCGCTGCTGTAGGGGCTGAAATGTTTGCAATATTTATTTGTATATGTAAATCAAATGACACATTGGAGTAGTGAAAGTAATGACTCCACAACAAATATTCTTGGTTAGAGCAGAAAGATGCTTTCACGCATATCCATTCTTCCAGTTAGTGCAAACCTACATAGTATATAGAATTTATTGTACAAGTAGATAAACTAACGCACTGAACTAATAACACTAATGTTAACTTAATTAGCAATATTCTGCCAGTTAGAGCAAACCTACATATCATATAGATTTTATTTGAACAAGTAAATAAAGTAATGCACTAAACTAATAAAACTACTGTTAGCTTATTCAGCAATATTCTTCCAGTTGGAGCAAACCTATACATAGTATATAGAATTAATTTGTACAATGAATAAGCCAGCACACTGAACTAACAGAACTAATGTTAACATGATCAGCAATCTTCTTCCAGTTAGAGCAAACCTATATATGTACAATTTTGAGTTCAAGTAAATAAATTAACACACTGAACCAATCACTGAATAAAGCTAATGTTAACTTAATCAGCACAATTCTTCCAGTTAGTGCAAACCTACATAGTACATAGAATTTATTGTATAAGTAAATAAACTAGCACACTGAACTAATAACACTAATGTTAACTTAATTAGCAATATTCTTCCAGTTAGAGCAAACGTACATATCATATAGATTTTATTTGAACAAGTAAATAAAGTAATGCACTAAACTAATAAAACTACTGTTAACTTATTCAGCAATATTCTTCCAGTTGGAGCAAACGTATACATAGTATATAGAATTAATTTGTACAATAAATAAACCAGCACACTGAACTAATAAAAATAATGTTAACATGATCAGCAATATTCTTCCAGCTAGAGTAAACCTATATAATATGTACAATTTTGTGTTCAAGTAAATAAATTAACACACTGAACCAATAACTGAATAAAGCTAATGTTAACTTAATCAGCACAATTCTTCCAGTTAGAGCAAACCTACATAGTACATAGAATTTATTTGTACAAGTAAATAAACTAACGCACTGAACTAATAACACTAATGTTAACTTAATCAGCAATATTCTTCCAGTTAGAGCAAACCTATATAGTGATCAGCACTATTCTTCCAGTTACAGCGAACCTACATATTATATAGAACTTATTTGTACCAGTAAATAAACTAACACACTGAACTAATAAAACTAAGGTTAACTTAATCAGCAATATTCTTCCAGTTAGAGCAAACCTATACATAGTATATAGAATTGATTTGTACAATAAATAAGCCAGCACACTGAACTAACAAAACTAATGTTAACATGATCAGCAATATTCTTCCAGTTAGAGCAAACCTATATAATATGTACAATTTTGTGTTCAAGTAAATAAATTAACACACTGAACCAATCACTGAATAAAGCTAATTTTTTTTAACTTAATTAGCACAATTCTTCCAGTTAGAGCAAACCTACATAGTATATAGAGTTTATTGTACAAGTAAATAAACTAACGCACTGAACTAATAACACTGATGTTAACATAATCAGCAATATTCTTCCAGTTAGAGCAAACCTACATATCATATATATTTTATTTGAACAAGTAAATAAAGTAATGCACTAAACTAATAAAACTACTGTTAACTTATTCAGCAATATTCTTCCAGTTGGAGCAAACGTATACATAGTATATAGAATTAATTTGTACAATAAATAAGCCAGCACACTGAACTAATAAAAATAATGTTAACATGATCAGCAATATTCTTCCAGCTAGAGTAAACCTGGCTGATCATGAATTCCAATGATGATTGCATTTCTGAGTCTTCTGATGTTATACTAGGCAACAAAGTTCCTTTGATTGTCTCTAAAGTTCAGATCATGGATTACAAAATGGAACTGTTTGTAACACATGTACATGTATGGTTACATTTCTCAATCATTGAAAACTTAATTACAACATGTAACTTCGAATAAGTGGAGGGACAGTCCAAAAAAGAAACACATCAAAACACACTTTCAACACTGAGATACATGTATATCTATTGCAATCTGATGACCTCTGTGAATGGAAAGTACTGCAAAAGATATGATAATGATATTGTGAGTTCCGACCAAGACAGAACTGTTTAAATGTAGATACTGTAAAAAGACTAATTTTGGCAGCTAGTAAATTTGGCGGTTGTGTGCCCCCACGTTATTTGGAGGATATTTAATTTGGCGGTTTCAAAACCACAGATATTTCTTAACATGTGTCTACTTAATTTGGCGGACGATTTAATTTGGCGGTTTTTCCCCTACTGCCAAATCCGCCAAATAAATCGTCCGCCAATATTAGTTGTTTTACAGTATTAATTCCTTGACAGAGAAACAGACCCCATGGATGAAAGTAATTTTTCTGAAAAACAGACCCCATGGATGAAAATTATTGTCCTATAGTTAACATGATGCAGAATCACAATTTGGCAATCTGACATGTACATGTAAACTGTACCCTTCTCAATATTATCATCATTGTCTTTAAAAATCCACCTGAAGTGCCCTTGTCCTCCACGCCACCAGTGCAACACTGATGTCCTGCATTCTATATCATCTGTGCATGTTCCCCCCCCCACCCCCTTCCCCTCCCCCTCACCCTAGCTCACCCTCTGGGCCCATGTCTGATGTCACTGTATAAACCCCAGTCTTTCTTACTAGGCTTATCAGCCAAGTCATCTGTGACAGCAGTATCCACTAATTGCATAATGACTTGTGACTAAAATCTTCTATGATGTTTATATCTAAAGCACAATCAGTGCCAATGTTAGGGTCATTATCATGTGGTGAGATATTGGTTTGAATTGCATGTCATTGTTTGATGTTCCTGATATCAAAGGTCCACAAGGAAAACAATAGTTGCTTCTAACCGGATCCCATGCATTTTGAATATGTACACAGAGATAACATTTATTTCTCATCAAATATTCATTTGATTTCAGGCAATACGTCTTAATGCATCAGGGATTGTGCAGTGTTCACCACTTATAGCGTGTTTTTCATGTGGCACTATATCATCTATCTCACGGACAGTCACTTGCTCATCACTTGGGGAAGGGAAATCTTGCTGTGTGGCGCTTTTTGCCCATCACTTGCTGAAGGAATATATTGCTATGTTGCGCTATAATGTTTATCTGACGAACTGTCGCTTGCTCATCACTTGGCGAAGGGAATTATTGCTATGCGGCGCTATAACGTCTATCTGACGGACCGTCACTTGCCCGTCACTTGGGGAAGGGAATTATTGCTATGCAGCGCTATAACATCCATGTGACGAACCGTCGCTTGCCCGTCACTTGGGGCAGGGAAATATTGCTATGCGGCGCTATAACGTCTATCTGACGGACTGTCGCTTGCCCGTCACTTGGGGCAGGGGAAATATTGCTTATTGTTATAATGTCCATGTGACGGACCGTCACTTGCCCGTCACTTGGAGAAAGGGGAATATTGCTATGTGGCGCTATAACGTCCATGTGACGGACCGTCACTTGGCCGTCACTTGGAGAAAGAGAAATTGTTTATGTGGCGCTACAAGGGCTATCTGACCGTCACTTGCCCATCACATGGAGATAGAGAAATGTTCATGTGTGGCGCTACAAGGGCTATCTGACGGACCGTCACTTGCTCGTCGCTTGGGGAAAGAGAAATAGGGATATGTGGCGCTCCAAGGCCTATCTGACGGTCACTTGCCCGTCACTTGGAGACAGAGAAATGGTGTTATGTGGCGCTACAATGGCTATCTGACGGACCGTCGCTTGGTCGTCACTTGGAGAAAGGGTAATCTTGCTATGTGGCGCTCCAAGGCCTATCTGAAGGTCACTTGCCCGTCACTTGGAGGAAGAGAAATATTCTTATGTGGCGCTACAAGGGCTATCTGACGGACCGTCACTTGCTCGTCGCTTGGGGAAAGAGAAATATGGCTATGTGGCGCTCCAAGGCCTATCTGACGGTCACTTGCCCGTCACTTGGAGACAGAGAAATCTTCTTATGTGGCGCTACAAGGGCTATCTGATGGACCGTCGCTTGCTCGTCGCTTGGGGAAAGGGGAATATGGCTATGTGGCGCTCCAAGGCCTATCTGACGGACACTTGCCTGTCGCTTGCCCGTCACTTGGAGAAAGAGAAAATTTCTTATGTGGCGCTACAAGGGCTATCTGACGGACCGTCACTTGCCCGTCACTTGGAGAAAGGGAAAAATTCTTATGTGGCGCTATAACGTCCATGTGACGGACCGTCACTTGGCCGTCACTTCGAGAAAGAGAAATGTTCTTATGTGGCGCTACAAGGGCTATCTGACGGACCGTCACTTGCCCGTCACTTGGAGAAAGGGAAAAATTCTTATGTGGCGCTATAACGTCCATGTGACGGACCGTCACTTGGAGAAAGAGAAATGTTTTTATGTGGCGCTACAAGGTCTATCCGACGGACCGTCGCTTGCTCGTCACATGGGGAGAGTCATAGCTATGTGGCGCTATAAGGTCTATCTGACGGATCGTCGCATGGGCGTCACATACAATTCCAAGAAAGTGGATGAGGAGAAATAAAAATTTCGCGGGTTCTTACCATGAAAGGGTAACCTAGAAACGAACAACTTTCGAGGCGAAGCCGAGAAAGTTGTTTGTTTCTAATAATGCCCCGTGTCGAGGGCATTATCTGACTTAATGAATGACAATAATTTGGAGAATTTCACAAAGAGAGTGTTCATCGTTCACTCTACTGCCTCAACTACATGTACATAATTTAGTGAACTAGTGGCGCAAGTTATGGCATTTCTCTCCATGCATATTTTTTCCAAATCACAATTCTTTCGCTTAGCCTGAGTTCATCATTGCTTCAGTGTACTGACACATCAATACTAGTACTCCAGTGCATACAGTGTGCCGCGTATAACGAATCATTAGACCGCGACGTAGGCCTATATAGTACGGTCAGTTCCTAGGGTCAGTGCTCAGCACTTTTTGATATTGTACCTTCGGCGTGTTCGCAGCCGCGCTTTAAATTTGTACACCAATTCGGACTTTCAAGGGAAGAAAATGTCTGACGATTCTGATTCCGATATCTTCATTACGCAAAACACGTTTTCTTCCGACTTGAACACTCCAAAATGTTTGGATCTTTATCTGGATATGATGGAAGACAACCCTGCCAATGCAAAACAGGAATATTGTCCAACCGTGGAAGATATTTCGGACGGGGAACTTACTCAAGCCACCGAACAATTAGAGCGAGATATGAAGGACGTGAGACATGATGTCATCGTTTCTGCGGCTGAAGGCTTGGGAATCGACACCCTTTCTGTTGAAAAGGCAATGGACAACGCAGTGAACATTGAAGACATACTGGATCTTGGAGAGCCCACTATTGTCTCGGTGCCACTTTTTCTTTTCATTTTATTGTACTGTATGGAAGCAACATAAAATGGCTCCAAATCCTATAAATTATTCAGGCAAATATCTAAAATGTTTTTGCCCAAATGAAAATCGTACAATTGCAATTATGACAGGTCGGCCGCCTCATTTATCATTTTGATTATGGAAGTACCTCGATCGTCAGTGATCTTGAAAGATCAATGCAAATAGCACGGCATAATATTACTCTTTGGTATATTTAGTCTCATTGTTATTTCCAGACCGCTTCCAAACGTGCAACGCTGAAGATGTCAACATCACATCTTTGATGAAGGAAGCGACACCTGAACAAACTAGGAGAAAGGCAGAATGGGCCCACAGGACCTATACAACTTGGATGCAATGGAAACGTTCTTCTTTGCCGAAAGGTCGAGGATTCGACACACTTCAAGCAATGGAAGATGGCGTTATGGATACGCATTTAGCGGTGTTCGTTCGCGAAGTCAGGAAGGAGAATGGAGCTAGATACCCCGGTAAAACACTATGTCAGTTGATAATCAGTTTGCAGAAGTAATTAGAAATGAATGGACGTTACGTGAAATTGCCTAATGATCCCAAGTTCAAGACTCTACAAACGTCTTTGGACGTCGAAATGAAAACATCCACGTCAGCGGGACTGGGACTCGAAGTGAAACAAGCCGATCCGATCACAATCAATATGGAGAACATTTTGTGGGACAAGGGGATACTTTCTGGAGACACACCAGAAGGATCAGTTCGAGCTGTTTTCTGGTTGATTGGCGTTAATTTTGGCGTTCGTGGGGGAGACGAGATGCGCAAACTGACAAAGCTGAATTTCTCGTTTGGACAGGATGATAGTGGCAAGTTCGTGAGATATACAGAGGTTTCCAGCAAAACGTACAAGGGCGGTCTTCGTCACAAGGACGCCACTCCTCGTCAAGCAACTTGCTACACATCCTCGGTCCCAGAAAGATGTCTTGTCAATATGCTGGATAAGTACATGTCTCTGTGTCCTCCTGATCTTCTCGAACACGGCCTCTTCCTTAGTCCCCTCAAGAAGGTGTCCGCGGGTGATAACTGCTGGTACCGTAAACAGTATCTGGGCCACAACACCCTTCAAAACATCGTGAAGGTGATAACACAAGAGGCAGGACTTGTAGGACAATTCACTAACCACTCACTCCGAGTATCTACAGCAACAAGACTATACCGGAGTGGAATAGACGAACAGCTTATATAGCTGATCAAACTGGACATAAAAGTCTCGGAGCACTGCGCCGATATAAGCGCACAAACACTTCCCTGAAGAAAAATGTCTCGGATGTCATACAAGGAAATGCCCAGGAATCGAATCCCCCCAAAAACGACGTAAGCAAAACACATCTACGTGACATATCCAACAAAAATGACGATGAAACGGATACGAAGAAAATAAAACTTGCTAGAGATAATGTTTTTATAAATATACTCGGTGGCAATTATATCGTCCATTTCGATTGAACACGAGCATTCGTCAGTAAAGTTGTACATGTATGCATTGCAATTGTGTCTTTCTTTCATATTTGATATTGTTATCAATAATAACCCATGATCAGGTTCTTATTAAAAATAATAACCCCGGTGTAGGTTATTATTTTCAATAATAACCCATGACGAGGTCAATACACAAATTTATTTACTTCCGCATAACAAAAGAATCATTCATTATGTTTCAAGACTGACTCGCCAGGTGGCTCTGTTCTTGAGTACAACTCATTTGCGGCTTGTGGTTTAGCCTGGGCTGCACCGTAACATTGAGTATTTCCAACATTGAAATGAACATACAGATTTTGAGTTAAACTGTCTTGTGTGTCGAAACACATGCTGCGTACATATGTGTTGAGACGTGATGGTAACATTGTCAGCCCCCACGCCTGTCGAGTAAGGTGCGGTATTGGACTTTCACCATGGTGATCTAACCCCCCTCATTGGCTAAATAGGCCCCTAGCACCAACTCAAATATACTATAGCTCACTAATGTGCTTATACCGCACCTTAAACCGCCTGTCCCACTGTGCCATCTGTTCGGCTACTCTATATCCCGTCAATTCAATCTTCACTCCTTTCACCTGCAAGCACCTCATGTTTTCAACAATGAGTTTGAACCATTCCCAACAGATATCTGTCGACAAAGTTTTGGAAGAACACAGCATTGTTATTACAGACCAGGTAGTATTTATAATTACATTACTTATATTACATAGAAAATTACATTTTACAATTTGACATGTATAGTTAACATACATTTTGATGTACGCAAAACTATAGTGAATTTACGTTTACACATCAGGCTGGAACAGGAAAATCATCTACCGTCAAGGAGCTCGCTTCACAATTATGGGGTCGTCGGAAACGAGTGCAAATCTGCTAAAGCCTTGCAGGTCCCCAATGTGCATACTGATCCCTGACTCTTCACAGGTCAAATGTTACTTTTAAATTCTGCATTATACAGAGGCCCTGCTAAACATTTTTCTCCTATACAGAATGCAGATCAATCCACACATTGTTTTTCAAAGAAATTACGTAATGATATGATCACTTCGAGATAATTGTCAAAATTGAGATAGTTGGTGAACGTTATTGACTTTCTCCAATTCAGGGTGATTTCAGATACGTATGATTTGAATGCACGTCCTGCTACATTCATTAATTTAGGAACTTTGAAAGCCACGTATCACTGTCACCCGGGTTTATAGCTTGTTCATAGTCTACAAATTGGGACACAGTTATTCCCGGACGTGCGAATAGACGGACTTTACGGGCTAACTCCATGTTAAATTTTATACCTTAACTTTCCCCGTAGGTCATGAAAAAATTCCTGTAAAGGCGAACTTTTGGACTATAACATAGTTAGGGGCTATGTACAGCTCGCCCCCCCCCCCCCCCCCCTCATAAACCTTCCCCCTAAACCCTCTGTGTTTGCCCGATGATTCAAATTCAATCCTTATCAATCCTTTTGGACATTGGGTTCGTATCATATTATACACTTTCCAATGTGTTACAATGCTCATATTGACATCATTGTGCGGCGTTAGCCGTACTATATCTGTTAGTGTAATTTTGACCCCACGGTACTACTGGTGAGGAGCTTGTCCATGCGTGGACTTATTGCTACAGAATTAAGTCAGCGATGACATTATCCATATTTTATGTCATAATCTCAGATTACAACAAAGTTAAGTAGCAAATATTGAACAAAGAAAACACACACCTTGGTCATTTGTGGAAAGTGCAACTAAAACACATTTTGGCAAGAATAATGGACGAATCGACAAACAAATGCGAGTAACAATCGATTTTCGCATGGACAAGCTCGGCACCAGTATTGGAGGTACTATGGTAGTGTAAGACCATCTACGAGAATTGTTCTCTGTGAGAGGGAAGTAGAGAGTTATTACAATACGAGTTCGAGTTACAATACGATTCGAGTTCATTGTTTCATATTGTTATCGAAGCGGACATCTTTGTTGTTATCAAACTAATCAATAGGCTTTAAGCTGATTTCCAAATATTGAGCAAGGGAAACACACACCATAGTCCTTTGTGGAAAGTTCAACCAAAACACATTTGGGCAAGAATAATGGGCAACTCAACAAAAGAGCAGGTGAGAATCAATTTACGCATGGACATCAAAATATTCGACAGGTTGTCATAACGTTCAGGTTCACAATTAGAATTTTTTTCATATCTCATATCTAGAAACAAGACCCACAATATTTTGTTTGGTTGTTTAACCAAGAAATGGGTTTCGTGTCTACTTATCCTTGATTTTTTTTCGTGTTCAGTCAGCCTCGAGTACTGGTTCTACTCTCCTTTGTCCCTGTGGCCGCACACGTAACCTCAAGTTCTGCTGTTGTGATGCTTGTTGAGGTATATGGTTTATCTACAGTTCACAAAAACAGGGATCACTGTAAAACGCGGCGCCATCTGGCGAGTCAGTCCTGAAACTGCATGAAAATAGTCGCAGAGGTTGTCTAAAAAGTTGACATCATGTTTCAAACTGTAATTATGCAATATACATTGTGATGAGGTGGGTTTGCGTACCAGATTTCGGAAGAGAGATGTATATGGAGTAAAAGTAGATATCATTTGTGTGCGTGATACAAATCAAAACGATGTTATTGGCACCTGAATCGGAGTTGGGACTTTGTTGTTACGTGCCTTGTTATTATTATAATATTATATGCGATATGAGGTGATGGCCGTACTCGATTGGTGCCATGCGCTTGTGATCAGGGCCCATGTACACGTCATGAACAATCAGAGTATACATGCGTCCAAAAGTGAAGGACTGCGGCCGTAACACTGTCTGCACACATGGGTTGTTCATATGTATATCCGATGGTCTGGTAAACTTATTCTTAGGAGAAATATCTGAATCATATTCAACTGTTTTAGAAAAGACGTTATGTTCACAAAAAAAACAAACCTCAAATATATAACGGAAGATATTAATTATATTATATATTCATCACCTTGACTGATCCACGTGCAGAAGTAGAAGAAGATTCCGATGGCGAATACAGCGGTCATGATAATCCATCTCGGGGATGACCTTCCACATTCCATGACGGCTGTAGAGGATTAGTGCCTGTTGCATGAGGACGAGGACATTTAATGCTTTCTTTTACAAACGACAAAGCCACACCTCACGCAATCTTGCGATGTAACGCCAATCAACGCGCACGTGATAAACTTGGTCAATTGAGTTTCGACATGTTTTATAGCTTCTAATACGTTAATACCCAGTCTAATACCTTACTTAAAGTAGTACGCGCCACAAGAAAGCGGCACCTATCGAGTATTGATTGATTTCGTTAGCACGGCTGGTCTTTACAGCGTGCTTATAGGAGCGGTCTTCGTGTGTTTTACCAATCAACGCCCCAGGTGCCAATCGATATGCCCAAATATGGCACGACGCCACAATTGGGTTTTCCATAAGCGATCACTTTAGCCGTGTTTCACTTTTGATGCATGGATTCTATATGAAATGCGCGCATACTGAGAAAGTGCGCATATGAGTCGAATAAAGCCGAGTGCCGTATCAAAAGCGGATGCCTGTTTTTTTCTTGCAGAATAATCATGTGGGCCTACGTTTTGTGCAACATGTTATCTACAGTCATAATTCGCCATAATTCCACAATGACATTATCCATGCAGTTCACTGCCCTTCACAATAAGAACGCGCACTAATTACGCACTAATTACATCAATCAATAGCGAATATAGAAATTTTATTCTACATACACCAACAACAAAATCAAAGGAACATACATTGGACACCAGAGGAGACCATGGTGACCATGAAAGATACATATAATTACAGAACATAGATACCATTACAAACGATAAACCAAAATAAATGAAAACATGCAAAACGAGAAAAACTAGCGGCAGTTTAAACATGCGATTTACATATTATTAAATTTGGTAGTCTAGGGATAGATATAGGTGGATCTAAAATAGTTTTAGATAAAATATAAATATAAGGGATTCGTCTGTAAGATAATGTTCTGGAAAAAAATTGCTGAACAAATTATTTCAATCGTCCATGGGTTTTGATACGATTTTGATCTGATATATATTCGACCGGTATGTACCCACTTTCGCGATATGCGCGGGTGCATACGCGCAAGTAACACTGCATGTGTGGTGGAAATACATCAATGAGCCCTTACTAGCATGTATCAGTGTCATGGACCGATCCTGAGCATAACACGATGTCCACACGGACCACCCCCGTCCACACAGGACATGAGTTATTGAGTGCCTCAGATACAACATGGACATTCCCATACCACCCATAAATGTAAAATAGCACTGTGCCATCCCAGATGACCCCGGCAAATGTCATTCCAAAACCTTTGTACGTGACTGTGTACTGAACCTTAACCAGTCCATTCAGGAACATCATTTACAGCCACGTATCATCAAATCACATCGGAACAATCGCGGACCTATATCAGTTACATCGAGTCATCAGTTACATTCCTGGACTGTCATGCCGGAAAAGTATCGGACAGAACCCCCTTATACCCCCGTCACACTGAGCTTGGGTTCTTACTGCGTTCTGACGGCGATCAAGGACCCGATAGGGACGCCATAGGCGGCGTGAGGTCGTAGTGAGAATGCATAAAGTCGCCATGGGGACCCATAGAATGCTGAAGGTCGCAGAGCAGAACGCAGAGCTAGCGATTGCCACAACTTTGAGCATTTTTCAAATGAGTTTTCCGTCAAACCGGACTGGCGTTCTTACTGCGTTCCTACGGCGACCCATGACGCGATCAGGGCACCATAGACACCCGGAAGTCGTGCTGAGAATTTAGGAAGTCGCCGTGGGGACGCACAGGATAACTAAGGTCGCAGAGAGATGGCGACTACTTTAAACATGTTAAAAGTAAATGCCAAGGCTCGGCGTCCTGGACTTCATTTTCAGGACGTAGTGAGGTCGTCATGGGTAGCTGTGTTTGCCATAGAAACGTGGTAGGAGCTCGCAGTACGCCCTATTGTCGTCGTAGAGTCGCCATGAACATGGTAAGAACGTGAACTCATGATTGCACTCACATAATTCCGGGTTCACCGGAAATCGTCATGTGGACGTCATGCTGACTCAGTAGACAGGTCAGAGACGCAGTAAGGTCGTGGTGCTATGGGGATGCCGTGGAGACGCCATGGGGACATTTGACGTCATCTAAACGAAAATGTCGCAGACCACAGGACCCTGATATGACGGGTAACTGAAAAACTATTTGGGTTTTCGCGGCGACCCTCGGCGTCCTTCAAATTTTGACAGTTTAGGACACTGTAAAGACACAAGCTAGGTGTGACGGGGTAGACGTATTTTACGTCATGGCGTCAATTCCTTTCCCCAAATCTGGACGAAACTTGGAATGATAATGGCAGCATCTACCATCGTACCACATTTCAGAATGATTGATTCTATACTAAGTATTTGAGGGTGGTTTTTTCCCTTCAAAATGATGTATTACTGACGCCGATAAAATTAATGACTGTTGGGTAATACTGTACAGAAGTGCGATATCGTTTTCACCCCAAATCGTAGATTCCAGCCAGTAAGAATGGCAATTAGCGCAACAATTCGGACTGTGACCCCATATTTCTTTGGTTTTATTTGTAAGGGTAGTTTTTCCCCTTAAAATGGTGTATTACTCACCCCGACAAAATTGATGATTGTTGGGTAATACTGTACAGAAATGCGATATATATACTCGTTTTTCCCCTGAATCGTAGGTCCCGGTAAATAAAAATGCCAATTAGCGCAACAATTCAGACCGTGAACCCATATTTTCTTGGTGTTATATGTAAGGGTAATTTTTCTCTTCAAAATGATGTATCACTCATCCTTATAAAACTGGTCGTTGTTGGGTGATACTGTACAGAAGTGCGATATATACTTGTACTTCCCCTAAATCATAGATTCCGACAATTAAAATGGCAATTAGCGCAATAATTCGGGCGGTGACCCCATATTTTTTTGGTTTTATATGTAAGGGTGGTTTTTTCCCTTCCAAATGCTGTATTACTCACGCCGATAAAATTGATAACTGTCGGTAATACTGTACAGAAGTGCGATATATTCTCGTTTTTCCCCTAAATCGTAGATTTCGGCAAGTAAAAATGGCAATTAGCGCAACAATTCGGACGGTGACCCAATATTGTTTTGGTTTTATATGTAGGGGTAGTTTTCTACTTCAAAATGATGTATTACTCATGCCGATAAAATTGATAACTGTTCGGTAATACTGTATAGAAGTGGGATATATTCTCGTTTTTCCCCTAAATCGTAGATTTCTGCAAGTGAAAATGGCAATTAGCGCAACAATTCGGACGGTTACCCAATATTTTTTTGGTTTTATATGTAAGGGTAGTTTTCTACCTTCAAAATGATGTATTACTCATGGCGATAAAATTGATAACTGTTCGGTTATTCTGTACAGAAGTGCGATATATTTTTGCTTTTCCCGTAAATCGTAGATTTCTGCAAGTAAAAATGGCAATTAGCGCAACAATTCGGACGGTGACCCAAATTTTTTTTGGTTTTATATGTAAGGGTAGTTTTCTACCTTCAAAATGATGTATTACTCATGTCGATAAAATTGACGATTGTCCGGTAATACTGTATATACGTGCGATGTACTTTTATTTTCCCTATACTCTCCATTATAAAACGGTACTCAAGGTTCGCAGCCTAAATTGTTCCATAACGGAAAAAAAAACGCACGGTGACCTATACTTTTCTCGGCAGTTTTGTGCTCAAATATACCAAATGTTGACATTTGATTAATTGTTTTGAGCAAATAAACCCTTTTGCCCTTTGGAGCGAGCCACCTTAATACAGTTTATATCAGTTATATCATGAACGTTCGGTGATGTGTAAGGGCAAAATTATAAGGCATCTTCTTATTCATGTATTTTCTTTTACAATAGTTCCCCTTTTATACTGATATTTGCCATTCTTAGCTTAAAATCTTACAGTGGTGCGTAATAATTCTTTCATTCAAATTTAAATAGCCAAATATTCACGAGAATAAACAATGATATCGCAAAATATTAAAACACAAGTAAAGTCCACCTGTGACGTCACTCTATTGCCTTTCTCTCCTGCATGCGAGTATTGGAGCGATATGTTTGTAGTATTGGAGTTGAGGTCAACTGAAATATTGAGAGAAGTTTTGCTCGCTTCATTGATTGCAAAACAACGGGATTAAATCATGTGTATATGCATGTACAGTATCATGAGTATTGCCCATTGACAAATTGCAATTGACATGTAGTCACTCAAGCTTGAACTCTTCTCCCATCAAGCGTACTTGGGCCAGGTACCTTGTACTGCTGCATATATATTACTGGAGCACTGTACACATAACATTTAATCCGTCTCACACCTTTTCAATCCTTATTTTATATGGAGGAACGGCCCAAGTATCATACGCTGCGCCCTAATACCACTCGTCCACTAAATGAATGCCATTTAATCCGTCTGTCACCTTTTTATTCCTCATTGAATAAAGAGGAAGGCACAGTGTATGATACTTGGGCCGGAGGGACGACGAGCTGCACAAGTGACTTGGGACACTGGTCTAACAATTCCATATAATATCCATTATTAGTTACATGTGAAGCAATATCCAACAAGCCAGTTCGGAAATGTTTCTAGGTCAGGTCGAGTGGTGTAAACAAAACGTACGTACACACCATGTTCAAACGTGAGTGACTCGACGAACTCGTAAACAAAGTATTTAGTATTGTACAAACGAAATCGAGTAATGTGTTGGTGACAGTGACTCGAAAATGGCAGCGTGACAGCATGGTTTGCCTATGTTTTTACCACTTGGCCCTGACCCAATTCCACTGACCTGACCTGGAAACATTTCCGAACTCACGTATTTCGCAATATCCATCGCATTATGTGTGCTTATCCTAAAGAAACAAGAAATGTCCCTGCAAGTTATAATTATACCCGCAGCATGTAAGGTATCCTATTTTTGAAATATCCATGAAATCGTGTGTGATTATCCCAAATTATCCCAAGTTAGAATCATATCCACGGCTGGTTGCATTCAGCTTTCACAGCAGATGATGAGTATATATATATTGTATCATAAACATTTGAATATAGTGTGAATTTGACTTGAACAATACGATGTCGTCCGTTCAACTTTTGCTTGTGCAATTAATGCAGCCATTTCCCGTACACCTCTCTTATATAAAATATTTGTGCTCACGTCTTCACAACTCATACATTTTGAGCTATGGTGTGTGTGGGGGGAATTTTTCTGGGGGTGGTGGACTTTACGTAAGGGATAATCGGTGAAGTGGAGCGCCTTCGGCCTTGTACATTATTTCGAAGGGACGCGACACTGAACCGATTATCCCACTTAGTATACGGTCCCCAGGGAACAACCTCCCCCCCCCCCCCCACACACACACATACAAGCAAACAAATATACGACCGTCTCGGATGATTGAATTCCTTGACCAAGCTATTTGACATCATGGCTCCGATGGTGCGCAATATTTGTCCTAAGATTTTCAGTAATTTTGTTCTCATTTATGCGGTCAAGTGGAACCAACATCACGACAGGTGCCTTCCACCCAACTCAACTCTAATATTTACATGGCTAAGCTAAATACGACACAGAGAGCTTCCTGTTGTTATGACTGACGAGGAATATCAAAATATCGAGGATAACGTTTTCACTGGATTATGGATATCTGCAAATGGATTATATCACGAAGTGAAAAGCCAAATACAACCCATGCATATTAATCAGCATCTCATGGCTGCAATGATCATCTGTACGTCGAGAATTGAGAAATGTTCCAACAGTGATTTTTGTTTTTGCAATTTGTGACGCATCTCGTGCTGTAATTTGTTAGCTGAATAAATATGTAGCGTTCATACATCGGTTTGTTGTGATTCGTTATTTCTACACTGGAGTAGATTATTGGAGTACATTATTTGAATAATATACTCCAATAATCTACTGAACGCAAATAATCTACTACTGGTAGTGGATTCTGAAAAATAGTCGATTGCATAGGACAATAGAACCGTGTACTAAATTAGTCAAAGCCCTCGTCACGCTCCATTACCTATTGGTATTGGAAACCTCGGGCTTCGCCCTCGGTCTCCAATATCAATAGGTAATGGAGCGCTCCTCGGGCTTTAACTACTACGTAAATCACTGTCTATAGTCCTCACGTACGTTAGCGACAGGCCGACAGCTATCGGCGGCGTTCTGCGTTCAGAGCATTTCCAGACATCGAGCCACACCCACCCAGACATGAAATCACACTCAACCTATCACGCACAACTTCCGTTACACGAGGCGGAAACATTTCCAGACATCAGGCACATGACTGTCCCGCGCTTTCTAGGACTTGGATTCGAGATGTTGAGAGTTTAAGATGGAAATTAACTAGCTAAGAAGATATTGGACTAGAGATAATTTGTGAGCTATAAGAAGTTGGATATATAACGGACATCAGCATTGTCGGACTTATCGCGGTGATTCCATGTTGGTGTGGCCGTGATCATCGAACTTATCATCAAAATAAATCACATAAAACTGATATTTATCGATGATCAACTAAAATGGGACATTCATCTTAAACATGTTAAATCAAAGTTATCGAGTGCTCAATTTGTTATAAAATCAGCCAAAAATACCCTACAGGTAGAACACTCAAAAAATATTTTTCATTATTTCAACCATATATAGAATATGGTATTATGTTATAGGGTTACGCCGCTAAGCAACTAATCAACCCATTAGAAAAAATGCAAAGGAAAGTCATGAGAGCAATCTTCAGCGAAACATACAACTCACCAGTGAATCATCTTCTTAAACAGTTGAATATACTCAAAATAGGTGACCTAAAAAGATTAGATACCTTAAAATTCATGTATAATCAAATTAACCATAATCTTCCCTTGAACCTAAATGAAATCTGCAGTAAGTTCAATCCATGGCCATGATACACGTCAGAGAAATAATCCATACTTTGACAGTAAAAACTGCTTATTTTCTATCCAATCGTATTTACATATTGGTCCTAAATTATGGCAGGAATTGTCCACTGATATAAAAGAATCTAAGTCGATTAAGTGCTTCAGCAATCGAGTCAAAAGATTCCTCACCAAACAATATTGAATCCTATGTTAAAATCACACCTTACTCAAGTGAATCTCCACTTCGGTGCATGTGGCGCCGTTCTGCTGCGCGGCAGCTGACCTGGCGTTCTACTTCGTCGGGCAAGGGTCTGTGACATTGTATCAACCGCCAAGTGTGAATGAGCTCTTCCGTGTTATGGCTGTGGTGAATGTGAACGTTTGTGAATGAGCTGTATATGAATGAGCTGTATGTGATTATTGTCTTTGTGTATATCTGTGGTGTAATGTCCACGTGTTCCGTGCTTAGCGTAGGTTACTGTCTACATGGTCTATGTGTCTCGTGTTTTTGAGTATGATTGCATATATATATATGTATACGTATTCTGTCCTTAGCGTTTAAGTGTGTCGGTATAGGACTTGCATCCCCCCCCCCCCCCCCCCCGCCCGTTCTTTGTCCCCAATAACGTCTTTTTCCCCTTTTGTCCACCCAATTATTAAGGCATTACAACTCCATGATTTAAGATGACGGCTCTTGTAATGTCTTGGAATCGTATCCTGTGAATATCACTGTTATTTTTATCCCATCACATGTACGTTTCCAAATAGATTGATTGATTGATTGATTGATTGATTGCAATGCTAAATGCCATTAACTCTATCACTTTTTTATAAAGGAAACACGGAGGTTAACAGTAGCACAATATTGGCTAAATCTCAATTTTCATCAATATTGCAATGATTTGCTGAGTACTAATACTGCATAAAAACAGGCTTGAATTTCGGTTCGCGTGATGAAATGACCGCTTTGAATTGCGCAATATTAATTATAACTGGGACTGGCCTAATGATCATTTAAGCATGGTCAGAGTTCATTTATGCCCGAGCTTGAATGATAATTACACCCTTTAAAGATCACATTATTTGCATATTCTAATCCTCAAATTCAGGAATAGTCTTCACAAATTATGTTACTTCCCATATGGGTCGCAGCTGGTTATTCAATGTTCCCAAGAATGTCATAAAACACAGATGAAACACAGGTCACAGGACATGTATATGCATGTCTGATTTCAACATGTGTTTCTTGGTATGCTCACGGAATGTTGTCTTTACAATTTCATGTAGGCCTTGTATTTTGGATTAAACTTTATTGTCTACCAGAATTAACACAACAACACATGGGTTTTGCATGGAGAGCGACAACAAATTCTACCCGAAAGTTGGAATCATCTGGCGGCAGAGTCAACCAATGTTTCCTAGTCCTACATGTTATCCCATTATCACTGTAGACAAGCGGTGGCGCGGTAAAATAATTTTGAACGGGCTTGGTGATCAATTTCGAATGGTTGGTGATGTGATAAATATCGTTCTATGGCCGATATTAGGCCGAAATGTCTGCGATCGCTGTGCAAATCACAAGGCCGGCAGTTCAGTTCAATAATTTATTTGGGCGACAATGTCCAATGATTCAGACAGTCACATCAAGGCCGCAAATACACCTACGTCCGGTGATTCCCTGTCGATAAGATAGCCGAAAACTATGGTCCTTCTTTATCACAATTCACGTATAAATAGTCCACAATTATCCCAGGTATTCCATACGAGCACGGCCAAACTTCTTAACAATACTTCAACACGTCTGTGCTCGTGGCGGCCATTTACTCAACTCTATCACAACACGTCTATATACTCTGTGACCGCTTCTACTCAACTCCTAGAAAAACTGCGGGGCCGGCAACATGTGGTGTAGACTTTCCCGCCAAATGCATGCGGTGTTGTGATTGGTCATGTATGTGCTGATGTGTGCTGATCTCACCGGGAAAGTGGGTTTCCCCGGCGCGTGAACGAGACTTGTTATGCTTATATCTGTGCACGTGATGTGAGCGGTGGGTGTGTCATGTTCTATGTTTAGAAGTAGGTGCTGGTGAAGGTCAAGGCCGAAACTAACTGGGTCGATGTACCGAGTGAATGGGGCCGCAAGTGCATGTGGATTGACCTGTGTATGTAACCATGACTACATGGAGTTTATGCTTGTGATCGTATAGTCTGTACCTGTCCTGTATGTAAGTCATGTAGAATGAATGTTTGTTGTGAAATATGTATGCGCGGGAGGGACGGGGGTTACAGTCGCTAAAATTACTACATTACACCCCTTCATTAATTCTACGCCCTCGGAATTACCCTACCCGGACCCTACCGTCGCCAAAAACTAACAATAAAAAGCTAAGAAGTCCTACAAGGTCAAACCCCAACACTCACACACACACGCCGCGCGACAATGGTAAAACACTGCATACAATAAAAATTTCTAACCGTCAAAATAAACGTCATCAGTCAGTCCGTCAATAGTCACTACGATGATACATTTACACATACATGCACAACAACGAATGATGAGATATGAATGGAATGTATGAACAAAACTCCTCGACGCTTCAGAGTGAAACGGAAACTAATTTAGAGTCTATAAACTGAAAAAGAATTGTCTGGATTAACCTTAACTAAATTACATGAATAAAATACCGTGACTAGGATAACTATTTACAAATTTTTGGCCGACAGAACAATAAGCCGACATAACCAGGATGATCATCGTGACCAGGATTTCTCCGAGTCACTTTCTGTCATCAGGCCGACACAATGAAAGGCCGATACATCACTAGTCCTGCGTGACCAGGATTTCCAGGGGCCGACACAATCGAGGCCGGCAATTGTCTGTTTGTCACCACTGGGCCGAAACGTTCACTCCTTCTGGCCTCGCTTGCCAGCAGGAGGTGGTGGTGGTGCCGGCGACGCCTGCCGCATTAGTTGCTGTTGCTCCTCTGGTGGCAGACGGGGCAAAATTGACACGATAGTGGCGAGCAGGTCGCCCGGGATAGTGGTACCCGAGTCGCTCTGTGTCGCGGCCGTATCCGTCGAGGTCGAAACTGGGGCCGACTATCAGCAGAGCCGTCACTGTCTTTTCCATCACTTGGCTTATCCGCCATGGCGGAGGCCGCAACACAACTGTCACTTCAAAACAGCTAGGCCGACTGTGATTTTTATTAAACTCCAATATCCGACAACTATTCACAAACTTCACCAGTTCAATGTCATCAAATGCCACGTAAATATCCGATAAGTGTTCCGAATCAGTACAAAGTTTTTCTCCGTATTAATCGAGCTCCTGCTGCTTCAGAAGCTCAGACGCAAATGACCTACTTGCCGCTAAATTTCCACTGCCGTACACCGAGATGCTTATCAGTATCCCAATTCCACGAATCGGGCCGGGGGGCGCTCTCTGCCGATATACAAAAACGTCTTTACGCTGTATCCCATTGTTCCAAGTGTATCTGCAACAAGGCGGGCCGTCGTCAGGGAAACGCTGGTACGATCTCTCTCTGACCTATTTGGGTCAGTCCATTACGACAGTAGGGGGGTCCTCACACTGTCCATTTTTCCGAATGTCCGTCTGCCGTCCCCTGGATTACACGTTCCTATACATTGTCTATTTGTGCTAATCGACTGTTCAAATTACTGGGCTCTTTTTGCCCGACGACTCACTATTGTCTTTATCAGGGGAGATTTCATGTGGGTGCTGTAAACAGCTTAAATGTTTATCTGCGCTCGTGCGAACCTTGTGAACTGATTCTTTGATCGTTCCTTTTCTCCCTAAGTTAGCGCACAATAAACCAACGGCCGAATTGCTGTTTCACAGACGACACACAGTTATTAAAGGCTGAGACATTAATGTCAATCACTCACAGGGGCGGACTTCGTTCCATTCATTTTCAGCCAGTTCACAAGACAACGGGGCCGCTAATATTGTCGGGGTCGAAATTGCAATGATCAGGGTCGGTCACACCGTGGCGCTTTGAATATCTTTGGGTGATGAATTTGATGACAGGCCGCATCTTGGTATGATAGCTATTTAGTGACTGGTTCCCGTACCACTGGGCCGTTCCTCCGAATGTTACATGGAGTGAGTAGAGGCTCTTTCGACGCATACTCCGGAACGAATCACACTACCACCTCTTCGACAACTAAGTGGCCTTACTCACGGCGTGACATGAATTATTATCCTCTTCGGCTGGCACATGGATAGAATCTGACATGATAATCTTAGTTAGTGCGTAACACACGCGGAACAATAGCATACGTTATACGGGGTCGAAACACATATCATAATGCAATCAATTTTTCACCAGCATCGTAATTATGAAATCATATCAAGTGTATATATGTCGAATTCGCCTCACTGACATCTTGTACATATTAAATGCATATATATTGTTATTGTAATATATTATATTATTATGGGAAAGACATGATATCATAGTCCATTAGACATGCATAATTCATCATCAATAGTATCAATCAGATAACAAGGCCGGGGTTATCTGTAGCGGGCCGGTCTGCGTGCATTGCGTTTGGGTCGACTCGGTCGTGCAGGCGGGGGCGTAGCCTCGCTTGTCTCGGGGTCGGATGATATCACAGGCTTTTGCCTGCGTGTCTTGCGTGCCGGTTTTGGTGTGTCGGAACTTGATCCGCGTGATCTTTTCCGTTGCCGATGACGACTTGAGCCGGATGAAGTGGGAGATCGCGATTTACGATCTTGGGCCGCTGACGAGTCAGACTCAGCTGTTTGGTCTGTATCTGTATGCCGATCTTGCACTGTGACCTCCCAGGGGTAATAAAACTCCTTGAGAAGTCTCATGAGGTCGGTCGGAGGTGACACCCCTTCATGAGGGATAGCCGGCTTTGAGGTCGGAGCTTGACATTTAGCACACACCCCTTCAAGGAGCTGAGGTGCGGGCTGGGCCGACTGTGGAGTCATAACTATTGGCACTGTCGGTTTAGCAGTTACGACAACCGCAGGTGTGGAGCATGTAGCACTGTTCTGTTGCCTGGAAGGTCCTTGCTCCGCAGCACCTCCCACTACTGGTTTAACGACTGGGCCGTTGGCTCTGTCGGGGCCGACTTGGTTTGGTTGCCGATTTGGTTAGGTACTGACAATACTTGATCTGTCCTTCGGTCAGTACCAGCACCTTTAGGTCGAAAAGTTAGTGGCTTCATGCCATTTCGCACTAAGACGTCTTTAAGCCGGAAACACCGCATCCAGCGATGGCCGGGCTTCTTGCAGAAGAAGCATACGGCTGGTCGTCCGGGCTGTGGAGGCCGATCACCTTTAGTCGGGGCCGTAGTTCGTAGGACGGAATAGATAGCTGTCTCCTCACAGAGTCCATTCTCATCGCTAAGGACGCTCTGGAAAGCTTCCGCCACCCATTCGCGTGAACAGGCTGGCACAGAATGTTCTTCACATCCTTGAAGGCCGGTCGTGTCACTGTCGGCAGGGTCGTAATAAGCCGCAACTTGTTCAGGGGTCGGTGTTCCTCCCTGATTGATCTGTCCCATAGCACAAGACAGTTCTTGGTCGACACAATCATCATCCGGGTATCCGCTCACGGAGTTGTCGGCACGTCGTGTGCCCCCATGACGATCCCTGTTTGTCCATTGCTGGCGACTTTCAGCCTTGAGGACGGCCGTCAGCGCTTCACTATAACTGTAGAAAGTGAGCACGCACAGTTTGTCGGCAACAAGGTCGGGTTGGCCGCTGACGAACTGAGATATTACTGTTCGTTGCCGGGACTCTGGCGTGACATCATCAAACACTTGCTCAGCCAGAGCTTGAAGCCGTTCCAAGTAGTGTTCCGCCTTCTCTTTCCGTTCTCTTTTTAGAAACGGTAAATCGTCCCTTTTGGACTGCCGACGGGGTGCAGGTTCCCAGCCCTCCAAGAGCTGACAACGGAACTCCTCCCAAGGAGTTTCGACCGGAATGTTCAGAGCTAACGCTTCGGCGCGGCCGCGCAGCGTACTCCGGAAGGTCGTTGTTTTATTCAGGTCGGAATAGGTGAAGGCCGCAGTAAATTGTTCGAAACTCCGGATGTATTGGGTGAGATTGCCCCCCTTGAAGATCGCACGCCATTGAGCCGTTTTAGCCGTAGCCAACGTTTGGGGCTCAGACGTGAGTCTCTGAGGCGTGGGCGTATCAACACTCACCACAGTCGGCGTGGTCGTAGCCGGATCCGCTGAACAGCTGGAGTTGGGGTGGTCGGAACTGGCGGAGTCGCACTCGCTGGGGCGACCGGCGCGGTCGTCGCGGAGACGGCGAGCGAAGCGGCGGGTGGTGCCGGAGCGTAGCCAGAGTCGTGTGGTGCTTGCATGGCTGGGTCCGGTTGACCATACGGTGGCGTCACCCACGGCACTCCGGTGGAGGGTGGAAAGATGGCCGGTGGTGGACATCGGTATACCGATCCGTTCGGGGCCACACCATGGTACGCTACTCCACTTTGCGCACCATGATAGCCGATATCTGTCGGAATACCACCATATCCAGTTGGTGGATTCACGTAGCCGACGTGGGGGTGATAGTACCCGACTGGCGGTACACCGTATCCAGTGGTGTAGCCGACTGGTTGAGAGATCGGAGGTCCGATCATGGGCACAACACTTTCTGCCGGAGCAGACACAACTGGGTCT
Organism: Terebella lapidaria; assembly: GCA_949152475.1. Classification (NCBI taxonomy): domain Eukaryota; kingdom Metazoa; phylum Annelida; class Polychaeta; order Terebellida; family Terebellidae; genus Terebella; species Terebella lapidaria. The sequence continues at coordinate 17,546,532 of OX424567.1, forward strand.
TGCGGTGGAGCGAAGCGCGGCTGTTCTCCGTCGGTCGGCGATGGTCGGGAAGCGGTCGGCACGAGGGGGCGCGAGTCGGAGGCCGGCATGTCGGAGTCGTGAGGTCGGCGACTTGATGTCGACGGTGGTTGCCGCAGTCGCGCTGGTCGCGTGTGGTCGCGGAATTCCGTTACCGCGTCGCTGAGTTGTCGCCGTCGCGGAGATGTCGCGGTCGGGGCAGCAGCTGACGCCGGAACACTCCTCGGGGTCGATCTCGCCTGGCTGGGTCGAACGTACTCTACGACCGTTGGCTCGGTCGGTATGCGCGAGTACATCTCTGACGCAGGGTCGTACCGTCTTGCCGATATCGATTGTACCGGGGGTCGGGATGCCGAATATGCGCTCGGCGGTACCAGTTCTGTAACATTGTCAGTGTCACAAACCCACTGCCGTATCCGAGAGTCACTTGGCGGGTGCGTAACCATGGAAGTTTCTATGGTTACAGGCCGAACATTCACCGTAGGGGTTTCTGGGTCGACACCATCATACACATTTGCTCTTTGACGTGAGCGTGTATAGTCTCTGCCGATAAAGTCACTTTTCCAGGCTGCTCTAGCCGGCGTGGCCGAATACGCCCTTGCATGCGCACTTATAATGTCACTAACCGTGTGTAGGGGCGCTAGCGGGTCTTCACCGAGGTACTCCTCGATCAGGTCGGCAGGCGGCGAAGCCGATCTCAGGGTCGAATGGTCGCCAAGGGAGTCGAAAAGGCCGGTCAGTTGTTGTTCCTGTGACAACGGTACTGTGTCGCTCATGGCAACTGAGCGAGGGCCGGAAGGTCGGAAGGTCGGGTTCGGGTTGAACGTGACCCCCTCATCTGTCTGGTCGGGCGGCTTACCTCGAGCCGATGCCATCACTGCCGGTCATTCTGGGTTAGTAATCCGAGACTAGCTCAGATCCTGGTCGAACGGCGCCAATGTGATAAATATCGTTCTATGGCCGATATTAGGCCGAAATGTCTGCGATCGCTGTGCAAATCACAAGGCCGGCAGTTCAGTTCAATAATTTATTTGGGCGACAATGTCCAATGATTCAGACAGTCACATCAAGGCCGCAAATACACCTACGTCCGGTGATTCCCTGTCGATAAGATAGCCGAAAACTATGGTCCTTCTTTATCACAATTCACGTATAAATAGTCCACAATTATCCCAGGTATTCCATACGAGCACGGCCAAACTTCTTAACAATACTTCAACACGTCTGTGCTCGTGGCGGCCATTTACTCAACTCTATCACAACACGTCTATACTCTGTGACCGCTTCTACTCAACTCCTAGAAAAACTGCGGGGCCGGCAACATGTGGTGTAGACTTTCCCGCCAAATGCATGCGGTGTTGTGATTGGTCATGTATGTGCTGATGTGTGCTGATCTCACCGGGAAAGTGGGTTTCCCCGGCGCGTGAACGAGACTTGTTATGCTTATATCTGTGCACGTGATGTGAGCGGTGGGTGTGTCATGTTCTATGTTTAGAAGTAGGTGCTGGTGAAGGTCAAGGCCGAAACTAACTGGGTCGATGTACCGAGTGAATGGGGCCGCAAGTGCATGTGGATTGACCTGTGTATGTAACCATGACTACATGGAGTTTATGCTTGTGATCGTATAGTCTGTACCTGTCCTGTATGTAAGTCATGTAGAATGAATGTTTGTTGTGAAATATGTATGCGCGGGAGGGACGGGGGTTACAGTCGCTAAAATTACTACAGTGATCAATTTCGAACGGTTAGTGATCAATTTCGAACGGTCCGCACACTGAAACAGGGTGAAAAGTGAGTAAATTGTAAAATAATTTCAGATTTATAGACATAACCTTTCAGTTTTGGCACAAAGATATGATCGTATGTCATTTGTAAGCAGTTGAGGGTTTCCAGGTAGACGTGGAAACACAAGTCATCTTGTATTTGCTGATGATTCCAGTTCGTTGACAATTTGCGTAATATATAGACCAACTTTATTATCGTATATTGATAATTTTCAAAGCACACATGGCCCACAACCTATATCTAAAAATTGGAGTATGGAGATCAAAGGATAAAGATGCTAACACCGTGATAAGGATGATATTGATAAGCGATCAATTTCGAACAGGCGATGTTGATTTCGAACGGTTATTTTTCATAGGCGATCAATTTCGAACGGTCAAAAAATATTTTATTCATCCTGTATAATGTTTTCTATGGGTTCCTATCGGCGTCATCATGGCCAATTTTTGGTGCTACCACTGTAAGATTCCTTAAGATGACATAGAACACGCGGAAATGAGAATTAGCATAATTGTGCAAAGATAATAAAGGCTATAAGCCTTGCACTACAAATGTATGGCAAAGGATATGCCAAGCGATGTTTGCACGGTTGAAGAGGGTTGACTGATATTCAGCAAAAAGACTTGAGACACAGGAAGCCCCTTAAAAAAATACCTGAGCAAAGGTATTTTTCAACCCCCAGAAAAGTCAGATGTGTCTAAGAGACTGGTGGTTGAAGATGTACCACTGCCAATGGATGAAGATGGTGATGACTACGACTTTGTGGGATCAGATGTGACATCATCGTCCATTCAAAGATATTTCATGCTGGTTGAAGGCGGAATTTTTAACAGTTTAATGTTCATTAAATATATTGTCACATTCATCGATAGAGCCTTCATATATATATATATATTATCAGTGTTTATATGAAGGACCGCAATGAGCTGGCCCGCCACGCCGGGATACCATACACCCTAGCCTATGTAAGTTTTCGGCATGTTGACCTGTATGTGCACATATATTATTCATGCATATACAGCTACATTTCACTACTACGGGATAGTGATTCAATGCTTGCGGATACCGATTATGATAATGCTTTATTCACAAAGGCCAACGGGCCCATATGCGTAGAAACATACAATATATCGTGGTTTGTGACAAATAAAATACAGCGTACATCACAAGTAATGGTATTTATCACGAGTAATTTCAGCGTTATATATAAAGGCAGCTAAACTTCTGATGCATTCATCTTTCTTGTGTGACATAATAAATTGAAAGCATGCTACTGTGCTACAGCTTGGTACAATGAATTTGTTTAAGTATTTCTGACTTAAATTATTATATAGTGGGCAAATTAGGACAAAATGACATTCAAATTCTATTAAATTGATATTATTCACTGATTTACAATACTGGCAAAAGCGTGCATCTTGTTTTGTTTGTTGTGCCTATTCTTCTGTATACCAAGTTAAACTTTATGATTTGAACATCGAAATCTGGTCACAGATATTATGTGTTTCCAATATAAAAATTAATGAACAAATACTTTTCTAGAGTCAGTTCTGTTTTGTAATTTCGGTAGTAGTTTAACTTTGAATTTACAGACAATTTAATTTTAAATACCAATTTTTGTGCAAAATCTGTTACCCTCTGCCGAAATGTATTCACAAATAGTTCTGTATTCCTTACCCCTTGAAAATACCACACATCCCCAAACCCGTGAGAACACAACATCATGCGAACATCAGTTACCCAGTTTTTACATCCGATTTCGTCGTAAACTTTCAATATATTATACATTGCATTTTTTATCCTTTTCACATCTCCATTTTGGACAATACTGAGCCAGAACTTGCTACATTTCACATTGTGTATACCGATTATGCGTTTTCCAGACATATTTTATACCCACCCGTACTACTAGACTAATCACCTCATGTACATGGAGAGGAGAGGGAGAAGGGGAGGTGGCTAGATGCTCAACATATATGCATTTAATCGATTTTACAGTGTCATGTACAGTGTATGTATATAATCCTTTCAATGCTAAACACCAAATAGAGTTTTGGCTTGTCATAGGCTTATCCGAGAGATAAAAAGTAATGAAAAGTAATAATGACTAACCTACTAACATTTGTAACCCCCAACCCCCCACCCAAGAAACAGAAATCAAAAGAAATCACAACACATACACAATTTTCACGATGAAATAGTTCAGCAGAGCTATTAACAAACCGTTCGAAATTACTCGCATGACCGTTCGAAATTATCCGCCTGTCATTTATGAGCGTTCGAAATTGACCACATTTAAATTTTCTAGTCTACTTGATTCGGGCTCGTTTTGAGGAATATGCATCAATCAAACAGCATTACGTGATTCATTTTAGCTATGTCTAGGTACACGTTCAATTTAACTGAATCATCAAACGTTTGCACACACTAATAACGATATTACATATTAATGACATGTATACTGCTTCTCGCCATTCGAAAATAAATAATAAATAATCATAAAAACTCCCGATGTGCTTCTAAAGCATTCCACAGGTCAGTAAAGTTTCACCGAGGTGGTAAATATAAATATTCGTGACATAAACATCAGACAAATATACTTTTCACCTACCTTAATGTGTGGACCGTTCAAAATAGATCTCCAACCGTTCGAAATTGACCATCAACCGTTCGAAATTGATCACCAAGCCCGTTCGAAATTATTTTACCGCGCCACAGCTTATCTACAGTGATTATTTAGTGAACACCGTGCAACTCGCCTCTTCCTTGCCTTTTGTGGACCAAGTACTAAATTGCAATCAAGTTCAGGGGGGTGTAAATTATTGCAAGGGACCTGCGAAAAACTGCACCCCTGTGCATTTTATCGCAACGCCTTTGCCATATTCTGCACCCCTGATATCTTTTTTAGAATGTGCTCTATCTCGCGCTACACCGGACTATCTCTCTGTCGCACTACACAACGCTCTATCGTACGGAAGCTCATTATTACGGTGGCTCATATTCGCCAGATGGAGGAATGCACTTTTTTCTTTACAGCGTTATAACGCTGTAATACAGCGTAATAACGCTCTAATTTACAGCATAATAACGCTCTAATTTACAGCGTAATAACGCTCTAATTTACAGCGTAATTACGCTCTAATACAGCGTTATAACGCTCTAATACAGCGTATTAACGCTGTAAATTAGAGCGTAATTACGCTGTAAATTAGAGCATTATTACGCTCTATTACAGCGTTATAACGCTGTAGTTTATAGCCTAATTACGCTTTAATTTACAGCGTAATTACGCTCTAATTACAGCGTTATTACGCTGTATTAGAGCGTTATTATGCTGTAATTTTAGGCGTTATCACGCTGTATTAGAGCGTTATAACGCTGTTACAGCGTTATAACCCTGCTGGTTCATCAGCTCAAGCATATATAGGGAAATCTAAAATTACTCCGATCTAGATATGTTTATTACAAATCACGACAATGGGAATATGATGAACGGTTTAATTTAGAGCGTTATAACGCTGTGAATTAGAGCGTTATAACGCTGTATTACAGCGTTATTACACTGTATGAACGGTTTAATTTAGAGCGTTATAACGCTGTGAATTAGAGCGTTATAACGCTGTATTACAGCGTTATTACACTGTAATCAGAGCGTCGTCCGTCGTCGTCCCCATCGTCTGTTGACATTTCTTATCTTTTTTTTCGGGCTGATGAATTTGCCCATATCTTTCATTTCTTGGATTAAATCGTTCATGCAGTTTTGGCGGCAATTATTATGCCGGAAATAACTGTTTTGTATTGTTTTTCAATTTTAATAATGATTTTCTCAGGAGGTGTCAGATCGGTTTTGGGATTTTGGTTCCGAAACATTCCCCTCGTGTATCATTGTGGTGTGTGTGGGCTTTGGTGCTCTTGGGTCACCGTTCTGCGTGTGGCGGCCGTTTCGGCTCTTTGACGGGTCAACTAAAAAAAAAAAAAAAAAAAAAATCAAGTCACTATTAGTTTTTGTTTCCGGCAGAGGGAATAAAATAACTGTCTGATCGGATTCGGGATTTTTATTTCAGCACATGCCAATTGGGGTCCTTAATAGGGATTGGTACATTCAATGTCCGGGTTTTTTTTACCGGACCGTTGGCCTATTGGCTAGCCGGTAAACTACAGGCCCCTTCGGCCTATACTTGAATGATCGCAAATATATGTTTTGTATCAGGTATATTCATATCAATATTGTACTGTCCCTTTCTAATTGTACATATTTGTTTCTGCACTTGCACTTATTGTACAGAGCACGGAGGAGACCCCCTCGTGGCATCTGCTGTGGGGAATCCTCCTTAAACAAATAAAGTTTACATTTACATTTACATAATCAGAGCGTTATAACGCTCTAAAAAAAAATTGCGTTCCTCTATGTGGCGAATGTATATTTTTTCTTTACAGCGTTAGTACGTACGAACTATATACGTCCGTCAAAGGCCTGATAACGGCCGGAAGAACGTTATTAATCACGATAGTATCGCCTTGGATACAAACACGCTACGATCATTGTAGTCCACCATGGTCCAATAAATCTACATAACTTGATCGTGTTCATTACACACCTTTTCGACAGATATGCAGACGATGTCAGCGGTTTAGCCTTAGATGATGTGCTTTAGTAAACCATATGTCGAATACGGTCAATTTATCTTTATGAAATGTGAACCTACTAAAGTCAAGTTCATTTATCAATAAAACACGCTTTTTGGTCAGTTGTGTTTTGATAAATCGGATCAACTTGTAATTTTGCGTGTATTAATTGTAAATATATCATGACGCATTTTTTCACTAAAATTTCCGAATTCTATCTCCAAAAATGAAAAAGTTGGCTATCTACCCCAATGTTAAATTTCAGTACACAATGGGATCAAATAAACTCCATCAAATTCAGGGCTTTTATCATTGTCATGCCCGTACAGAATGAACCTATTGCGTTGATTTGGAGGCGGAAGGCATGGTCGGTGTATATTGAGTAAATGGGTTTATTTTGAAGTAATGTATTATATATAACTCAAACATCGAATAAGAGTTGTTGTTGTTTAAATGAAAATTACGCCAATACAAGATCACATTCTTGGTATACATGTGGTCCTTGAATGTCAAGACCATCATTGGTAAACTTTTAGCTACAACCGCAAAACGGGAAGCCGATAGATCAACGACGAAGTCTGTTCATTTAGTTATTTTCTGATTCGAACACTTACCTTGGAGCAATACCTCAGAAGCTATGAACTTTCTTGATGGTTTGTTTTTTTCATATCCAATACATCCTGAATCGTGACTTACGCAAAGACATACTCAGTATGCAAGTGAAGACTTTACATTAGATAAGTGATTGATTACCCGTCGTGCTATTCGGCTAATATTATCTTTGATAGACCATGCACCATTGGGCTTAATGTAAACATTTGAATGATATCTTAGATATGGTTGATATCTTAGACATGGTTTGTTCATGGATTTGACCTTGTTTGGGCGACACATTCAAGCACTTGGAGAACAGTGGTGCGTGATACCAAATTGCAGTATACCGAAGATGCAACGCTCTGCATGGAGTGCCAGTGTATGCTTGGCAATTGATGCAAGGCTGGTCATAATATAATCAAAGGTGGTGTTTTCGATAGCAGTATCACATCTAGACACGTCTGAGCTTACCCGGTAAATGGGAGGCGGCAATGTAAAAGGTCATGAATGGTCGGGAAATGTATGCAAAATTCGAAAGAGAGAGGTGCTCTCGAACTTTCGAGGCGATACTTCATGCATCAGTAGCAAAAAGCAGCAGGTGTTCAAAGAATTATGTTCAAATTTACGTCACCTTGGATTATTCCTCATGATTTATAATACCTTGCGAGTGTGTGTTTTTTTTCGCAAAAAAAAAAGATATCTTTCTTGCGAAATGATTCAGGATGTAATCCGAAGAACAAGTCTATTCTGTGTTCATCCACCAATCCGAGATAGAAAACAAAAACTATATGTACAAATGTTCAACTCCCATGTTTTTTTACAATGTTATTTTACGTAATACCATATACTGGTCTTTGTGTTGAAACCGGCCGAGAAAAAGTAGTTTCGGTGCGATCTCGCTCAGCGGGTGCACATACATGTATTTGAAGTATTTGAAGTTCACCACACACTCAGACATCACATGCACAGTACATGATATGACATCGCTCGCAGCCAATCAGACACAACACCGCAACGTTAGGCAGAAAAATACCCAGACACACAGACTTGGTCCCGCCATCTTAGCATTCTAGAACACGACTCCGGTCAGTAAGGACGTGTTTTGGATAAGCTCTGTTGACTGAACAGTGAACTAAATTATCATGACTTGGGATACAAATATATTTGGACAATAATATAGTGGCGATCGTGTAGCCGTGAGCGTGTCTTGCATTTCACTCGTGCCAAGTGATTGACGCGCCGAAAAAGGATATTGTGCTGAACACTGGAGTCGTGCCTAACATCATAGCGGTCACAGACACTATACGCGTGATAGGTCTACTAGGGACCCGATGAATCATATTCTTCACAATAACATTGGCAATTTTATTTCAGATCATCATCAACGATTATACACACTCGTTGTACAGCATTATCGTTCATAATAGGGCATTGTGCTCACTAGTACAGATATGTATTCAAAATATTCAATGACAAATATTTCAAGCAGAAAACTCTGCAAGCACTCGTGAATACAAATTTTCTTCATTTGTTACGTATCCCAGATTCACCTTTGTCTGTTCCGTATTTCACCGCTATCACACAGGAGTTAACAACAACAAACCTGTATAGTTTTAGAAGTTTTATTTAGAAAAATTATGTACAAAATATACAGTATCCAAATGTCCGGTGTGTCTCGGTCGGTGTCCAGCTTGTGTCTGACAGCGCGGGTCGCCTCCACGTGGATGGTCAAGTTGTACAATGAGTTCTAATCATCGCCTGAGTTATCTCGCATCTGAAAATACAGTACATAATCGAGAGAATCAGAGATTGCAGACCCTCGCCCTTCAGATTTGGTCACTAAAATTGAAGCGGATGACCTTTACATTTCCAACGTGGGCGATAATTGGGGATTTTAGTCATACGACAATTGATCATATATCAAATGGTCGGAAATTGGCCATCGAAAAGTACAGAAAAATCATGGGATAACTAATGTAGAGTTCTTGCCAAATTTCTATTTTGACCTTAATTTCGACCATGACCTGAATTCTTGAGACTGACCTTCCAAACTTTGCAAGCTCACTCAGATTTATACTGCGTCATATTCCATTGAAAATCTTCAGTGGTTTCTGAATTATTACTACTTGAAATATTACGAATCAGTGATTTCAGCTGAATTTACATTCTCGACCTTGGGCGATAATGGGGAATTTTGATTTTCGAGCATCGGTCATATAGCAAATGATGGAGAATTAAGCACAGAAAAATACAAAATTATCTGGGAAATTGCAACTTTTGATCTCTTTTGTGACCTTGGCCTTTTCGTTCAATATTGAGCTGTAAAATTTCACCTTAATGCTTTTATCATCAAGGCACATCTCCTGAACGAAAATGAATCAAAGATATTGATAACTGGCTTCACAATATCGTAACCCCCAAATTTCCGACCTCGGGTGATAATTGGGAGTTTTGGTTTTAAGATCACGATCGGGAATTGGCGAAGGAAAAATACAAAAATAATTTGAAAATTCAGAATTGATTAGAACCGGAGTTATTGCCAAATATGTGATTTTCATTTTTGTCCGTTGCCATGGCGACCGGTTTCATTCGATTCTGAAAAAATTTGAAGGAGACCGAGCCACTACCATAACACTCCAGCAATATAAATTTCAGATCGATCGGACCTTTTGCCTCCGAGTTATGAGCGCAAACATTTGCACTGAAACGTCGCTGGCAAAATATATAACCGAAATCGTGACCACCAATTTTTCGAAATCGGGCGATAATGGAGAGTTTTCGTCGTACGACCATCGGTCTTACACCATACGATCGGGAATTGACCAAAGAAAAATACAAAAATAGTTGGAAAAATTAATATCAAGTAGACCTGGAGTTATAGCCAATTATATGATTTTCACTTTTTCCGTTGCCATGGCAACCAAAATTTGAAGAGGACCGAGCCACTGCCATACCGCTTCATCCCTATAAATTACAGATCGATCAGACCATTTGTTTCCGAGTTATGCGCGCGGATAGACAGACAGACAGGCAAACAGGCAGACAGACATAAATGCAATACCCTCTCCCCCTATTGGGGCGAGGGTAACAAAGCCGTTCCCACACAGTATATAACGAGACAATCAGAGATTGCAGACCCTCGCCCTTCCAGATTTAGTCAATAAAATTAGAGTTTATCACCCTTATATATTTTGGACCTGGGCGATAATTGAGGATTTTGGTCGTACTATCATTGGTCATATAAAATGATCGCAAATTGGCCATAAAAAATCATGGGAGAAATATTCGTTAATACAAGTAGAGTTCTTGCGATTTTTTAACCTGAACATATATATTCTCGATATGTCGACCACGACCTGAATTCTTGATACTAACAACCCAAACTTCGCCAGCTCTCACAAATTCAAAATTCTACTGAATATCGTCAGTGGTTTGGGAATTACCACTACTAGAAATACTACAAATCAGTGATTTCAGCTGATGACCAATACACTTGCTAATTTGGGTGATAATGGGGGAATTCGATCACAGGACCATCGGTCATACAGCAAATGACGTGAATTGAGTACAGAAAAATATATAATTAATAGGGGAAATTAATCTTTTATATAAGCAAAGTTATTGTGAATTTTCGATTTTGATCTTTACTCTGACCTTCACCTTGTCGCTCAATATTGAGCTGTGAAATTTCAAAGTATTGTTTCTGTCATCCAGGCACATCTCCTGAACGAGAATCGGTTAGAGCTGCTGCCATCGAACCCGTGTAATAATTTTTTAAAAACTATATTTCATACTAAACATGCTAAACCAACTGAATGGAACATGCTCACGTCGAATGTAATGAAAATAACCAGTTCTCAGGGGAATTTTTCTCATTTGAATAGGCGGTTATCGCGTAAATACAGGAACTGTATCCATCACACGCAGATGTAAACAATGCATAGAAGTGCGAGATTGACTGACAATTCCACGCACATCATGGTATATCACTGAATACTTTCTCACAACTACACTATATATGCACATATAAACTAAAATATGTACTCGATGTGAACTTTTAGGTGCGATTTGAGCATTTGTTTATATTCGGGTTTGATGGATATACTTTGTTTGTTTTTTTTACAAAACCGGTACAAATTGGGCACTGAAACGGATGAAAAGACAACTCGGATGGACTGTAACGTGTTAATCGTCAAAATCATCGAGCACACCTTTTGTTATATGCATTGAATGTGTTTAACAAAAAATTAATTTAAAAAAAAATATTGCATACATTCGAAGGCAGCAGCTTTTAAACAATTGAAAACTTGCTTCACAATATGGCCTTGAATCTCTCAAAAGTATTAAAATCGTGGCCCCTAATTTTTCGACATCGGGCGAAAATTAAGAATTTTCGTCCTTTGACCATCGGCTGTGCACCATACGATCGGGAATTACCAAAAAAAAATAATATCGAGTAGAACCGTTGCCATGGCGACAGTTTTCATTCGATTTTGACAAAATTTGAAGGATACCGAGGCATTAACATAGCGCTTCAGTGCAATAAATTTCAAGTCGATCGGAATCTTTGTCTTTGGGTTATAAGCGCAAACACTTGCACGGAATAGTCGCTAACAAAAAATAACCGAAATCGTGAACCCCCAATTTTTCGACATCGGGCGATAATAGATAATTTTCGTCGTACGACCATCAGTCGTACACCATACGATAGGGAATTGGCTAAAGAAAAATACAAATATAGTTGGAGAAAATAATATCAAGTAGAACCGGAGTTATAGCCGATTATGTGATTTTCATTTTTACCGTTGTCATGGCAACCATTTTCATTTGATTTTGACAAAATTTGAAGGAGACCAAGCCATCAACATGTAGCTTTAGTCCTGTAAATTTCAGATCGATTGAACCCTTTGTCTTTGAGTTATAAGCGCAGACACTTGCACAGAAAAGTCGCTGACCAAAAAATTAGCCCAAGGGCTAGGAAAGGTTACCGGACAATATATATTTTAGATATTAGTATTTTGTCCCGTGACCTTGAAAATAAGGTCATTGGTCAATTCAAGGACACGATAATATTCGGCAAATGTCATTTCTAGTATGTCCACAATTGATTGCTAAGCTGTAAAGTCAATAATAAGCGGGATATTAGCCATATGTCCTGTGACCTTGAAAATGAGGTCAAAGGTTGAATTCAAGGTCATACAATAATCAGCATATATCATTTCCTATATGTTCATAATTGATTCCTAAGCTGTAAAGTCGATAATAAGCGAGCTATTAGCCATTTTGTCTTCTGACCTTGAAAACTAGGTCAAAGGTGAAGTTCAAGGTCATGACAATGTTCAGAATATATCATTTTCTATATGCCCACAATTGATTGCTAAGCTGTAAAGTCGATGGAAAGCGAGATATTAGCCATTTCGTTCTCTGACCTTGAAAATGAGGTCAAAGGTCAAATTCAAGGTCATAGCAATATTCAGTATATATCAATTTCTATATGTTCATAATTGATTCCTAAGCTGTAAAGTCGATAATAAGCAAGATATTAGCCATTTTGTCCTGCGACCTTGAAATGAGGTCAAAGGTCAAGTTCAAGGTCATGACAAAGTTCAGAATATATCATTTTCTATATGTTCACAGTTGATTGCTAAGCTGTAAAGTCGATGAAAAGCTAGATATTAGCCATTTTGTCCTGTGATCCTGAAGATGAGGTCAAAGGTCAAATTTAATGTCATGGTAATAATCTGCATATATCATTTCCTATATGTCCACAATTGATTCCTAAGCTGTAAAGTCAATAATAACCGTGATATTAGCCATTTTGTGCTCTGACTTTTAAACTGAGGTCAGAGGTCAAATTCAAGGTTACGATAATATTCAGCATATATCATTTCCTATATGACCACAATTGATCCCTAAGCTGTGAAATTGATAATATGTGAGATAATAGATATTTTGTTCTGTGACCTTGAAAATGAGGTCAAAGGTCAGATTCAAGGTCATCAGAATATTCGGCATATATCATTTCCTATATGTCCACAATTGATTCTCAAGCTGTAAAGTCGATAATAAGTGAGATATTAGCCATTTTGTCCTGTGACCTTGGAAATGAGGTCAAAGGTCAAATTCAAGGTCATCAGAATATTCGGCATATATCATTTCCTATATGTCCACAATTGATTCTGAAGGTGTAAAGTCGATAATGAGCGAGATATTAGACATTTTGTGCTCTGACTTTGAACCCGAGGTCAAAGGTCAAATTCAAGGTCACGAGAATAATCAGCATATATCATTTCCTTCATGTCCACAATTGATCTCTAAGCTGTAAAATTGATAATAAGTGAGATATTAGCCATTTTGTTTTGTGACCTTGAAAATGAGGTCAAAGGTTGAATTCAAGGTCATCGGAATATTCGGCATATATCATTTCGTATATATCCACAATTGATTCCTAAGCTGTAAAGTCGATAATAACGAGATATTAGCCATTTTGTGCTTTGACCTTGAAGCCGAGGTCAGAGGTCAACCTCAAGGTCACAAGAATATTCGGCATATTTCATTTCCTATATGTCCACAATTGATCCCTGGTCTCTAATCTCAATATTAAGTGAGATATTAGGCTTAATCTGTCCCATTATAAAGCATACATGTAGACGAATTTAACATGGGAAAGTCCCATTTGGACCGTGTTTGGGCCCAAAATGGCCCACTTCGAGCGAATCAAGGGCAACGAAATCTATACATGTCACAGGGGTACATATGAGAAGTGTGATGCATCAATAAGAAAAAAAGTTATTGAACAGAATGTCTGATTTTGAGTAAACGACCGTCAAACTCCAAAATTGGCCATTTTTCGACTAAAATGGCCGCTCTGACCTTGAAACCGAGGTCAGAGGTCAAATTCAAGGTCACAAGAATATTCAGCATATATCATTTCCTATATGTCCACAATTGATTCCTAGTCTCTAATCTCAATATTAAGTGAGATATTAGGCTTAATGTGTCCCATTATAAAGCATAGGAGAATTTAACATGGGAAAGTCCCATTTGGGCCGAGTTTGGGCCCAAAATGGCCCACTTCGAGCGATTCAAGGACAACGAAACTTATACACATCGTAGGGGTACATATGAAGAGTTCACAGTTGATTGCTAAGCTGTAAAGTCGATGAAAAGCTAGATATTAGCCATTTTGTCCTGTGATCCTGAAGATGAGGTCAAAGGTCAAATTTAATGTCATGGTAATAATCTGCATATATCATTTCCTATATGTCCACAATTGATTCCTAAGCTGTAAAGTCAATAATAACCGTGATATTAGCCATTTTGTGCTCTGACTTTTAAACTGAGGTCAGAGGTCAAATTCAAGGTTACGATAATATTCAGCATATATCATTTCCTATATGACCACAATTGATCCCTAAGCTGTGAAATTGATAATATGTGAGATAATAGATATTTTGTTCTGTGACCTTGAAAATGAGGTCAAAGGTCAGATTCAAGGTCATCAGAATATTCGGCATATATCATTTCCTATATGTCCACAATTGATTCTCAAGCTGTAAAGTCGATAATAAGTGAGATATTAGCCATTTTGTCCTGTGACCTTGGAAATGAGGTCAAATGTCAAATTCAAGGTCATCAGAATATTCGGCATATATCATTTCCTATATGTCCACAATTGATTCTGAAGGTGTAAAGTCGATAATGAGCGAGATATTAGACATTTTGTGCTCTGACTTTGAACCCGAGGTCAAAGGTCAAATTCAAGGTCACGAGAATAATCAGCATATATCATTTCCTTCATGTCCACAATTGATCTCTAAGCTGTAAAATCGATAATAAGTGAGATATTAGCCATTTTGTTTTGTGACCTTGAAAATGACGTCAAAGGTTGAATTCAAGGTCATCGGAATATTCGGCATATATCATTTCGTATATATCCACAATTGATTCCTAAGCTGTAAAGTCGATAATAACGAGATATTAGCCATTTTGTGTTTTGACCTTGAAACCGAGGTCAGAGGTCAACCTCAAGGTCACAAGAATATTCGGCATATTTCATTTCCTATATGTCCACAATTGATCCCTGGTCTCTAATCTCAATATTAAGTGAGATATTAGGCTTAATCTGTCCCATTATAAAGCATACATGTAGACGAATTTAACATGGGAAAGTCCCATTTGGACCGTGTTTGGGCCCAAAATGGCCCACTTCGAGCGAATCAAGGGCAACGAAATCTATACATGTCACAGGGGTACATATGAGAAGTGTGATGCATCAATAAGAAAAAAAGTTATTGAACAGAATGATTTTGAGTAAACGACCGTCAAACTCCAAAATTGGCCATTTTTCGACTAAAATGGCCGCTCTGACCTTGAAACCGAGGTCAGAGGTCAAATTCAAGGTCACAAGAATATTCAGCATATATCATTTCCTATATGTCCACAATTGATTCCTAGTCTCTAATCTCAATATTAAGTGAGATATTAGGCTTAATGTGTCCCATTATAAAGCATAGGAGAATTTAACATGGGAAAGTCCCATTTGGGCCGAGTTTGGGCCCAAAATGGCCCACTTCGAGCGATTCAAGGACAACGAAACTTATACACATCGTAGGGGTACATATGAAGAGTGTTATGCATCAGTAAGAAAAAAAGTTATTGAACAGATTTTGAGAGAATGGCCGCCAAAGTCCAAAATCAGGCATTTTTCGTCAATAATGGCCGCCATTTTGAAAAAAATGCGGAAATCAGAAAACTGAAAAAAAAACCTTTCCTGGAAATATTTTTAGGTATTTTTGTGCAAAATTTCAGAAAGATTTGACCATATACTTTAAAGATAAAAATGTGAACGGACGGACGACGGACGACGGACGCAACGCCATGCCAATAGGTTATCGGACCATAGGTCCGGTAACCTAAAAATAACCGTGATCGTGAACCCCCAATTTTTGACATCGGACGATAATGGAAAATTTTCGTTGTATACCATCGGCCGTCAACTATAGTTGACAAATAGAAGGAAAAAATAATATCAAGTAGAACCGGAGTTAGAACCAATTATGTGATTTTCACATTTTCCGTTGCCATGGCAACCGTTTTTATCCGATTTTGACTAAATTTGAGGAGGACCGAGCCACTGACATACCGCCCCATCCCTATAAATTTCACATTGATCGGATTATCTTTTTTTTTAGTTATGCCCGCGGAGAGACAGGAAGACAGGCAGACAGGGAGACAGACAGACCCAAATGCAATACCCCCCCCCCCCCCTACGGGGGCGAGGGTAATAAATAACCCCAAAACGTCTCCCAACCCGATGATAATAGCTAATTGGTTACACATAGCAGTCCATTCAGATAAATTTGATGGACGTGAAGATTAAGCAGTGTTATATTCAGATATAACACTGCTTATTTACATGTTACTGAGCTGATACCATCCGAGATCCGGATGCATGGATGCCAAGCAGCCAAAGCTAAATACACTCTTACATATCTTTGAAAGTAACTTTCACATGTAAGTATTGACAATAGTGATAATTGCATATTCATTGAGTCGTAACTAATGTACAACAGATCAGACTTGCTGTGACTCCAACATTCACATGAGAATTCACAGGTGTCCAAATTTTATGACCGTCGTTATTTTTCTGCGGATGCTTGGCGCCCCGAGATGCATGTTTACTATCCTCATGGTATGATGGAGTTTGATATCCATGAATAGTTGGGTGATGAGTCTGTTAATTCCCGCAATGCACACCGAAGGCTTTCAACAACACTCGGTGGCCGATCAAGGATGAGAGAAGACATGACGCCTGGCTTGTGGGTGGCACTGTCGATATGCTTGCGGTGTTCCCATTGTGCTCTATTACCTCTATGAGTTTAGAACTATGAACGAGCAGGCCGTGTTTTGAACCATTATATTTCTACGTAAGAATGAAGTCATGTGTCTCCTCATCCACCATGATGGACACTTTGATGCTTTACTCTCACACAACTCTCACTGTTTCCCGAACAGCCTCCGGATGATGAATCCCCCGATGTAGGCTTGATGAATGTTTCATTCAACACGGTCCTATACGTCTACGGCTATTTTGTTATTATTATCTAGACATACGTAGATATCGTTTTTTCTCCTGTGAAAATGGCACTTTGGGGGTATTTTAAATATACAATTACCCATATTTCTGTTCTTCATAGATAGTTCTGATATGTTTAATGAGATTCAAATGTTCTTTGCTCTCAGTGATTTTTCTATTTGAGAAAAATAGCATAGGTGCGATCAAAACAAACATTTTCAACCCAAAAGGAATACTGTCGAGTTCTATTTTATAGCTATTAACCTAGCAGATATGTTATTCTATTAAGCCCCGCCAGCTTTCACGCTGCACTGTGTGCCATTTCCACACAACATCGACAAGCATATTACTTGACGATTAATTTGCGAAAACAAGTGGGCGAATATTGGTGAATTTAGTGACATTTATCCACATATTTGTCTGACAATCACTCATTGAACAAAGAAAACACATTCCCCGACCTACTTATGTTACAATTACCAAGTTATCATAAAACAAAGTACAGCGAAACGCAAATACCAGCTGAATACTGGGATTGTGAAAATCTGCAATGCGCCAAAGGCCATGTTTTTGCGATGGCACCATGCATGTTCATCACTACAGCCTTCAGGCCTGGACATTAACAATAAAATCAGGCTTAAGAGGAAGCAAAACCAGAAAGTGAATATTTTTTCGAGATATGACGTATATTAGGCCTAATCGACGGCACGTGCCCCGGATCTAACCCTCCAGTGGCTCTCCACCTAGAAATCGGTGGTGGGCGACTGGTAGTCCATGAGCCCAGGGGGTCCACCGTGCACCCCCCCCCCCCCCCCCAGGACTCTCCGCGAGGGGTGTCATTTTGTTCAGGGGACCCTTGAGCTTCAGAATCCACTTGTTAACACTCGATATCCTGGGATGAACTATCCAATATGGCGGCTTTTCAAAATGGCCGCCATCAAAACCGAGACATTTCTTGAAACACAAATTTGTATTTTTCTTCGCCCCTAATTGTGCTAGAGACACGAATTTGGTACCTAAACATATGTTTTAGAGGTCAAGGAATGCAATAAAAATATTTTCAACTACTTCAGCTTATCCCTTCAGCATGAAATCCAAGATGGCGGCCATCAAAATCGCATATTTTGTCATATTTTTTCTAAAACTTTTATATTTTGAGGAACTGTGTGGCCATAATTGACAATTATGTGCCCTAATACATGCTATTGGTACTTGATAACATCAGTGTCAAAAATAACAATGTCCCCAATGCCCTACGTGCTGAAAAATGTGTTGAGTTTGGCAATAAACACAATCGCGGCGAAACCGAATTCGATGAACAATAAACACAAAGTTGTATATATCTTTGCCCCTAATTGTGCTAGAGACACAAAGTTAGTACCTAAACATATGTTTTAGACGGCAAGAAATGCAATAAAAATATTTTCAACTACTTCAGCATACCCCCTCTGCATGAAATCCAAGATGGCGACCATCAGAATCGCATATTTTGTCATATTTTTCCCTAAAACTTTAATATTTTAAGGGACTGTGGAGATTATCAACAATTTTGTGCCTCAATACATGCTATTGGTACTTGATAACATCAGTGGCAATGATAACAATGTCCTCAATGCCTTAAATGCTAAAAAAATACCTTGAATTGGCAATGAACACAATTGCGACAAAACCGAATTTAATCAAGAATAAACAAAATTGCATAAATTTTTGCTACTAATTGTGCTAGAGACACAAAATTGGTACCTAAACTTACGTTTTAGAGGTCAGGGAATGCAATGAAATTGTTTTTAACTACTTTAGCATAGCGCTTCGGCATGAAATCCAAGATGGCGTCCATCCTAATCGCATATTTTTTCATATTTTGTTCATGAAACTTTAATATTTTAAACGAATGTGTGGTCATTATCACCAATTATGTGCTCCAATACTTGCTACTGGTACTTAAAAACATCAGTGGTAGAACTAACAATGTCCCCTATGCCTTAATTGCTCAAGGATATGTTGACTTTGGCAATAAACACAATGGCAGCAAGGCCGAAATTGATCAATGATAAGCACAAAATTGCATATATGTATATTTTTATACCCTAATTGTGCGAACTTTGTACCTAAACATATGTGTTAGAGTTTAGGAAATGCAATAATATTGTTTTCAACTACTTCAGCATTGTCCATTAGCATGAAATCCAAGATGGCAGCCACCAGAATTGCACATTTTATCATATTTTTTTCTAGAACTCTAATATATTACAACGAATGTGTAGCCATTATCACCAATATTGTGCCTTACGTACATGCTGATGGAGCTTAATAACATCAGTGGTTAAAATAACAATGTCCCCAATGCCTCAACTGCTAAAATATATATTGAATTTGACAATAAACACAATTGCAGCAATATTGAATTAGATCACAATCAACAGTTAAAGTCATGTAATGTGCATGAACGTGACGTTTAACGTCATTAAGTTAGTTCATTTATCTGAAATATACACATGTACATGTACATTACAAAAGCCATTTCCCACAAGCAAAGCATTCAGCATAGGAAAAATCCAAGATGGCCACATTTGTGCATAACTGAACGAAGATAATGTACTCTCTTCACTGATATTTGGTCTAGAATTTGGTTTATTGTTATATTTCCATGTATTTAGATTTAAAATATGTACTTAGTTTGGCATGAAATGAACTACCCCTCTTGCAAAAGAACATATAAGGTCAAAATGGTTCTATGGAATGCCAAATCCAGGTATATATATTGTAATATGCCAGTGAATGTTTGTTATAAAATAACGACTAATATGTCCATTGCTAAGTTTTCACACATGCAGGATATAACGACACACATGTATTGGCAATTATCTTTATCATTTTGTCAGAAGTCAGGTTTACAACATTAAGTCATCCACATTCACTCAGTTCACACCATTGAGTCACCAGTAGTCTATCAGTCAATAAATATGTCATCAGTTATCACTCAGGTAAGAACATTACGTTACCAACATTCACTCAAATACCAACATTACCAAAGTATTCTGTGACCACATAACACTTAACAACATTATTTAACAACATTAAGTCAGACAAAATCTCTTTTTTGTATGATCTTGATTTTACTCAACGATGTTACCTAAGCTTTCAGCAACTGTTCAGATAACAACATATTCAGTGGTATGTGGTAAAAGATTACTTACGGTAGTTTCGATATGTGAGTAGATGTTGGAGAAATAATGTTCTTACCAGAGTGATAACTGATGGCATTTATTGACTGATTGACTACTGGTGACTCAGTGGTGTGAACTGAATGATTGTGGATGACTTGATATTGTAAACCTGAGTTCTGAAACAGTGATTTTTTGCCAATACATGTGTGTCGTTATATCCTGCATGTGTGAAAACTTAGCAATGGGCATCATTGAAATATTACAATATAATTTACCTGGATTTGGCATTCCATAGAACCATTTTGACCTTATATTTTCTTTTGCAGGAGGGGTAGTTCATTTATTGCCAAACTAAGTGCATATTTTAAATCTAAATACATGGAAATATAACAATAAACCAAATTCTAGACCAAATATCAGTGAAGAGAGTACATTATCTTCGTTCAGTTATGCACAAATGTGGCCATCTTGGATTTTTCCTATGCTGAATGCTTTGCTTGTGGGAAATGGCTTTTGTAATGTACATGTACATGTGTATATTTCAGATAAATGAACTAACTTAATGACGTTTAACGTCACGTTCATGCACATTACATGACTTTAACTGTTGATTGTGATCTAATTCAATATTGCTGCAATTGTGTTTATTGCCAAATTCAATATATATTTTAGCAGTTGAGGCATTGGGGACATTGTTATTTTAACCAATGATGTTATTAAGCACCATCAGCATGTACTTAAGGCACAAAATTGGTGATAATGGCTACACATTCGTTGTAATATATTAGAGTTCTAGAAAAAAATATGATAAAATATGCAATTCTGGTGGCTGCCATCTTGGATTTCATGCTAATGGACAATGCTAAAGTAGTTGAAAACAATATTATTGCATTTCCTAAACTCTAACACATATGTTTAGGTACGAAGTTCGCACAATTAGGGTATAAAGATATACATATATGCAATTTTGTGCTAATCGTTGATCAATTTCGGTCTTGTCGCGATTGTGTTTATTGCCAAAGTCAACATATTCTTGAGCAATTAAGGCATAGGGGACATTGTTAGTTCTACCACTGATGTTTTTAAGTACCAGTAGCAAGTATTGGAGCACATAATTGGTGATAATGACCACACATTCGTTTAAAATATTAAAGTTTCATGAACAAAATATGAAAAAATATGCGATTAGGATGGACGCCATCTTGGATTTCATGCCGAAGCGCTATGCTAAAGTAGTTGAAAACAATTTCATTGCATTCCCTGACCTCTAAAACGTAAGTTTAGGTACCAATTTTGTGTCTCTAGCACAATTAGTAGCAAAAATTTATGCAATTTTGTTTATTCTTGATTAAATTCGGTTTTGTCGCAATTGTGTTCATTGCCAATTCAAGGTATTTTTTTAGCATTTAAGGCATTGAGGACATTGTTATCATTGCCACTGATGTTATCAAGTACCAATAGCATGTATTGAGGCACAAAATTGTTGATAATCTCCACAGTCCCTTAAAATATTAAAGTTTTAGGGAAAAATATGACAAAATATGCGATTCTGATGGTCGCCATCTTGGATTTCATGCAGAGGGGGTATGCTGAAGTAGTTGAAAATATTTTTATTGCATTCCTTGCCGTCTAAAACATATGTTTAGGTACTAACTTTGTGTCTCTAGCACAATTAGGGGCAAAGATATATACAACTTTGTGTTTATTGTTCATCGAATTCGGTTTCGCCGCGATTGTGTTTATTGCCAAACTCAACACATTTTTCAGCACGTAGGGCATTGGGGACATTGTTATTTTTGACACTGATGTTATCAAGTACCAATAGCATGTATTAGGGCACATAATTGTCAATTATGGCCACACAGTTCCTCAAAATATAAAAGTTTTAGAAAAAATATGACAAAATATGCGATTTTGATGGCCGCCATCTTGGATTTCATGCTGAAGGGATAGGCTGAAGTAGTTGAAAATATTTTTATTGCATTCCTTGACCTCTAAAACATATGTTTAGGTACCAAATTCGTGTCTCTAGCACAATTAGGGGCGAAGAAAAATACAAATTTGTGTTTCAAGAAATGTCTCGGTTTTGATGGCGGCCATTTTGAAAAGCCGCCATATTGGATAGTTCATCCCAGGATATCGAGTGTTAACAAGTGGATTCTGAAGCTCAAGGGTCCCCTGAACAAAATGACACCCCTCGCGGAGAGTCCTGGGGGGGGTGCACGGTGGACCCCCTGGGCTCATGGACTATGGGGGGTCATAAACATTTATATCTACCTGCACAAATCCAACTGATACATGGTAGCTACAATGTGTAAATATACAGGCACATACACACTTGGGATTTTCTTTATACTGTGATAATATGTAACCCTACTTAGCCCTAGTAAAACCAAACTATAGTTATGAAATGGTTATGTTTGGTTATGTGAAATGTTCTTTGCCGTCACTGAGAGCAAAGAACATTTGAATCTCACTAAACATATCAGAACTATCTATGAAGAACAGAAATATGGGTAATTGTATATTTAAAATACCCCCAAAGTGCCATTTTCACAGGAGAAAAAACGATATCTACGTATGTCTAGATAATAATAACAAAACAATAAAACATACTGACAAAACCGAATGTATCTGCACTTATATATATACAAAATCGTTATATTTTTCATATTGACCTACGTAGTCATACCTATGGATGAAATTAGCGATTGCAGACTCGGAGCAAACTGATATTTTTAGTGGTATACATCCCCGGGGCCGGTATTCTTTATTCTCCACCCTACAGGCTTACTAGTAAATGTAGGCCTGCGTGTACCATCAGGGAATAACTTTAAAACAATCAGAAAATTAAAAGTGCTTTCTTCAGGTGAAAAATTGTGTTCGTCACTTATAAACTGTTTATCCAGCTGTATACTATAGTATACAATACGAACTGGTTCAGGAGAAGAAACTTGCGCATTTAATGAGCATGCGTGGTGCCACCGCGTGGTTGGTGCGGAGCATGGTAGGTGCCAAACACAGATTTTTCAATACGCAAATTCTCTCTCAATATTGTAGCAACATCAATGAAATATTTACAAGCGATTAGTTATATTCTTATTCCAATCATCGTACAATCAATATTCGCTTGACAAGTGAATATTTGGTCAAATTGATAATTTTTCCAGTGGACTGAATCACTTTTGTCGCACAGTGCCTTGCTTCTTGTCGATGTTTTGAAATAATAACAACAAGTATGTGCATTATATACATGTATACCGGCCAAGTAGATTCCATTTAAGATTAATATCTATATCACAAAACAACACTGCCTATTTAAAATATTGAAAACAACAATTTTCACCACACCGTTCGCATCGCCGCCGTTTGTTGTTATTAACATGCACGGTGCATGGGAGGCACGACGCATGTTTTTGACGAACATAGCCGTAGACGTATAGGACCGTGTTCAATGAGAGCTGCCTTGGGCCACGTCGACCATCACCACAGAGCGCATCGTGACTGGCAGGTCGCTCGATATCATCATCCATGACGAACCCCCGGGCACTGCTGGCAGCAAATCTTGCGGCAGCGAGATACAAATGATGAGAACTAATTCAAACAAAACTTTAAACAAAGTGTTCCATGAAATGAATATCAAAAAATTGTCGATTTCATTACGAGGGTTTTTTCTTTAGAATTACATAGAAACGATCCCCATCAGAATCCCCTATTTATTACCAAGTTTCACACCAATTCATCATTGTTGATGGAAACTTTCTTATACGTTGTCAGTATATAATTACTGTACATATTAAATAAAAAATAGTCCAGATATGAAGAGAAAGTGTATTCCATTCAGCTATAAATGATAACTTTATGGAAGCTAAGACCAAACTGAACAAAACCAGACACGGTGCTGGAAATAACCAGTGAATGTCCACGAAGATCTATTTTAGTGACATCTGGCTCCTACTGAGGGGTCAAGTGGGGTGGGGTTCTTTTTCAGTTATATTTGTTGCAGCAAATTCCAAAAGTAGACCCTTTATCACATGGGTGAAATGCGAAAGGGTATTAGTTCGTGCCTAAGCAGAACCTGAATGTATTTCTGCGAAACAATGGTATATTGCTGGAGGCCACACTACTTGTCGGCTCTAGGAATTGACACGCACCACTGCAACACTCAAGAACACTAATTCATGAAATAAATCGCGAGATACTAAATGTAGTATTTCGATGTGAAGATAGTATATAACCAGGCTCGTCTTGGTGTGTGAGGAATGCCCTTGGCATTTCAAACACAATGGTAGCATGATATGATGCATATGTAACGATGAGACATAAACGGCGGCCTAGTTGATAATTTTTATACACAGACAGGCTGTTTGGAACATTGTAGCATTTTCTGTCTGCCCGTGCTGACTCTCGGGTGAACGTATTCACAATTCACAATTGAGAACTATAATCCTGTGCGCATGAACCATGAACGTAACACGTGCAGTGCGAGTGGTTCGCCGATTTGGATGGGAGACCCGAGGTTATCCGGCCAATACGGAAGACTTTCAAAGTGTAAGGTGCCGCACCTCTCCGATCTGTTTCCACCGATGTGAAAAAAAATTTCAGCGAGATGAGAAGATTTTAACCCGATGAGACGTTTTTATTTTCATTGGACTATGGAGTGTTTCAACGACGTGAACATGTTTTAACCCCAATGATATTTTTTTTAATTGGAGTTAGAATGTTTAAACCCCATTGAGAAGGTTCTCAATGAACTGGAAACTGAACGTGATGTCTAACTTCAGCCATCGTACGGGTGACATGTGTGGCGCTACATGCAGCTAATATATAACCTCACTATGGCTCAATGATTGACTGGCCCGTGTTAGTTTCCGTCACAAACCCACGGCAGCTCGCGCACCTGGTCATGATGACACCCAGGATAGTACCAGGAATAGTAGACAGTTATACTATTCTTGAAGGTACACTCCGATGGCGTACCCCCATCCAAATGGTTACATCAGCACTCCTGACGAAGACTGTTTGGTTGTCACGGACCACGCCTCGTAAAAGGTATTTATTCGATTTCGTTTGTTCGTCCAATGACCATAAATGAGACAGTTGTGGATAATGTATTGTAACAGAGCTTTAATATATTATTGAAAATATGAATGTAGGCCAATAAAATATGGCATAGGCCCCCTATGTTTTGTTAGGGTACAGGACCTTTGGTCCGACACGTGCATGTATTGACATGGCGATGCGTTCGTCGTCGACTTCCGTCGCGTTCGTCTGATCTCAATGTCACCTCTAACACGAAATGTGTAAATTGGTCTCTTGATAGAACATTTACACATACAGGGATGTTTTATAAACATATATGAAGTTATATTTGACACATCCTTCGGTGTCCTTGAACTTGACTGTATACAACCTGGAAGGCTGAATTTCAAGGTCACATAGAACTATGTTTGTATTATAAGAATATAGGAATTCATATGTAGCACACGTAATGATGACCTTGAGCTTGACCTCAGATGACTAAGCTTGTAATGGTGTTCATCTTGACATAATATAAAGAACGTGGTGGTTCCGTATGATTTTTTTCTTTCAGCTATGTCTAGAAAACGAAATTGTTGATAGTGTGAAAATATATATATATCTCCGTTTGAAATCCTACCCCAGTATACCAGCTTTCGATGTTAGACCATGAACGGTCAGTATCAATTACATGTACACCGTCTCACTCGTGATAGAGAAAAGTTTTATGTTTTGACGGCTCACATCAGGCGGTATTATGGGTCTATAGGGTTGAGTGGGGTTTTTTTCTTTGAGTATTCATAAGAAAAAATCTTTAAATTCCTAAAACTGAAAAGTAAACACTTCCTGTGGGCAATGATAGCATTCAAATCTAAAGCCTCCTTCTCAAACTGAAAAGAACCTTAGAAATATCTCAACTTAAGAATAATTTGACACAACGATGTTGTAACGCCCGTTGAGAGATCTGTTTAGGGTGAGCATTTCTTTATATAGGTACCTGCCCGTAGCAACTCGAGTGTTTTTCATCTTGGGAAAGAATCGTTTTTTTGTTGTTGTTTTTTTGTGTAAAACACGTGTAAAACTCTAACGGTTTCATTAATTAAGGTAGTTTTTGGATTGACCATTGATTAACAAGTCATCCAACAACAGCTCCCTATTGTACTTGGTGGTGGTCTTCTGTGATCATCCGCTGGTAGATACTCAGTAACGGTCTTTCACCTTTTCCACTCTCCCACTCTAGCCTCAGGTCATTTTTCGCCTCTTAAGTGTATCTCTTCTGAACGCAGTCGATTTACAAACACGATGTGGAACATCTCGATCTTACTTCCTGGTCGATGTCAATTCAAATCACGATATAGACATGTCTCCTTTGTTCTTTTTCAACAGATGCCTAGGATATACCGTCGGATTCGAACCCCTACCAACGTCAAGATCCAGAAGACGTTTTTACGTCTAGTTGGCGTGGGAGGTTTTCTCTTCGTTTCAGTCTACTACATGTATTGTCACTTCCGGATGAGGAACCAGATAGTGCCAGTGGAAATGACTCTGAATTCCACATACCTCAGTCATCTCAACGTACACAGACCAGCAAATTCATCTCCGGAATCCAACATACATAGCCAATTGGATGCAGGAAGTTCAGCCAAATTACCTTCGCAATCCACGACACGCGGGCGCCATGGAGTCTGCGATGTCGCATTTCGACGGCAGCGCGTTCAAGACATGTGTGGAAAGTCGCCTGCACCTCCCGTGAATTCGTACATCCCTCCCGCTTACAATCTGTCCAAGGACAAGCAAGGACCAGCGGTGGCCGGAGTTTTGTTTGACTTTGAACGGAAAGTCTGGGGATGTACCATAAGCAAAGTCGGTTCGTCGTCCTGGATTCGATTTATGGCACAAAGCCACTTGAAAAAAGGCAAAATTCTTCAGATATACCACCGAATGAACCTGAAGAAGTATAATCTGAAATACAGTATGGGTGTCGCAGTGGAAACTCTCAATGGCCCTGAGTATAAGGACTGGCAAAAGTACATGATCGTTCGACACCCACTAAGACGTTTGGTGTCTGGATTCCTGGAAGGAGTTAAAAAACGACACCGTTTCAGAGCTTCATTCAATCAATTCATGCATAAACTCGGAAATGGCGAGTATATCGATGCGGACGAGCACTGGTCTCGCTACCATTCCTGGTGCCATCCGTGCGAAATAAAATATGACTATATCTTGAAATTGGAAACGATGGACGATGATTTGCCATTCTTCAGCCGAGAAATAGGAATACATGAAAACTACACACTGCCTAAACGTAAACGTAATAAAATGGTAGAGGAGGACCTCCAAAGGCAACGAGAAACAACTCCCTCAGAACGAATCATTCATATATATGACAGAATGCTCTCAACCTTCAGTACGGAGAACCCCGGGACTTTCCAGAAAGTCATGGCCGTGTACCAGCATGATATGGACTCTTTCGGGTACAAGTGGGAACCTAGCGGCAATTACAGTATCTGTGGTTATGATGGGATCGATGGCAATTGTTGTTGAAACTGATTTTCTTTTCAGAACAGTACTAGTATTTTATTGTTGTATATAAATGTCAGTTATTAAATTATGTAGGCATGTAGGCGTGAATTCTGTCGGGCCTGTTCTGTATTTACTAGTCCATGTGTGTTTCCGTCGCGTATTATGAACACATAATGTTTCGTATTATGAACACATAGAAATATTGTGTGATGTAGTCTATGTTGACCTTGAACTTGACCTGTGATGATTTTGAGTGTTCAAACTCGGACTTTTACTCATTGCAAAATGCATAAATTGTTTTTCGGAGACAAGGCTGTCAGATAGATCCCAGGTTGTATTATAAACTATATGAAATGTTATGATGCATCTGTTGATGAACTCGAACTTGAACTGAAGTAAACCAGTTAAACTCCAGACTATGTTCAGCCCAAAATGTGTAAATTGGTGTTATATAACTATGCTGTATTATTGCCGATTGCCCGTAATGAATAATGAAATTTTTATTGTTATTACCGTAAATAACTATGCTTGATGAAGGTTTGACAATCAGGTGTACTGAAGAACTATTGGTTTTATGTTGTATGGTATTTCTTGGGCGAATAAATATTAAAGGAAATTTCGTTGTGGTAAATCTGTGTTGACATGAAATGTGATACATATTTTGTATAATAAAAAAAGGTCAGACGTATCACATAAAAAATTGATGACGATGTTTGATACTGTATGAAATGTAATTTTGATATGATTGCAGCTGATAATAATTTCCATACCCGAATACAATTATTATTATTCGTTTCTTTCAGACTCAAAATCCTTATTACATAGAACATATATAACACCATATTGAAACAGGTTATGAAATGATCACAGACAGACATTTAAAACGATACAAGACATATATATGACCCGTCTTGAACGGCATTGACAATCAGACCAAGTAATTATGTATGTGGAGTGCTGTTAGACTGGTGTCATAGATATGGGCAATTGACTGGATACAGTGTTTGAGGCCCGAGGTCGTGTCTGGGCCGTAGCACGCACGAGCTTGCGAGTGCGTCCGCGGCACAGACACGACCGAGGGCCTCAAACACTGTATCCAGTCGATTATTTTATTATTATATGCCGCATCATTATATACACACCCCTCGAGAGACATATGTTTACAAATGTTGACATTTCAGACACTGAAAGCAAAGAATTTTTTTTGACATTTTCATGTACTACAAAACCAAAAACGTCATTTCACCAGCGCATGAATACGTAAACTCCAAAAGACCGCCGGTTGTTATGCGCGAGCAATAACATAGAAACCGACGGACTTTTGAGAAAGTTCGTATCCATGCGCTGGTGAAATGACGTTTTTGGTTTTGTAAGTAAACGTTAGTGCATGAAAATGTTCATAAAGTTCTCTGCTTTCAGGGGCTAAAATGACTAGAAAAGTCAACATTTATAATCATATCTCTCCCGACGTGTGTGCATATTATGATGCGGCATAGAATAATAAGTAAATCGACTGGATACATTGTTTGAGGCCCTCAGTCGTGTTTGTGCTGCGGACGCACTCGCAAGCTCGTGCGTGCTACGGCCCAGACACGACCTCGGGCCTC
This sequence comes from Terebella lapidaria, assembly GCA_949152475.1. Taxonomy (NCBI): domain Eukaryota; kingdom Metazoa; phylum Annelida; class Polychaeta; order Terebellida; family Terebellidae; genus Terebella; species Terebella lapidaria. The sequence continues at coordinate 17,575,949 of OX424567.1, forward strand.
ACGCTGTATCCAGTCAATTACCTATAATTAATGTATTTACTTTGTGATTGTACAATACTGCTTATAATCAAGTAGTCATTTTGGTTTAATCTGTCGTTACCTCACCAAATAATTTCACGGCAAGTCATGCAAACATTCCACTTGCACTGATGTTCTTTAGTAATTTCAATGACTTACTCAATGTATAATTGTACAAATAATTATTAATTTGTTCATAACGGTATTAGGAGATTTATACCAAAATTGTTGACAGTAAGTTTGTGCAGTAAGACTTAGAAAGCGCAACTTGAACATCTGTTGAACCAGCCTCGTCCGGGTCGCTTTTTTATCCAAACCAGACCCTCGTATCAGCCGCATCACTCCTGAAATTTCAGGAGCGTAGGAACGAATTACCGCCGATCAAAACATTGTATGTTTGTGCTTCCGCACAAGAAAGATCTTAAAAATGACACATAGTACATGTTATCTGTATCGAATGTGCCACATGAATGTATGTATATCCCATTGTTTTGTCCTTTGCACAGATTATCTGCGAAGTGTACGTAGCAGATGCCTGGGTTCGTTTTCTTTACAATTTGTTTTGAATGTAGCGTGCACGAGGCATGAACTACTTTTCAGTGCTATCCCAGAATCCTGTGCGAGTGAGCACGAGTCGAGCGAGCACGAGCCGAGCGAGCACAAGCCATGCGAGCACGAGCCGAGCGAGCACGAGCCCAGTGAGCACGAGCCCAGTGAGCACGAGCCGTTGAGCACGAGCCGTGTGAGCACGAGTCGAGTGAGCACGAGCCGAGTGAGCACGAGCCGAGTGAGCACGAGCCGAGTGAGCACGAGCCGAGTGAGCACGAGCCGAGTGAGCACGAGCCGAGTGAGCCGAGTGAGCACGGCCGAGTGAGCACGGCCGAGTGAGCACGAGCAGAGTGAGCACGAGCCGAGTGAGCCGTGTGAGCACGAGCCGTGTGAGCACGAGCCGTGTGAGCACGAGCCGTGTGAGCACGAGCCGAGTGAGCACGAGCCGAGTGAGCACGAGCCGAGTGAGCACGAGCCGTGTGAGCACGAGCCGTGTGAGCACGAGCCGAGTGAGCACGAGCCGAGTGAGCACGAGCCGAGTGAGCACGGCCGAGTGAGCACGGCCGAGTGAGCACGAGCCGAGTGAGCACGGCCGAGTGAGCACGAGCCGAGTGAGCACGAGCCGAGTGAGCACGAGCCGAGTGAGCACGAGCCGAGTGAGCACGAGCCGAGTGAGCACGAGCCGAGTGAGCACGAGCCGAGTGAGCACGAGCCGAGTGAGCCGAGTGAGCACGGCCGAGTGAGCACGGCCGAGTGAGCACGAGCCGAGTGAGCACGAGCCGTGTGAGCACGAGCCGAGTGAGCACGAGCCGAGTGAGCACGAGCCGTGTGAGCACGAGCCGTGTGAGCACGAGCCGTGTGAGCACGAGCCGAGTGAGCACGAGCCGAGTGAGCACGAGCCGTGTGAGCACGAGCCGAGTGAACACGAGCCGTGTGAGCACGAGCCGAGTGAGCACGAGCCGAGTGAGCACGAGCCGAGTGAGCACGAGCCGAGTGAGCACGAGCCGAGTGAGCACGAGCTGAGTAAGCTTCTGGTCGGGAAACTCGTTGATCACGCTGGTCAATCATGACGCATCCGAACATGGTTGACCGTGTTCTTATGATTAGATATATTTCCACCTTATTTTTGGATCGCCTGCGGGCGATTCATCGTTTTGTCCACCAGACGGCACTCTGAAGCACCCGTCTTTGTAATAACCGATTCTCTGGTCCCCTGAATCAGGGGACAGTGTCAATGCGCGGTAACAAAATAGTCCGTATTAATGCGCGTTTTGTAAACACGAGCACGTGCTTTCTTGTTTTGCATGGGTCGACCCAGGGCCAGGGGTCGATCCGACAGTCATGACTCAGCCATGGATTTTTCAGAGGCACTAAAGATTGCCACGGACACCGCTACTGGAGTTATTCTATCACAATCTCTTAAAAAATTGTATAGTTTTCGACAATATGTCCTGTCAGTAACAAAATATCCCAAACATTCAAATTTATTTCGATTCATAGAGGCATCCATGTTGGAACTATTTTCGGTATCCCAGAATGCAAAGGACGAATTGTGTGAAAGACGGGTGCTGGAGCGCCACCTTTCGTGAAAACGGGCGATTCATTTGGATCAGCTTTCGCCATCTTGGATGTGACTTGGACGTGATCTGCGCCATCTTGGACGTGATTTGCGCGTTTGGTGATTTGCGGACTGTCGTTTCCCAATGATTTGCCCGTTGGTAATTTACGGACTGTGAGTTATTATTGAACATAGAATGAGCAGGTACGAAAGGCCGCAGCGATATCTACTCGGCAAATCATAACGTCATATCATTGTCACATAGGCCCCTACATATATTACCGTACATATATATATATATACATATATACATATACATATATTCACCTTTAGGTGAAGTACATTTTTAGGGTTTCCCTATCTGTTTTCACTTTCTTCTTCCAGTCGGGAAACTCTTTCATCACGCTGGTCAATCGTGATGCATCTGAACGTAATTAACCATGTTCATATGATTAGAGATTTCGGTCTTATTATTTTTTTAAACTATTCTTGTTTTTGAAAGTTGCAAGGTTCCGTCAGAGAAGTCAGCAATTCAGTGAAACGTTTAGTAAATTGGCGGATTAGTTATATTTTGTGCAGACTCTGAAATTCCATGTTGGGACCGAAGTTTAACATTGGGTTAGAACGCCAACTTTCTTAATTTTTTAGATAGAACTCTGAAATGTGGTGAAAAATTACGGCATGATGCTCAATTAATACAGACAAAATTTCAAGTTGAAACGACTATTTAAAACAAAACTACGGCCAAAAAGCGTGTTTCACTGATGGACGAACTTGAGTTTAATATCATAATTACCTATACACTATTATTACCAGTATACAAGCGATCATGTTTTCCCCCTTTGGGTACAAAATGTAACTGACTATTGGTGCGAAAATCTTCTATTGAACTGATATTGGCACAAAAACACTGTTTCTTCAAAATCACCTACAAATATACCTGTGTTCTAAACAAAAATATGTTACAACAGAAATTATGCTCGATCAGATGGATAAATCAAGCATATACAGTACTATACTCTGATTTTCCTAACTCGTTTACACCGTTTTTTGCTGATATTTTTGCGGTGTTTAATGGTATCGTATTGTAACTTGGCATACTTCACCTGGAGATCAAACGGCATTTTTCTGCAAACTTCCAAACTTCTGCTCATAGAACTGGGAGAGTTAGCAATCTACTGCAATGATAAATTTTCTCTGAAATGCTGTCGTTTGCATGTCAACAAATATTGTTTTCCTTTGGCACGTGATGGGCGATTCTGTTCCGATAATTTGCATAGGGGCGAGAGTTAGGATTCGGGACCGCCCACGTATGTAAAACTGATTCGAAATGACTCGCACGCGCAGGCACCTTGACGACAACTGACAACCCGACCCCCCTATCATGCCTAATTTGAACTTGTCCATTGGGATTTCGTCATCAGTTGTCGAGAACCAAGCAATATGTCGGCGCCCATGGTTCGAGCAAATCCTCGCTTGAATAAAACTTTTGTGTTTTGAAAAATACAGATAGCGTTCCGGAAGGCAGGTTTGTGTAAATTAATTGCCGTTTGTATCACAGGTATACAATATTCAGTTGAATAGTTCGCTCGAAGTACTTCGACTGAACTAAAGGCAAAAAACGGTGTAAACGAGTTTAAAAAATCAGAGTTTAGCAGCCGCTTTTCTTTTGTTTTGAGCGCCACTCAGAGTTACCTCTGACATGACCTATTTCACGCTCGATTGGCTCGAACATATATGCGAGTAAGATGGAATCGCAATGTATGAATGTGGCATCTGTTCGAAACTTCGGACATACAAGTCAAGATATATAACAAGTTTTCTTCATTCGGTCAGATAAATATTTTTCCAAATAACTTTCTCCCAATATCACTTTAATCCCATGAAGTTCAGATTATCCAGAAGTTTATCTCAATAAAAACAGGCAGATAGAATAGATTTTTACCAATCTACATAGCGTTATATTATACGTTCGTATATTTGCAAATAATGCAAGTGTATGTTCCAATCAGGAACATTGATATACCCAAGCGTCATTATCGACATCAATTCGCATGAATTCGCATGAATAACGTCGTCTTAATCTCCTTACGTATAATATTGAATCGTCACTTGTAAATATTTTAGCGGGCCACAACGCGTTGGATATCGTTACTGTCTTGAAACCAATGCTTGACGAGATTAGTGAACATGTATTAAACGTCGATCTATTCGATATGCCGTCAATAAAATCGATCACATTCATATTGATCAATCTCGGTTTGAAGACCATGACGATCCTTTTAGGAATAAAAAATGGATAACAAAGCCATTGTTTCGCAAAACATCACTGAAGGTAAGAGCTTCGTGCCAAATTGCCAATTCATAAATTCAGCTAAATGTGTTAGTAACCTCGATGTATACAAATGATGACGATGAACATTAACTTATGTTTGTTTTATACCAGGCTATTGTGTTTTTTGTGTTGTATAAAATAACTCACAGTCGAATAGCAAAACTGTCATTTTGATCAAATTATTGCCAAACCGATTCCAAACGTGTTTGTTTGGAATCTTATCTCTTTAAATACTTTTAAGTCACTTATCTCTTTAAATACTTTTATTTTATGCTTGTGTTTTGACAGTGACTCCAACAGAAGCTGAAGATTATTTTTTCACCCTCAGTGAGTACCAACTTGTCAAATTGTCAACATAAAAATTAAGACAAACAAGATACAGAGAGCCACATTATTTTTGCAACATTTTGCAACATGAAATATACCCTTTATCTTCCACCAACACAGATGTCATATTGTACCTGGTGATTGGAGGTTTGGCCGTCCTCACAATTCTGCTGTGCCTCATAAGCCGAATGGTCACCGCAACGTAGGTTTACCTCTGTTCATAAATTTCTGTTTATTCCTATTTATAATTTTTTCTTCATTTAAAATCGCCGTTGTGAGCTCAAGTAAATTAATACTCAAACATAGATTGATGCTATTTTGATTAAACGCACTATCACCAAATTTCTTTGATTTATTTATTCATTTATTTATTCATCTTTTTAGTTATTTCAGAACATGCAATAAGCGCCCAAAGGCCCCTGACAACCCATTCGAGGTGGTCATACCTCAGAGACCCGCGATAGAAGTGAAGGCGGCGACCGTGATGTTCAACAAGATAGAAGCAACTACTTCTGCTCAAATGTTAACACACTTGTAGAAGATCGCGAATGATACATTAAACTAATACTGTTTGGATCAGAGCATGTCTTGAGAATAAAATAAACGCACCTATGCGGAGAAACCGATGTTTTTATTCGTCAATACTGATCACGTGAGCTGTATCCATAGCTACATGTAATTCCGTCTGATAATTTATATTTACTAGATAAATCCAATAGCCATTGTCATTACAGTGTAATCGTATTTGAGGAAAACAAAAGATCACATTTTAATGTCATCAGTGAGAGAATATATAAATTACACAGTAGATCTAAGTTAACTGTTGAAGATTACGTCACTTCAGCAGCATGTATCGCCGATTTAACACTGAAAAATTCATTGAGTCATTAACTTTTATTCATTGAGTCATTAACTTTTATTCATTGAGTCATTAACTTTTATTCATTGAGTCATTACCTTTTATCCCGTTTATTTCATTACAATTACAAGTGCACCAATATTCGAGAAACACTCGAAATGCGAGAAAATAATCATGAATAATTTATGAATAATGGTTTGGCGAAAATGATCAGCATTGTTTCAGCAACGCAATGTTACAATATACGAAAACACTTACGTGTTTTTGGTTGAAATTCTTGTGATAATTGAGTCATATCACAGGGCATGGCATAAAATAATATACATAACTCACTTATTATTTACAGGTATATATAAGGCGACATTTCCTGTGACCTGAATGTCCTTGTTGTCACATATTTTCTAGGCATATTCATCGCTTTATTTTCACGGACATGATGGATTCGTTTGTTTTTGTTATTGGTTTTGTTTGTTTGTTTTTCCTGATTGCATTTATCTGTCGCTGTGTTCGGCGTTCCTACAACGCCAACACATACGATCAATCAGAGAATGCTAACAATCAAATATAATTCCGATACTGTTATTGGTGCATTATGTTAGCTATTCATGGCACGTCGGGGCATTATATACAATAAAATGCTGAACAAGATAGACCCATTTACAACTTATGATTTCACAAGATGGAGAGTTTACAGCTGACGACAGGTAATTGGAACAGGGTGAGATAATATGCAACAAATAAGTTTAATACATACGGAGCCGCTGAGGCTCCGTTTACATATTATTGCGTTTATATCATTGCGTTCCCTCATCATTTCGTGTACTATTTTATACGATTACTATCGTTATGAAATTCACGTTGATTACCTTGGAAATAAATAGGAAACCCTGCATGCTGATGAGGTTTTCTAAGATTCTTGAATGTCTTTTTTCAGAATCTCCCAGCAAGCTGCCATCTTCGGAAAAACAATTGAAATTAACGCCTCGTAAGTGACATATTTTTTTACCACGCATTTTTTCCACAATTCGCAACCAAAAAAATATATTATGTTAAAGTTTTATATTCCAATAGCTGTCTTAACGTCATGTTGCAATTAGCTGACTTTTTCAATAAAACCAAAACTTTTTTTTTTCCAGTGGACGAGTTTTGTGTGTTTCTCAGTGTGTTGGTTATCCTGACGATGTTGCTCATGAACGTTGATAAACTCATTAAATGGTTTGTACTGTTATTTTACTATTTGATTATTATCATCACTTTTTCGATCGCTAATTGCACGGTCATTGTTGTAAAGGAATCCGTCAGAATTATAGCCATATAATGAAATGAAATTTACACGAATTCTTATTTCTTTCACTGTGTTGTCTTTTTTCCTTAGTTAGGAGTTATTAGTTGAAAATGTTGATTTTTCATCCTCTCTGAGTTAGAAATTTTGATCGAGAATTCTTTTCGTTTTCAAGGATCTGTCGAAAGCGCCATCAAGCGGTGGAAACCATCACGGAGAGTGACGTAGAAGCGGAAAAGGACCCGGATATTTACACGAACAAAATGTCCGTCATCAACATTGACGGAAAAATCAGCGACTCCATGATGAAAAAGTCTCCGAGCTTCATCAGTAGCCAACTTAAACATTAAATGGTGGGACTGAAGCTCCCCAGAACAACAGATACCTACCTCTAACTTCATGGAATTGCGCAACTGGCCAATTTGCATTTATTTATTTTGTGCTGTATTTGCATTTAATGTCATTATGAAATACATGTGTGAATTAATTTCGTTCCATTGTGCTGATAATATTTTATTTAGTAATATTTCATAGTGAATTTGATAGCATGTCCTCATACATATTTATACAATGAGATTGTTTTTTGTAAAAAAAAAAAAAAAATGCTCACATTTATCCGTTGGAAACTATAATTTTGTACATGTACACAGTTCTCTACATTGAAATGTTTGCATTCTTATTTGCCTGTGAAAATTGAATGTTGAAAATTGTATACTGATGAATAGGGATTTATCGTAGTAATGATATCATTTATACATGTATGATATAATTATAATGCATTTATTATCCACTTCACTGTATAGTTTCGTGTCCCATGTAGTGTGAAAAATAAAGTTTGCATATTTACATATCTATAGAATCGTTCTCAAAGTTATTCATACTTTCTACCATCTCAATATTCACATGTATCTTAATATATGTTCAACTAAAAGTCTATGCCATGACTAAAGGTCTATACTCTGATTTTTCCAACTCGTTTACACTGTTTTTAGCTGATATTTTTACGATGCTGAATGGTATAGTTTTATAACTTGGCATACTTCACCTCTGAGCTCTGAGTGAAACGGCAATTCTCTAATGAATTTCATACTTCTATCGTGAAAATTGAAAAAGTTAGCTATCTGTTCCAATGTTAAAATTAACCCAGTCATTGAATTTCGGGATTCGCACACAATTTTGTGCATTAGCTCGGTTTTATAGTGGAGCATTTTTTTCAAAATCAACATGTTTGTGTAGGGTACAACCTAATGTGTCTTCTGGTCTAAAGCTACAACAATATTTCGAATCCTGATGGATGTAAGCAAGACCAAATCCTGCAATATACTCAGATTCTCGTGAGCCCGTTTTGGGCTGAAACACACATTGAGGTACATTGTAGATTGATAATTTCTTCAATTTTTGTGATAGTAGTCTGAACTTTGGTAGAAAATTGCCGTTTGATTCCCAGGTGAATAATGCAGTTATAGAACGATAACATTAAGCATCGCAAAATATCGTCAAAAAGCGGTGTAAACAAGTTAGAAAAATCAAATTAGGGCCTACGTCAAATTATCAGTGTTTCCACTCAATTTCAGTATTATTTTGTGTTATTTACTAACGTCTCACGAAGCTACATTGCTTGAAACAGAGAGGAGAGGAGTACCAAACCACTCTATAATGGAGTTCTGAGTCAAAGACGGTCAAATTATTTGACAAATAAATGACAATAGTAATAATACTATAGATATTTGTTTTTTGTTTTTTGTTTTTTTTTTTATTTTTTTTTTTTCATATATAACAGCTACATTAACTATAATAATGATAATAAAGCATGTTAGATGTAATACATGTAAACTAGTAATTATCAGTACCCAGTTGCACGCCCTACGCGTGCAGGGCGTGTAGTTATTGTTAATTCACTGTGTTCTTCATTGCAAATTATCTCGTTTTAGTCTGTTCCTTTAGACATTTCGATTATTTTTGTTATATGAGGTTTTTTTCATAATCGCATTATCCTGCCAGCTTTTTGATATGTAGCCTACCACCCACGCACTTTGATATTATCGTGTCATGTTTTTTGTTTTGTCATCGACTATGCTTCGTTTGATGCCAACTACAATAGAAAGCAATTGGGTGCCATGAAAGTTTGTTTGGATTAATTAGAACTGTTGTTGATGTTATTAATGAAACAGGGAACAGTCTTTTTTGTTCAACTGCCAATACCGCTGTAATTACATATTCATAACTGTCAAAACTCGTGGAGTTTGGGTATATATATCAAATGTGCACGATCGAAAATAATAATTCATTCTGCAGCAAAATGGAGAAACACATTGAGGATATAGTCTTCCATTACGGTAAAAGTTATTGTTTATCATTATTCTTCACTATTATTCTACGATTACAAGTACTGGTAAAATAAGTGTCAGTTTGGCAAGATTTCTAACCGATAGTTGAACTTTACAGAAGACACCACACCGCATGTAGATGTTACACAAACAAGGGCAACAGATATTCCGCGTTCATGTAAGTAAATGTATTTTATGATCGGGAATGCCTGACTTCACAGGTATACTCTGATTTTTTGTCACCTCTATACATATGTATCTGTCCATAATTCAGTCACTGTAAAACGCGAGCATTTTATTTCGTGAAAGGTACTCGCGAAATTAAAAAAACTCATGAACATTCAGCTGTCACGAAAAACAAGTGAACTCGGCTATATATACTGAAAGCTATTAAGATGTAACTTCCACCTGGGAGCCAGACGGTAATCTCCCAAAAAGTTTCAGTCTTTAGCCGGAAAACTCGAATAGTTGGCAATTAAGGACCAATGTTCTAGCCAAATTCAAGAAATTCGCCGTTTGACTCCCAGGTGATGTAGGCCAAGTTATAACACAATACCATTCAGCATCGCAACAAAAAAAAAATTAGCCCAAGGATAAAGAAAGATTACCGGAATATGTACAGTTCAATAGGTTATCGGACCATAGGTTCGTAACCTGAAAAAAAAAACGATTTAAACGAGTTACTAAAAATCAAAGCAGGGTAAACACACCATCATTCTAATCATAAATTAATATAATTAGTTTCAAAGGTTCATATTTCCGTGACGTTGAATGGAACTGTGTCATAACGTGGCATTGCATACATCTTTTACAACACATGTAATGCATATGTTCCTGCCTTAAATTAGGATGTGTTTGACTTTTGTTTTCAGTAATAGAATTGTGTGTAGTTCTTGCTGTGGCGGCTGTTTTATTCGCTCTGTTGATGAACATTGACAAGATTGTTAAAAGGTAAGAGCATTTGTATTTTTTACGATTCTTAAAAAGGCCCAGGCGTATGCACACCCTCTAAAAAAACTCAAACATTGTAAAGTAGTACACATTGTGAAATTGTAGAAATGCAGTTTAATATTTTTCATTGCAGAATTCGGCACAAGCGCTCTCGAAGTGATTCAAAGCTGGGTCATGACGTCACGATTCTTGAAGACCCGGATCGATCGAAATGCAAAGTACAAGTTGTTGGCGAGATTGGAACGAAATACCCATCTATTTTGAAGAATTCCGATTTGATTCTAAATAACAATACATGTGAAAAAGGTGTACTGGTATAACAAAGAGACAATTTGCAAGTGGAGAAAATTGCATGTAATTCGACTAATTACTGATATTTTTAGGTTTTTGGGGAGTAACTAAAATCATGGGAAATAAAATTTGTTTGTGTGTTCTCGGTGATACCATACAAACAATAAACAATATACATGTTTATAAATGATGTTTTTTTATTATTACTAGTCACTTGAATAACTCACGATATACACTGTACACATAACGTAACATTACTGGTTTGACACAATAACATTTTCAAGCGTGTGTAAAATAATGATAAATGTTAAAAGCTATTCAATGATTCAATTAAAATAATAATCAATCCTGATCATCAGTTATCCGATTTTGTCGCCAGGAATAATCCACGCGGTTGTTTTTCCTGAAATAGAAACATCTTTCACACGGCAATGTGGTGAATAAATAAAAGTAGTGACTCGCACTTAGTATGCACTGCACAATATACATTGAAAGAAATAACATGTATACATAATACTGAATTACTGTACGTACTTGACCATGTAATATTTGACGCCTCCCATGATTATGGTCGCAAGGCACATCACGGCAATCAATGCGTACAAGCCATACACTGAAATACAAACAAATTTCAATATTTTCCACAATGTGAAAAGCATCTCGCATCAAATTATTTCGTGTCAATTACATGTTCAATTAATTGACATATCCATACACTAGATAGGCAAGTTAGAATGTTATAACTGCAAATGAATACTAGATTTTTTCGACTTCTGATTCATGTGAATTTTGAATATATTCCGTCCACTTACACAGATGGGTTTTATCGAAAGATGAGTCCGACGCGTCTGGATCTCCCGTAGTCAAGGGGTCAGTGATATTGTAAACTGTATAATTAAAATGAATGATGATGTCACATTGAATAAAATTAACAATAACAACAATTACTCTGTTTGATAATAACAAAATAGCCCAACAAATATATAGATTGTTTTTTTTAAATCAGGCTCACCTGTCCCGTTTGACATGTTTGCCGAGTAAAGTCAGAGAGCTCTCTGGTATAGTCATGATCTTTTCTCCCATCTATGCTGGTTACCATTATAGTAGCCATGGTAACATTTTGAATGAAAGGCGTGATTTTACGTAAAATGATGATCATTCCATGGAACTCCAAGGAACTGTTTCATTTTGGTTATATTTAGCCTAGCCCACTTGTGTTTAGCCCACCTAATGAAGTAATGGCCAATTTTTTGGTCGCACCGACTCGCACGAATTATCTAATGGTGCCTACAATATATTTCTTTCATTTGATTGCATAAACAAACTGGACTGATCAAATCACAATGTATTTGAAGTATTTGCAGTGTTGCAGAAAATATTTCCGCCCTTGGGGGCAGAAACTCATATTCTATGTGAACTAATCTCAAAATCTATAATAACCAATCAGAGTCCATTATCGAAGTCAGTTCCACATCTAACCAATCACAGCAATGGTCTGTCCCACGCTCAAACAATCACAATTCTTCTTCTGACACACACACACAGGATTATGGTTAGTAGATCTACCACATATATCTGACACTTAAAATACATACATCATGGTTTGTTCTATATTGCTCGTTTGCATGGACCCCGGCGAACTCCCATGGGCCAGGCCTACAGTACTAACACTGGGGTATACACATTTCGCCGGAGCCCAGACGTGGGTCATATGGAAAACCATGGAATAATTCATAATTTGTTTGTACCTAGGCACACTGATTGTGACAGAATATTACAGAGATTCCCTGTGAATAAGCAGTAGAAGCATTTACGGAAAATCAATCATAATCCCATACGAAATCGAATACAATGATAGGCCTGCCGACGCCATAAGGGCGTATTTTTCAAACAAAGTTCGTAGACGATTTTGTTCAACGCCGTGTAAATTGAACATGTCATATGAATGTATTTCATTTTAATTTCGTGCTTTGATGCACCTTATCCTAAAAGATAAGCTTTACGTATTCAACTTGTCTTGTATAATGGCCGAATATTATTGTCAATATTCCTTTTTAAATGTAAAATGCAATAAAAAAAATCTTCATGGGTGTTTTTTTTCTCGCTAACCTCCGCTGTGAAGCGCCTATTTGCGATGATTCGCTGTACCTGTTTATTAGGCCAAAATGACACAGATGTATAGCCCATGCAAAGATGTTTTATTTATGCCCACGGTATCAACCTCCTTGTGAATGTTTCCGAAACACCTTTGCGAATAGACTTTCAAAGTAATCTTTTTATTGATCCAATTTTATTGAGAACCAAAACAAATCGATAGTCATAATTGTTTCACTGTGACATGTGGTTCTTGGAATTCTTGCTGTTATCTGAAAGAACAAACCCGATCATATTTGAAATACCTTGTATGAAAATAGGGGATTCGAATGAATAATCAACGTATTAGATGGCACATTCAGACAAGTCTAAACATGAATGTAATGTATAACAATACAAAACATAACTAAAAGTTCAGAATGAAAACGAAAAATTCATCCCAAAATAGTAATAATAACTAAACTATAGAGACGATCATTATCAGCTTGCTCATATACATTATATGATTTAGGTCAACTAAACGATACCCGTTAAGTCGAGAGGTCGTTGATTCGCGATGTCGATCAGTACTCCAGGCAGGTGACTGTGACAGTCGGGCTGGAGTGCCAGTCGTTGTTGCTGTCGGCCTCCTCCCAGCCTCCTGTCGCCGCGTCCGGGTTAAGGTTGTCAGTCACCCAGCGGGTCCCTATCGGGGGGGGCGGGGGTGGCATGAAGGAATGATTAAGGCGATTTGTTTTTTTATTTTTTGGTTTACGAACGATGGATGAAAAAATGTTTGGTCGGAGGGAGGAATGAAAATAAAAATAAAATTGATTCAAATGTAGTGTCGGGGAAAATAAAATCTTTGAAGAGTATAAATTATGCTTAAAAGCATAAATCAGGAATAATGAACAGTTTTTTTTTTATTATAAATGCACAAAAACAAAAAATGTTCTTTTGTTTCAAAGCAAAAGTAACACCTCGTGAATACGCCTGATGCAAACTCAAAAAGATTTAGCTCCTTTCAACATTTTAAAATTTCCACATGAAAAAAATTGCTATCGGAGGAAATAAAAAAAAAATCTCAATTTTATTTTTATTGTCAAAACAGAAAATTTAGGGTCGGAGGGTTTGTAAACCAAGAAATAAAAAATAAATCGCCTAACGGACGAAATGCAGTGCAATTTTTTTTTTAATTTATATTTACCTTCTTTTCACACGTCAATTACCAATATTGTTGAGTGAAGTAACGTTTATAGGACAAATGCAAATTACAAGAATCGAAACTGAAAAATGAAACACGCTTTGCATGGCCGTAGTTTCGTTTTGCCCTTACCGAATCAACTTGAATTTTTTACGTCCTAATTGGGTGTCGAGCAATTTTTACCATTTTTCAGTTAGACTTCTAGCTTCAAAATTAAAATTTTAATTTCAAAGCAGTCAAGAATGAGATATCCCATAAATTCCATTGAATCCACAGGCATTTCGTCATGTTTATGCCCCTACGGAATAAACCTATTGTGGTGATTCTGCGTCAGAAGACATTCTGGAGTATTTCAAGTAAATACACTATTTAAAATATAGTCAGCCCAAGTAGTTTATGCGATCGTATGATCAAGTGATCATATATGAAATATACTTGTAATCATAACGTTGTGATAGTAATTTGCTGGGTGAACCTACCGAAGAAAAGGCTGCAAGGCACGGCTCCTGCGAGCCACGAGCTCTCCTCCGAGTAGTAATACAGGTAGACATAATTAAGCACGTCGCTCAGGTATACAGGGAGCAGTTCGCCGTGAGGTCCCGCACACGTCATGTCCGGTACCAGCGTGTATGTGCCGGGTACGAACGGCCGCTGAGTTGACAACGTGACGCCCGCTATCTCATAACGCTGGCAGACTGGTGGAAGGGAAAAAGTTAGTGTTGGCGTTTGTTATTTTTGTGCATATGATGAATGAAGCATTCAATTTTTTAAAGACTTAGGGCGAAGTTTGCCCCCGAAACCCCGTAAGTCTAAACAACGAGACATTCTGCTCAAAATCTACCATCGTGTGAAAATAACAGTCCTGTGTCTCTTGAAAAAGTTATATATATTCAGTTCGGCGATATTGTTACTATTATAACAAACGAATGTATTATTTCGATCGTTGGACCACTGACCTTTAGGCTTATAGCACCACATGGTTTTGCGCTTTCTCGGTGCACAGCAGGCTCCCATACACATGCACTCGTGGTTCGAGACGCCCTTCCAGCCTCCGTTCTCACGGAGGGAGTTCGCTAAGAGGGGCTCACACACTGGTTTGTGTGCGTATGGGGGGGGGGGAGGGGGTAAATGGTTCTATAAGGGTATTTGGGTAGTTTATCTCAATTTTTGAGTAGTTTATCTTGATTTTTTTTCCATTGTCTTGTGGGTGTTTTTTTTATTATTATTTTCTATGTACTTTACTTACGTTGAGATTTTTTGCGCAAAACATCTGTAAAAAAACAAACAAACAATAATTGCGTTAGTTGATATTTTCTTCGCTGATATATTTCAGTATTGTTTACAATTTCAGGATATCCAATGATGTACCTTAGCAAAAAAAACCTAAATATCGGTTTGAAATGATTCGGGAACATTTGAGTCTTTTGTTTCTATGCTATATGCCTACCCGCAAACTTAAGATAACAAACTCCATAGGTTTTGAATTCTGTATTCAAACATGCGGATTATATTGGCATGTCTTTGTTTTTGTAATATTAACTGCACCCTCGGCCCTAGGCACTAGGCTGCAGACTTGGAGCTCGATATGTTTTGGATTTGCGTATGATCACGAATTAGGCCTGCGTGCAGACTTTTTGAATCACTTGGCGCAAGGTAAGCTTTGAATTTCGTATTATCCTCTGACTTTTCGAAACACTTGGAACTCGGTAAGTTTTTAATATCGTACTATCGTACTACCGTACTACAGCAGACATTTTAAAACACGTGGCGCTCGGAACGTCGGTGTTTTTTATATAATCTGTAGTTTTTTTTAAAGAAATCCGAGCCTTTTTAAAACACTTGGGTCGATAGGTTCCGGTTTCTATATTATTACCTGTAGTCTTTTTAAAACACTTGGGGCTCGGTACGTCATGGTTTCTGTACTCCCAGCAACAGCCTTCCGTCAGGCAAGATTCCCTGTCGGAGAAGGACACACCCTCCATACATTTTTCTCTATCCTCTGGGAAAATCGAGCATTCGCAACCTGCCAAATAAAAATGTAACAAAATTTGAACGGGATAAAAACTGAACCAACACACAATCTTTACCTTAGATGTTGTGTGTGTGTGTGTGTTTTGATCGTACTGTTTGCAAATATTTGTATTTATTAATTGTATCATTGATTCCCGATTTGTCATGTATTGAACATGTTTAGTGCAAGTTGTATTCGCTGCGGTTAGCCGTAAACAATATTTTTTTGCAAAATATTTCATAACATTGATCATGAATCAACAAATCAACGCATTTGTAAAATGTTGATGGAGAATAAGCATTGTGAAACTGACCTGAGATACAGTTCACTTCGTCTTTTCCGTCCGGGCACTGTTCCGTTCCGTCACACTCCATCGCACACGTAACCCCGTCCTCGCAGTCAAACTCCTCCGGGCCACAACGCTTGGTTAATGCCCGCTTGTAGCGCGGGCCCGCGTCCCTCCTACTCGCTGATTGGATAGAAAAGCAAACGGATCTTACTGAAATAAATGTATGATATCTTTCAAATGCTCTGTTGGGAAGTCATTCTCTACTGTGTTCCACAAAGTCTACAGTGATTTTCACTCAAATTGTTATTCCCCTGTTAAGAAACACAAATTAAAGTTTTATTCAATTATCTAAGATATTTTGCGCCAAAATCTAACTGGACAAAGTTTGAGAAAAAGACGAACAACAGTGGAACCGAAGCAAAATCAACCTATATTTTCAGCCATATGAGTGAGAATTGAACACTGAATTGAGAATTGAATAAGAATTGAAATCTACGGCAGGACACTTACGATGCGTTTCGTCATTTTCAGGAATACATTGTTCCCATGTCGCCTCCACACACTCATTTCGCATGCAGACTTTTTTATCACGACATTTGGGGTGACAATCACCGAATGGGCCTGGAATTATCATATGTTAAGGTCGTTCACAAATAAACTATTACTACTTAAATATTTACACAGTATTGAAATAGTTGGTAGGCCTAATGAATGGCAAGTATCAACTGCTTTTACATGAGAGATCACCACTTCCTCCTCCATATATATCCAAGCTAGTCTAAACTAGCCGTGCTGTCGCTATACCAGCAACACTGTTTTATCGCCTAATCGCGCCCGTTATTGCAACTCGATCCATTGTCATGAAACCTGATAAAGCATCGTTTGAACATACCAGTCAGAGCTGATCTGGCATCAGACGCTCTCTTCAAATGGCAGTGTATGAGTTTTCTCACGACAGCCGCTAAATAGCGTGTCAACTCCAGATTTTATCCATGAAAGGTCAATTTCAAGGTCACTTTTTGGTTCGGTACCGATACGGACGTTATCTCTAATCATATCGATTGAGCTAGCAATCGGTATTTCAACCCCAAGTTAATCCAAGGTCAAAATCAAGGTCACATGATGTATATGGTCATATGAGGTCGATTCCATTCTTTTTTTCCCCACAACTACGCAACACAAATTGAAAAACAGCATTAAAGCTATATAATCACTTTTAGAATTGACAAAATTAATTCATTCTGTGGTAGCTTTATTTTGTCTATAGAATGAGATATCGTACAAATTTGGGTTTGAAAATGTGTATTATGTGCCTAAATTGAGTTGCCAAATCAAGATTCAAATCATTTTTTTCCTCAAAGCGGCCCGCCTAGCGAGCGATTTCTACACACAGTCTCGTGACGTCATTGGTATTTGTGTAGATACTGTGGCAACCGGCAATGTAGGCAGGCCGATCATTATCTATCCAGTGTTTTCATGCACGATTAACGGCAATTTTCTGAGTATCTGTTGTCGAACTGTGCATATTTCCTACATATTCCTGACTCTCTCGAGATGTAGTTTCAAGTATGCGTGACAAACAAGAACGCTAAATTTGGCTGATTTTAAAATTGATTCCAACTTTAAAAATTTATATGATACATCGCGATCAAAATTCGTCCCAGCAAATATCTTTGGAAATCGTTGATGCGAATTAAACATCATGTGATTTTTAGGATCATCGGAAGATTTGATCATATAAAAATTATCCGCTTCGTTCGTTCTTAATATTGGAGCTTTTATATCATGTATAATGATCCCCATGAAAATCAAAAGGGGAAACAAATTACAGCTTATCATGCACTCACAAATTTTCATAACAATCCATCTAAAACTGTGATTTTGCGCGATTAAGAGACAAATATGGAAATGCGGCGGTAAAAATCATGACAAAAAAGTATCTCCGACTTGTGTTCCATAAATAAAATACTATAAAAAATAATTATCAATTTCCGAACCATAGAGAAAGACGTATATATGCTAATGAATATTATAATAAATATACAAATACAACTAACTGATCGCTGAGCAGAAAGCCAAACACAGCAATGCGACTAAAATCCGTAACATCTTCCCTGAAACATAAACATTAATACATTAATGATGAACCCTTAGAGAAAAAAACAAACATTATATATATAAGTAATGGTATTTTAATGTTCAAGTATTAGATGACCTTTCTTCTGTCCTTATCTGAAAACATACCTTTGTTCGTGAGTACGTTGAAATGAAGACTGATGATCAAATTGACAAACCTTAAGCATTTAAAAGTCATTTATAATAAATTCTTCCAGCACTGGAGCCAAGCATGACAACTCACCAATATTTCTTTTCTTAGATCCTTCGCACTTACAACTATAAGGGCGTTATTCAATAAAACGCCGACTGAGGTTTTCCAAATATGCAGCAAGGCGGCAATCCCAATATTTCAGTGTATATGTTCAGCAGTATTACTTTCAAAAACATCTGTGTTTGTTGCATTGATTTTCTGCAACACTGTCCAAATATACACTGGCTAAATAGTTTATGTTGATTCTGTTAGAATCAACAGAAAATGTATCACTCGCTTGAGAAAAAAGATACCGCTGCTTGAGGGTGTCACATGTTTAATTTAGATGTACGTAAAATATCTTGACATATTTTTTTCTACATTCCCATGTCAAAAACGAACACTTTGCGTCATGTAACATCAGTTTATTGAGCGTTAGCATATTTTAAAGTTCAGTTTGTGCTGTCTGTTTTTGGCGAAGCTTTGCCAGATATTTTATCAATATTGTTGGAAAACTAATATCTGAAATGAAAAGAAAACTCATAAATTATTTACCTTTGTATGTTTTTAATGGTGTTGAAATTCTGATCTACACATGAGCGTCGAGGCAATGAATTGTTTTCCAATATTCTAAGCATTTGTTTACGGAGGGAATCTGTTTTTAAGTGTTATGGACCCAAGTATTGAACAGAGTTAATGTCATTGTAAAACTAACTTCGTGTAGGCTACACGTCAAATTGCATAATATCGGAAATAAATACACACGTGCTTTATTCAACTCCAAAACAAATACATGTATACTTGGCTAATGGAAACATCGATACTGAAATAAAGCGATGCCTTGTGTTTATTTCTTCCTAAATCGATTTTTCATGGAAAGAAAGCATTATAGAACAAAGATATCGAAGATATAATACAATAGGCGAATCCAAAATAATACACTCAGACTGAATTGAGTGAAATAATTTAGGAGCGGATCCAGGTGGAGGTACATCCATCCCCTCCCCCAACCACCCCTCCGGAAGTAAAGTGTTACCAATGTTCGACACAGTAGGGTAATTTGAATCTTATGGAATTTTAGCCGAGATCCGAGATCCACGGCTGCAATGGACTCGATTCAAGTTCTTCGGGTTCCTTTTGGACTCTTCGGGTCCCCACTGCCCCTAATTCCTGGATCCGCCCATGGCTATTGAATATTACACACATCTCTATATCACCGTGTACGATTCTTTCATTGAGAATCGGTGGAGAGACAAGTTTGGACGCATTCCAAGTTGAACTGAAGTCAATATTTTTCAAGCCGGTGATAAACTACAGAATATCTTGAGGGTATAATAAAATTCCAACAATTTCATTCATTTGTGGCCCATACACTTTTTAGAAAATACATTTTGTCGTTTTTAATGTAACGTACAACCTTTTGATGATCTAGCCGCAGGCTTAGGGACTGGTATTTCCATTTGACCTGGTATTTTGAAATTGTGACATAAATCTTACGAAACATTTGAAATAGTCCAGCTTCCCATGTTAATAATGTTTTCATGGAAATATTATTGCCCGCGTTCAGTCAATTAGTTGTCGTAAGGATTGTTCTGTACAAAGGCCCAGACGATAATATTTTTATCGCGCCGGTATTTCTTGTTTCAGGTTACCATATCTATGGTTCCATAAGCGATGCGTCAGTCGTTCGTCGGCGTCGTCTGTCCATATTGTTGTCTTTAAAATATACGAGTGAAGCTTTCTGGAATTTTACACTAAAATGCCTAAAATAATTTTATAAGGAGCTATTATTATTATTTTTTTCGTGTTGTTTTTTTTACATGGCGGCCATTTTTGTCGAAAATCGGCCAATCTCTTATTTTGACGGCCCTCAGATTCGCCTCATTTACCTTTGCGAAATGTATAAGTTTCGTTGCCCTTGTATCGCCGGTCTGCATGTGGTGGCCATTTTGATTTTTTGGACAGGTCCTAAATGGGACTATTGTTAAATTCTCTTATGCTTATAATGGGACACATTATCCCTAATATTTCACATAATATTGAGATCAGAGATTACGAATCAATTGTGAACATATGGGAAATGTTCTATATATGTTGAATGTCCTCTTTACCTCGAATTTGACATTTGACCTAATTTTCAAGATCACATGACAAAATGGCTAATATCTCGGTTATTATCGAATTTACAGCTCACGAATCAATTGTGAACATAATAGAAAATGATATACATGTGAACTGGACATTGTCATCAACTTGAATTTGATCTTTGACCTCACTTTCACATCTCGTTTATCATCAACTTTACAACTTGAGAATCAATTGTGGATATACAGAAAATGATATGTGCCGAATATTCTGATGACCTTTAATTTAAACTTTTGATTCTTTTTCAAGGTCACAGGACAAAAATGGCTAATATTTATCTTATTATTGAATTTATAGATTAGTAATCAGTTGTGAATATATAGGAAATCATATATGCTGAGTATTCTTGTGACCTTGAATTTGACCAGTGACCTTAATGCCAAGGCCACGGGACAAAATAGCTATTATATTGTCCAGTAACATAGCTTATACTCGGATTTTTCTAACTCGTTTACACTGTTTTTCGCTAATATTTTCGTGATGGTGAATGCTATCGTTCTATAACTTGGCATACTTCACAAAGGAGTCAAACGGCAATTTTCTACCAAATTTCAGACAGCTATCGCGAAAATTGAAAAAGTTGGCAATCTACCTCAATGTTAAATTTCGGCCCAAAACGGGATCTCGAAAATCTGGGCATATTCGAGGAATTGGTCCTGTTTACATCAATCAAGATTCAAAATATTCTTGTAACTTTGAACCAGAAGATACATTGGGGTGTACTCTACACAAACATGTTGATTTTGAAACATTACTCCGCTACAAAACCGAGCAAATGCACAAAAAATTAAATTAAATAATAGGGCTAAATTTAACATTGGGGTAGATTGCCAACTTTTTCGATAGCTGCGATAGCTGTCTGAAATTTGGTAAAGAATTGCCGTTTGACTCCCAGGTGAAGTATGCCAAGTTATAGAACGATAGCGTTAAGTATCACAAAAATATTAGCGAAAGACAGTGTAAACGAGTTAGAAAAATCAGAGTATAGTTCTTGGGCTAATTCTTGACTATGTATGGTCACCAAACACGTGCATTTGCATGAACTTACATCTTGGTTTGGTGGTCATTTCTGGTAACATCAAGCAGTGAACTGGATTAGGTATGCTTTTATTTTTGTGTGTGTCTCATTTAGAAAATAAAATAAACGTGCAAATATGGAAGTTAGTGTACATGTATTTCACACAGTGATGTGTATATTCAACGTACATTACCGGTAATACCATTGCATTAAATATGAATGGAAAGTCACACAATAATATATATATATATATGGAATATACAATCCCACCACAGATCATATTAGATTGTACACATAACAGAGGAAAATGGTACATGTTCAATAAACCATGTAAATCACAAATATTCTTATGCATTCCAAGTCACTATTTCTGAATGAAAAGCAATGAGAAATTCCTGATAGGTGGTGAATATGATGTACATATATTTAACATGGTTAAGTAGTTCCCTTCCAAACTAGCACCAAAAATCAATACACATTATCGTAAAGATCTATTATAATGTATAAAACACACAATGCCATTATTTATTTACAAATTTCATTCAACATTGCATAATTACAAATTAATAACACCATAATACTATTAGTACAGGCCTTGTATCTACCATTTTTTTTTACTACATACACATGGTAATCTACTGAGTAGATATTCTAATATATCACATGAATAAATGATTGGAAACCAGCAGGTTAATTTTACTCACGATTCAATGGGTTAATTTCAAAAGGCTTACAGTATACAAAATGGTGTACGATGAAGTATTACTATTTACACATTAGCTCAAGTTGTTACAAATGCAAGTCAAACAGTTCCCTGTTACAGACTAACAAAGATCAGGTTAAAATGTTCAGGCAGTAACAAATAACATGAAAAATGATACAATTCACAGAAAATATCATAATCATCAGCTGTAATATCTCTGCAATAGCGATAGACTTATACTGTATGGATATTTAAGCCTTTGCACTATTTCTGTGCAGTGATACAGACTTCATCTCCCTGAGTGATGCGGCTGGGACTACTTTGTGCCCCGCCGCTGGAACTACTTCCAGCAACATCCGAAACGTGGTTTAGCAACATGCCAAAAGCTGCCTGGAAGATAAAACAGCAAGAAAAACTCATGCAAACCATGTAATATTTTGACAACCTGACAAAAAAAATTTCATTTATAGACTAATAATATATAAATATGAACTCAGAAACGCCAGAAGAAACTATGGTAGCGGTATGTATTGAACGAGTATGTCAAATAATCTGAGTATATTACTCAGTTTAGCACATTCAGCTGACAATATATGTAGCCAGTGATATATCATATTTATGAGTGTTACATCCATGCATGTACATCAGAACACTTACCCGTCTGTTGCGAGAAGTGAGGAGAGACATGAGCGGGTCACTGGACCTCTCTCCAGACTGCTGGTCTACGCAGATCATTTGACATCGTAGACATCGACGCTCCACCTGTGGAGGTGCGGTCGGATAGTGTAGCCATAGTGTGACATTGTTTTAATTTTAATATTTTTTTCATTATTGTTTTATTTACCTGTGCTAGATACAAGCACATTGAGCAGCTCATGGCTCGGAAAGCACTATATAAAAAATAATTTAGAGATATCAAATGATATATTTGTCGCATCGTTTTTATGTGTATTCTTTGACCATGCTCAGTGATTTGTCGGCTTTTTAATATGGCAAGACGACTGGCAGGAACTTTCCATGGTCAAATAATATGTATTTTCATTATTTATCACGATATTTATTATCATACATTTGTTTAAAACTTACCAAGAGATAATTTTCAAAATAAAATTCAAGCAGTCCCGTGCCATAATCAACCAATGTATCCATCATGATGCATTTACCTTATCCGACAAATGGGGGAAGGTATCGTATTGGAGCCTACCTGGAAGGTCTGTGTTCCGATGATGATTTGAGACCATGTTTCCTCGACATAAGGCTCAGACGCCGATATCACAAGGTTCGCTCGGAACTGGTTCAGTAACTTTTCAGCATCGGCTTCGAAAAGGAAACAGTAAAATTATGTTGATTTGAATTTTTTCAGTGCATTTAATAAGGTTCAAATAAATTAGCAATATAATGATTAAATCATACAAAACATTTCAGATGATTCCACACAAAAAAGTATCAGTTTCTATTTCAAAATGTGGGTTAATTCCCATATCCCAACAACAATTTTGGGGAATTTCACTAGCAAATATTACCCCCCAATTAAACCAATTTCCACTGCAAATATACAGAAACATAATAGAGTAATATAATACAAACCAAAAGGATTGTCTTCTGTGGTGTGCTCCCGAAGTTTTCTGCTTAAGAATTTTACCGAAGCACTGTTTATGAGCAGGTACTGTGCCTCGTTCGCGAGCGAGAGTTTATCTCGTTTGTTGTGATGGAAAGGATCTAAAACAGAAGACATCCACGATGTTCACAGAAATTCCACAAATGATTTACATATAATGTTAAAACATGTCTAAAATAGATCATTTTCATCACTTCACAATATTATTGCAGATGTCAAAAGGTGAGAAAATGCTTCAATACATCTACACAGCTTTGATGAGTACTCTATTTTCTCATATCAAATATGACATAAATACTGTATAATAATCATTTATTAAATATAAATATATATAAATTCTGAAATTCAATGTTTTTATCTACTGTGCCTATCACATATTTATAACTTCACTCCTAACATAGAAATGTAACTCAGTATAGTTCTATGCTTGTACACACCCATATCAGCCTGGCTGACCAGTCTCAGTCCTGGTTTATCGAGCGCCCTCTGTAGCCAGCCTGCCACACCATCCCCACAGTCCAGACCTCGGATCCTGTCAGAGATAAGTTTCCGGTTCAAATTTTTTCGCATATATATAAAAGTATTTTCAATGAGATGGATAAACAAGCTTTTAGAGCACTTAATACTCTCCTCTAAAGTTTTCATGTTTACATTTCTCCTGTATGAAATTTGAAAGTATTTGAAATATTTTATGTGATGGTCAAAACACTGCCAATTTTTTGTTTTTTCTAAAAAAAACGTGTTTCAATAAGAACGCTTAAAGTGCATACATTTCTGCAATAACAGTGATCAAGTAGTCAACTATATTACTCACAGTTCAGCTTACATAATTATGAAATCTAAAAAAACAATATGTATATATATAGATATAGCATCTCCCACTCACCTATCAGTGCAGACTCGTGAGTCACAGACATCCAGCTGTTTGCCTCCACTCGCGTTATGATCCAGTGGTACGCTGAAGTCCTCCATGCCTGTGAGAAAACCAATGAATATTGAGCTAGCTAAGCGCGGAACACATGAAACCTAGTGTTGATCATAAACATCATAAAAATTTACATGCCTAAAAACATAATTCCTGCTAACTTCACATTTCAACATCTGAGAAAATCCTTTATACATTAAAGTAAAATTCATCCATCAGTGAAACACACTCTTTGTGAAACACACTCCGTAGTTTTGTTTTGGATGATTGGATCAACTTGAAATTTTGTGTTTCTCAATTGGGTACCATGCCGTAATTGTTCACAAAATTTCAGAATTATATCTCAAAAATTGAAAAAGTTGGCAATCTAACCCAATGTTAAATTTCAGTCGAAAATGTGATCAAGTAAATTTTAACAAATTCAAGGCTTTTATCGTGTTTATGTCCATACAGAATGAACCTATTGTGTTGATTTAGAGTCGGAAAGCATAGTCGGTTTATATTGAGTAAATATGTGTATTCTGAAGCAATATAACTGTACATCGAATAAAAATGTTGTTTTTTGTGCAGACTGAAATTCCATGTTGGGACCGAAATTTAACATTGGGTTAGATTGCCAACTTTCTCAATTTTTGAGATTGAACTCTGAAATTTGGTGAAAATTACGGCATGAGGCCCAATTAATACACACAGATTTTCAAGTTGATCCGATTGTTTATAACAAAACTACTTCCAAAAAGCGTCTTTCACTGATGGATGAACTCGAGTATAGTAGAGTACCATTTTTTTCTACAATGGGATCAATTCAATTCCCAAGGTTAAAGGGCACACACTGATTTATCATTGGTGATAAACTCTAATAGAGCATCAATAACTTTAACAACTTGAATATTCATGAATTTTTCATATTGAATATTCACAAAATGTAATCAACGCTCTCACCTGGATACTGTAGTATGAGTCGACCTTTCTTCCGATCAATTATCGGCTGGATGCGACACATCAGTGGCTCCCTCTTCTGGTTGAGACAGTTCCCGGTTTCTGTGACAACCATCCACTGTCTGTCATACAGAAAGCCTCGAGGACCAATCTCACAGCTTTCCAACTGCGAAGAAACATGTTTTTTAAGAGGTTTTAGGGATACCATATTTTCTAATTTCAATGTGCTGTAAATACTCCATGTGCTGTAATTAGTGTTTATCATTGGTGCACTCAGTTTCAAATTTTTTTTTTTTTTTGAATAAATAACATGATGAATTCTATTGAAATCCTATTGACGAAACATGAAAATTCCTTCAGAAATGAAGAGGATTTGCCATTTTGCAAATGCGAAATACCTGAACCGCTGCACAAGACTTGACAGGGTAGATGAAAATGTGAGTCAGCTTCACTTTCCCGATCTTCTTCGGAGAAGAACTTTCACAGCTCGTCTGGGAACTTAATCTACGTCGTCGCCCCGTCGCATCGGTCAAGCCTAAATTCTCAGTGCTTGTTTGCGAAGTCAAGCGATGTTTGACCAGCCCCTCCGAATATCTGCGCAACCCTTGCATGCTTGCACTGGGGTGCTGTGAGAAATACTCGACGAAGCACTGCCTGATGAAGTCGATAAATTGCTGGGCGTCGTCCAACGTCGACATGTAGCCGAGGGACACTCTGATGGAACCGGTCGGTTTTCCGTCAATGAGGTCAACATCGTCACCACAGACATGGCCAGCCTGCATGGAAAAGTCAATTTCGCTCGCCATAGTTTCATAATTCAATGTATTGCATTGCATTGTGCATGTTGTGAGGCAATCAACATTATAAACATAAAATCATATCTAGCACCACAAAAGTGCTCAGCTGTTTTTTACTGTGTTCATTCATTAAATTATTCATAAAATACAATGAATTACTTTTAATTATATTAAAATATTCATGAAATACAATAGAGATTTAACTGAACCATGTATGTGTGTACAGGTATTTGATATCATACCCTGAAGTGTTCCTTGGCCTTTTGGGCAGGTATTTCCAGCAGACGATGACAGGCTCCCAAGTTACAGAAACAGCCAACACGAAACTGGATATTGTAAACGGTGGCCAACTTCTCAATCTGCAAGCGTAATCATTTTCATTTATGTAGAATTTATTGTCATTTATTGTCATTGTCTTCATCAGATTTATAAATCAAACATATTCCATGTATACTGTCACCAGTGAGAAAAGGCAAACATATATATGAAATATTGAATTCGAACTTGACTTCAAGGTAGAAATTCCCGAAAAAAAACAACCAAATACTGACCTCAGAGAAGCCGATATATTCTCCGTCTTGACTCAGGATATTGAAGTTTACGACGGGTCCTTGTGTCTTGATGTCCTCGAAGTCTGTCTCCTGGTAGAGTTCAGCCACCGGCCGACCATTCTTGTGACGCATCGCCTTCAGGGAGTGGTGGATGTAGCGTGCCAGGTGGAACGTCTGCTCGCAAACGTTGGAGATTGTGCCTGGGAATAAGAAATATATCAGCAAGTCTCTTTAGATGACCACAACATAATTTACGCATATGTTTTGAATATTCAAGTTAGTAATTTGTCACAATCTGAATTCTTTTTGGCATATTTAGAACTTGATATTTCAGATTATGGTAAAAATAATGGTACCAGAAGAAAGTTCCCTATTCAAACTCCATACCAGCAATTTTCTGAATCGATTCAAATCCATGCTTCAAAGCTATGATGTCTAGGAAAGCAATGGTGCCATCTTCAAATCTGCAAAACAATACCACAGCCACATATATATGATGTTACAATAGATGTCCCGACAGTAGTGAATTTGCCCAATATATTATATATATATACACGTATACATGAATATATCAGGAATATTGAGGAAATATATATCATGTATAATATATGCATGATACATGAGTACACTCCCGGACCTGTCAGTCATATTCTTGTTTTTCACATGGTAATCCTCTGTTGCTATGGCAACATGAACTGTCCCTCCTCCAAAATATGTCTTTTGCAGCAGATTGATTCTGTCATTCCTCACAAGCAGTGCACCTGTAATTAAATGACATTTAAATAGTAAATATATTGATTATTGATTAACGACTAAATTGTCATGCGAGTCTAGGGTATAAAATCTTACATTACAGTAACCATCCCTTATTCTGCTTACTAATGACAGAAAAAACAATTTTAAAATCCAAATATCCAAAAGAAAAAAATTCAGTCTTCTCAAACTCACCGAGCCCAGTTGGAATACCGAATATTTTATAGAATGACAACGTCACAAAATCCGGCCGACATTTTTTCAAGTCAAGGTCCGATGTTGACACAAGAGCGGCTGCATCGAGAAGAATGAAGGTTTGCTTGCAGCCGGTGGCTTTGCTGAACGCACTTTCCAATCCCTGAAGCTTGTCAACCCAATCCAGTGGATACTTGAAGCCAGAGAAGTTGCTCTGTGCAGGGAACGCGAATAGGCAGTTTCCTGAACTATGAGTTTTGGTTTCATTCGCAGGTGAGTAGATCGGCTTGAGGCTTTCCGGAGCAGCACAAGGATCTTTAACTTTCCCATCTTCAAACTGCACGGGAACGCATATGACATGAGCGTCTCGCGATTTTGCAATTTCCCGCAGGCCGATCACGGAAGTGTGGTTGTCTTCCAGGTAGGCGAAGCAACCCCCTGAGGAAGCGGCGTTGTTCCCCTCCTTTTCCTATACAATAAAAATTCATTACAATTTAGAAGCAGCTACATGACTGTATGCCATATATCTACATGAACAGGATGTTGATAGATACATTTTTGCCACTTACTATACTATTATTTGTACCAGTTTATGTTATGAATGAGACATGATGTATCATGGAAGCTGCTACAATTATGTCATCCAGCATGATATACTGGTGATAGGCTACATGTATGCTATTGGGAATTGTTTTATTGTCTTAATACGAAACTGACCAGGCAAGTTGCTGCACCGCTGAAGTCAAAGGTATCTGCGACAACCTTCAAAGCACTGGTGCATCCACTGGTGAAGATGACTGTGTAGTCATCTGGTGTCACATGGAAATGGTGCAATACCCTGCAAAGGAGGCATCCATTCATCATCGGTCTTAAGTTATTATGATTCAAAACTACTTTTACATGATGTATATGTATGTTACATGTTGTATGTAAATGAGCTTGTATACTGGTGTATATGTGTTCAATATTCATGTACGTCCAGTATATCATGAAACTACTAGTATGCAAACATCATGAACATGACATGAAAAAAAAAGAAACACAAATTTCTTATCATTCACCTAAACAATTGATATGAATTACATCATATTTACCATGTTTACATGTACATGACATAAATTCAGCACTTTTGAAAACTAACTTGAAAGCTACATCTATAGATGTATTTAACTTGAAACATAAGAACATCAGACCTGACTCGAGTCTGTTCCACCGTATCAGTGGTAAGTCGACTGCTCTCACTCGATCCATGAGGGTTTCCATAGACATTGCTGATGAGGTCGTCATGGAAACTTGTCAGTACGCTCTTGGGATAGAGCGTAGACCCAGCGTGATCCAGGTAGACCAAGCCTATCAGAAATGGTAATGGGTAGAGTGAGCATGACCAGCAAATATAATTAGATATTGATTTATTGCTGTGTCAGTCATCAATGTGCAATCGTACATGTATACAGGTTGACGATCTATTAGGATATGTGGCACTTTATTACTGTGTTTGGTCAGTTTGTCCAGGGAAGAAAACGTTCACATCACGAAAAGACTAGAAGTTCAAATTTACGACAACAGTAATAGATAATATGTTGCTGACCCTGTATAGCTACATACAGAATTATATCTAAACCTATTGTTGTCCAGGTGAACATTATGAATACACAACATGCTACTATCGATTCCTGACGTTTACTCGTTAGATCTTGTCCTATCTGAGAATGTTACGGCTGCGGAATTACCCAATAACAGGCAGTAGGCCTTATCTCTGTCAGTGTACTGTCAGTCAGACAGCCAGTCACAATGAAACGTTCTCTTGAATCGCCTTTACTGGGTTGCGCATGCGCAGTCAAGTTTTACAAGTGTTGGAACTGATTTAACGTAGTCCGCTACAAACAGTGAGGTAACGGAGAGTCAAAATTTAAAATTCATTTCTTGAATATTATCTCTTCAAAATTACATTATTTTATAGAGTAAATGATCAGCATCCTAATACAGAAAAGAAAATAGGGGGTCACCGTGCTCGTTTCTCCTACATATTCGATCAAAATCACACATATTTACCTAAAATGACATAAATTCTAGCATTTTTGCACATTTTTTTGTCCATATTCACATCTTGCATCGTGTTTTCTATGCGAACGGATACGGTGACCCCCTATTTTCTTTTCAGTTTTAGGATGCTTATCAGTTATTCTATAAAATATATCGTTTTGAAGCTCTAGATTATGTTGATACAGGTATTTATTTTAAAGAACCCTTTGACCCCCTTTCCTCACTGTTTGGAGCGGACTACCTTAAACCGCACCAACGAATGTATGTTTCCTTATTTGTGTGACCTGCGCATGTGCAGTCGAGTTGCATCTGCGTGCACGAGACACAAATTTGTTTACGCAATTAACATGCGCATCAGACCTATGGGAACAGGGTAAAATATAATTTATGCGCAGTAAATCTAGGCCGGGTCAGGAGGCAAAAACACACACGTAGATGTTTAAATCGTGGAAATCCGTCAGAAATAACTGGACGTATGACATCGAAAGTAGTTTCCAAGACGGCTGGACATCCCCAGGAGCTATTCAACTTCGTTTGCATTGGTGTCACTTTGAAAGTCTTGTGACTTTTGTTGGGGAACGCTGACTTTTTCTCGTGTGTGTCAAACCTTCAGCTTTGTTTTGGTATAGTGTTTACCCCGTTCCGGATAGAACTGTGGAGGGCCGCGTCATGTTTTCAGTTGGCAAGTGACATCTCGTTTATGAATGAAATGAAATGGTTATTGTTTTTAGTATTCGCCTTCATATTTTGATACTATGGATTGAAATTCATACCTTCATGCATCTTGGACCAAATTACAAGTATTAATTTTAAGGTATCGATAAAATATGCATGTTTTCCTGATGACAATTGACCTCATATAGTATGTCAATCTCGTGAACTTTATTCAAATCTCGCGCGGTTTGCTCATTCAATGGGAGGCAATGCACAACGTTTTATTGTGCCAGTGTCAGTGAGTGACTCAGTCTCAGTGAGTGATTTCGAACTTCGGATTGCATCACAAATTGTAGATTACGAGTGATTTGCGCACGATAAGCACAAGAGAAACAATCCACCTACCATCTAGTCGGCTGAATTCAGCTTTTCGGACGCTGTCAATTGATCTATCGCGTAAATAAACCTTCACAGGTAAATTTATTTCTTGTTCATCCATTTTGACATATATCCGCGATCACATGACTGTCACGTGATGTAAGTTGAACTTTCCCATTCACTAGCCTCACTTGAGAGACGGTTTCTGTGTGGCTAGAATTCTGTTCTAGAATCTAATGAACCATACGAATCACTCATTCATAAAGAAGTTTGTTGTGGATTTCAAATCATTTAAACCAGAAAAGAATTATCAAAATAGGGAATAGATTCAACCGGGAGTAAAATATACTTATACCGGGAGGAACTATATAGATCCACACCAGGAATCATTATTTAAACCGAGAAAAATATTCAAACCAGGTAAGGATATTAAAATCAGGAAAAGGCTATTTAGATGTAGAAGAAAAACCTGTTTAAATAAGGAATAGTTCTGTCCCGGATTAAAAAAAATAGTTTCAGGTGTCAATAATTATTCTTCAGCTTATGTAATAAATATTTACTGTAATATTTACACCAGGAATAAATTATTTAAACCGGGAAAAACTGTTCATATCGGGTAAGAATATTGAAACCGAGAAAAAGCTATATAAACCTAGAAAAAAAACTGTTTGAACAACGAGTAAATATTACATATAGTTTTTTTTTCAAGATTGAGTTTTGTTTCACGGTTTCAATGATTATTTATTAATTTATTTTTAACCTATTCATTTCCTAAATATTATTGAAAACGGGAAAACATCATTGAATGCCAGAATAGCCGGGAATGAAACCGGGAAACAACTATTCAATCCTGGATGAAAAATTATTCATACCGGGAATATTTAATTTATTCTCGATTGAAAAAATTCAATCTCGGTTTCAATCATTTTATCGTTTAAACAACAAATAAATAATACATGCTTTTTTTTTCCCCTGATTGAGTTTTGTTTCACGGTTTCAATGATTATTTATTAATTTATTTAACCTATTTATTTTCTAAATATTATTTAAAACGGGAATACATCATTGAAACCGAGCCGGGAATAATACCGGGAAACAGCTGTTTAAACCAGAGCAAAAAAATATTAAACCCGGGAAACAACTATCCAAACCAGGGGTAAAAACTATTCATACCGGGAATAAATAATTTATTCCCGATTGAAATAATTAAATCTCGGTTTCAATCATTCCATCGTGGTCAAGATCACTAATAACTTCCAAAGATTTAGATGAAAAAAAAATTGTTTTTTTTAAAGTCAGATGGCACTAACGGGCTGCTTGTCGATTTGTAGTGGCACAAAGATCGACATTATCAATTTGTTAATATTACAGGCTGAGTCACACCAATATTATACTTTTTTTAATGAGCTGAAATAAGCTGAAAAATTACATTCCAAACGATCTGTTACTCTAATGTACATTTACATTTTAATTCGTACATTCTATGTTCAGGATTATTATATGTAGTCCATCCTTAGTTCACTCACTAAGTAAGTGATGTTTTTTAGAAACGGAAAACCCAAATTGCAATAATATTTATTTAACCAGTCGTAAAATGGTAGAGCTGTGCTATCAATGAGTTGATTATACTGTGAAAAAAATTATAATACATAATAGCTTCTTCAGTGTATTACCTTAATAATGAGAAAACGATGTATACTGATAATACCCCTTCGAATGTGAATACAACAAATACTTCCTCTAAATAACGACTAGTTTGGTTTATCAAAAACACAATTCTAGATATCTATACTTATCACTGTCGAATATATATCATTTTGATGTTGTTGTTTTCTTCATGTAGGGCTATCAGTTATTATGTTGATTATAATATCGCATATTCTAACAACACATGTAATATAATAACTGATAGATCTACTTGAAAAAAATTAACAAAAAAAATTAATAGAGCGAATATATCACAGAAATCATATAGGCCTAATACATGTATCAGTTATTAATGATATTAAAGTAAATATAAAATGGCATGTACATGTACAATCGTTGATTTGACACAGAAATATAAACCCATACGTGGTTCATAACCCCTATGTACATACAAATATAGTTCTATAGTCTTAATAGGCATCGTTTCCCCATGTTTGATCCATGTCAGAAATCAAACTGTAAAACTGTAGAAACGGTAGAAATCATCGCAGTTTTTATTCTCACATCTTGCTCTCTATGGAGACGATTTTAATCATCACCGTCGCTACTAACTGTCGTCAATCGCGGCAGTTCAACTATCATGAAGACGATTAGCGACCACAGCACACAGAGGCAAGCCCCCGCCCAGAGGAATCCGCGAGCCATCGCAATGTGTCTGGCCATCGTGGCTTGAGGCTTGGACCGACCCATCACTGCATGGAAAATACATATATACAATGTGATATATTAGCTAACGTTGATTGTACAAGTGGATAGATACACTGTCGATATATATGATGTCATTTTCGAATAAAATCATGAATATGGTGTTATATCGAGGTTGATTGTATAGCAAATTTACCAGATGATCACGTTTAAATTTTCAATCTCATGAATTATTAGTCACGCAAAATTGAGAATTAAAGACTTTCATTGAATTGCATACAAATATAGATCTAAAAAAAATTAAATTCCTTACGAACAATTTGGCAAGCATTCGAAACCATATAATATATACATTTTTTTGTTTTAATAATTGCCTTGTTCACGTTGTGTTTATTTTTTTTTTGTTCGTGCAATATACACAAGAATAATGACAGTTCAATAGCAATATAATCAATACACTCTTGGTATAATTTGTACCCACCAAGTGCCAAGAGCGCAAGTACAGCAAAGACCGCACAGAACAGCATACAGACGACGGACGCCCAGAACGTACACCACCATCTCTCCTCAACCGTCTCCTTCCTGCGGTGGTCTGAAAATAAATATCAAATCTCAAGATGTTTTTCGAGTCGTGTAAACAGAAGATGAATCATTAATTTATTATGAATTGGAATTAGTTTCATAACAATAGAACTGGTAGGTGAATATCATCATATTTACCTCCAAGTTCATAAATTTGGCCGTTAACATAACAGTCACACGAAACTCATAATTCACTAAATCAATGATGAAAAGAAGATATATAAATGTATCTATCGTACTTTTGTGAACAAACGTAGCCTACATTTGGTCGATATTTCCCCATAAATAATTACTATAGCTTACCAACATTAGGGCCGCTACGCCCATGTATCGGTTGGTGGTATTGTGTGCCCGAGCCCGAGGGGATGGGGCCCGGAGGAGTGGTGATGATGGGGGGTATGGGGTTCGCCGCCAGGAAGTTCTGGTTCGTAGCTGCGGGCGGGCCCCCCTTCGTCGGATACGCCACTGGGGCGGAGGGGTACCGTGTCAATTCATAACTGTCCAATGTCGGTTGATACGCCATATTCGTTGGCGGTTTCGTTTTCGTCTTGTATCCTAATAAGCTATGTGGAAAATATTGTGCTCAACTGAATATATGTTCGATAAACTAGCTCCCCCCAATTCAAAACGATCTCTTCATATACCACCCATCCAGATTGCCATTCCGGATATAGTTTTCTTCATCACACATGTGATATTAATCCAGACTTATACGAACACTGCCATAGTCCGCCATGTTGTTTATACCGCTGCCATGCAAGACAATAAAACTGTCTCGCCCATATAGGTGAGCCGTGCATTTCAAGGCAACTGTTTACAGCCAGCGAGGCATATCGTGTTTCGTGGCTACGTTTATCGATTGTGCCTGAACGGTGCGTTGACAGTTGAGTTATAGAGTCCGGGTGGGGGTGTATAGGAGCCAGGGATCCGAGGGGGGGGGGGGGTTGCAGTTGGGTGACAGCATTCAGCCATCACCCTTGTCACCCAAACAGAGCTGTGGTGTGCAAAGATCAATAGTTTGTACGTTGTGCTGGAAATCAGCCAAGCGGCAATTCTGTTCAGGATAGAGCTGTGAGAACAGTTTCTTTTACAGTTCAGTCGAAACCAAAAATAGCACATGACAGTCTGTGCCTGTTTATTTTTTACAATTGAAATCCCTCTGTAAGTGGACATTTGATCAATCGTAGATTGTACTATAATGGTTAATATAAGCTACTACTATAAGCTCCAGGTCTTTTCATTGGCTTTAAATAAGCTGTTTTCATTGGCTTTAAATAAGCTGGACATCAACAGCTGTTGACCATCAGGTTCGAAAAGAATATGACATCATTTCATACTATCACGTACGGTTCTAGTATTATTGGGGTTAATTTCGTTGCCAGTGTCGGCATTGTCGGCGTACCAATTAGAAGATGAACATATCGTACTTGAGTTCAGCAAAAAAAAGAACGCAACCCGGCAGTTGAAACCAGCGAAACTGTATCTTTTATTTACAACAAACCACCAGCTAACCCATCGTGATGTAAGAATACGTCGGACACATTTTGCACCAACTCGATCCACGGATACTCGTATTTAAATATGAAATTTCACAACAAATACATAATCCAGTCGAGGAGACTAAATGCCTTCAATGGGCCACCGTGTTTCCTTAATTTGTTTGATTAACCTATTGAATTTCATTCTTCACTACTCACTATATGTCTGAAGTTCTTTAGTGAACAAATAATTTCCACTCAATTTTAAAGTACAAACTGTGATACGCTTGTTCTACAGTATACATGTTATAAGGGTTAAATTGTTGTCTGTATGAACATGCAAATAGTGAAGTGGTCCGATCTAGGCACAGGTCCATTCAAGGCGGCTCTCCCCTATACCTTCGAATCAGTATATATACAGAATTTTTTTTTTTTTTTCGATGCAGTGATTGGCTCAAAAGCGAGGAAAGGTCATTACACAATGTACGTATGTCATTTTTAAAATAATGAAGCAAGAAAATAAGCAAATTAGAAGTTATTTTCGCACAATCACTTTTATCAACTAATTAATTGAAATATACGAAGTTTTCATTGTCAAAATATACTCTCCTTTTTTTCTTTCATAGATGTATATTGAATAAGATGCGGCAAGTTTCTGCTGAAGTTCGATCGATCGAGTGTTATATGAAATACGTATGTTCTAGTGGATATTTCAATCAGTGTTGTTCACTGAAGTATTTTAATGGGTATATATGCCCCCACCCATATATAAATAACAACAATGATTATTGCTGATAAAACGTAAAAATTTCATAGTTGTTTATTCAAAACACAAGCATGAATTCGCACACAAAATTACTGTGTTTGTTTTGTAATAAAACATGTTGCACGTAGTGATCTAGCTTAACATATTAATACAATTAGCAAATGTACTACTATCTCTATTCCTATTGGCTCTCATTTGTTCTATCATCTATGAACCATCCAATGAACACGCGCTTATTGCTGACGTCGTACGTAGTACCCAATCATATTGCGACACCATATGACGTCACAGATCTATATCCAATCGCTGAAGCCGTCACTCTGTCTGTCATATTCCGGTTTCCCACTAGAAGAATAGTCCGTGTATCTCAGCACGTATCGAAACTGTCGCTTCTCGCCCCTGCAATACAAAAAAAAAAAACATTTGTCCTTGGACATGGGCGTGTTTATATACACATTATGTACTTGGCATTTCATTCAATGTACTTAAATTAATGCTGTTCTATTATGGTATGACAAAAATATTTTGGCTAGAACGTGCTGTGGATCTGTTCAAAGATCGCATTATGATTTCACAATTTTGAAAAAAGAGAGATATAATTCATGATAGAATAAAGTTGATTTATATGACTTATTTATGATTTATGTTATCATTTACTGGAAGGTTAGTGTCATACTTAGGTTCTGATATGTAGTAAACGAGTCGAGCCAATCCAATGGCTATTAATATGGCACCCGCCGCGAAAATTACTATGGCAACTGAAAAATAAAGATCGATTGGGTTGAATATACACGAAAATGCAATTTTTATATATACACAAGACACAAAAATGGCACGAAATTTTCATCAATTATTAGTAAATTTATCAATTGAAATATTTGTTTTTTATTTCCCTCACCAACAAGCAATGGATCTGGGGTGGTGTCGGAGAGCGGCGAATGAAAAAGTTTGTCGTTGTCATCAATACCACCAGACGGCGCTCCGGTCGCAATCCCGTTATCCACCGCGGCAGTGACGTCATCACGTTGCCTAAGATACCCGGTCACGTGGTTCTCCAGAGACGCCAACAACGTCTGATTCAACGCCTGGACGTCGAAACGAGGCTCGTGAGCTGTGTGCCTAATCACTGACGCCGGAACTACTTTCGTGGTGGAGTTATCATCCATTTTTCAATGTTGATTTCTATAATTTCTGACATGGTTATCTATAAATGTTTTCATAAATGTATCCAACACAAGTCCAAGTCCAGATGGTATTGCTTCGCGTCAGAAAGTGTAACCCGTCGAATCATATTAGTAATTTATGAAGTGCGACTGTCGCCTCCATGCAGTCATACGTAACACCTGTAAGAAAACAAAATGAGACAAAAATCAACATTTGGTCGTTCAGGGAGATGTTATCACCAATTACCTGGGGGAATACATTGTATGTAAACATTTATAACACACAATTATTGATCATTAGCTCTTTGTATGTGATATATCTTCCGCATAACATCTGGTTAGGTATGTTGGTGATCGAGATGTTTTGTGCCTTTAGCAAATTATGTTGTGTTATTATATTACATTTCTCACAAACCCATCTGTACATATGTTTTCGTGTCTTTTATTATGCCTGTCGATCGGCATAATGGTACATTCAACCACTCGTACATCTAAACGAATGAAGTTTCTTTTGACATCTTTCATAATGAATATATATGTATTGTAGATGAGTAATCACATTTAGGGAATGATTGGCCTAAACTATTGGCCTTATTATCATAATATATGTAGAGTAACTGCGTGCAAGCGCATTTAATATCAAACCTTTCAGCATGTCCAAAGAAAAGCAAAACTGATACTTTCATATCTACTACATGTGGGTGATGATTAGTACAATACATGCACATGTATTTCTATCGTCTGCCGAAACAACCCTTACATAGGCCTACATGTAAATTTACATTATATTTCTCCACGTTTTCGACGCTTTTACGTCTTTCCACGCTTCTCTTTGGAAACTTTGTGATGGGTGATTTGTTTTCTATAAAGAGTAGGCTTACTTAACAGATTTGAACAATAGGGGAGAGAAATCACATGGACCTTGTTATCATCCATACAATTTTGCAAATACTGTGTGTAAATATCCCATTAATTGTGCTATTTCGTTTCAAACATAATACACTGTAATTACATATTCCTCCCCTGGTATGGAACATTATACAAGTACATAGCATATTTAGTACATCTATAAGGAAATTAACCACAACAAAATCAAAGCATACATCGAAACACTTTTACCCATACAATATGCAGCAAAATTCAAAACTCAGTTCCACCGCTATGCATTCTTTCATCTTTTTTCATCTTTTTCTTCTCTGCCATATTTCAGCCACAAGACGGGTGATTCTGAGCATTCACAAGGCCGTAAAAGATACGGCAATTGCCTGTGACCTTACACATAACGGATTCATCCTCATCTTTTTAGCTGTTATCTGATTGGTCAAGTGTTGCCTGGAAATTTGCTCAAAGGGCGGATCTGTTTGGAAGAGGCGGATCCGGGGAGGGGGTGATGTGGCATATACGTTGGAATAAGTAAAGTATTGAAACTTATTATCCCTCAGTAGATCCTTCAGTAGATAATGATTTCTAGGTCAGTTCAGTTTGTGACATGAGTATAAATATAGATTAGAACTTTGTTAAATCACACGTCCTTCCTTCTCATAGGGCTCATAAATCGATAAGAATCAACGAATAAGAAAAAAATTGCAACATAACCACACTAAAGAAAATAGTTTATAAAATATCACAGAATCAGATTCGCAACAAACATAAAAGTTACCATTTGGACTTTTCAGGATGCATAACATTCAATTCAGAGATTATTTTCGGCAACAGAAGAATAAACGAATTTTCATCATGTTTTG
The DNA here is from genome assembly GCA_949152475.1 of Terebella lapidaria. Lineage (NCBI taxonomy): Eukaryota > Metazoa > Annelida > Polychaeta > Terebellida > Terebellidae > Terebella > Terebella lapidaria. Next base: position 17,615,136 of record OX424567.1, read on the forward strand.
TAATATTTCACTGAAAAAAATACTAATAATATGCCTTTTCCCAATACATCATACAAAGTGGTGTTTCGAAAATGACAACCTGAAAAACGAGATTTTGGGATGGGGGTGTTTATCCGAATAAGATCCGCTCTTTTTTAAGAACAAAAACTTCCTACTTTTGTTTGGTGCAACAATCACTTCACAATAGCACTTGTTCACAAGTTGGCGAAAACCGCTGGGAAGTTCACAATTCGGACATTTGCTGGTACTTTAGAGCAGGTTTCTGCGCAGATAAAAACTTTCAAACCTACTATACTCGATTTTGTGCCAAACGAAATTTCGCACGGAAGTGTGCATTCTTAGGATGATCTCGTGATATTTATTGATATCGAATAATAGGATTGTCTCTCTATATTGGTGAGTATGCACAGTGAAGATATACGCAGGATATATGCTCACATGCATATACTGACAAAAATCATCTATACCTCGTATGATATTTTGAATTATATGCGTGAAAAATTGGTCAGAAATGATATTTTGAATTATATGCATGAAAAATTGGTCAGAAATGATAATCGATTGTATTGTAAATACTGTTTGGTGCTTCATGTTTCCTTGAGAGAGGTGGGCGTTGTAAGAAAATATATATAAATGTATAATCCATCAATGATAAACAACAGAAATCCGCCTCGATTTTCATCGACATAAACACTCGATAATTTGTCTACAACATTTTTTCGTTATTACTCGTATCACTACTCGGTAAATTTTGCACTACCCAGACTATCCGTCACCCCTACCCCAGGCACGATGACGTTCCCAGGCCCGGGGAGACCCCACTGGTTCACCGTCCTAGACGACATGGCCGTGTGGAAGATGCGAGATTCCCTGCTCACTTTGGACGAGGAGTCGAGGGTCAACCCGTATGATCCCGAGGTCAAACGGATCCAGATCGGCGCGGAGAAGATCATCAAAGAAATGATTAGGAACGTTTGCAGGGAAGACGGGAGATTCGGCGGGCGTCTAATCGAGATGGGAAGTTATTATAACCAGACTAAGATAGGCAAACCAGACGCGTTCGATTTCGGACTCGAGTTGCGACTTAGTGACGTAGCACGGGAACCACAGCCCGGGGATAATTTGGAGTGGTTGTGGAGGGCTGACGGTTTCATGGCGGAGATTAAGAGGACATTCGAGAGGCTGATGAACGAGGTCATGGAGAAGACGGCGATGCCATCGAACTGGTCGCATGGAGGGTTCAACGAGCCTCGGTACAGTGGTTTCCGCAGGAATGGACCAGCCAGTGTGCTGCAGTTCGCCTACAAGGACCCCGTTACGGATAGAGACACGCACTTGATGGTTCAGTTGTACATCATCGTGAAGGTTCCTTTCAGTAGTCTCAGCTTGCAAGATCGTTTTCCAATCTTCTGCTACTCCAGAACAAGCTTGAAACTCAACTACAGACTGTACAAGTTCTCGCTGCTTGACTATTTCCAGGCACAACGTACTGAGTATATTCACCTGCCCATCTGGCTCGGACAGCCTCCAAGCTACGTGGAGATGGTGCTCTATGCAATATCCGTCGTCGAGCAAAAGTGGCTGAATCAGTTCAGCGCTATGGCAGTCCCCAAGCGAGTGATAAGAATCTGTCGCGCACTTGTCGCTCGCTTTCTCACCGTCACCTCCAAGCATATTCGGTCCTCACTCCCGCGTCGGGTGCGAAAGTCGCTAGACGCCATCTACTTGAAGATGGAGAAGTGCCGTAAGTTTACCAATGGAGTGATCGGGTTTAAACACTTGGGTGATCCTTCAAGGTGTGAGAACGGCAGTCGCACTCCCCTTCTCTCCTACGGGGAAGTCGAGTTGGACCTCGAGGCCGTCCGCCGCTACAACTTCCAGCGCCCAAGTGGCCACAGCTTCGTCGACTTGAACGAGTTGGTTCAGGCCTCGCCGCTTTTTTCATCCCACCTCTTCCGCCACATCGTCCTTACGATGATGTCCACTGAACGTCAACATGGCCGCGAATGGCGAACGGATGACGTTCCACGCTTAGTCGTCCACGTGTTCGACGTCATCCACGACCATTTAAACGACGACAACTCTTGGCTGCAAGTGGGCCCCACCTGCATTGAGTATAACGACACATGCTCTCGTGGGTTCGCAGGGCTTCTCCTTAGGAACGACCTCTACTCGACCTCAACCCGACGGCGTCAGCTGCTACTCCTAGTGGAGGTTCTACGCGAGATGGCTCACACCAATAGCGGACGTGTGCTCCCGTACAAGCCGCTGCGACACGGGGCGGGTTGTACGCCTGTACGCCGCGCTTGTACGCAGAGCGTCCACCTGGTGTACTGCCTCTGTCTGGTCTGGGGATACCTGCTCTGGGCGCTCGTCTGGACCTGGAGAAGCCGCCGAGTTCGAGTCACCGCCGCAGTCAGGAACCACCGCGAGTGATCATCACCAGTGGAGAATATATTTGTTGAACTCTACTTTTTAAAATGTACATCTTACCCACCCATTGAATCTGATACCAACTCATTTCATTGCTGCGGCAATTTCACGGCCATGAACCTTGGTTATGTCGTGAGTCTGTTGAAATATACTGCATGTACATTTGTAGTACTCAAATAATTTATAGTTACAGAGTACAATTATGGATGTTCATTTTTCTTTGATAGTTTCTTATATTAAGTTGTCTAGCGGTCAATATATGTTTGTTTTTCAGGACTCAACATACAAAGAAGTCGCCGATGGACAATACAATTTAGGATGGATTGTGTCATGGAATAGAATTGCTAGGGTTTTTTTGTTGTTGTTTTTTTTGTTGTTGTTGTTTTTTTTGTTCTATCTTGAAATGAGTTACCGCTAGAAAGTGTAACATTTATGCAGGATCATGTGATTCATTGCATTCACTCAGCACGTTAAACATGATTTGATCTATAAAAATATGTACGTACATACTTCTATTTATATACTGGTAGATATAGATTTGAACTCGTTTGTTTGTTTACATTTTACCACCATTGTTCATATGCATAATATCATTTGTACCTGTAATGTAAATAATATTACACGTAGAAAATGTGCAGTGTACCTAACTGTATGTGTCCCCATTGAGAAATGTACATGCCGTTGATTATTCTTGATATTACATGCATCTCTTACTTTTGACACAATGATAACATCGATTAAATTTAGATTGATTCAGCAGGGTGTGATGTATCTAACATACCTTGTGCAGAGTTTTTTTTTTTTTTTAAATCCTCTTGAATTTCTCACTCGTCGAACAGCAGATCATTACTGAACTCCGTTTATGAAGAACAACAATTTAGCTAGGGTACTGCCACCATTGTTTCCATGACAACGTACATGTACCCCGATCTATCAAAACGTCCATGCTTGGCCTCACCAATACGTGCGTGTAATCAGTAGACCGTAACGGGCAGAATCCCGCATTTACCGCCCTTGGGTTGATAAAGCCTGGAAGCGCATGCCTAACACAGCCCCAGCATCTATCTATCTACACCGATCGTGCAATACTGTGCTAACACGGGCAATAGTATCCACCGATCGATTTTCTGCCCTCGTTGAGTCGCAGTTCTGCGGCGTCGTTATTGAAAATAACGGCCCCCATGCAAATATCGTTTGTTATCGCTCGCACCTGAGGATTCCGGGGGGGGAGGGGGGAAGAAATCCAGGTAGAGTCTTCAACATGAATGGGTGATGGGTCGTTCTCATACATCTACATTTAGATGAATCAGCTGAAGTACATGTAATGCGGATATCGTTTCGGAATGCGCATTAAGTATTCAGGCCTACCCATACATTATATCCATATATAGGCCAGAGGTACAAGTAATAGAGGTTACATATATTATTTAACAAAATAGCATAATGAGTGCAATACGAATAAATCAATAAACATACATGCATAAGTAGGCCTACATGTACATATTCGGGTATATAATTAACATGTATCAGAAACCCATAAGGGATTCTCCTATGGGTTTCTGCATGTATATGTTTAAATGTATACATAGGTCGTGGGCTTGTGATCAAATTGAGTGGATTGCTAGAGTTAATTCATTCAATTACAATGAAATGTATTTAAAAACATTACACAGATTGTTCTAGACCTTATTTACCTACGTTCGACCGTGATTCGGGGAAGGCAAATGATAGCATCATGTACTTTGAAACACATTAACCTGGGAGTGAAATGTGTAATCAGTCAATCGTTGAAGAAGATCAAGGAATAATCAGTCATTGAAGAGCACCAATTTTTTTCACGAATTCAAATTATCGATGATCATCGCACCGCTTGAGATATACACCTTCCTAATTAATTTTTGTGCTTTTCGCATTTTCGAGAAAATTTGTGACGAAAATTTGGGAAATGAAACGAACGACAGATAGATTCAGTGTGTTAGATATGGTGAACAGTACTCTACGACAATGTTATTGAACCAGTTCAACAGAATCAGTTTCTGGCCATCAATTTTACATAGTCAAGTCCTCTTCAAGTGGGAGGAGGGGGGGGGGGTCGTTCATGGTAAACACTTCACTTTGTATTTCGTAAAACACTATTAAGAACTACTTGTATTTGAAATATTTATAGGGCAAAACTCGAAACTATCAAAATAGTCATCGCTTATGCAAACACGATTAGAAAAAAAATGTCACGATAATGAACCAAGCGCAATAAATTAAAGAAATACAGGTATGAAACATTTCAGGTTATTTCCCATACTTTCAGTTTCTGTTTTCAATACTGGGAAATGCAGCGAGATGGCTTTCGATTCCCATGGGCGTGGTGTTGACAAAACGACATTCATTTCAGTGATATAAAACGATGCTTTTAACTAGATATTCATATCGGACGTCAAATTATTGATCAATTCAGTTGCTTTGACTCATTATCAACCACTTTCTACTTTCAGGTCATTTGGCAATAAGCCACGTTTCAGTTTTCCAGAATTTTCAGGTATATACCTCGCCGACATTCACGTGCGAACAAAGAAGATTTCTGTATTGTGTCAGACTTCGCTTCTGGTCAAACACCTCGTCGTGAATCTGCGACCAAGGGTCAAGGTAAATCTAAATTAATTCGATTCGGTATTAAAGGTGTACTTATACTTGTCGAATTGTGTCGAATATTCTCAGGTATTCATTTACAGCATTTCCACATACAATAGACCGTAAATTCGCTAACCACTGGCGCTGGGATCAAGATGTTGCCACAAGACTCATTCCTTCGCTCTGCTCACGGAGACTTTTCCAAGTTTGTAGCCGATGAGTTAAGGCCATCTACAGAATTCAACCAACTATTGGGAGAAGGAATTGCTGCGGTTGCCAAATTCCTCCATCATCAAACCCGGTACAGTGTCAAGGAAGTCGTTAAGGTCAGCTGTCATTTTTAGATTAGCCCTTTGGGAGTTTCAGTAATGCATATTTTAAACATTTTTAAAACTCCATTTTTATATCAAGTGTGTGTATATTTCACAACTAAATTATGAATATTATAATGATTCACTCTATCCTGATAATGAAAATATACAATCATGTCACTTGGGGAACAGGGTGGTAGTGCGGGAAAAGGCACCACCGTCAAGGGAAAATCTGACGTCGACGTCGTCATTTTCTTGAACGACTTCCGAAACGCCGGCGACTTCCGGCAGAAAATCGCACAAGTCATCAGCGATTTGAAGCAAGCTTTGTCGCAGTTTGGACGCCATGAGGGCCACAGTATCACTGGGCTTAAGTCGACCAGATTCAGTGTGCAATTCGCACTGAAGGCGAAGGGGATGGCGCAAGCAGTTGATATCGATTTGCTGCCTGCCTTCGACAATCTTGGAGTTAGAGGTTGGCAGCAGCAACAACAAACATTAATGCACCTTAAATAATGCACCATGGGGACACACCATCATGGCATTATTAACTTTCCTTTTAAATTCTCGGGGTTTTTTTTTTTCAGGCAAAGCCCAAACATACCAAGACATGTTACATGCAAGCGACGATGACAAAGAATATTACTCGGCCTCTCTGAGTCCTCTCCAGATAGACTTCATCAAGACACGGGCCACATTGGTCAAAGATTTGATCCGACTGGTTAAATATTGGAGAAAAACACACTTTGAGGTTCGCTGAATCCCTGTGCGGTGCACTGCACTCTCAAAGTAGAGTAAGCTTTTATTAATACCCAACGAATGTTGACGTCGTTGAATGTTGAATCTTATAAATCAGGTCAGGCTTAGTTCTGGGAGTCTTCCATCCTCCTACCCTCTGGAGCTGATTGTGATTAGATGCTGGGAGAATGCTGGGCGACCACAGAGCTTCAACCTCGCTAAGGGGCTGAAGGTTGTCCTGGAAACTCTGGCAAACAACACTGCCATAGACATGACATGGGGTGACAACTATAATATCCACTCATTCCACGCAGCCATCACTGGTCTGAGAGGCGAAGCCAACAGAAAACGCATGTGGGTAGCTTTTGCTTTGAGTAATTAGAAATCGCTCATTTGGATTTGTGATTCTTGGATTCGTAAGATATATAGATATATAGCCTACTATCATATCGAAAAGTAGATGCTACCAACACTGGCAACCAACACCACGTTAATTCTATCAAATCATGTTTGCTTTTGTTTCTGTCTAGTCCCTTCATTTTGGACCCTGCCAGTCCTTTCCGTAACACCGCCGCGAGGTTTGGAGCCTGGGGGGAGGTGGCCCAAGTTGCTAGGGAGAGCGCCGACAGCCCATGTCTGAGGAATATCAGCTCCTACAGACACAGCTGGGCTTGAGGCAGCGCTATAGCGAGTCTCAGAAGTTTTGCACTTTGATTACACGATGGGTTCAAAGAATATGTTTGATATGACTGTGTAGTGATCAGGAATATGTATGTTGAATTTCAACTGGGTGGCAGATTTTATTGAATTTCATTCAAGATTTATGACATTTTACTTGTATAGTCTTAAGCTGGTTTTTGTGTTATTACCGTGTGGTGATCGTGAAATTGTCGTTCAACAGGTGTGCAGATTTTATTGAAGATATTCAAGATAATATATAATTTACAAGATATATAATAGTTATATATAATATATAATATAATATATAATATATAATGAATGAGTGATTATGGTGCAACATAATTGTTTTTTCTTATTTACTGATTGACAATTTTTCATTTTGGGGCACAGTGTGTCATTATGGAATTCCGGTCACGACATCAACTTGTGACTTAAGACTTGCGAGTTGCTTTTCCATAATAAACTACTGTTTGGTATGGAATCTCTAGTCGTAAGTCACAAGTCAACGAAATCAGCTTGTGGTTTGCGACTTGTGACATGGAGTACTGAACAGTAGTTTAATATGGAAAAGCAACTCGCAAGTCTTAAGTCACAAGTTGATGTCGCGACTGGAATAATGTCGTAGAGTGAAACGGACGTTATTTTCGGACTCGTCGCCCTAGACAAACATGTCTTAGGGGTATGTTGGTTGAACTTGACCCTGGTCCAATTTTTTTTTTGCTGAGTCGGCATTTTTCGTTTTCGTCGATATCTCGGAAACGGTGCACCGTAGAGCAAAACAGACATTATTTTCAGACTCGTCGCCCTAGACAAACATGTATAAAGGCGGGCACACACCTGTCCGATTTTCACCATCCGCATCCGCATCCGTATCCGCATCCGTCATCAGTTAATTCAAGAGCGTGTACACACCTTGTCCGATTTATTCCGTCCGTTGTCAGCTTTTTGTGTCCGGATGAAGTGAAATTACATCACGTGAGCATAAACTGATGAAAATACTGCATAGAAGCACGTTTCGAGATGATTTATTGATTGAATGTTCTCAGCGTAAATTCTACTGTATTGTTTACAGTTATGTCTGATGAGGAGATTGAGGAATTATTTTAGCAAGGTACAGGGCCAAAAACAGAACTGTGATCCCAAAAAAAAGATATTGGGTACATAGCATTGTGCAAAAGCGCAAGAAATATGACTATCATCGGTTGGTTATGGAACTCGAACTGGACAGCGAACGGTTCCATAATTACATACGAATGTCCAAGGAACAACTAGGTCGGACTTTTTAACTAAAGTCGGTGCATAATATATTGGCGCGAACCTATCTCGTCATATATCTGAATTTACAGACTTGTAGTAATTGAAATTTATATAAAGTGAAAACGGTACTATGGCCATTATAAAATAATGGCTGTTTTTTTCCGTCGTGTGCGTTTCTAGTCAATATATTCAGGAAAATATATATCCTTATGGGGTTTTACATGGGAAATCTAGCTTGCCATTGATGCTGTTTGGGATTGAGACAAATCAATGGAATAGCCGATTTGAATAGGGGTCATCTCAAAGAAAATACAATTGTCACAAATGAATATTTGTTTTATTACTCGTGCTTGATAATATTTCGCATTCCCTAGAAATCACAATCACACAATATCCACGGAAGTCATTTAGGCCGAATCTGACCATACATCTAACAGTTACTTAAGTTGAAAGACAACTTCATGATATGCTTGTAGTTATTATTCGTATAAACTCCATTTTCAGACTATGAACAAGTTAGGAAAAGTCCAAATCAAACCCTGTTTCATCAATTATTAGGAACTTGAACGCCAACAAATCTAATTGTCCTGATGGAATCAGTGCCTTATTATTAAAGTATACACACTTGCCAATTAATGATTTTTTAAGCAGAATATTTAACCTATCTTTTGGGTCGGGAATCGTTCCGGTGCAATGGAAAACAGCTAATATTGTTCCAGTATACAAGAAAGGGGATAACAAGATTGTCACCAATTCTAGAAAGAATGATATGCAATCGTCCTTACGAATACTAAAAGTTGTCGAATTTCTTAATGTAGAGGAATCTCTACTTAAAACTATGGATTCTGCTATGAACCAAAGAGCCTAATATAGGCTCTTTTTTTATTGACATCTCGAAGGCCCTTGATCGTGTATAGCACACGGGTCTAATTCATAAATTAAAAACTTTGGGAATTACGGGTCGCTTATTAAATTGGCTTTGAAACTATATCCATGGTCGTTCTCAGCGGGTTCATAAACGGGATTAATGCTGACTGGCGTCTCATGAATGCAGGAGTTCCACAAGGGTCGATACTAGGAGCCCTATTGTTTTAGTTCATGTGAACGATATAACACTTGGTTTTGATTCCGATATTTACCTTTACGAGAGTTGTCACGGGCCCGATTTTTGAATCCATTATGATGAACAACGACCTGGGACTTCTGAATTGAGCCAATGGGCTTTAAATAAATTACCCAAATTTACGTTTCCAGAGGTCGAATATCGACAGAGTACAAGAACACTGTCATTTGGGAATGGTATTTAATGAAAACTTCTCTTGGGAATCTCACATAAACAGACGCATTTCACAAGCAGCACCCTGTTTGAATTTACTGTTAAGGACAAGTGTTACTATACCTCGACGTATAAAAGAACTAATTTATTTAACATATAAAACTTCGATTCATTATTTTCTGTAATGACCCATTCACCTTCATCGATACAATTCTTCTGCGCCGTTGACCCCTTTATCGCGGATATCATGCCCGAAACATCTATGACCTTACTTTCCAAGACAAAAATATTTTATTGCGATTATTCCTATTCGGGGACGATCGACTTCCACTTTATTTGAATCCCCTTAATGCTATGGTAACATGTCATACCCGGAGGATATATCTACGGCAAAAAAATCGAAAACTCCGGGAACTGACGGGAATCTCCGTGGACGTTCCGCCCTGACTCTCGCCTGTGTCGGGAGCTGCTCCGGGAAAAGTTGGACACGTTCAAAAACTTCTGGCCGAATGCTGGAGTACACGCCGGCTATCTCCGTGCTTCTCCGGCTGTTTCTAAAAGTCCGTATTTGTGTCGGGAATACATGTGACCATAGCATTAGTAATTAAGAACTAGATTCTATATATAGTAACGTAGGCCCCTACTTACCGCTGAAACCCACTTTAATTGAATCCCAGGTGTTTCGCACCAGCTGGGCGTCTTTGTATTCCGTATGCTTCCGATTATATAGGTATTCTTCACTTCTCACAAGTTCAATTAAGAGCTCATAATTAAAATCTCCTGTTTTTTGAGGCCTTCATATTCTCATTTCTGTCACTTGACTATTATGTTTGACAATGGCACCGACGGTTCGGTTTGAATTTAAATAGGCCTATAAGTGGCCTAGCCTAGGCCTAAGAGTCGTAGTACATGCACCGTGCACTTGTTATGCGTCTCACGTGCGTTCTTAAGCACGTGATTTTTTATCCGGAAGGGCGTCCGCATCCGTGAAAGTCGGTCTGCTACCGATTTTGCCGGACGACAGTGCAGATGCGGATACGGATGCGGAGAGGTGTGCTCACTGCCTCTCAAATAAGCCAGAGCGAATTTAACTGATGACGGATGCGGATACGGATGCGGATGCGGATGGTAAAAATCGGACAGGTGTGTTCCCGCCTTAAGGCGGTATTACGGATGAACCTTGACCTTGAAATTTTTTTGCCAACTTAACCTTTTTCATTTTCGGCCATATCTTTTTTCTTAAATTTGGTGGTGTTGGGATTTGTCAGTAATTGTGTTTCGCAATGCCCCAAGGCCTCTAGGCCTTTACGTCTGGTTGGGTGACGGGATGTTATCATACATCGTTTCGAGATACGCATTACGTATTCAGGCCTACATATACATTATATCCGTGCATATATAGGCCAGTGTTACAAGTATAGTGGTTATATACATGTACATTATTTAATGGAACAGCATAAGCATTTCGTGTAGGCTATGCAATAAACATGCATGCATAAGTACAAGTATATTCGAGTATGAATTAACCTGTATATTATACATGTTCAAATACATTGGTCGGATGATTTTGTTTTAACCGAGTGGGCTGCTTAAGGTAATTAGTTTAATTACAGTGTAATTTATTTGTAACATTACAGAAATACTTTTCATACACTTTCGACCGTGGTTCGAGGAACGTAGGAGATATCCTGGAATTTAACCTGAACGTCGGACGAAAACTCTGCCAAATTTCAGACTATTATCTCAAAATTTGAAACATAGAAACATGCCATATAATGCTTGCACGAAGGACTGCAATCTACGATGAATTCATTGGTCTTCCATACATGCGAATCGAACTCACAGTAATAATTAACCATTGAAGAGAACCGAAGTTTGCACATTGCACGTGGATTATGGCACAATTGTAACAACTGTCTCGAACTCAAGTTATCAATGACCATCGTACCCATTTGAGATAAACCTCTCCCAATAATATCCGCGATGGAACAGGCTTATCGCATTTTCAAGAAGTTTTGTGAATATGGGAAGAGAAAACGACAGATTTCTGGGTATAGCTTCAGTATGTTTCAACAGAACCAGTTTCTGACCATTTATTAATGATATTGAAGTCCTTTTTAGGTGGAGTCGTTGGATTTCATTTCGAAAAAAAAACACTATATAAGTACTAGTATTTGAGATATGTTTAGAACAGAACTTGGAAATATCACGAAATTCATCGTTTACACATACACAAAATTGAAAAACAAAAATGTCACGAGAGCGTACGAACCACCCTAAAAAATTGATAAAATGTGTATGAAACATCTCACAAGTTTGACTAAATTCATCATTCTTTTAATTTCTGTCTCCCGAACTGAAATATATCGATGTGGTTTCTACGTGAAATGATATAAACCCCTAGATACCCAGCAAACACAATAATGTTTATAAAATATTTTACAAATGTTTCTCCAAACATCATGAAAATGTTTTATTTAATATTTTATTGATGTTAAAGTGTATGGTCTCACAAACATTGTTTAAACATCTTGTCGAAACATAGCATCATTATCATTAAAATGTTCTTAGAATGTTTATTATTATGTTTTTGAATATACAGAATGATGTTGTAAAAATATTTTACAAATGTTTCTCCAAACATCATGAAAATGTTTTATTTAATATTTTATTGATGTTAAAGTGTATGGTCTCACAAACATTGTTTAAACATCTTGTCGAAACATAGCATCATTATCATTAAAATGTTCTTAGAATGTTTATTATTATGTTTTTGAATATACAGAATGATGTTGTAAAAATATTTTACAAATGTTTTTTCGAACATCATGAAAATGTTTTATTTAAATATTTTATTGATATTAAAATGTATGGTCTCACAAATATCGTAAAAACATTTTGTCAAAACTAAGCATCAATATCCTTAAAATGTTCTCAGAACGTTTGTAACAATGTTCTGAAAAAATGTTTTACGAATGCGTTTTAAAAGTTCAATAAAATATAACACAAACATCACTCAAATGTCTCTACAAAATTTATTACCATATTTGTTTAAACATTTAGAAAACATCATAAAACTGTCCAAGCAACAGTTTCGTAAAATATGACACACACATCCTTGAAATGTTTTCACAACATCCACTGGTAATATCTTTAGAACAATTAAAAACGTTTTACAAATGTTCAAGCAACTGTTTCGTCAATACTACATAAACATCCTTAACATATTTCCACAACATTCATGTGCATATTTTTCAAACATTTGAAAAACATATTTTGTCATTTTTTAGAATGATTTTGTTGTTTTGAATACTTCCCCTTGATAAGTGTCATTGTCCAGTGATTGTCCATAATCATCAGTTCGATTCTGTACAACTGGCACGTCAGAATCAGATGACTGAGAACTTTTGTCTTGTTCAAATGCCTTTCGTTTTGCTTTAATCCATCTCCGATTGTATTCTGCTTTTCTCGTCTTTTTCTCAAGGGTGGTCATCATGCCCTGTGTTGAAAAAAATCTTGAGTCAAAGAACCCAATACAAACAACACATGAAAAGCATTCTCGTTTATAAACATGGAGATATCTTCCACCAAGGGAACAAAGTAGAGTCGATTTCTGGTACCATAAATGCCTTGTTTTGGACAGACACAGACGTTTCTTATTGAATACATTGTTTATTTCATTTAACATAAAGGCATAACATTAAGCCTAACCGGAATGATATCCTAAAATTTACACAAAGTTCTCTTAAACCTATGTATCTTACATCTTGTTAAATTGGATATCTTGTCTCATACATTTACATTGTACAAAGTTTACATAAACTCATGGTCACAAACAGAACCATTCTTATAAATTATCTAACCAGCACGCCACCATCACCTATACATGGTAGCGTGCCTGATATTTTGATTGGTGTGCATGAGTTTTATTGTTAGTTACAGTCTTACAGAGCACTTTGGTTTGTGATATTTGTGTGATGATTTCTACTTGAATTCGAATTTAAATGTCACCTTTCCCATAAAGTTCAATTGTGTTAAAGGCTATGACCCGTAAAACAAATCAACACCTTTCACAAATGAATCTGGGCAAAAGGATCTATTTTGTGCGCATTACTTGTTAGTTTAAATAGCATTTTGATTTGTGATATTGTACTTGAGTTTGAATATAAATGTCACCTTTCCCATAAAGTTCAATTGTGTTAAAGGCTATGACCCGTAGAACAAATCAACACCTTTCACAAATGAATCAGAGCAAAAGGATATATTTTGTGTGCATGAGTTAATTGTTATTTCACGGAGCATCCCGATTTGTGATATTGAAGTTGAATTTGAACATACATAAATGTCACCTTTCCCATGAAGTTTAATTGCGTTAAAGGCTATGACCCGTAGAACAAATCAACCCCTTTCACAAATGAATCAGGGCAAAAGGATCCACTCAAGACAGCATATATCAGGCCGTGGAATGAAATATAAAAATAGGCCCCTTCCATCTCTATTTAATTGATAGCATATGTGCCAAGCATTCCTGTTGGTTGTCTCTGGATTGTAAACACCTGATATTACTCCATGCCTCCCCCTGTCCTGTGTGGCTGCCTCACAATGCTAGTCTGCATGGATCAACAACACCCCACCCCCATCCCTAAGCAGTGACATCCAAGAGCTTCTCTTGCTACAATATACCAGCAGCGTGTACATATATATGCCTACTCTGCCCTGCCCTGGCGCAACTAAAATAATGTTGTTGTTTTTCAAATTGGCATTATCGCCGCATGCATTTGTATTTTCATGAGGTGTGTTTAATTGGGATATGTTAAGATGCCGAGTACTGTGTTTTTACGGGTATAAAACCCATGCGTATTCACTCGGGTATCTAGGGGTACATAGAACCATTTCTGATAGAACTGTAGCATTTAGAATGTCAAATTGTGTTGCCGAGGAACGTGATGTTGTATAAATACATGACAGAGGGTTGTGGTACTCAAAAGTTTTGAAGTACATTATGGTCTAAAATTGCCTGTGATACTACCCACTGCAATATATAGTACACAAGTAATATAGACCTAGTTGGGAACATGTGATAGTATCCACGATACATGTAATTGATAATGCAAACATAATCCATGCCACTTACCTTCGGTTTTGTATCTTTTTGATTTTCCTTCCTCTTCTTCAACTTCTTGACTCTAGTTCACAATGTTAGCAAACCTCGTGGAATGAATTATGGCGGGAAGCAGCCCGAAGCACATGTACACTCCTCTGTACAACCGCTACTGATAAACCTCCGGAGCTCGGGCCCGGTGACTATATTTCCTGTCTCACATGCAGTGCATGGTTCCTTTTTTATGACCCATGGGGTTTGTTGTATATCTATGGCCCATTGGCCGAGATGGCCCAGCGTGTAAGGTGCACGGTATACAGACCGGCCGGGAATTCCACGACGTCCCCAGTCCCATTGGCTGCATGTATGCATGGCTATACATTATGTTCGGTGTCTGGATCAGAATACAGGTGATGTACACATATAAGCTACATGTGCCATCAGTTCAAAGGCTGTTCCTGGAGATGTACTAGCTAAGCAAGGCCACATGATTGTGTACACATAGGACACACATTTATGCTTTGCTATGAAGATTCTAATCCATGTGCGATCAATCTGATTACTAGCGCTTGTCCTGGGGAGGGGCGTCGGGAGGTGCATAGAATGTTGTAAGATCTGTAGATAACGTACTGTGCATACATGTACATCGTTCCATAATATAATAAAATTGATTTTTCGTAGTTGACATTGTAGAGGCTTAGCTGAGTTACATTTTCTAATGTTTCATTGCAACATATTCACAATATTCCATGCCTAGTTAGAAATGGCTTTGTTGTAGTTGGGGAATCTTGTTTATTGACATAATCGTAATCGTTTTCTCCACTCTTGTATATACGTAAAACTGAAATACAAAAATAAAGCCCTATGAATATGTGATCATACTTATATGCGTGCTACAACAAACAACGTACTTTCTCTACGACCAACCTATGACTGTGCCTATACTATGGCGAGTACGGTACCGAACGATAAAACAGATCTAGATTCAACTGTTACTTCACAACAACTACAAAACACATATCATCTACAGGTTACCAAGTTTATAAAACAATATTCATCCACAATAACATACCTCTGTGATGTACGTGTATCTTAAAAGAATACAAATCATTTTGCGACAAAAACTTTGACCTATTTTGCCGAAACGTAAACAATGTGCGAATCTGCGGACTGTAGTTTTTTCGTAGGCCCTTACATGGCTCCCCTGAATTGTGAATACATGCACAATTCACCAAATTACATCAACAAAAACAATAATCATCTTTCAAGATATCAAAAACGTTCAAAGTGTCTTTCACATGCTTCAACAGTTGGCTCCTTGACGGGGACCCGGTCTATACAGTAGAATCAACTTTTGCACGGGTCGATCGAGTTGTGACGTGCTTGTCTTTACAGTGACCTTGCGAACAAGTCCATCGTTACTTGGAAATGTGGAGATGATCCTCCCAAGTGGCCACTGAGCTCTAGGTAGGTTGTCGTCGATGAGAATCACTACGTCTCCAATCTCCAGATTTTCTTTAGGTCTGTTCCACTTATTTCTGGTTTGGAGGGTAGTCAGGAATTCTTTTCGCCAGCGTGTCCAGAACTCGTTCGCGAGAAACTGGACTCTTCTCCAATGTTTGCGCAGGTACAAATCCTCCCTCACAAAGTCTCCAGGCGGAGGCATGACTACTTTTGCTTTCATGGTCAACAACTGACTTGGGCTCAACGGTTCTGGAGAATCTTGAGAAGTTACATCAACATATGTCAATGGTCGGCTGTTCATAACTGATTCCACTTCAACGAAGAAGGTCTGTAGAGAATCATCACTGAGACAGTCGCCATGATCAAGAAGTAGTGTGGTGAGGATAGCCCTGGCTGATCTTATCAATCTTTCCCAAGATCCAGCCATGTGGCTCGCATGAGGTACGTTGAACTTGAACTTTGGTACATCTGGCAACCAATCACAGTTGTCCTTCAACAACATCTGGTGAATTCTTTTGTGGTTGAATTTCTCCAAGGCCGACTCCAGTTCTCCTTTCGCACCAACAAAATTGGTTCCCTGGTCTGATCGTAATTGTCGAACATGACCTCGTCTACCAACGAAACGTCGATAGCCGTTCAGAAAAGCATCGGTTGATAAGGAAGGGACTACTTCAAAGTGGACCGCTCTTGAAGCCAGACACACAAAGATGACTCCCCATCGTTTCTTCATTGACCGTCCTTCTTTAATGAAGAAAGGACCGAAACAGTCGACAGCTGAATATGTGAATAGCGCTGTTTCTTGCAACCTATCTTCTGGCAGGTTGGCCATTTTTTGTTGTACAGAAGATCCTCTCAGTCTTTTGCATCGCACACATGTGTGTAGATAAGAAGCTACCGATGCTCTTCCTCTGATGATCCAGTATCCTGAGGCACGAAGTTCGTTGAGAGTTGTGCTTCGTCCTGCATGTTTTGTTTGTCTGTGATAGTGGTCTATCAACAAAGTTGTGAGTTTGCTCTTGGAGGGAATTATCACTGGATGTGCCAAATCTCTTGGAACATTGGCTCGTTGAATTCTGCCCCCAACTCGAATGAGACCATTTTCGTCTAAATACGGATCTAGTCGGTAGAGACTACTCGTCTGTTTAAGGTGTCGTTTCTTTGCTTTGTCAGTACTTCTGTCATCACCTTGCGGGACCTTGCTGGAGAGCAATACTGTCTTCTCATCTTTGAATGCTTGTCCCTGAATCAACTGCAGAATGGCGACCTCAGCATCCACCATCTCTTGTACACTCAGTGAACTACATTCAGGTTTGGAAACTCGATGAACCTTCTTCGGTTTCTTCACTTTGCGTTCCATCAATCTGCGCTTCAAACGTAGACAGAGTGCTATCGCTCTCTTTGCTCTATACCATGTAGAGAAGTAAGTCAATCTTGACAGCATATTGCTGAATTGGCTCTCTGTTGTGGTTGCATGAACCGTCACCTTCTTCACTTCCGAATCACCTTCTAAAAGAGGGAACCTCTCATCTGTCAAAGGGAGTGGATCACTGACTCTGAGAAACTCTGGACCATTCCACCATAGTGAACTCTCAACCAGAGCATCAACAGAACTTCCACGAGATGAAATATCGGCTGGGTTTTCTTTAGATCCAATGTGGTTCCACTGATCAGCTGTTGTAGAATCTTTGATTTGTTGAACACGATTCGCTACATACACATGGAATTTCTTCGACTCATTTGCGATATAGCCTAAGACCACTCTGCTGTCTGTCCAGAAGAAGTTGTTTATCTGACTGTAGCAGAGTTCTCGTTGGAGGAAATTGCTCACTTTCACTGAAGTTAGGGCTGCAGTTAGCTCTAATCTGGGCATAGTGATAGACTTCGTGGGTGCCACTCTGGACTTTGCCATAGCCAATCGGCAGGATATGTGGTTCTTTATGTCAAACAGTCTCAAGTAGCTACACTGTCCGTACCCACGTTGACTCGCATCCGAAAAGTGATGGATCTGTACTTGAACAACTTCTCCCATTTCTGGATCTTTGTAGCATCTAGGCACTTGAAGCTTGGCCAGTTTAGGTAAGTCATTTCTCCATTTTTCCCATCTCATTCGTGTGTCATCCGGTAGAGGATCATCCCACCCTTGGCCATCCTTGCAGAGATCTTGCAAGATCCCCTTCCCAATCAGGATGAAAGGGCTAACGAGTCCCAGTGGATCGAATACAGAAGCCACTGTTGACATTATACTTCTACGTGTCAAAGGCTTGTCTTGAACTTCAACTCTGAAGAGGAATGAGTCACTCTCTAGGCACCATCTGATACCCACTGCACTTCCCATGGGCAATCTTTGTGAAGGTTCGATTTCTTTGATTTGTGTGGCTCTACTCTCATTATCTAGGACATTCAAAACTTCTCTTGAATTTGAGGAAAACTTGTGGAGCTTGAATCCAAATTTCCCACACAGACGTTTGGTGGTGTCGATCAGTTCTATCGCCTCATCTGGGCTATTCACCGATGCCAATCCATCATCTACATAAAAGTTATTCCTGACGAACTGAGCTGCAGCAGTTCCAAACTCTTCTTCACCTCTGTTGGCTGCTGTTCTTAGTGCATATATTGCACATGCCGGCGATGAGGTGGCGCCGAATAGGTGAACTGTGAATCTGTATTCTGTGACTTTGTCATTCTTCCACCACAGGAATCTGAGGTAGTCTCTGTATGGTTCACTCACACCCACTTGGTGGAACATACCTTCAATATCGCATGTTACACTGACGTGATTCTGTCTAAATCTACAGATTATACCAATAAGGTTCTTGATCTGATCAGGACCACTCAGCAAGTTGTTGTTGAGGCACTGACCCCTGTATTCTATACTACAGTTGTAAACGATCCTCAGTTTGCCGGGCTTCTGAGGGTGGTACACCCCATGGTGTGGGATGTACCACACACTATCATCTAGGGCGTCAGCAGCGGGAACTTCTTCTACATAACCCTTCTCTATCATTGTCTCCATTGCTACATGGTAGTCTTCTTGATACTGTGTTTCTCGGCTGAACTTTCTCTGTAATTGTTCCAATCGTTTCTCTGCAACTACTCTATTGTTCTGTAACTTGAGTGGCTTGTTTCTGAGTGGCAAGGGAAGTTCTATATGTCCATCTCTTCTGATGTGCATTCCTTGGTCCATGATTTGCAGGAACTTCCTATCTTCAGCTGATAGTCTTTCATCAGACGGCTGTTCCGCAAAGTCCATCTCAAACATTTGTTTCACTGCTAGCGGACAGACTTCTTTAGTTTGAGTACGAAATGAAAAGTGGCACTGGCGTTCAGGTCTTGTTCTCACTAGCTGACAAGAACTGTGGTAATTCTCTGTCTCTGTCGTACACTTCATCATACCTATGATACCCCATCCTAGGTTGGTATGCACTGCATAAGGATCGTCTTCTTTTCCAGCCACTATAGTTCTAGGACGTATGGCACGGGGACAATTCATGCCAATCAACAACCCCACTTCTGTGTCCGGTATACAAGGATGTATCTTCCTTGCTACTTCTTTGAGATGTGGCCACTGCTCTGCAGTTTCTCTTCTGGGGATCTGGTTAAGTTTGGCTGGGATAGCACTTCGGCTGTACACACTTGGCAAATTCACTTCCACGTCCTCTTGTAAACCTTTCACCACCAGGTCGTTTACCTTCATACAGTCAATCACATCCTCTGCCAAAACAGTGGACAATTTCAAACGTACTGTTTCTCCTGTCATTGATAGTTTCTCGAGCACTGAGTCAGTGATGAAGCTGGCATCAGACTGATCATCGAGTAGAGCATATACTACCACTTTTTTCTCTGGTGAATCCTTGTGATATATCATGACTGGTAGTATCAGTGAGTGGGAACAGTTATTTTCTGAGTGTCCATCGACATCAACACAATATGATGATACGTTTTGATGTTGCTGACTGTCATCTGGAATAGCTGAAGTGTCAGGTTTCTTTGTGTAGGCATAGTCATGCAAGATTGTTGGATGGTGGAGTTGACAGATTTTACACTGTTTTTTGTGTTTGCATTCCAGGCGCCGGTGACCCCAACGGAGACACCCGAAACACAGTGCATTCTTCCTGATGAACTCCTGTCTGTTCGTGAGAGTCATTGCCTTGAATTTACTACAGTCTTCTAGTGGATGTGCATCCTTGCACAGACGACATTTCTGTTTATTATGATCTGGCGATGTTGTCTTCTCGACTGTGGTCTTGTCAGTTGCGTTCTTAGATTCTCTGGCATTGGAGGCAAAACTCCTGGCACTGTTTGCCTTTCCACTTGATGGTTTCTTGTCATCTGCGATGGTAATATTCAATGGACTGCTCATTATTCTTGCTTGTTTGCTAATGAATTCACAGAGTTTAGAGAATGGCGGGTATGTTTCTTCTCTTCCTGACTCATATATCCATGAGTCAACCAGACTCAACCATTTATCCTGGACTCGTTTAGGCAACTTGCCCAAAATCTTTCTGTGCTCAGTTGGGTCATTCAACACTTCGAGCTGGCCCAGGGTAAGCATAGCAGTCTCACATTGATTCAGAAAGTCAGAGAGATCACGCATCGTTTTGCCATCACCAGATTTCACTTGTGGCCACTTGTCTAGTTTTTCTCTGTAAGCTGTGGTTAGTAACAACTTATCACCATACCTTCGTTGCAATGTTTCCTTAGCTTTGTTGTAGGCAGTTTCATTATTCAGAGCCAGAAGACCCTTTATGCATTTCTTAGCTTCTCCGTCGGTGTACCTGCCTAGGTAGTACACTCTATCTGTGACCCTCGGGTAATACTCTTCTACTAAAACATTGTAAGTGTTCAGCCATATTGGAAAATCGAAGATATCTCCCTTGAACACTTCAGGTTCCTTCCTGGGTAGCCGCGTCTCCTCTCTATTCACCAGAGCATCTGCTAAGGAGGATATAGCTGAAGGCCAACTCATGTTGTTTCTGGAATCTGCAAAAACTGGGCTTAATCCTGCTGACTTCACTTCATCACCTTTAGGAGGCCCGGCGGGAGTTGATGTGTACTGTGGAATTTCAAATGGCTTCATATTGGCTGTTGCTTGCTTCTCTTCATCATTATTATTATTTGTGTCAGTCTTGACAGTCATACTTTGTCTCATATAATCGATAACATCATTTTGTTCAGTGTTCTCTGATGGTTGAGAATTGTTTTCAAAGTTGTCTATGACCTCCATTCTAGCTTTGGTGGCTTGGAGTTCTGTCTGTAATTTTAACATTTCCTCTTCTCTTCTCAACTTCGACATTGACACTCTCAACTCTTCTTCTAGCCTTCTATTTTCTGTTTCTATTTTGTACATAGATTCTTCTATCTCATGTTGTTTTTGGAGTGCTCCTGCACGTGCCTCCAATTCCGCTTTTTTCTGCTCTTCTTCAAGTCTCATCATTCTGGCTTTTGTCTGTGAACTTAGTGATGTACGAGTCCGCCGACTGTAGTGAGAGGCTGTATCACACTTTTGACCTACCAGAAAATCTTCTACTTTCGCCTTGAATGTCATCATCTTTTGTTTGTTCTCTTCTAGCTTGATCACATCTTCTTCTTCTAACACAGACCGTAACTGGACGTCAGCATGTATAAATTCTTCATACTTGGTCAACCAGTATCTGTAATGTTCCTGCACCAACCTGGGAGATTCTACTTCTATATGGCCTTGTATTATTTCTTCTTCCTCTTTTAGCTGTTTCAGGCACTTTCTGTAGGATTCTACCCTTCTTTCTGTCATCCATTCTAGGCCTCTTTCAGACAGCTTCACATCTCGACCACTCGCAGTTTGCATTTTACAATCGTCACTGGTCGTATCTTGGTCGGGAAATACACACGCATAGAGTTTTACTGTTGTAGTTGGGGAATCTTGTTTATTGACATAATCGTAATCGTTTTCTCCACTCTTGTATATACGTAAAACTGAAATACAAAAATAAAGCCCTATGAATATGTGATCATACTTATATGCGTGCTACAACAAACAACGTACTTTCTCTACGACCAACCTATGACTGTGCCTATACTATGGCGAGTACGGTACCGAACGATAAAACAGATCTAGATTCAACTGTTACTTCACAACAACTACAAAACACATATCATCTACAGGTTACCAAGTTTATAAAACAATATTCATCCACAATAACATACCTCTGTGATGTACGTGTATCTTAAAAGAATACAAATCATTTTGCGACAAAAACTTTGACCTATTTTGCCGAAACGTAAACAATGTGCGAATCTGCGGACTGTAGTTTTTTCGTAGGCCCTTACAGGCTTTCTGAATGTTTTTAAAATGTTTCCATCAAAATGTTACATAATAACATATTCATCATGTTTCAGACCTGTTTGGTACATGTTCACCGAAAGTTTACAAAATGTTTCTACCAAAATGTTGTCATGGCAACATATTCATGATGTTTCGCTCCTGTTAGGGGCTTGTTTTCTGGATGTTTTCAAAATGTTTGTAGCGAACAGTTTTCATGACAACATATTCATCATGTTTCATGCCATTCGGAAAATGTTTTCTGAATGTTTTAAAATGTTTCCATCTAAACGTTTTCATGGCAACAAATTCACAATGTTCCACGGCTGTTTTGAAAATGTTCTTAGAATGTTCACAAAATATTTCTATCAAATTGTTGTCATGCATCATATTCATGATGTTTCGCTCCTGTTTGGGACATGTTTTCTGGATGTTTTCAAAATGTTCGTAGCAATATATTTCATGACAACATTTTCATCATGTTTCATGCCATTCTTGAAATGTTTTATGAATGTTTTTGAAATGTTTCCATCAAAACGTTTTCATGTCAACAAATTCACAATGTTCCACGGCTGTTTTGGAATCGTTCCCGGAATGTTTACAAAATGTTCCTATCAAAATGTTGTCATGACAACATATTCATGATGTTTCGCTCCTGTTTGGGACATGTTTTCTGGATGTTTTTAAAATGTTTGTAGCAAAATGTTTTCATAACGACATTTTTTTCATGTTTCATGCCATTCTTGAAATGTTTTATGAATCTTTTTGAAATGTTTCCATCAAAACGTTTTCATGGCAACAAATTCACAATGTTCCACGGCTGTTTTGGAAATGTTCCCAGAATGTTTACAAAATGTTTCTATCAAAATGTTGTCATGGCAACATATTCATGATGTTTCACTCCTGTTTGGGACATGTTTTCTGAATGTTTTCAAAATGTTTGTATCAAAATGTTTTCATGACAACATATTCATGATGTGTCATACCTGTTATTGAAATGTTCTATGAATGTTTTCAAAATGTTTCTATCAAAATGTTTAAGTCAAAACATTCTTATGATGTTTCACGACTATTACAAAAATATTTTTCGGATGTTTTCAGAATGTTTTATCGAAATGTTTTCATGACAACATGTTTGTGACCTTTATTAAATGTTTTGAAAACATTTTGTGTTTGCTGGGTAGGAGTGTGATATCTAGCTTATTTATCGCCGTTGATATCACAAGTCATTTTGTGATTATGATCTTGTGATTTATGGGAGCTAATATTACACTGGCACTTGACTAGATCGTGATTACACCTCTCTCTCTTGTATCAGTGCATTATCGAACACATATTAGTATATTGAACACTTGAAAGTATTAATCAACCCAGAGACTTTGAGTTGCTATCAGGCACTTTCTACTTTCGGACCATTGGCTATCAGATTGACCGCACGTATAAAGCACCTCGTCGACATTAACGTGCGAACAAAGAACAATCATGTATTGTGTCGGCCTTTGGATTAACTGATCTACCGTGAACATACGACAAGTGGTCAAGGTATTTTTCAGGGATCTGTAAGGTGTGTATGTACTGGCGCGTGTGATTCTAAATTTGACATATAGTGTAATCATAATAAGTTGATACTTCTCATGCATTCGTTTACAGCATTTCCACTCGCCCTGGAAAGGACAAGATGTTGCCACAAGACTCCTTTCTTCGCTCGGCTACCTGTGACTTGTCCAAGTTTGTAGATGATGAATTACGACCATCTACAGAATTCAACAAACTCTTGGGAGAAGGGATCGCCATGGTTGTCAAATTCCTCCATCAAAGCCCGTACAGCGTTAAGGAAACTGTCAAGGTCAGGTGTGGTCATTTGCTCTTTGACAGTTTGCGTTGTGCACAATTTAGAAAAATCCTTTTTTCTCTTTTTTTTATATCCAGTCGAGCCACCGTATTTGTATTTCCCAGTTGAATTATGAAATTATATGATGCGCACTTTGTGGTACTTATAAAAATTAGCCCAAAATCTAAGAAGAGTTACCGGAAAAATATATTGTTGAGCCGCAATTGTTTTTTTCTTTATCAAACTTGATGTTTTGATCCTTCACTACATATGTGACTTCCCATTTGAATGTGCCAATATTTAGGCACTATCAAGAAATGTTCCAGGAGTTTCACTCCATACAGCCTCGATTAAATGAAGAGAAAAGTGGATGGACTTTTCTAAGCCCAAGAATATTTCAATGTCGAAAAAAAAATTTGGGGCTGGAAATGACTCAAAACAGATAGTGACTTAATTTTGGAGTTCGGACAAAAATTTCTTTCACCGACTCGTCGGATAATCGAAATTGCGGCCACATACAGACCGATGGCTCAAGAACAACTAATACACATCACAGGGGTGCATGTGGGAAGCCTTATTCATGAATTAGAGAACAAATCTATTGAACAGATTTCCGAAAATCATCGTTTTCTCGACAGAAAGACCGTTTTGATCTTCTAATGTCACTGAATGTCAACTTTAAGGTCACCACTAAAACGACAATATGTGATTTCCCCTTTGAACGTGCCAATATTTAGGCTCAATCTTGAAGTGTTCTAAGAGTTCCCTCCGAACAGCTCCCATTATGCAGGAAAGTGGATGAAATTTTGCTGCAGTCTAAACAAATATTCAATTGTGAATAAAACGCATAGTGATTGATTTGGGACGATTGTTGAACCCACAAATGTTAAAACGCCCACAAATGTGAAAACAAATTTTGTAAATCACCCACAAATGTGAAAATATCATTACCCACAAATG
Source organism: Terebella lapidaria (assembly GCA_949152475.1). Lineage (NCBI taxonomy): Eukaryota > Metazoa > Annelida > Polychaeta > Terebellida > Terebellidae > Terebella > Terebella lapidaria. The sequence goes on from OX424567.1 coordinate 17,640,111, forward strand.
TGAAAAAAAAAATCCACCCACAAATGTGAAAAAAAAATTTAACCACAAATGTGAAAACGGTTTTTGTCATTTGCCCACAAGCATGGTTAGTAGACAAACATCACATATCATATAATGAATAATAATAGTAATGTTGCCGTTACGTGAGGCCCGAGAACCATGGGAGGGGTCCCCGGAATCACAACGCTTGGGCGTGTTGTTCGTCCGGCCTTGTTGATCCTTGGGCATCCTGAGCCCATTTCCTTGAAAAATAATTCTACTTCCGGTTTGGTGTCATTTGACACCACAGGTGTAATCTGATACCAAACCACACCTAGTATATTGCCAATTAGCCCTATGGGTTCGAAAATAATGTCCTTTTTGCTCTACGATCAATCTTTACTGAGATATGAAGGTTTTTATGGAACAGTGGGTGATAATAGGGGAAAGTGTAAATTTTTGGCCTTCAAACACACCAAAACGGCCTAATAACTGATCCTTGGGCATCCTGAGCCCATTTCCTTGAAAAATATTTCTACTTCCGGTTTGGTGTAATTTGACATCACATGTGTAATCTTATACTAAACCACACCAGTATATGGCCAATTTGTCCTACGGGTCCGAAAATAACGTCCTTTTTGCTCTACGATCAATATTTACTGAGATGTGAAGGTTTTTATGGAAAAATGATGATAATAGGGGAAAGTATTAATTGTATCCCCCGAACAAAGTTCGGCGGATACTATGGATTTGGCTTCGTCGTCCGCGTCCGCGTCCGCAGAGATTTTCTCGTAAACGCGCTACAGGCCGCAATTCTCACCCGATCACCATTATTTTTTGCAGGCACATATATAATGGTAAGATCCCGACACCAATCGATTTTGGTCGCCGTGGCAACTGAATTGGTCGTTTGGGGACACATTTTGCATTGAAAACAGCCTGTTTGAGACACATGGCTTGTGAACGCGCTACAGGCCGCAATTCTCACCCGATCACCATTATTTTTTACAGGCACATATATTATGGTAAGTTCCCGACACCAATCGATTTTGGTTGCCGTGGCAAGTGAATTGGTCGTTTGGATACACATTTTGCATTGAAAACAGCCTGTTTGAGACACATGGCTTGTGAACGCTCTACTGATGGCAATTTTTGACGAATCTCGATAATTATATATTTGGAAGTTTTGTTTGGAAGGGCTGTCACACGAAACCAATCGTTTTTTAGAATGATCATATAAATATTAATATGTTAACAGCCTAACTTATTACAGAATTTTGAAATATCCATATTGTCCACAATAAAAATAGTTAAGACGAGAAACGTTTATTATTAAGCTCAACAAGGTAAAGGTTTTATCCAGTACAGATTTCATGGGTGTAACTGAATAAGATAATATTATTTTTAATAGTTAAGTCTATTATTGACCACAATAAAAATAGTTGAGACATGAAATATTCATTATTAACCTCAACAAGGTAAATGTTTTGTCCAGTACAAATTTCATTGGTGTAACCGAATAAGTTAACATTATTTTCACTAGTTAAATCTATTATTGACCACAATAAAAATAGTTAAGTCTATTATTGACCACAATAAAAATAGTTAAGAGGAGAAATATTTATTATTAAGCTCAACAAGGTGAAAGTATGTCCAGTACATATTTCATGGGTGTACTGAATAAGTTAACATTATTTTTACTAGTTAAGTCTATTATTGACCACAATAAAAATAGTTAAGACAAGAAATATTTATTATTGGGCTCAACAAGGTAAAGATTCTGTCCAGTAGACATTTTATGTCTGTAACCAAATGAGTTAACATTTTTTTTGCTAGTTAAGTCTATTATTGACCTCAATAAAAATAGTTAAGATGAGAAACAATTATTATTGAGCTCAACAAGGTTAAGGTTTTGTCCGGTAGAAATTTCTGGGTGTAACCGAATAAGTTAACATTATTTTTACATGTTAAGTCTATTATTGACCACAATGAAAATAGTTAAGACAAGAAATATTTATTATTGGGCTCAACAAGGTAAGCTCAACAAGGTTAAGGTCTTGTCCGGTAGAAATTTCTGGGTGTAACCAAATAAGTTAACATCATTTTTACATGTTAAGTCTATTATTGACCACAATGAAAATAGTTAAGACAAGAAATATTTATTGTTGGGGTCAACAAGGTGAAGGCTTTGTCCAGTAGAGATTTTATGGCTGTGACCAAATAAGTTAACATTATTTCTTGCTAGTTAAGTCTATTATTGATCACAATAGCTTTTCATGAAAACATTGATCAACTTTTACTTTGAATTTCAACTTGAGACCATGTTTGGCACAAATTATGAGTTAAAATATAACTTATGGTGTAAAATTCGATCTGGCTCCAATTTCTTCATCTTGAAATGCAGTTTTGGTCAACTTTTACTTTGAATTTCAACTTGAAAGCATGTTTGGCACATATTATAGGTCGAAATATAACTTATGGTGATAAGTTCGATCTGGCTCCAATTTCGTCATCATGAAATGCAGTTTTGGTCAATTTTTAGTTTGAATTTCAACTTGAAACCAAGTTTGGCACATATTATGAGTTAAAATATAACTTATGATGAAAAGTTCGATCTGGCTCAAATTTCTTCATCTTGAAATGCAGTTTTGGTAAACTTTTAGCTTGAATTTCAGCGCGAAACCAAGTTTGGCACATATTATGAGTTAAAATATAACTTATGACGAAAAGTTCTATCTGGCTCCAATTTCGTCATCTTGAGATGCAGTTTTGGTCAACTTTTACATTGAATTTCAACTTAATACCAAGTTTGGCACATATTATGAGTTGAAATATAACTCATGGCGAAAAGTTTGATCTGGCTCCAATTTCGTCATCTTGAAATGCAGTTTTGGTCAACTTTTACTTTGAATTTCAACTTGGAACCAAGTAAGTAAAATATTCTGAGTTGAAATATAAATAGGTGAAAAGATTGATCTATCTGTATTTTCGTTATTTTATCAAACATGTCGAAATGGAAATTCATATAAAGAGATTTCAGTGATGATTTTGAATTCGACCTTCAATAACCTCGGAAGATCAGTGCAGCAATTTTGGTGGGGAAAAGAAAACAGTTGTGACTTGAGATTTAACATTTCTCTGATAATCTTTTTTAGCCCTTGCTCTAGTTTTTCACACTTGACAGTGATATATTTGGGGCAACAGAGATGATAGGGCTACGGGGGATACACCCAAGCGGTCGTAGGCGACCGGAAGCGTCTAGTTGTGCAATAGGTTTTCAGAACAAAGGTCGGTAACCTAAAAACATTCCTCATGTTGAAGCTAATGTTGTGTCAGATTTTCACATTTGTGGGCAATTGACAAAAATCTTTTCACATTTGTGGTTGATTTTTTTTTTCACATTTGTGGGTGAAGTTTTTTTCAAATAAATTTGTGGGTGAAGATTTTCACATTTGTGGGTAGTTGACAAAAGACGTTTTCACATTTGTGGTTGATTTTTTTACATTTGTGGGTGATTTACAAAATTTGTTTTCACATTTGTGGGTTTTCACATTTGTGGGCGTTTTAACATTTGTGGGTTCAACAACGATCCATCCAAAACACTCAAAATGGCCGTCACGCCGTACATATAAGGGGAATCGTTTGAAATAAAAAAATCTCAAAACTCTCTGAAGAGTTTTGGAGAAATTACCACCAAAGTCAGAATATGTCGGGTTTTCGAAAATGGCCGCCCTCTTTTTGAAATATTTCTAGGTATTTGTTGTGCGAAATTTCAGAAAAAATCCGACAGAAAAATCCGACGCCATGCCGATAGTTTATCTGACCAAAGGTAACCTAATTATTAACAATCCTACCACTCGTGGCACAGGGTGGCAGTGCGGGCAAAGGTACCACCGTCAAGGGGAAATCTGACGTCGACGTCGTCATCTTCTTGGACGAGTTCCGAAACGCCGGCGACTTTAGGCAGAAGATCGCGCAAGTCATCCAGGATTTGAAGCAAAAGTTGGCGCAGTTTGGACGCCATGAGGGCCACAGCATCAATGGGTTTGAGACGACCAAAATTTAGCGTGCAATTCGCACTGCAGGCGAAGGGAATGGAGCAAGCAGTTGATATTGACTTGCTGCCTGCCTTCGACAATCTTGGAGTTAGAGGTTGGCAGCAGCAACAACAAACAACAGCGATTGTAACTAATTATTATGCACCATGGCCACACCATCTTGGAATTATCAACTTTCCTTAATTCCTGGGGTTTTATTTTTCAGGCAAGGCTCAGACATACCAAGACATGTTACATGCAAGCGACGATGACAAAGAATATTACTCGGCCTCTCTGAGTCCTCTCCAGATAGACTTCATCAAGACACGGGCCACATTGGTCAAAGATTTGATCCGACTGGTTAAATACTGGAGAAAAACACACTTTGAGGTACGATTGATTCCTGTGCGATGCACTGAGATGGAGCTCTCAAAGTAGAGTAAGCTTTTATTAATACCCAACGAATGTTGACGTCGTTGAATGTTGAATCTTATAAATCAGGTTAGGCTTAGTTCTGGGAGTCTTCCATCCTCCTACCCTCTGGAGCTGATTGTGATTAGATGCTGGGAGAATGCTGGGCGACCACAGAACTTCAACCTCGCTAAGGGGCTGAAGGTTGTCCTGGAAACTCTGGCAAACAACAGTGCCATAGACATGACATGGGGTGACAACTATGATGTTCACTCATTCCACGCAGCCATCACTCATTTGAAAGACGAGGCCAGGAGAAGACAAATGTGGGTAGTCTTCGCTTCGTTTATGATTATTTATACATGTAGCTCTTACGAGCATGCGCACATACACATGTCCATGCACATATTGTTCTAAGATTGAGGTACTGATATTGAATTATTTACCAAGTGACGGCTGTAAATCCACATATATATCGGGGCCTGCCAACAAGATAGCAATTTCACGCAGTGACACTTGCAACCAACACCGCTTCAATTTTATGAAATCTTGTCCCTTTTTGTTTCTCTCCAGTCCCTTCATTCTGGACCCTGCCAGTCCTTTCCGTAACACCGCCGCGAGGTTTGGAGCCTGTGGGGAGGTGGCACAAGTTGCTAGGGTGAGCGCCGACAGCCCATGTCTGAGGAATGTCAGCTCCTACAGACAGAGCTGGGCTTGAGACAGCACTATAGCGAGTCTCAGAAGATTTGCACTGTGATTACACGATGAGTTCAAAGTAACACTGATATGATTGTGTAGTGATCAGAAATATGTATATTGTATTTCAACTGGTGGGCAGATTTTAAAGTTTAACGATCTAGTCTTATACAATGTACTGATTTTCGTGTTATTATTGTGTGATCTGGAATATGCATATAGTTGAACTGGTGGACAGATTTTATTCAATTTCATTTAATATTTATATAACAGTTTACTGATTTAGTCTTAAGCGGCTTTTTGTGTTATTATTGTATCTTGAATTTATTGTAGTAATATAGATTTTATTGGATTTCATTCAAAGTATACAACAGTTTGCTGATTTTTTGTGCTGTTATTGTGTATTGATCACGAATATATGTATATTGTAGCTCAACTGGTATGCATATTTTATTGAGTTTTATTCAAGATATTTAGCAGTTTACTGATTCAATCTTAAGCTGATTTTTGTGCTCCATATTTGGATGAAAAAATCAGTATTTATATGAGTTTACTTTCTGGGAATTTGTATAATACACACTTATCACTTGTACCATGTAGTGTCTGATGTTCTTTTCTATAGCAGTTATTTGTTATAAATATAGGTCTATTTTATTCTGAAATGTTGTGTAATCGTATGATTGATTTCTGTGATTCACTATATATGAGTTTGCAATTAATAAATGAATGATTATGCTGCAACAGAATTTTTGTTCTCGTTTATTGATTGACAATGTGTGACAATGTGGGGTGGGTAGCTCAGTGGATAAGGCACTGGTCTCGTAACACAAAGGCCATGAGGTCAAGACTCAGTCCGAACCATCTTGTTATTTCGCTAACATCATCAGACAAGGTGTGGACCGTTAAAGATCATCTCCACCCAAAACGGGTACCAGTTAAATTCAAAAGGATGTTATCTTGTGGCGCCAAAACGTGCTGGTAGTGTTCTACATTGAAATAAGCACTTATCTTATTGTCACTTTACTTGACAGAGTTACAACATCTATTATTAATGTTGTTTCAACTATATAGTTGAAATATAACTTTATAGAATATTTAATAAAATTGCAGTTAGACTTACTGCGCTTTGAATACCAGTAGGCCATATATACTGAGCTTCCACCGGAATCTTCAAATACTATCACTTATTAAGCAACAAAATTATGTCGATCAAGAACATTGCAAAAATGGGCCTATGGATTATGGTATAGTTTCGAGGAAATGAAGATGGGAATCATTTGGGGCCGCATCGTTTTAGTCAAACTCATTCCCATAATAGAGATATAACCACAATTTGATTCCCCCACACATGACCATTATAACATTGTCTCACTTGCAAGACGAACCGGACATAAAACGTAAGGGGCTCTTCAGCAGCATCTAAAACATCCCTGCTAAAAAATGTCGGATCAATGCGCAATCCTCTCTAGGTGAAGACTTTTTTTTAATCGTCCATTAAACACATGTCCTTTCCAAAATGTAAACAATTCAGTCTCGTAGTATAACAATATAGGCCTAGCGTGTATGCACAACAGCCAACTTCTTTTTCTAAATAATCGATACAGAACAACATACATTTCCCTTGTTTTCTAATCAGTTGTGTCCAAATAATATAATAAAACCTAAAAGTCATGTCTAAATACAATCTGGGGCTCCATAGACGTACACACCCTTTCATGTGACGAGGGATTTCCTTTTTACAGAAACTATCGGTATTGACAAGCCGGGGTTCTATAAATACCGGCCTCACTTCAACACCAACGTAGCCCAATTTTGCAGTCCGCAATAACATGTGGTTCGGCTTCAGACGCTGTTTTCGTTCGTGATCGTTCATCATGTTCATGACGCTTGTTAGTGATTCCTCAGAATGAAAAGTTTTTGTTTTTGTCAGCGAAAATGTACTGTAAAATCGAATAGAATCAATGTTGCTTAGGTGCACAGCATGGACATGCATTCAAAGGCGATGTCATGGAGGATAACGTAGATTTACGCGAGCAAATCTTCCACAAGGCAGTCCGGGAGTATATTGTAAGTCAATGACCTACTCGCTCAATCAGTCAATGCAGTGCACTGGGACTGGCACTCTTGTACAGTTGCAGTGTTGGTTACTGACTGTCCGTACATGAGCTCCTAATTTGATAATGTTGTTTTGAGCCAATGGCCCTGTGCCCCTCTGTCTCAATCTACCTCCCCTCACCGCTAGTTTACAAGCTCAAATAAAGGATGAATATCAACTTCTTTTATTAAATAATTGTTCAGGCATCACCTACGAACTAAACTGTTGATGACTGAACAATTATTTAATAAAAGAAGTTGATATTCATCCTTTATTTGAGCTTGTAAACTAGCAGAGCGTCTTCAAGTTGACATGATCCAGCCGCCATAACAATGACTGGCTTATTCTCTATGAGCGCCGAAGGCGCGAATAGCCAGTCATAAATCTAATTCTCCCTCCGCATGCTAGTACAACTTCGCCTCTGATAATATCCAAAGCGATCGCTTGACAACATCAACTAGTGACATCGCGGCAATCTATTAACATTTATCCACAATCCTTACCCCTAAAAACACCAATTAACCAAAGATTTCGTCTTCCATGACGTACTTTTCTGGAATCACCAAAATTCAACACTTGGACGCGGCCATCTTTCGTTCGTTACAACGGATATATCTTGATGTTTGCTGACATCTGGATATTTGTTGACTCTTATCGGTAATTACAAAATCTAACGAAAGAATAGGGTCCAGGTGCGGTTGTGGACAGGTGAATTCACATGTCAGCCCTCGGAAGCTAAACGATAAAAGTATCATACTATTGGCATTTTCTATATTGAAGACAAGCATCAGAATTACTGATATAGATCTGAACATTATTCAGAAATGCTAAAAACGGGCAAGGAATTGAAAATAATGCTAAACAGAACGGGCAAGAAACATGCCATGCACAGTGATACCACCTCCTCTACAAGATCAATGCTAATCATAAGATGCCATCATAGTGTACTAACCAGTATGCTAACCACGGGAATAAAATCTCACAGCTGGGCAAGGATTATGCATTTACTTGTACCTGTAGCACAACCCTAGTCTTAGGAATGCGAGTCATAACAGGATTAGGGTGCAATGTGGTTGGTGATTGTGTGTTGGTCAACATCAGTTTCATTGCAACCAGAGAGAACCAGTTATCTTAACCCTTTGCTGGCTGGTACTTCATTTTCTTTTGACCTCTGGAGTTACATTTATTTTGCGTTTTTGAGGCCCATGTATAAGTCATTGAAATGTTCATATCTTTGTCAATATTTGTTACACTTCCGAATGTGATTTATATCACCAGAAAGAGGAGGACATTCTGATTCCGATCAACAATCATCTGCATTCAACATTAAATAATTACTATAGTTTTTGACATTAGAGCGTTGGGGGCGAAGCCCCCAACCCTCTACATGTCTATGTGCTGACTTTTTTATGGAGGTTTCATGCCAACCTATCGACGCCCGTTTTCGCATGTAAACCTTTGTACACCTACTTCAAATGAGTATTTTCTTCGTCCTTGACATAAAATCTCTCGATTTGATGGCAAGCTTTGAATATTCCACAGATATATAATGCATAAATCGATGTGTTAGGTTTGAGAAAATTACGCAAAATGGTCAACTCGTCTGGAAAACGTCCAAATGGCGGAGCCGATGGAAATTCACGTTCCCAGAATGCAAAGCAAATTTTACCGCAATGACGCGTACTTTGGAGCGTACAATTTTCTGTGCAGCATTTTGTGCATGCATGTACATGTAACCTTGCGTGCGGCCTTCTTTGGCGTAATGAAGTAAACACAACGAATCGTCTACGGTACCACGACTACATTTACCGTAATTGGACATATCTTATCACATGACAAGGTGTTCCATGCTGGGTTGCGAAACCTTTTTATTTTAAACTGGTCTTTTAATTTGCTCAGTATGCATGTGTTATCTATATCATGATATCAGATGCAGATATTCCTCATAGTTTCCAATATTTTAAGGATATTTTATTGAGGTTCAATATCATTTTATCAGGCGTATCTGTTTCATTGAGTTCAAAATAAATGTTTATTCATTAGGAATATGATTAAAGTAGGCCTATGTGTTTCATCATAATATACGGGAATGAATTGGAATCATGTGGGACATGATATGTTTCAATTTTATTTTTTTGTAAGGGGGGGGGGGTAAGATATAATCAGGTCTCGTGGTGCTGATGATGTGCTCGAGCTCTAATGTCGTCTCCCGCAGTTAGCTGCATTTTCTTGTTTATAAAATGCCTAACCCACTGATATCTAAGAATTTTCAAATTAATTCAGATTCTCCCATGTGACTCCGAAATTAACTCAGCTAGCATAGGGTTAATGTGTTTAACAAATTTAACACAAGTTTGTAACATATAAATAAATATGTTACATTTCCATATTTATTTAATTTTGTTTGTAAAATTTTTTGATTTCACCGAAATAAACCTTCTGGTGTCATTTTGAGTTACATGTCTATAAATGCAGACAGAGGATTCACCTTTAGAGCCCGCATGTAATAAACACAGTCTTCTATTGTACACTAATTATGATGACTCTCAAGGTGGTCTAAGACATTTGGACCCCACTGTATATGCCAGTGATGAGTATGACGTTATCTCTGCTTGAACTGTGGTACACATTTTCTTTTCCACAGATCTGGTTATTGCTCTTCGTGTTGCTTTACGTTTCGTCGTACGTTGCCGTCTGTGCGTGGAAGCGGAGACCCGACAAGGAAGATTATTACTCAGGTCTGTGTGTGATATTTTCGGGATAGAGAAGCGCTTTCAGTTTTACCTAATGTCATATGACATAGTCAATTCCCAAACTTGGGTATTCTGCATGAAACTGTTCAGCAGCTTCTAACAACAACTACAAACCAGGTTGACGCTGCGAAATTCTCACGGCAACCAAATAATTGTAAAAATATTCATTTTGCTTGACGGATCCTAAGGAGTGGAGAAAAATTAACAAAGATTAAGGCTCAGAAAGGCTTCGAGTTCATTTTTATGAACGCGTGATGTGTGAATTCATTGTTTTCTTTTATATTCCAGGAGATACTGAAGATGCCATTGTGTACAGAATATCGTAAGTAATATTGTTAGAATATTACAAGTTATATTGTTCAATGAATAAATAGTTTCTTGAACATGCCAGTAAAACTTCCATCTTCACTGGAAGAATATACCGGTACATGTACCTACATTTTTATACGAACGCTTTTTTCGCTACATTTTCAGTGTATGGCTGTGCACGTTTAGCCTGGCTGTGTCTGCAGGGGCCGTTCTACTCCTCCCGATTTCAATAGCAGCCAATGAGGCCCTCCTAGTTTTCCCAAATAGCTACTATTTTCAATGGGTCAACTCTTCCCTCATACATGGTTTGTCAAAGCTTATGATCTTGTATATTTACCCAAAAGGCTTGGGGTGATTTTGCAGAAAATGATGATTGATCAGTAAAATTGAGTTGAATGTACACCACTGTGTATACAGTTTTTTTCCTAAAAGAACAATTGAAATTTCTAAAAAATTCGCAGTTTACTATGTTACTCTGTGAAGAAGTGAATATGTATCTGTATCACTTTTCTCTCAATGTCTCGCCGCAGGCCTGTGGAACCAGATCTTCCTCTGCTCCAACCTATCACTGTTTGTGTTTATGCCATTCGCGTACCTTCTAACTGAGTCTGAAGGTTTACCAGGATCTAGACGGGTGAGTTTTCAAGGTGTAGGAAAGCAGAAAAATTATAATTTTGAAACTCTGATAAATCAAACAAACTACAAAATGCCCATAAGTTGAATATATGTGTAAATGCGTTGTTGACAACCATTTCATGCAAGTGCACAGTAACAGTGAACGTTTTCAAATTTCTTATTCTGATTGTATCATACCGATAAGGTAGTAGGGCTAGTAAAATCTTTATTCCCAGTTTTATACACTGATGTTTATTCCCACGTGAAGGGTCTGATGTCTCGGATGCTGGAGACGGCCCTAGTTCTAGCATTGGTCAGTGTCCTAATCTGTGGTCTGGCCTGGGTCGCATCCGCAATAATCGACAATGATTCGTCCAGTCGGAAAGCACTCTTTGGTGAGCCTAAATTAAAAGTTTATTTTACCACAATCAAAAAGTAACTTTTCATGCAGATTCTGATTTCTTACAATTACTCTTTTTCTTACAATTAATATGTGATTATGAATTGGTTCGTTTCAGATATTTGGGACTTTTACTTACCGTATTTGTATTCATGCATATCACTGCTCGGGGTTGTGATGTTACTGAGTGAGTATGGTTTCGAGGAAGAAAAAGGTTTCCATAAATGTAAAATTCTTTAGCTTAATTAGCTGAGTTCAATAAATCTTGAATACCATACATTTATGTACCAAACTTTAAGATGAGAAACAAATAGGGTCAAACATAAGTGCATTTATGTAATGGAATGTAGAAATTAAATGTAATCTAAAATATGACGATTATTTTGCAGTTTGCACACCAGTTGGTTTCGCAAGATTGTTTTCCGTTATTGGAGAGTTGGTCATTAAACCAAAGGTATGTATCCTTGACAAATAACAACAATAATATTTTATTTTAGATTTGTCACCCAACAATTTCAACATGTCACTCCCAGAATATGTTTCTTATTTTTCGGACTATAGTTCTCTCCCTTTTACTTGAATAATAAATATTTCAAATAAATGATAAATAAATTCGTGAAAAAACCTCACACCTTTTCTTTTGCTAGTTTCTACGAGATCTGGATGAGGAGTTAAGTACAATTCAGTTTGAAGAAGATGCCCTGCAGATTAAATTGAACAACACGGCCACACATCATCGGACAATTGCCAATGGACACAGTCGCACAGACTTACAAGTGAGTCGCCATGTATCCTGTCCACTGTAATGCAAATTAAATGCAAATGTCTCGTAGGTTTACAGGTTTTAATCACAGCAGATGATTTCGTTATATTTGTTGGACATTACACGATTGTTCCAAAGCAAGTAAAATGTATGAATATCTAATTTATCAATGATGAACTTAACGCATATAATCTCAAATATGGACCAGTGGTTTGAGAAATCATTGGGGGAATTGAGGAAATTCAACGATTGAATTCCTAATTACAGGAACAACTGAATGAGACTCAACGTGAGAAAGCCGAGATTCTCAAGCGTCGATCCGTATCGTCACTACGCCGAAACCTTGGTTACCCGCTAGTTATGTTACTCCTGCTCGCGCTAACGGTTCGTATGAACACTTATCCTTTACCAGTGTTTTGCCATTCAGTCAATTTCATTGGTTCATTCCCCAAACACTTCTTCAGCGTGTGTTCAATGTTTTGTGCTTTCTATATTGGATAAGTTAAGTTCGAATGAAATTTCCACAGAAAATTTATAAAAATTTGGTTGGAATATTATACAACAAATATTTAGAGGAATCAGAGTAGGTTCGCATTTGAATGTATGATGTCGACATTAAATAAAATTTTATCAAATCGTACCATATAATTGTCTTTTGTATTTCAGTCAAGTATGGTTTTAATGGTGGCACTTAATATGCTAGAGCTCTTGATAGGATTGAAGGCTCTACCAAAGGGAACAAAGGTAGGAAATTTGGACTATACAATTCGAATTGTGTCCGAATGAAAAATACTCATTGGTAGTTACACATTATTGGGTCGACTGTAGTTTGTTTGCAATGATTTCAGTGATGTCTTCACTATTTTCCATTAGGGCCTGCACGATTAGTAAAAAGTATAGCCGGTTAACCGTCGGCTATCAACCCAACCGTAACCGATTAACTGTAAAAAACTTATGATTTAGAGAAGTATGAACTATGATGTTGTTTTGTCTTCTGGGTATTCCCCTTTTCGTGGAAATACTTCCGGTACCGTAATACTATGAGTTTCAAGGTTCAATTAAGCATTAGACATCAGAATTTTAAGTGGTATCACGCACATTCATGAAAACAGAGTGAGGTAAATAGTAATTTAAACTGATTTTGTTGGTGGCGTTCTCACTGTTCTGGCTGTGGGGATACAATATACCCTCTACCCCACCCGGCAAAGTATGCTTTTTCCCCCCTGCAAAAATTGTGTACTGTGTACTATGTAATACGTTATAGTACGGCTGTCAGCAGACTTGTCAGGAGCCTGAGCAGACGGTTTGGTGATCACTGATCAATGTTATAAAAGACAGTTAACCGGTGTTTGACGGTTAACCGGTTAATCGTTTAGAGATTCAACAGCCGGTTATTCGAGGTTATTCAAAAAATGTTAGCCGTCGGCGGTTAACCCATTAATCGTGCAGGCCCTATTTTCCATCGATGCTTGTCTAATAGATATTGTACTGTTGCTATGGTTTCAGGAGATCGTGTTGGGATTGAGTTCTCTATCAGCACTGGGACCAATAGGAGCAGCAATAGAAATCATCATTATACTGTATCCTTATTGCAAATTTACTGATCAAATGTTTCACTGGAAAGTCACGTTTTAGGGCGGTAACTCGTGCAGTTTTGCAGCTGCAGAATTCAAAATTGAAATGAAAGATTGAGCAACATGTACTGGAAAATTCTCAACTTTTTACTCGCAAACCAATTTCAAGTGCGATACAAATGATACATAGTATGATGTTTTCTCGATTTGACCTGATGGAACCGTATAAATAAAATGTGATACCAATATGACCTTGACCTTGCCCGATCAGATACCTAATGCTGGCGTCAGTCGTAGGGTTTTACAGTCTCCCTCTTCTACGTAAAGTACAGCCCAAGTTACATGACACCTCCATGCCAACAGTGATTGCCAACTGTATGATCCTAGTCGTGTTGACATCGGCTCTCCCTGTGTTGTCACGAACACTTGGTAAGTCTCCTTTCGTAGCATTGAAACTTTCAAGTATATATATTTTGTACCAGTAGCGAAATTTGGTATTGTTTATATATATTATTATGACCAGATAATCAATGATTTTTGACGAGTGTGAAATGGGAATAAAAGTTAGGTGTAGTGATATGTATATTGTTTTTTTATCTCCACAGGGATCACCAACTTCGACCTACTTGGAAACTTCGGTCGGATGGAATGGCTAGGAAATTTCTACATCATCCTATCATATAACTTTGCATTTGCCATAGCAACAGCGATCTGCCTCGCAACAAAGTTCACCGCCGCCCTTCGTCGGGAGTTGATCCACCGTCTCGGTCAGGCATTCGTCAGACATCGACGGAATACCATAGTTACTGCATCAGCATCAACGTCATCAACATCATTCGTCGGCAATAACTCTCACCCACATTCCGAATGAAAAACGTGGAATAATTTGTGATGTGGGCATACTCTCGCGAGGCCAAGCTTAATAGATGATAGGCTGAGGCTGGGGGTTTAGGGTGTACTGCATTTCTGAGTTTCTTTTTTTAAAAAACAAAATGTTAGTATATTCCACTAAGTTAATATCAGACATGGATTGTTTCTTTATTGCGCCATATATCTTTATATATATTTGAACATATAGAATATATTTAATCTATTTTTGCTTCGTGCAAAAAAACTCGCGAGTTCAGTTCAAAATTCTCAAGTGCGTTCGACACTTTTCGCTATATTTTGTGTCAAAGTGTAATTTCATCATGCAATTCCTCTTTTGTCGAGTTGCAAAAACCGAAAATGGAAATCCATTGCCAAATGTGCATTATGGGAGTTATGTAATATTTCTAGTGTTTGACAGGGGTAATGTCATAAGTTCATTCACTTGAATTATCTTTGTTGGATTGGTTTTGTTCATGCAAAATGGGACCATTAACTCTGTAAGACGATTCGAGAGGCGTGAAATGTTTTGAATGTTTTTAACTTGCTGAATGTATTTTGTTTTTATGAATGCGGAAAAAATTGATGTTTGGAATTATATGGTGATTGCAATACATCTACTCATAATGACGAAAAAATACTGTAGTTAGTAACGGACAAGTGTACACATGAAAATGCTGACTGAAAAAAAATGCTAGCATTGTTCATAATAAAATGTTGATTCTTTCTTTGCAGGTACATGTAGCATATTTTTTAGTACAATGATTACAAATGTACATTAGTGTGTAGTTGACATATCATATTCATTGAAGGAACAAATTTAAATTATTCCTGTTTTAACAGGCATAATGATCCAGTATATAAGTACCAAATATTTCTTCTGACAGTATTAATCTTTATATCGTCGTAAGTAGGGGAAACATGTAAATAAGATGTATTTATTGTATATTATGTATATTGAGTGCGAGCGAAACGAACTGGCAAACATGGATAAAACTTGTACAAAGGGAGATTTTATACATTACCGCGGAAATTACTATGTATGGCTTGATAATGTGCGTGTGTCCGTGCATGTTTGGTTTTCGTGCGTACAAATTGTTCAAACACGGTGCTTGGCTTCAGGCTCATCGCTGTACTTGAGTCATTAAACATGCCAGTAATAAATCACAGAACCTGCTCATGAAAATGTAGCTGAATATCTATTAATAATAATACTATGTCATTGAATGTGTCGATGGAACGTCTGTATCAATTACTAGTACAATGAAAGAATGAGAAAATACAAGTAGATTTTTCCTCGATGAAAAAATTGGTTTCCCGTTAGGTTTATCTATAAGCAATGATGGAATAATTATGTCCTTAAAAGACAAAATTACTGTGCCAGGGGCTTGTGTGCTACTGTTTGTGTTGAAAATGGAGTCACCATTGTTAAATTGTATATGGGATATTCGATGCCAAGTATTCGCAATATGTTAGATATGCACCGAATTTGGATTCTGTTTTTGCATTGATGCAAACTGCAGTGTTTAGGAGATTGAAAAAGTATTCACAAAGTATTTGTTGAAGAATATGGTTGAGTTTATAAATGTATCTGCAATGGTGTTTCAGTATATATCAGATTCACAGTTTCTCTATTTGTCAATTAAATTCTTAACGTGACAAATTTACAGGATGGATATGCAAATGTATTAGTAGTTTTCGTGTTGTTTTGAAACTTTGCCATGAATATTCACATTTTATAAGCCATTAAAGAGCATGTGTCACGAAAAATTGGGTATTGGTTTTTTAGGTGTATGTGAAAGCACTATTTGAACTGAACAAAACAGTCTTTACAGCATATTGATATCATGATTTCTTCCAAAGTTATGGCACTTCAAACATTTACATATTCACAGAATCTGACAACAGAATCTGACAACTAATTAATATGCAAATGAGATGTGTGACGTCATTGACAGACTGGTTTTTAATTAGTTGTCTTAACATGACAAAATGGAGCTTTTCATGTTCACATTTGGTCACCAACACCCATCAGAAATATTGTCCAGTAGGAATAGTCAGTGAGTGCATGCCAATCTTGGTTGCCATGGCAACCAATAGGCTGATTTGGGCCTTAGCGACGTGGTTGCTAAGGCTAATATTAACGTCAAAACACGAAATGAAAGTATGAAACCAACACAAATAACGAGATAATGACAATATCTAGTGGAATTAATAAACAAATCGTTCAACTACACACCATAGCAACCGATACAGGCCTGAGAAATCACCAATGTTTAAAGCCATTGCAAGTGAATGGATACCATTACCACTGGTTTCCAATGCCTGTATTGGTTGCTAAGTGTTGTGTTCAAACATTTTGCTGATATATTCCACAATATATTGTCATTATTCATTGTCTGAAATAGTTTCATTCCTGTATGTCGTGTTTTTAATAAGATATTGACCTTAGCAACCATGGTTGCTAAGGGACCCAGCCGGCCAATGGTTGCCATGGTAACCAAAAATTTCATGAAATCACTGACTATTTTAACCATGAAACATAAAAAGTGGGTTCTGGTGAACAATTATGAAAAGAAACATTCTCATTATTCCATTTTAAAATGTCTAATTAAAAACCAGTCTGTCGATGACATCACACATCTCATTTGCATATTAATTAGCTGTCAGATTCTGTTGTCAGATTCTGTGAATATGTAAATGTTTGAAGTGCCATAACTTTGGAAGAAATCATGATATCAATATGCTGTAAAGACCGTTTTATTCAGTTCAAATTGTGCTTTCACATACACAGAAAAACCCAATACCCAATTTTCGTGACACATGCTCTTTAAGTATTCAGTGAAAGCAGAAATACATAAGAGAGAGAAATGTACAGCTTCATTGACCGGAGTTTTCTGTAAAATCACAGTTTTTAAATCAGCATTACACAAAAACTTAAACACATATTTTTGTTTTAAGAACACCTGTGTGGACCTTTATCTTCCTTCTTTCAAAAGAGGGGTGTACTGATTTTTTAGGACCAATAGTTTTCACACTATATTGAGCAGAGTTGACCCACCCTCCTACAATTTATAACACCTTTCGCCAGGCTAAAGCGTCCGTCTGACGGGGGTTCCCGGGGAACAGACACGCTCTCTGGAGTAAAGACATGAATATTCACAAAAGTCCGGCTCCAAGGTTTATTTTTAGAAGCGTGGGATCCTACATGCAAATGAGGTAGCTGAGCTGGCAGTGAGCAGTGGCTGGGTTGATAATCTCCTGACACATGTTGTAGCGAACTAACAAACAGAAGAGGGTCAGTCTGGTGGTGTAGATGCGGCTGCCGAGGTCCCAGAGCAATAAAAATGTAGCACTTGTACTGGTGTTTGGGTTTTTTTTTATCACAGAAGCAATAATTATAGAGTGTGATACAGCTTTGACACTTGCCTGAGAAAAAACAAAAGTGCGTAAACTTAATAAAGATTAGCTTTGACACTGTGATGATAAAAAACAAAGTGGCTCCTTGATTGATTTGATAATCCAGGTTTTAAACCGTTTCAGTGTGTGGGTTTATCATGTTATCTACATCTACATTTTTGTGGCTCACTGACCGCAAATAATACTTTGAAGCATATTTACTGTGCCTTCCGGGTTTGAATTCCTCCTGTTTCCTTCAGCATTCTGAAGTTATACATTCGTCAGGAAGTTTCTGCATTCGTGCGAGTTTTGATTTTTGGATATATATACACACGTATTTATTTTATGTGTTTTACATTTTGTTTATTTGATGAAAAGTGAAGAAATGGAAAATATTTCTTGGAATGGCTTCATCTTCAGTTCAAAGTCAGACTGAAACAGGACTAAAGTCAGACCTCAAAGCTGTAGAAAATAATATATTTTTAGGATACAAACATTTGCAAGTGCGACATCTATTCTTTGGGAAAAAAAGCCAAGGACAATCACTGGAAGTTTCCCGTAAAAAAGCCGACATTCCACGAGAGAAAGGGGGCCCGATTACAATAGCAAAAATTTT
Source organism: Terebella lapidaria (assembly GCA_949152475.1). Classification (NCBI taxonomy): domain Eukaryota; kingdom Metazoa; phylum Annelida; class Polychaeta; order Terebellida; family Terebellidae; genus Terebella; species Terebella lapidaria. The sequence goes on from OX424567.1 coordinate 17,658,625, forward strand.
AGTATTTGACACTGGTGTTGCCGAATTTTCCGTGGCCGGTGATGTGGAAGAAACTTTTATTGCATATTCCGCCGAGAATGATGAAGCAATTTCATTGAGCAACATTTTTCGTGAAAACTTAGATAAACTATCAAATGACTTTGTTTTTTGCTGTGGGATTGATGAGAAGGACGTAAGAACCTGTTGCCCTGGTATTGGCTATGGAGGAAAACGGATTGTGCAAAAACAATATCCTTTCACTAGACTAGTGTCCAACAACTGTTTGGGATGGTTTCGCTTGCGAACAAAAAGCAGTTTACGTGAACGTGAAGACGCCGAAACATGCAGTTTACCTTGTCCTCAGTGCAACAAAGTATACCGACAATTACGTTTTGAATCAAAGAAATTTCAGGCTGATATCGTGACCACAAGGAAACGTCGTGTGCAGCCGGACTCGCATTATCCAGTGTCACTGCTGAGTCCCGCAAGCAAGAAAAGACGCTTTCATAATTTGCGGGCGGAAAAATTAAGGACAAATTTGAAAATAAAACACCTACTACATAAGTTAGAGAAGTACAACTTGGAATTGTGTGATGAACAAAGTCAAGAGTTCAGCCAATTTCTCAACCAAGTGAAGGACAGTGACTTGGATCAGATTTGCGAGGAAGTTTCAGAAAGCAGTAACAAAGATATTTCGGATACTCTTCGCGCAGCTTTTGAAGCCGACCAGACACGCAACAGTAAGTTGAGTCATGCATTACTAGCTTTAATCAGAAATACATCTCTCTTATGTATTTCTGCTTTAATTCAATTGATCCTGTGGCCCATGCATGTTTTCACTGCCCCTGAGATCGATAAATGACGAGGTTACTTTCAAGTTTCATGGGCATAAGTAACCGTATATTCATATTTCCTCTTTACCATGTTTAAATGGTCTACTGATTTTGCCTTGGGGTCTATATTTGGCTTTCATAGGTTTTATCATAACTGGGCAATATTTTAGGAAGAATATATGCATGTTATCTGAAATACGTATACCATATTGGTTTCAATAGTAGTACATGCCCTAAAAGTAGAACGCTCTCTTTTTTCTAAAATTTTTTTTCGATTTTTGTAACTTTGTACTTCACATAATATCTTCTCAATAAAATCTTGGAATGTTCCAATCCACATATTTATGTTATGTGAATCATAATCAATGTTATTGAAGGCTCTAGGTGTATTATTCAGTGATTTTCCTAAATTTGACCTCAATTAAATTTCACTTCATTTTTGTGTGCGCTGCTACAGGAGGTCTTGCTTTGGCAGGCCCAGCTAATATTAGGACCAAAACGATAGATGAATTTATTATATTGGGGATCAATTTGAAGAGATACTTTAAATTTCAAAATAAAACTTTATTGAGTAATTTATGATGATGCTTCAATTCTGAATTACAGAGAATGGAAATGCAGGGAATCGATGGAGTATGACCACATACCGCATTGGTGAGTTTTAAAAATACGTACTATTATATGTTAGTATCATACAAATTTATTTTAATAGAGTCACTGCCTTGTCACTGCCCGTGAGCACCTACGAATACTAGGTTTTTGGACTTTATCCTTTACAGCTCTGTCTATATACTCCCGAAGTCCTGCTGCTTATGATGCTCTTAGGAGTTGGAGTATATTCCAATTACCCAGTAAAAGCTCGTTAAAACAGTTTACCACCACCTTACTCCATGGCCGAGGACCCTACTATGATTTTTTGGCTGACCAGAGAAAGCGGTATTTGGCTTTCACAGACGAAACAGTAGAGAAAGGCAAGGCCAAACCACTGTGTGAAGGTGTCCTCATCTTGGATGAGGTAAAAGTGGTAGGGAAAGTGGCTTGGAATTCCAAGTCGGGAAAGCTGTGTGGGGTGATCATGGAGGAGGGGGAATATGCTTCACTGGTGGACATCTATGATGACCTGAACGCGACCGACGATGTGCCAAAGCCAGCGGAGTATTTTCTCCAGTTTCTCTGGCGCGACTTGACATCAAATTTCGATGTAATCGGTCCCCACTATTCCACACATAGCACCATGGACAGTACTTTCCTGCACACCTGCCTCATGGACGCCCTAGGAGCATTCCAAGCATACAGTTTCAAAGTGAGTGTATATTGACTGTCATTTTTTTTACAAGATTAAATATACTGAAGGATCTACACGCATTCTTATAATTTACAAGTTGCAAGATAAATGCTATGACAATTGATGACCTGCCCACACAATCGCCATTGTCCACCTTTTAATATCACTACAAAGGCACATGTACTCGTGCAATGAGGATTGTGATTCTAGGGGTCCTTTGCAGGTTTCAGCTCTTGTTATGGATGGAGCCAGTTCTAACTTGACCCTCGCTAAGGTCCTGACCGGAGCCGGGAAAGGTGCATATGGATTCGCAAAGGACGCCACTGATCCACATGAAGTGAAGCCCTGGTTCAGGAATCCCCACCATCCTGATGGGCTCATCCATATCCTGATTTGCCCAACACACCAGGTACATATACTAGTAATATATTCCATTTCATTTGACTGGATCTGGCTGAAACAAAAATTGTTAATTCCCATATAATTTATGTCATTTGTCCTCCAAATACAACAATATTATTGAAAATAAGTTATTTGAGCGAACATATTACTCTATCAGATATGTACAGTGAATTGGGTATTATTACACCAGTGTTCTTGTTTTCAGATGAAGAACCTCATCAATCAATTGTGGGCGTCTAATGACAATCGACCAAAATCGTTTGTTACCGGAGATGGGAAGACCAGGTTTGGCTGGAAAAGCATTTCAGACATGTGGGAGCGTGAGAAGGTCAGGAGGGACAACAACCAAGTTAGACTGGTGCCTGACTTAATTCAGTCCTACATAGAACGAGATGCTTGGACAAAGCTAAATGTCAAACCTGCCAAAGTAATGCAGGTAAGCCGAAATCTGGTATGGTATTATGTATTTTGTCCTGTACAATGGTTGGATGTCAAGATTTCGTTAGAATATATTGAAAGCTGATCACTCTGAGAGGCATTTGATTCGAATTTGCATCAGCATTTAACCTGATCATGACTGTGGTGCTGACTGACTCTTCATGTTTTCAGCAACAGCCTGTGTTGGCTGAGCTATACAGCTACGCCAATCCTGACGGGACTGAACCACCGGAAGACAAGGACCAGGTCATGGCGACCCGTCAGTACTTACAAGCTGTGCATGACATGTTTGAGAAGGGGTTTCTCAACAGCCTTCCCTATGGTCAGTCCAGGATCCGGGACTTGCAAAGCCCTGTGCTGTCATCCATTCGGACAGGATTTGCGTACTTCAAAACATGGTGCAACCAACTGCGTCATCAATGTAAGTTCAAACAAAAAAAATAACAAATTTTCTACGCATGTGCAAATTAATTACTGATGAATCAATGCTGAAAATCAAATTGTGATAACATAAAATTGGATTAAATAAAAGTAAAAATCTGTACCTCTCTGCATCAGTGATCCATGCAATATTGTCGAGTTACAATCTATATGCATGGATGTGCACCAATGCACTGTCATCGGACGTTATAGATCTCTGCATTTAGTTAATTCATCAGGTTTACTTTCAATCCAGATCCTGACATCAAAATGACTTGGTCCCAAGAAAAGCGCTTCATATCTTGGCAGGTATGTCATACACGTAATCAAAGATACAAATATGATATAGGAGAGATGTATTTTTTTGCATAAACTTTAATCAATGATCCTCAAATATGCAATAGTATGCTGTATGTATTTTCAGATACGTAATTCTGACATACACTGTAATTTACACGGTGTCACAACCAATGTACACAAATCAGCGATAATTTGAAAATTCAATGATCACGATGCCAATGCTTTTTGCAGACTTACGACCTGCTACGTCTTTGCGTCTATTCTTTTGAGCACTTCTGCCAACACTTCCTGCAAATCCACGAGGGATATTACCTTGTTCCCTTGAAGCTGAATGGCAGTGCAGTTGAAACGTTATTCAGCCAATTCAAATATACATCAGGTACACATAGGTTGAATTTATCAGGTCACCAATAATAATGTGATTAGTTAAAACACTAGGAGGCGTAGAAGAATGTGCAACATAATTTTTTTTATTTACCCACTCACTCACTCATAGGTCCACCAAATTACAAACAACTGAAAGTGTGGACATGATGACAAATTAGTTCCATTCCATGCGTACTTAATGTTGATATTGTACTATTTCAGGTGGCAAATTGACATCACTGAATTACGCAGCAGCTAAACGATCAATCATGCTTCGCCGAGACATCCATGGTAATCATCCGTCCGGGAAGCATGGCCGAGATATGGACCTATACACACACAACGTTGGGTTACGGCGCGGAAGGCCAGGTCCGGAAAAGGGAGCTGCTCGGTCACTATCGTACTCCAAAAGCCAGAACACTGGCGGGACAAGTCAATGAGACAGTCACCTTTTATCCCTTCTTGTGCTTTTTAGCAGGTTTGCCTGCTCTTTGAGTCTTGACTCCAACAACATGTGTGAGTTTTTCTCTTAGGGTGCCACCACCCTTCGAACGATGACCTTTTTGCTCAGCGCTGCGTTCTGTGCCACCTTTTATGAACCCCCCGATTCTGGCATGGACATACTTTCGAATGAAGGTGGAAATGACTGTCTTGGTTGCCTCTGATGTGACGAGCTCTGTTTTGAAGTGGCACATGAACATGTCCAACAAATGTGGTAGTTTTTCAACACTTTTCCTGGCCATCTAAAAGATAATCATTCAAATGCTCTATTACAACACTGAAATACATATAAAAAACAAATAATTTTTCCACTAAAATATTATATTATCAATATGTATATGTGTGTGATTATGTACGTGACACTATTCTGACATATGTATATCTACTCACTGTAACAATGTGTTTTCCACGTCTGCCGATATTCGCAAATTCTTGTCGGAGGCATTTGTCAAGGCACCTCAATGCCGGCAAGAAATCTCTGCGCAAAATATACAGTCCACCCTCATCTCGACAAGCTTGCTCAACTGGTACAAATGTTGACCTCTTATCGCAGACTATCATTTGTGCCAAAGGTTTCAATAAAATCCCGTATTTCGCTCGATTTCGCCTGTAAAGACGAAACATTTGGCCGACACATGCACTGCCGAGGACCAATAGTCCAGAATCTGATTGTTCTTGTATTTGTTTGAGTGGCAGACTGCTGATACCAGTGTCTTTCTCGAGGAAAACAAATGCATATTTCCCTACTGCTTGCAACAGTGTGCACAAATGATGAGTTCCATTTTCATTACTGTCAACCAAATCGGAGTATTCTGGACTGGCAGATAAATCCGTCAGGAAATTTGTCCATTCGATTTGTTTGGAAAGTGCTTGATCTTGTTTCTTGAATTTTCTGCAGAGTTCGGTATGCTTGACACAAAGCTTCTCACAAAGAGGTTTAACATTTGATTTCAGATGCAACCAGATGTGTTCACGACTTGAAAAACAGTTTATATGTCCTTCTGATTCAGTATTTTGAATAATATATTGTTCCATTGTTCATGTTGTTATATGGTCAGCTGCACCAGAAAAACATATACACATAATAAATTCATGATAACTCAACATTTTTGCCTCCTGTATTTTTTCCACAAATGTGCTCAAGGTAGATACAGTTAACTGAAAGCCTGTTTTTGAAGAATGATCAGTCTAGCCCCGTCATACTTCATCTCACTTTTTCGAGTTTATAACAGCCGAATGTATTTCTGTTAACATGGTACTACTGCCAGAGCTCTAATGAAAAAACAAAACAAAAAAACTATAAAGGGGTCTGACAGCAATAAATCTGTCAAAAACCGGATGAGACACTGTGGTGGCATTTAGCGGGAAAGAGGGTTCATACATGTAGTTAAGAACAACAATTTGTGTACTATAAACTTCCTTCACAACAGCACGCGGTCACAACACCTACCAGCGTCAGCACCGGCCCCCCCCTCCCCCCCCCCCCCCACCTACCTACCTCTCAAAATATCACCGCTCCTTGCCCGCCGGGATTACGATCAAACCCACCACTGATCTGATCCCCCACAGGCCACAGGGGGTCAGAATGGAGAGGGGAGGTTGGCTGCTGTAAACACTGCCGCGTGTATAAACACAAGCACATGCAGAATATGCAAATGAGCACCAGTGCTGTCTCCTACCGGGGATAGACAGAACTGATGCAGTGTCAGACGGATACCACGGGCAGGCAGAAAAAATGTGTTTTGGGCAGATAGGGGGTGCATATGCTGCCATCTGGTGACTGCTTTTCTAAATACATTTAACTGACTTAAACACTGATCGAATAAGTACACTTCAAGCTTTCAATAGATAGTCCAAACATGCAAATCGGACTGTGGGATGCCGAGTTACAGTGCAGTAAAGATCAGTCATTTCAGCATTATCAGCGCAACAGAGCTGTACATTTCTCTCTCTTATGTATTTCTGGTGAAAGAGAATATAAAGCATTTATAAAATGGAGTGAATATTTTCATCGGAAATTAGCAAAGTTGTCAGATTCACCAAGGTATCAAGACATTCCAGTTACAAAGGCAAGTATCAGGCATTGAATGTGGAAAAGTTTCAGTAATTAATATCGTTAACCCCTTGCATTTATGTTAATTGGTACAGAGAATTATGATTGTTGCATTTTAAAAGCGTGTGCCATAAGTGGCTGTTTAATAAAAGTTTTTTTTACGTAATGTCGTGTTTGTTGTGTTTTAGTCCATCCACGAGTGCAAATTCATCAGCGAAATATCGCGGAATTTGTATTCTTCTGGGGTTATGTGGACATGTTGCTTGTGGAAATATCTCAAAGTGCAATAGGTTACCTGAACTATGATCTGATAAACTATTCTGCCGTGCAAAGGTAAAAGACAGTATCTGCAAATTTCCCAATTTCCGGTTTATATGCTAATTAGTGATAGTTCTGCATGTTCTTTCTCATAATAAGACTTGGTTGGATGTACCTCTCTCCCTCGCTGGGATACTGAATGGAACAAACGGCAGTATCTGCAAAATATCCATAGTTTACAGGGGTAAAGAGCAGTATCTACAATAACCACGTGTCTCTACCGGGACATCAGCAGTATCTGCACATATACTGCTCTTTACCTCTGTAACACTGCTCTTTTATTCAGATACTGCCGTTTACCTCTGCATGAAGGCAACATTCAAGAAGGAGACTCAGGCATACTCCCTATCTAAGATTGAATCTTCGTCTACCAGATCATTTACAAAAGTATGTCTGTCATTCCTGTGCCTGTCAGTGCTAAAATAACAGCATGGGATAACGAGGGAAGTTCCTATTGGAACTCGCATTGAGCCGGCGGATTGAGCCTGTAACAGAATCATGACCGTGAGTTTTTCGCTCTGGGTAAACCCGACCCTCACAAAGAGTCTACCTCAATCATTCAATATATATCCTCAATGCAAGCTTGTACCACGGTGACCGAACCCGGTGTTTGCATCGCACGGCATGTTATACATGTACTGGGTTGGCAGATTGGGGGAGGGTTGTCACAGGTGGGATAAACAGCTAAGCATTTGATAGGCCTCGACACTACAATCCGATATACAATAGACATCATCTGACTCAGGCACAATGCTCGTGTATATAAACAAAACGTCTTGATATCGCACCGTCATAGCACAGAATAGGCCTATGCCCATTACAAGTCTCGTCTCAGATCATCTGAGAAAAATTTCGCTGCAGGCTCTAGGGTGATGAGGAATTTGGGAGGTGCGCATAATTTATTGGTCACTGTGGCAAAACTGGTGGAGCCTCTCTGATCATTCCCGATGCATCTGATAAATGATTTTATTTCTGAGATAATCAGATCAATAATTCATTATACACATCTTCAAAATATCCCTGCAAGTATCGGTAACGAATATTTTCAGAAACCCAGAGTGCGGGTATAGTGAATACATGTACATGTACGTGGAGTTTATGGAATAGCGATTCATCTTTAAGCTTGTGCTCGGCTTGTTTGACGTGACTTTGTTTGATTGATAACCATGATCTTCATTCGATTTTGAATTGCTGCTAGCGTATTTGGCTCAATTCAGCCACGTCCTGAGAGCTAAGTTTAATGATGCTTGGCATGTTAGGTGATTTCAGCAAACGGGACCCTGTGTAATATTTCCTACACGAACCCGTGTAGAGAACTATGGGATTTATTCAGTATTGTGTGGTGAGCATGTACACAAATCACACGTTCTAATGCAACCACATATACTGATACCATGGAAAAGGCATACATATTTCAAAATGCGTCAATACATGTGCATCTTCATATGATGAAAGAAATCACCAAATGAAATAATACTAATGCATGTGAAATATCCATTTATATGGCCCTAGGCTCGAAAAGACAGCTTTTGATATGCTGATTACCTTGTCTCTATCCCGTAAGTGACTCGCTTCGATCCCCTGTGTCAACCCCCCCCCCCCCCCTCCCACCGCTTATATACCCGCGTATATCCCCAGACCAATGAAGTGCGAAACGTGGATCCTAAAAACTTTGCGACCAGCGTTCTTGACACAGAATTCACATGTACGGAATAGCTTACAAGGTCACCGGAATTGATCAGTCCCGAATACAGCAAGTGCCATGATACAAAATTCCATTTAACTGCAATTAAGCGCCCGGGCGCTTGAACAGGTCAATGTAGTACTTTAGTCGAAGCTGGACAAAATATTTATGAATAATAAATGATGAAAAATGATCGCATACAATTTTGAGCAGATACTGCCTGTTGAATGCTGGGGACAACACAAGGTGATGCAGAGGCAAATGGCAGTATCTGCACGAAAGCTTATATACTAGGCAAAATAATTGTTGGAATGTAACTTTACATTTTGGACAAAAAAAATATCAGTTGTATGTAGTTCATCACGTGATGAAAATTTTTGAAAGAATGTATACAGAAAGCAGCCCGAGTAGAAACATTCGAAAGCTATTTCCTCATTTTATGGATATTGCAGATACTGCCTTTTACCTTTGCACGGCAGTATTGTTGTGGCATGGGTAAACTGCATTCCATTAAAATTTCAAATATCAAACTCGCTTAAACTGGTCAGTTCTACATGTCCCTCAGACTTTGTCGTTCATAACAGTTGCTTGATGAAACTAGACAGAGTCAGAAGTCTGAGAAATATTTTTTTGACGAAACTTCCCCTGGAACCAACATTACGCTTGTCACTGCTTTGTTGGAAAGACAGGCATCTTACTTCTTGACTTTCAATTTGTAGTTTTCTTCTGCTTTCTCTTGGATCCATCGATCTCCAATATCAATGGATCCAAGATCCAGCTACAGTAGTTTAGCGTACATTAGTTTAGTTTAGTTTCTTTGGGAGGAATTGGAAATTACACCATGACTGCTGGGTTTGTCTACGGTTGTGCCAGCCTATGGGGTGTTGTGGTATGTGCGTCTCCTGGTCAGTAGATAAGTGGACCGGCTATTTGCAAGGACTCGACAGGAAAGGTTGGCTAAGCCCATCACTCCTGCCCCTAAGTCCCTCGCCAAGACAAGTAGGCCGATCGGAAGCTGAAGGATCAGATTATATCGTGTTTCATTTGATTACTGCTGTAAATTATGACTTGTCTTTGTCTTCCAGTGTTCGCGTGACACTGGACACGGCTTGCTCGTTTCCGGGAACCAGAATTACTCCAGTAATACCCCAAGTTTTGCACACGAGACTTGATGCAGCCTGGTGCCTGGGTCTCCAATATTGGAACTAGGTATGAGTTAACCAAAACCGAGCCTGTTGTCTGGTGTGCAAAACTTGGGGTATTACTGCCCGCAGTCCCTGGTTATCTGGTATTGAGCCCCGTTTGGAGATGGCTCCCAGTGTCCTCTTCCCAAGTGTCCTCTACCTGGTTGTTGAAGGCCGTTAAAGTGTCAATTTGTGATCTGCAATCTGGCGAGGTCACAGGTTCTGAGGTACCTGCGGGCCACTCAGTTTGGGTGAGTTCAGTCTCCAGGAGCCAGGCTCTCATGGCTTTGGCCATGGGGCTTACGGTTTCCGTAGTCTCCGGACAGCAGTTACCAGTTCCTGCGACCTGGTTGCCAGTTCCCTGGAGATGTATTTTGGTTCTCAAGAACCCTTCCCGAGTACTGGATCGAACAGCTCACTTCTATCTGGGATTCACACCCATTATGAAGCTTGCAGTCCGATTCCAGACATGCTGCTTGATATTTACTGTCGCTGTGAGTAATAGTTATCCAAACACCAATCTTCAGCTTGGTTAAGGCTTGAGGTACTGCTACTATCGTTTGATCTTTTGTTTTTATTACGCAGGTCGCAAAAGATTTGCGTGGAGTTGAGTGGAGGAGGTTCCTACGGCTCAACCTTCAGGCTTGGGGTCTGCTGCAGCCCGGAAGTGTGGCCTAGTCCTCGCCGGCCTCTATGGTCTATCACACCCCACTTAGCCGAACTCCATCGCCATCCACGAGGGCCATTTCCTGAGATATTTGGAATGGCTGTTTTCTCCACATCCCAAGGTTCCTTGGCTCCAGATATTTTCTCCACCTCCAGCAGTTTCTCCTTCCTTGACAGTCTCCGAGAATGCTCTATTCTCAGAACAACAGTAAGGCATTCTACACTTGCATGACCCGCAGGCAAGGTTTATTGTGTCCTAAGCGTTTGCATGAGGATGATGTGGCTTCTCAGGACGAAGAGGACCCCAACAACCCATTCAAAAGGCCGTGGGTGGACAAGTTGGATTTTGTGAATCATGTGGTGGGTGAGGAGAGGCCCGAGCTCAAGTCTGATTCTCCTCTTCCAGAGATGTGTTGCAAATCTCATGAGCACCGGAAGATACAGTCAAGCACGGCAAGGTTGGAGTGGCCTGGCTAAACAGAAGATAGTGGATTTCTACTCCATACGTTGGAGTTAATTGGTACAGAGAATTATGATTGTTGCATTTTAAAAGCGTGTGCCATAAGTGGCTGTTTAATAAAAGTTTTTTTTACGTAATGTCGTGTTTGTTGTGTTTTAGTCCATCCACGAGTGCAAATTCATCAGCGAAATATCGCGGAATTTGTATTCTTCTGGGGTTATGTGGACATGTTGCTTGTGGAAATATCTCAAAGTGAAATAGGTTACCTGAACTATGATCTGATAAACTATTGTTGTGGCATGGGTAAACTGCATTCCATTAAAATTTCAAATATCAAACTCGCTTAAACTGGTCAGTTCTACATGTCCCTCAGACTTTGTCGTTCATAACAGTTGCTTGATGAAACTAGACAGAGTCAGAAGTCTGAGAAATATTTTTTTGACGAAACTTCCCCTGGAACCAACATTACGCTTGTCACTGCTTTGTTGGAAAGACAGGCATCTTACTTCTTGACTTTCAATTTGTAGTTTTCTTCTGCTTTCTCTTGGATCCATCGATCTCCAATATCAATGGATCCAAGATCCAGCTACAGTAGTTTAGCGTACATTAGTTTAGTTTAGTTTCTTTGGGAGGAATTGGAAATTACACCATGACTGCTGGGTTTGTCTACGGTTGTGCCAGCCTATGGGGTGTTGTGGTATGTGCGTCTCCTGGTCAGTAGATAAGTGGACCGGCTATTTGCAAGGACTCGACAGGAAAGGTTGGCTAAGCCCATCACTCCTGCCCCTAAGTCCCTCGCCAAGACAAGAGGCCGATCGGAAGCTGAAGGATCAGATTATATCGTGTTTCATTTGATTACTGCTGTAAATTATGACTTGTCTTTGTCTTCCAGTGTTCGCGTGACACTGGACCCGGCTTGCTCGTTTCCGGGAACCAGAATTACTCCAGTAATACCCCAAGTTTTGCACACGAGACTTGATGCAGCCTGGTGCCTGGGTCTCCAATATTGGAACTAGGTATGAGTTAACCAAAACCGAGCCTGTTGTCTGGTGTGCAAAACTTGGGGTATTACTGCCCGCAGTCCCTGGTTATCTGGTATTGAGCCCCGTTTGGAGATGGCTCCCGGTGTCCTCTTCCCAAGTGTCCTCTACCTGGTTGTTGAAGGCCGTCAAAGTATCAATTTGTGATCTGCAATCTGGCGAGGTCACAGGTTCTGAGGTACTTGCAGGCCACTCAGTTTGGGTGAGTTCAGTCTCCAGGAGCCAGGCTCTCATGGCTTTGGCCATGGGGCTTACGGTTTCCGTAGTCACCGGACAGCAGTTACCAGTTCCTGCGACCTGCTTGCCAGTTCCCTGGAGATGTATTTTGGTTCTCGAGAACCCATCCCGATTACTGGATCGAACAGCCCACTTCTATCTGGGATTCACACCCATTATGAAGCTTGCAGTCCGATTCGAAAACATGCTGCTTGGTATTTACTGTCGCTGTGAGTAATAGTTATCCAAACACCAATCTTCAGCTTGGTTAAGGCTTGAGGTACTGCTACTATTGTTTGATCTTTTGTTTTTATTACGCAGGTCGCAAAAGATTTGCGTGGAGTGGAGGAGGTTCCTGCGGCTCAACCTTCAGGCTTGGGGTCTGCTGCAGCCCGGATGTGTGGCCTAGTCCTCGCCGGCCTCTATGGTCTATCACACCCCACTTAGCCGAACTCCATCGCCATCCACGAGGGCCATTTCCTGAGATATTTGGAATGGCTGTTTTCTCCACCTCCCAAGGTTCCTGGGCTCCAGCGATTTCCTCCACCTCCAGCAGTTTCTCCTTCCTTGACAGGTTCCGAGGATGCTCTATTCTCAGAACAACAGTAAAGCATTCTACACTTGCGTGACCCGCAGGCAGGTCCTTCAGGGTTATTGCGTCCTAAGCGTTTGCATGAGGATGATGTGGCTTCTCAGGACGAAGAGGATTCCAACAACCCATACAAAAGGCCATGGGTGGACAAGTTGGATTTTGTGCATCATGTGGTGGTTGAGGAGCGGCCCGAGCTCAAGTCTGATTCTCCTCTTCCAGAGATGTGTTGCAAATCTCATTAGCACCGGAAGATACAGTCAAGCACGGCAAGGTTGGAGTGGCCTGGCTAAACAGAAGATAGTGGATTTTTACTCCATACGTTGGAGTCAGTTGGCAGATGTTCAGTGCGGCTTGGAGTTGACACCGACTCGATGATGAACTGGCTAGTACTTGGTCTCTCGCTCGCCTTGACAGGTTGTCATGAGCATGTCATGGTCAATGACCAGTTGGACAGGTCAGAGCTGTCCGAAGTTTTACACGGGTCGGTAGGATTGCTCCAGTTGCTGGGAAAGACTGGTAAAGTCACTCTGGATCCCAAATCGGGTGGACTTCTAGCGAGGGGATATCATCCTGCAATAAATGCCCTTCACTGTTCATCGACCACCTGACCACCTCGTTGATAGGCTCCGTTACCACCTGGTTTTTCTGGGGTCCGGATCGGCATCAATGCACCTGTTTCATGCCGATGCCTACCAGGAAATGGATGAGGTGAAGTCCTGCCAGGAGGGGCGTGATCGGGACAAGGCCTCCACTGATGCTTCCCTGCTTCAATCCTTAGATAGGCAAAGATGATGGCTCAGGAACAACGTAGGCAGCAACAGCCTCAGTCGAGCAGCAGTGCCACCTTGGCTGGTCGCGAGTGTGGACAAGCTCTGAATCAGCCCTGTCGTGGAGCCCCTGCAGGCAGCCAGTAAGGTGATGAGTGAGGATGCGGTGGTCGTGATCGTGGACTTGATCGTCGCCATTTTTTCCAGGCCCTCAGTGCGCAGATGTGTCTCCAGATCAGCTCATCTATGTAAGTATCTTGGATATCGAAGAGCCTGTTGGCTCATGACTAAGCAATTTCTGGGCTCATTGGGGAGATCTCGGAGCCAGCCCTTGGATAGTTTCTACTCTGTATCGGGAGTTTGATCTCAAGTTCCTCCAGTTTCCACCATAGACACTCACTCCAGGAGTGTTTTTGCTGCCTCACGACCCCCAAAGGCGACAAGCACTAGTGGACGAATTTTCGGCCAAAAACGAGCACTAGCACGGGTGTCTAGTCCGTACCCTGGTTTTTGCACCAGTTCCCAGTGTTATAACGCGAGAAAGAGGGAGGCAAGAAGCCAATTTCTGTGTCACTTGATGGTGGACCTCATGTGGTGTCACAATCGTCAGAATTCTTTTAGGGCACATCACTATCCAGGTCAAGAGAGATCGGTCACTGGTCTCCAGCTCCTGGACGCTTTCAGTACGACAAACAGAATGCTGTAAAATACCGGCTCTACGGCTCTACCCGTCCTCTGCTGCGACCCGCCAAGGAAGCGCTTGAGCTGGGCTGGGGCTACTGCTGAGGCCGCTTGCACTGCTGCTGCTACTGGAGGATCTTTTTGGACCATCTCTCTATGGCCTTTGGCTGCTGGAGAGAGGCATATATGTAGAGGCTTTGGCCCGGTCCCGTCCGTCCTGGCAACATTTCTCCTCATCCAACTCCTGGTGAACCTCCGCCGGAAAAACAAAAGGGGAAGCCAGACCCGAGCTCCGGATGCAGCGAAATATTGCTATCAGCTGTCCAGGAAACTTAATGTCCATCCGCTGCACAATGGCGTGCCCCGTCCACAAATCTGACGACCACCAGACGTGCGAGTCTAGCGTCACCTTGTCCACTATGGCCTTCCACCAAGGACAGTAGGAGGCCTACCAAACCATGTAGAACTTCCGCTAGCTCCAACCTGTCTATGATGGGCACATTCCACAGCAAGCCGTAGGTCTGCACAAGGGATGATACGACCAGCAAAGTAGGAAGAAAAACTCCAAAGAAGATGATTGTGATCCTTAGAGAAAAGGCAAACTCCAGTTTGTAAGCCTTTGTAAGCCTTGAAATAAGATCCTTTGTCTGCCGCCAAAAGGAGGGATAAATAGGATGGCAGTTCCAGGCGAACAGTTTCATCGAGAACGAGACAATCAGAGATTGCAGACCCTCGCCATTCAGATTTAGTAACTAAAATTAGGCGATAATTGAGAGTTTTGGTCTTAAGACCATCGGTTGTACGCCATACGATTGGGCCAAAGAAAAGTACAAAGAGCAACAGCCTGTCAGCCTCAGTCGGGCAGAAGTGTCACTTTGGCTGGTCGCGAGTGTGGAAAAGCTCTGAATCAGCCCTTTTGTTGAGACCCTGCAGGCGGCAAGTAAGGTGTTGAGTGAGGACGTGGTGGTCGTGATCGTGGACTTGATCGTTGCTATCTTTTCCATGCCCTCAGTGCGCAGATGTGTCTCCAGGTCAGCTCAGCTCTGTAAGTATCTTGGATATCAAAGAGCCTGTTGGCTCATGACTAAGCAATTTCTGGGCTCATTGGGAAGATCTCGGAGCCAGCCCTTGGATAGTTTCTACTCTGTATCGGGAGTTTGATCTCAAGTTCCTCCAGTTTCCACCATAGACACTCACTCCAGGAGTGTTTTTGCTGCCTCACGACCCCCAAAGGCGACAAGCACTAGTGGACGAATTTTCGGCCAAAAACGAGCACTAGCACGGGTGTCTAGTGCGTACCCTGGTTTTTGCACCAGTTCCCAGTGTTATAACGCGAGAAAGAGGGAGGCAAGAAGCCAATTTCTGTGTCACTTGATGGTGGACCTCATGTGGTGTCACAATCGTCAGAATTCTTTTAGGGCACATCACTATCCAGGTCAAGAGATATCGGTCACTGGTCTCCAGCTCCTGGACGCTTTCAGTACGACAAACAGAATGCTGTAAAATACCGGCTCTACGGCTCTACCCGTCCTCTGCTGCGACCCGCCAAGGAAGCGCTTGAGCTGGGCTGGGGCTACTGCTGAGGCCGCTCGCACTGCTGCTGCTACTGGAGGATCTTTTTGAACCATCTTTCTAAGGCCTCTTTCTAAGGCCTGACACTGCTGGAGAGAGGCATATATGTAGAGGCCTTGGCCCGGTCCCATCCCTGATGGCAACATTTCACCTCGTCCACCTCCTGGTGAACATCTGCCGGGAAAACACAAGGGAAAGCCAGAAGCCAGACCCGAGCTCCGAATGCATTGAAATATTGATATCGGCTGCACAGGAAACTTAACGTCCATTCGCTGCAAAATGGCGTCCCTCGTCCACAAATCTGACGACCACCAGACGTGCGAGTCTAGCGTCACCTTGTCCACTATGGCCTTCCACCAAGGACAGTAGGAGGCCTACCAAACCATGTCGAACTTCCGCTAGCTCCAACCTGTCTACGATGGGCACATTCCACAGCAAGCCGTAGGCCTGCACAAGGGATGATACGACCAGCAAAGTAGGAAGAAAAACTCCAAAGAAGATGATTGTGATCCTTAGAGAAAAGGCAAACTCCAGTTTGTAAGCCTTTGTCAGCCTTGAAATAAGATCCTTTGTCTGCTGCCAAAAGGAGGGATAAATAGGATGGCGGTTCCAGGCGAACAGTTTCATCGAGAAAAATACTGAGCCAGTGTAGTTTCGTCAAAAACCTATTGGGATCGACATAGAACCATAGTGAGGGGCCATCTGAGGGTCATAGAATCATAGAGCTATAAAACCACAGTTTTTCAAGCTCTGTGCATGGAACAAACAGTTTAAGACAGTTTGCCATTTATAAACCCAATGCATGATAATAATTACCCTCTGATTTTGAAAGGCATGTTTCAAAGATTATCCAAGCATAGAGGCCAATATGGACATAAATAGTATTTATTGCACACTTACCTCTATAATAAACATGGTGCTCCTCAACCCCCCCCCCCCCCGCCCCCCCCCCCCCAACCCCCCGCCCAGTATTCAGGGACAAAGTAATGGCGGTTCTGGAGGAACAGTTAGTTAGTTAGTTTCGTCAAGAAATATATCTCACCACTGTCTCGGTCCAGTCTCTTCAAGAACTGTAATGAACTACCAGTTTAAGGTAGTCCGCTCCAAACAGTGAGGGGAGGTGGTCAGAGTTTTTGGAAATAAATAACTGTGTCAACATAATCTAGAGCTTCAAAATGATATATTTTATAGAGTAACTGTTCAGCATCCTGAAACTGAAAAGAAAATAGGGGGTCACCGTATCCGTTCGCATGGAAAACAGGATGCAAGACGTGAATATGGATGAAAAAAATTTCAAAAATGCCATAATTAAATGTCATTTTAGGTAAATGTGTGTGATTTCGATCGAATATGTAGAAGAAACGAGCACGGTGACCCCCTGTTTTCTTTTCAGTATTAGGATGCTGATCATTTACTCTATAAAATATGTCATTTTGAAGAGATAATATTCAAGAATTGACTTTTAAATTTTAACTCTTCGTTACCTCACTGTTTGTAGCGGACTACGTTAGAGAGTATGCCATTATAATATGTTATGGCATGCTGACCTTCTTGTTTGAAAGCCAAGTAAGATTATCCACAAGTTTTTACTATAAAAGACAAGTGTGTAATGAATACTAGTTTTAAAGCAACTGCCTTCGAAAACCAGTCAATATTTTACATGCTAAATTGACTGAATGAGACATACTCACTCATTTGAACAGGCGGTTCTCGCGTAAATACAGGAACTGTATCCATCACACGCAGATGTAAACAAAGCATAGAAATGCAAGATGGACTGACAATTTCACGTACATCATGGTACATCACTGATTATTTCCTACACTATATATGCACATACGAACTGGAAAGTGTACTTGATGTGAACTTTTAAGCGCGATTTGGGCATTTGTTTACATTCGGGTTTGATGG
This sequence comes from Terebella lapidaria, assembly GCA_949152475.1. Classification (NCBI taxonomy): domain Eukaryota; kingdom Metazoa; phylum Annelida; class Polychaeta; order Terebellida; family Terebellidae; genus Terebella; species Terebella lapidaria. The sequence continues at coordinate 17,676,293 of OX424567.1, forward strand.
ACACACTTTCGATTCTTTATATACAGAACCGGTACAAAATGTGTAATAAAACGGATGAAAAGACAACTCGGACAATTGTAATGGTCAAAATCATTGATCACACCTTTTGTTATCTTGCCTTAGATGTGTTGCACAAAAAAATTAGTTTTGAAAAAAATATTGCATACATTCGAAGGCAGTAGCTTTAACAGATTAAAACTTTTTTACAGTGACCTTGACTTACACATCAGATGACCCAAGTGTTCAAAATCAAGGTGTCCACTTAGGAATGTTCCCCTTGGACATATGTCAGTTTGATAGCAAATCAAGACAAAAATCAAGACCATATTAGTTTTTCTCTTTCTATTTTTTGTCATTTTATTGACAATTTACACATGTAAATTCACAAACATATACATACAGTCTTTTGTAGACTTGACTGGCCTACAATTAGAAAGAAAAAGTATGACGATGGCAGATCTTATATAAAGAAATAACTGCCACACTTTATAGCGGACTACACATTGTGAAGAACGTGGCTACGCTCATGCATATCCACTAAACACTGGTCTCATGTTGGAGAGAAATACTGAAGATCTATGCAGAAGCCAATTTAATAGACCCAACACCAGCACATCACCAGCAAGGTGTATTACTTTTTGTTGCCCTGCCAGACTGTTCTCAGATCTTCTTGAAGGGAAAAAAAAGAAACTAAAAATTTCACGAAGGGCCAGAGTCTCGGCACATTAAAGGTACAATGTAGAACACATCTGGAATGACTACAAAAAAAAACTTCGTATCAAGAAAACTATGGTCTTTATTTAGTTTTTCTTGAAGGGAATTCTCCAGATTTCATGCGATTGATCTCTAACAATATTGCAGGCATGACAACAGAAAACGTTATTGGGTCAGAATTCCCTTTTTAGGAATGGCTCCAAATTCAGCACTGGGACTTAATGAAAACTCAAAGGTTTGAATAACTAAATCTAGTTACATATGAATCTAATAAATCATGAATACAGGGAAGTATAATTGACTAGCCTAAATATTGAATACCTTTCGAACATCCACACTCATTGCAAATGTTAACTTCAGCACTCATTCTGACATTCAAACTTTGAAAATATCAAGTACTTTTCTCTATTCAAACAGCAACAAACATATTTGTGACATTTTACAACAAGGCCTACACATTTTGATATTTCAAAAAAGACATGCACACACAATCAAGTATAAACAAGTGTGAATATTTGAAAACTGGCAGTGTTTTTGGTTACGAAAACCAGTCATTCTAATGACTAAGTGTGAGAGATTTTCTATACAAATATATATATAGCGAGCTACTTATCGTAAATATTCCCTCGGAAATATTCCCTCTAATTTTAACACGAGATAGTTGTGACCTAAGCGCTTATGAAAGAATCTTTTGTGTACGGTAGTTTCAACATATAATTGCACTTTTACAACAAGAAGCACATTAAAACAGCAAAACATTGTGACACAAGTGCAGATTCCTTCGAGAAACCCCCAAGAATTTATAAATAATACAAAGCCAACTAACACTACGAACCAGCAAGATGCACCAATGAATATATTATTCAGACTGAACATATACCTGATTTCGACCGAATTCATCAGTTTCTCCACCAAACAATGACACAGAATATACAACTGTTTCATAACGAAGCAAGTTTCATCGATAATTACATACAAAAATCTCGGTAATGTCTTAATTAAAGCTCTGATGTTTTGTAATGTTCCAAGTATGACCATCAACGCACTAAATAAAACAGTCGCCCCACACCAGATACACTTCTCTAACGAGTGACTATTCTTGCATATAAATAAATTAAAGAACAATATTGCCAGCAGTGAGGTAGACAAGGATTTCACAACATGAAATTATAAGTTAATATTTTTCTCGCCCCAGTGGCAGGAGAAATTTTGTGATAGACCCCTTGATTGACGACCCATGGGAAGCAAAATAATTTGATTTTTTTTTTTCTCGGCTCTGAATGTTCTGATTGTGAAGAAACAATAAATACAAACACGTATAAACATTTACATTTAGTTTCAAATTTGATATACAAAGTACATAACATTGAGGGGAAAAAAAACGAATAGCTCAAAGCATATTGATTTTAAAATATTGGCAAGTCAGTATAATTATATTTTATAACATTGGCGATAAACATGATTTGAAAAGTGACAGATACCAGTAACATTCATTGGCAACAATATCGTCTAAATGTGATTATAATTATTTTGCTGTGATCTGACAAACGACAAGATACTATTGTGATTAGGTGAGTCTGCGGATTATTTATGTCCAACAAGTTGGCAATTTGCCTCTGGAATGTTTGAAGCATGAAAAAATGCTTCATTTTTCCTGGTAATGTTTCCACAATCTAAATGCATACATGTAAAATGCAAGAAAATTATATTGATTAGCATCATAACATCTAAATTTCAATCAACAAATTATTACACTGTGCAATTTGTGATGTTTCTCTGAAAACAATACACATTACTTCTTACAACAGTGGACCAACACATTCGTTTTCAGTTTAAATGCTGCATTTTTAGGATGAATGACCTGCAAAGTTCCCTCACAAAATTCTCTGACTGTTTTTGTGATAAATTTCATTCACCATACTGCAGCCATTTCATTCAGATATGCTAATATCATATTCACAACATTGCTCACCCACAGTATAGCTATTGGTAGAGAAACGGCTGCATATTTGAGGCGAAGTATGCACATGTAATTTGAAAAGACACGGACGGACATACAGACATACAGACAATTAATGAATTTCCCCACCCTTCTGCCCTGAACTAAACAATCCCTAACTCAGCAAGGGCATTAAATTTATTTTTGCACACAAATATATCACTCAGACGAACAGGACATTATATGCGAGAACAATATGACATAGAATTTCATTTCAAAAACTGTTCCTTCAATATATACATGTATTTATTGCTCTGTTTCCACACAAAAAACCCTCCATCCCCTCCCCTCCCCCCAAATCCCCCCCCCCCCAACCCCACACTCGCACAAAGATAACACCCCACCCCTCACAAACAAATCCCCGGAGCTAAGAGAAGCTGCCGTCGACCCCGTTGATGCAAAGTTGCTGCCATCTTTCCGCGAAGAATGCTCGCAGTTTATGTCCGGCTTGACCGACTGCTGAATCGTCCTCGTTAAAAGTAACACAATTGTCGCAGATCAGTCGTGCATCGTCGGCGAATTCCTCCCGTGTCGAGTATCTACAAAATATTTTTGATATTTGACCTTTTAGAAACTTTCTAATTTGTGAATTCCAAATCAGTGAAGTTGCCAATATTATGTGATGCAAATATTCATATCACCTCATCACAGGTAAAGTTAGAAATCAGATCTGTATAGGTAAGATTATCAAAACTATTTAATAGTAAGTAAAATCTTCAAGTTACAGAAGTCTGGTATTAGCCTAAACACTCACAGATTATTCCTGAGTTTATTGCGCATGGTCCCTAGATCCATGGGTTTCTTGATGATCTTCCGGTACATTGGGAACCTCCGGCCATCGACCGCATGTAGGAACGGCCAGGCATCCTCATGTGTCTCAAGCTCCGCCAACATACGACTGCGGAAACAGAAATGTTTAACAGTGAGGGAAGACATACGGTATCGATCGAAAAAAAATTATTTTCTCCAAAAAAAATGTGGTGAAGCGGTTAATGCAAATGTTTTCTGTGCTGTAACTTAACTCCTTAGTACTGTACATGAGTCGAATGTACTTGGACTCAGATTTCAATTGCTATCTCGTTTGCACAGGTAAAGGCCCTTTTCAGCATGGTCAAGAAAACAGCTCAAGTACAGTAGACACTCACGAGCAGGCCTCCATGTCCGACACGTCCCCAATCTCCTCCTCGCCTGTGCTACTCTCTCCCGTGTCGATGATGAGCTTTGGCTCCCCTGCAGAGTCACTCGAGTCCTCCTCCACTCTCTTTTCTTCGGGCTTGTCCTTCTTCCGCTTATCAATTTTTTCTGTCTTCTCCGCCTTCTTCTTCCGTTCTTTCTTGATTTTCTTCTCGGGCGTGGGTGTCGTTGGCGTTTCGCTGTCTTTACCTTCGCTTGATTTCCGTTTCTTGCGGTTTTCAGCGCCAGTGGGGGACTTCTCCTTCTTTTCAGTGGGTGACGGTTTTTCTTTTTTCTTCTTGATCTTCTTTTCCTTCATCTTTTTTGGAGTTGGTGTTTTTGGTTCTTTTTCCTTCTTTGATGGTGTCTTTTTCACCTTTTCCTTTTTCTTGGAGTCTGGTTCATGAGCAGGACTGGCACATGGTGGAGTTGCTATGGCAACTGGAGTGTTGGCACGTGATGTGGAAGGTTCAATTTTGTTTGATTCGATGGTCTGGGCGGGGTTTTTGATTTCCTTCAGGGCGAGAATTGGTGCAGAACTTGATGATGAAAGTCTGTTTCTCTTCTTCTTGACCTTACCCTAGGAGTATCAATGGAATATTTGATAAGACTCGAAAGCACTGACAATATTGGATACCTGTAGATTACTCCATTGATGTAGATATTAATATTCATACTAGTAAATTTTGTGATGCCTACCTTACAAACAATACAAGCTGCACAAACCCACTTCTTTGGTAACCTGTCGTAGAGAAAAGAAACATTCAACATCTATCACAAAGTCCACGTGCAATAAATCTGAAGCACATGTATACTAGTTATGCATGAGGATCAGTTAAACAAAACTCCCCAAAACATCCAGTCCAAACATATTCGGCACACCACCGGTTTTTTGCTCAACATTCCTAAAATATACATCATAATACCATTATAACACACCTGCTAAGCGGCGGATCCATACAGTCCGTGTGCATGGACCTCGGACAGAACTCGCACTCGGCGAGCTTGTTGCCCGCCTTGCCGCACACCACACAGCACGCCTCCCCCGTCGCACGAGATATACACTCATAGCAGTACCAGTCACCATCCGGGATGTCCTCCATCTTAGGCTGAGGGCAGAATGTAAGATGATGTTTGATTCACCACTATATTTCATTACTAGATGTTTGATTACTTTGTTATCAAAGAATATTAAACACGAGTGCATATGAATTGGACCGAACAAATTCAAAATTTATTTATGGACAAAATGAGTTGCTCATACACATAATTATGTGTATTTGATTTGTTTCTGTTTCTTGTTTTCTCTTTATTTCTGACTCACCCGGAAGCAGTAGGTGTGATAACCCTTATCACAGCTATCACATAGCAACAGTTCAGCCTCGTTATCGTCATGGCAACAGATCTGGCAAGACTGCAAGAAAAAGGAAAATTTTGTATATTTCGTGCCAGGTGGTCTAAATTAGCAAGCAACTTTGTCGCATTCTAAGATAGAATTCTTAGATTTGGAAGAAAATTACTGTTTGACCCTCAAGTAATTTATGCCTAGGAAGAGGATAAAAGCATCTACCATCGTCAAACTACAGGCAAGAAAGTTTACAAGAAAATCATTTTATACACTCACGACTTTCATGATGGACTTCTCCCAGGATATACAGTCGTTGAGCTGTAGGAGGTAGACCATGATTTGTGACGCGGACGTTGCTCGATGGACGCACTCTCGCCAGCGAATCAGCTCCTTTGGCACGTGGGAATGTCCGTCATCGTCTTCGAATTCTTCCGCAAGTGTTGATAGATCGTCCCCACGGCGTGACAACGTGCAGCCAGCAGCTACACATTCCGTCTCGGAACTGTGATGCTCACAGACTGTAGAAAGTGGGTTAGGGTGGTAGGGGTGAAAATACCATTTAAAAACTTTTGCTCTTGTAAAAGTAATTTTAGTGTGATTTTAAGGAACTATAAGAGGGACTATTTGATGTTTTTTATAATGTTTGTACAGAAAATACAGTGTACTGGGGTATTATATTGTACGGGAAATGATAGTCTACACTCAGCACTTCCAAACAAGTTCTTTATAAAACATTTTCTAGTTTTCCTGACGATGAGTTTCAACTCTTACCAGGTGCATCGAGCAGACTTTCGTCCCCTTCGCGGTCTCGTTCCCTCTCTCTATCCTTGGGTGGTGTGGACGTCAGGGACGCCAGGCTCAGACGCTGCCTACAAGGTGAACAAAATAAGACAGGTGTGTGCATAAGAGGTGGTTTAAATTGAGTGACTGGTGGGGAATAGTAATGTTGCGTATATTACCGTATTCGCGCGCATACAGTCGCATGTGCGTTTATCCGAAATTTGCTTGTTTTAGGCCACTTATAATTTGGAAAATATTTCGTACATACGCACATGTGCGATCGTTTTCGATAAGGGGTTGACTGCATATCCCTCTGATCAGGCTCAGATAGTATGACAGTTATACGAGGCCGACACGACTGTCAAAACCGCCCGACTCGTCAATTGCAATTACATGGTTTGGTGCACAATGAATTCAGACATCGGTACTTGTGTTGGTGTATATGCATGATGTATAATCTATTGTTGTGTGAAGCTGTTGGGACTTCGGGAAACAAATATAATTTGTTGTTTGGTTCGTTGCTATTTCAAAACAAATCCACATGTCACTTGGAAGAAGAAAGTGAAACAAACAGCCTGATTGGTGGGATTTTTATGATGTCATATCTGGCCTTTCACCATTGGCTGATTCGTTTTGAAAGGTAACTTTTGATTGGTTGGAATGTGAATCAGCTCATGAATAATAATGAGTGCTTGCTAGAAAAATGCCAAAATGGCAACTTCCTGCTGGGCGGCAAACATCACAAACACGAACGAAACAAGGGCTTTTCAAGATGTTTATCCCACACTCATGAACAGAAATGACACATCCCGATCATAAGATGTCAAACGAAATCACAAGTGTCAAATACACTCAACCGTAATTAGGCAATCAACATCACAACTTATTTGACAGTTTGCAATCCATTGACCGCGGACACAGCCGCGATTGACACGAACTGACGAAGTCACGATTGCGTGAAATCAGTCAAGCACATGACATGGAACCGATGATCTTACGATCAAAAATTTTTTACTGTCATTCTTGATTTAGATTTTTTTTTCAACCACAAGCACATGTGCGTATATTCGAAATATACGCACACCTTCGACTATACGCACATGCGACTGTATGCGCGCGAATACGGTATTACTAGTAGATATTATGAACAGATATTGGCAAGTTTTCTTGCCCTGGAAAAAAAAAAATTTGATTTTAGGTGGCAACATATATTTACATCTTAAACATGTTGAATAATCTGTATTAATAAATCTATATTCATTTGCACCAGCCATCTTTCAGACTTTCACAGGTACAAAATCCAATTTATCTTCAAAAATTTATGTAGTTTTAGGATTCCAAAATGCATTAAGAGTATCCCTTGCATCCCTTTGCAGCCCTAACTCACGATTTGCAGAAGGGAGGCTTCAAGTAGCGCCGCTCGATGTTTCGCTCCAGCGCCAAGAGTTTGACCTTCGCCACGTCCAGGATGTACCGCTGGCCCTCGCCTAGCTTTCCTTCCTTACTGACTAGTTTGTCGAGGTCCCCTTCGCGAATCTTCGCCGGCATCTTGAAGCCCTGGAAACGGGTATAATCACGATAGAAATTGTTAGTATTTCGTAGACTTCCCTCGTTGTGGCGACAGCATTTTGTTGTTGATCTTATGAGTGGATAATTGGGAGTTCATCATGTTTTTGACACAACTCATTGGCTCATGCGCTGACGATGAAACTGAGTTGAACTTCAAGTGATCGGTCTCAAAATTTTGATGTTTACATTATGATTAACTTTCCAGCAATTCATCATAATGTACATGTACCACTAAAATATGTCGCACAACATGATAATCTCCAAATTTCAAAGAGCATGCATAATTTGCTAAGACAGTAACCAAAGCATAAAAAAAAACAGTTGAGCATACATATATACAGAGGAAGAAGCAACTAGGATTAATAAAAGTTTTATAATTTTGATATTTTGTTAATTACCGGTAATGCCAGAGCACAAGTTTGGTAATCATATGAACAGTATCTATAGAAAGGATGTGCTATCATGGTTCACTCAATATTCATATATGAAGTCAGTAAATATTCAAGATCTGGCAGTATGATATCATGAACCAGTTAAATCATGTTAATAGGGAGTAATTTGTGAAACTATACTAGATAGTATAGGCCTACATATTAACTACATTATGTATGATTGTTATGATTGGTAGTTGTAATTTTGCCTTTTGCCCACTACACAGTCACAATTACTGAAGCAGTAAATGATCAAATAGGGGGCCCATTTCACTGAAAAATTACTGTTCCACAAAGAATCCATTTAACATGTAGCTGCATTCAAATCGCTACAATAAACAATTGCCATATTTGCCAATTGTAGTAGATTTGGATCCCCGTTCTCAACAATTTTTACACAAAATTGGTTCTGTTTAACTTTGATGAATACCATTACAAATTTAGCATTTGACCTTTAGCATGTTAACATCGTGATAAAATTTGACTATTATGGTGCTGAATAGCTGTTGGATTTTTTTCAACATATCTTTATTCACTGCATTTCATGATGATCTGAAGATGCGACCTTTGCAAATTTTTATTTGCTCCTTTTTTTTAAAACAGTGAAAATAACTGAACACAACTCAAATGGAATCACCAAAACGAAAGTGAGAAAACAACATAAAACTGCTGAATACAGGGTGAACACTTAGAGTGGTACAGAGTGACACAAGAAACTTAACTATGGAACATCACACTGTTTAACGGGAGCTTTGTGAAATGGACCCAAATTGATGTGCTCTAGTGGTAACAGAATCTCTAGGAATAATGGATATTTTGAATATCTGACAATATTTACGATAAAACAAGTTGCGAATTGATTCTATATCAGAATTTGTCTGGAAAAAAATCAATACACTATAAATTTATAAATTGAATGTAGATTTTCGAGATATCTGTTGGCCACCTGAGCACAGAGTCAGTACATCGCTGTCATATAACGTAAGCGAGCACGGCGGGCGTTTCAATTCACAAAGTCCCAGTACCTTCACCTGTAGACTAGCGTGGCAGATCCTATCCTCCATGTTCTCGACTTCATCCAAGACGGAAAGCTCGACTTCACGGCTAATGTGCGGCTGCCAGGCCTCCGGATCGACGGGACCTTGGAGGTCGTCCGTGTCGAGGCACCGATCCAGTCGTACCGCTGGAAGACAGCAAAGAGACAGAGGTACAGTCAAGTTTGTTGAGGTGGGGCGTGGGAAATTCAAGTGGTTCATTTGAGTTTACATATGGTGGTGGCCCAAACATAAAAAGATGCAAATTAATGCACAAAATTTTTAAAAGCAGGCGCACACCAACACAAGGTTACAGATATACTGTAAGCAAAATATGATTGCAACTTTCCAAAATATGTACATGCAATAAATAATTCATGCATGATTGCATCTAACCTTAATTTATGAAGACAAAAGTATAAGCTCATACAAGTACTGCAACAGAAGTTGACAGCAGAACTAAAACAAACCGCCACCACAAAGTAATAAAAGCGACAAGACAAGTATACTTGCCTGCCGTTTCACCTTTTCCAACTGCCTGGCAGCACAGGTCCATACACCGTTCTAGGTTCTTCTGCAAGCCCCGCTCTCGAATTCCACGAGGATGGAGGTTGGCCATAGCCTGTTTGAACATATCCACGCTGTTAATCCGCCACCAGTTCCGTTGCTTTTGGAATGGAATTGGCTGTGCCTGCTGGTTCTGGAGCTCTTGCAAGGCCTTGTACGGGTTGTCCGGGTCTTGTTCGCCCCAGAGAGTGAGCGGTGACTGGCTACCAAGCATTGGAATTGGAGACTCGCATTTGGGACTATACGTGAAGGTCATAGGGTCACCATGTGAAGCGAGAAATGACTGGAACGTCCGGAAGTTTGAGTTAGGTGTGTTTGGCGTCCCTGGATCCTGTGGGCGACTGAGGAGCTCAGTGACCCTTGGATTGAGCATCTTGTCTAGAGTGGCCCAGCTCGGTGTTCCAGGCAGAGTTGAACTGTCACAGGGGTCTCTCGGTAGGAGACTAAACCAAGGACTAGTGTCTGAACTCGGCTTGGAGACTTGGCAGAGGATCTCTCCGCGATCACTCACGGCTACACTCATGTTCTTCATTAGGTGCTCATGGTTGATGTAGGAACTTGACGAAGATGATGATGATCCATAGTTCTTGTATTGACTAACGGTGGATGCATTGGGGATGTTTAAAGCAGATTTGGTATCAGGACTGAGAATACTGTCGATGCTGCGAAAGGAAGCGGAAGTTACGGGGGACTTCAAGGAAGGCACCTTCAGCGGAGATTTCAATGGACTGGATGGCAGCTCATTGGTGATTGCAGCCTCCTGCTTGATCACACTGTTTGACGGAGCGACCTTTTCACTACTATCATATCGAAGGTCACCCATCTTGAGATCTTGAATTTTGAGATCCACTGGATTGACTTTGGGGTCACTATCGGATGACAGTGACCCGTTTATCGTCAATTTGTCGACTATGCCAACTTTATTCGGAAGTTTGACATCACACAGTTCTTGTATGACACTAGTTTTGCTGGGAATCACAGGTTCTGATTCAGTTTTTGCAACATCACAGCCATTCGACAGTGATGACTTATTCCCTGAGATACCATTAACTAGTCCTACACTTGAAATTTTCAGAGTTTTATCCAGATCCGAGCACTTTTCTGGAACAGTATCCATTGAATCAACCTTCAGATCCATTGGGTCATCAATCCCATTCACCATTGCACTCTCCTTATTATTCTCACGTTCTCCCTGAATTTTCTTTTCCATTTTTGAACAACGATCCAACTCAGCAATGACCTCTTCTCCCCTTTTACCCTCCACCAGCTCCTTGACCTCCTCCATGTGACCTTTGACCTCTTCCCCTTGTCCTCCGACCTCCATCTGTGCCTGGACCTCTGCGATATCGTCCCGAATCTCGACTCCTTCCATGACCTTCATGTCCCCCACATCCCTGCTGCTTGCTCTACTCGCATCTTCATTCGAACTTAACGCCTCTTCCCCAGAAACTTTCCGCTGATACGCGAACCACACATCCCTTTTCGAGGCCTCACTGTCGGGCTCTCCGGATTCTTGTCCCTCGATGAACACACCTCCGCAGAAAGGTAGCACCCAGTATCGCCGCTGAAATCGGTCCTGCCCAAGAGCATGACCACGGAGTTTATTGGTTGCCATGGTGACCTTGTCGTTGTACGAGGCATGTTGTCGGTGGAACTTCTCGATCTTCTTGTCGAGTTCATCACTGGTTAAACTTTGGTCCTCCTGTGTGGGAGCAGAAAAAGTATTTATTTTTCAAACCTGACAATTGCTAACTTTCATCGGAAAATTTTTCAATTTGCATTGTGTTACCTCAGTAATTTATATCTTATTGAAATTGCTAGAGATGGTCCATCATAATATTATGACAGGAGCAAGTTACACTAAGGAAAACAGTTTTGTATTTTGTAATTCATTTTTCAGGTACGAATAAAAAGGAAACATACATCATCGGACAGAAGTACAGCTTCGCCATCGTGGTCACTTTCTCGATCGTCCTCGTCATCACTCTGGCTCTTCCCCTTGCCACTAGAGGGAGCTCCATCTTCGCCATCGGCAGCCGTCGCATTGGATGCTTCGTTCTGGGCCTTTGCCTGTTCCCGGCGATATCGACGTGCTTGGATCATTCGCAGCCTGGGTGATTGGAAAGAACAATTTTCCCTCAGCTTATTTCAAAATCTCTCATTTCTGAGTAAACTGTTGGCCCAAATCACTACTATGTTTAATATAGAGTTTGGAATATTCAACAATATTTATGAATTAAAAGTAGGTCAGGAATACACATCATGCATATGTTTTTCATTACAGTAAATGGTTTTTTTTTTTCAGTTTTCGTAACTTACTTCCTTAGCTTGCCCTCAGCCACCCATTTGTCCTTGCGAAGGTTGTTGATGGTGTCAATGTTCTTGTCAACCTCCCTGTTAAAGAACAACACTATCGATGAATATGCATAATGCATAACAAAACAACAACACTTGTTCATGAATATTCATAAAGCATCACATCCATGGTACATCTACAAAATGTATTTATCTTCAAGGTTTCATTATTTTTACAGAAATATAATATATTCAGATTCATGTGAGCAGTCAAATGTTGTTGAGTGTTCCATACCCTGAGATGTTTTTCCCACACAGTAATTCGTTGCAGAGAAAAGCAAGAATAGCTGCCTTGTGTTGAGGCATCAGTGCTTGGAATGGATGATCATACAACCGCTTGCTCATCTGTAAGAAGGGCGGGAAAAATCAATTTATTATATTTCATTTGCACAGTTTACCCATGAAGAAATATTTCAATATTTTTTCACAATTAAAGGAACCCTATACCGTCAACAAAAGATGAAGAAATGAACAGTTTTTTTCACACTTTAATGTCTAATCCAGCAAGCCAATCAAGGATTTTACCTCATTTTCCTTGCCATTTCGACACCTGATGAAGATTCGTAAAACCTCTGAGATACTGTGCTCATTGAGATCAACCTCCATGATTTTCTGGCCAGTCGCAGTGGTGGCCTGAATAGAATTTTTAAATAAACATTTTCAAATAAACATTTTCATGTGCTTTGCTGCAATTGAATATACCTGAATACCTCTATAGTAATTCCCGAGGTCAAGTATGACAATAATCAAGCAAATCAAACATATCATCACTGCTTGAATTTTCCAAAAGATTTGAGTTTTGCAAACTCTCGCTTACGATTTTAGGGTTGGGTACCCCGGGGTCATCAAGTGCGTTCCGTAAGAGTTGCATCACGAACATGTTGAGGTCATCTACGTGTTGTGGGTCGTTGTGTAAACCTCGCTGAATCATGTTCAAGCAGGGCAGGCTGCCTGCTTCTGTACAAGAGACAGAAAACAAAAAGCATTTTCTAATTGATTAAATTTTTTCACCATTAATGTTTTTTCTTCAACTTCTTTTTTGTGGGAGAAATTAACCCGAACTTATATGAAATGACAAATAAATTCATTGTTGGAAGTTCAAATTTGAAACTCATAATGTCATCAGCATAAATTTAATCAGTTTCCTTAAAGCTGTATCTATCTTTTATGAACCTTTCAAAACCTGGAATGAATCAATATTTATCCAATGAGAGAAAGCAGCCTACGTACCAAAACCAAGTGCTGTTCCAAAGTTCTGGATGAACTCAACCACCATGAGACAGTCAGCAAACGCTTCACCAGACAGCTGCATTCCTTCAATACGCGGGAACTCCGGCAGTGGCTAAACAGAAAATGTGGAATATAAAGTCATGTTTACAGCAAGACTGGCATATCTAATTGATTCACCTCTTCTGTTATTTTTGAATTTGTTTGAGAGCTGTTTGGAAAATGAATGACAAGAAACTTTTTGCAATATTGCTCTAAATTTAATTTTTTTTTTTCAAAAAAGGCTTGGACATGTTCAGGTTCGTCGAAACAAAATGATCTAAAATCAATGTAATCTTTGCATCTTTACCTTTCCGTCTTTGAGACACATATCCTCGACAGGTTTTTTCATCTCCCGTGCCAACTCCAGCTCCACACGACGCTGCTCCATCTTTTTCTGCTGTAGAATCAATCGCTCCATCTTCTTTTCTTCCTTCTGTCGTTCCTTCTCCTGTTACCATGGAAACCAAGGTTTTTCATAAGCATCACTTATGATATTTAGAGAAAAATTTACGGATAGTTATCAAATTACCCTAAAACCACAATTTTTTCGCAGAGAAAGAAATAGAGTTTTGCATTTACAAATACTTGTAAAATGAAATCGTAGAAGTTTATTTTCTTCCGAAGACACTGATCAGATAGCTTGTCATAAATACAGTTTGTGTCAAGAGACTTGCCTCCAATTTTTTCCTCGCATCCATGGCTTTGAGCAGCAGTAAATGTTGGCGACGCCGTTCTTTCTCCTGGCAAAGAAAAATTTGGAATTTACTACTAATTTAACTTTACAGTTATGAAATTTTCTCACATACACTGCAATAATCTGATGGATAAATTTTATTGAATACAGTTACTTTTCAAAGACAACATTTATATCTGTAGATACAACTTTGAAGGTCGAGATACATTCGATGAAATCATGATATAGCACATATGACATTACTGTTCCTATATGTATGAATATATGTGTGAATATATCTATTTAGGATCACATGTAATCAGGAAAAACATTATTTTGAGAAACAAATCCACAATATAAATATGATGATCGTATGTACAGCCACTGTACAACAAATCTATCTGTTTGTTATAGATTGTGTCTAAATAACGTTACATTCATTTAAAAAACATGGGAACATTCGAGAAAAAGTTTGCAGCCGACAACATTCATGATCTCGGGTTACAAGTTTGTGATAAATTCAGGAACAATCAAAAGGGTAGTCAGTAACAATATCCAGTTTCACCTAAAACATTCAAAGCAGCTGAACTATGCATGACAACAAGCACAACTAAAAGCACAGATAAATCTTGAGCATCTGTCAGGAATTGTTTTTCAACTAAGAACTTGATATATGAAGGACAACAGGAAGTTTTAACTTGTTTAAAACCAGTATTTATTACATACCTACCTCTATAATAAACTCTTTGGGTAATCTTACCTTGGCATTCAAAGAAGAGGAGAGAGAAATGAATGTCACAAGAATTTTCTTAAAATTCCTGACATCCATCTCGAACTCGAAATTGAAGGAAATTACTCTCACACATCTCAGATTCCCCGCGGTGTAGATGTGACGTCACACCGGTCATATGATTGACCTTAGCCGCCATTAATTTGCCCACCTGGTTAAGGCAGGGGAGGCGGGAGGGAGAATAATCGTGTTTATTATAGAGGTAGGTATGTAATAAATACTGGTTTTAAACAAGTTAAAACTTCCTATTTATTGCCATACCACTACCTCTATAATAAACTCTTTGGGTTATATCAGAATAACCAAAGGAGGTGGGTTTAACCCTCTCCCGGGAATTTCATCACCGATGTGTGAGAGTAGGAAATATCCATTGAAAGTAGTAAATATTGTGTTTTACTTTTAAATTATAATTTTAAGTCGAAAATACATATTTACAGGATATTTACAACTAACCATAATACACGCCTGAATTACCTTCAGATGCATGGAGACGAGCAGGGGCTCTGCAGAGGTGACTTTCCTCTTGCAGAAGAACAAAAATTTCCCTCGCCAAAGAAGAGGAGCAACTCCCCTGGGAGTCGACCTCAGGTGCATCTGTACAGAGGCGTGTTGATCTATTTACAGGTATCTACAGCTGGACTACACGCTCCGCCGCCACCAGTCGTCCAAGCTGGAGGCCGGAGTCATCCTCCCAAGCTAACTCCCTGAGATAGAAAGAAGTGAATGTGTTATGAGATTTCCAGGTACAGGCAGACATGACATCATTCAGAGACACTTTATTTGTAAAGGCAAGTGAAGCCGCGAGAGCCCTCACATCATGCGCTTTGACTCTGAAACCTGTGGATTTTTTCGCCTGTGACTTTTCATAGCAAAATCTAACACACTTCTTGATCCAAGATGAGATCGTAGCAGGACGGATATCATTTGGAAAATCCTTAAGATAGGACACGAAAAGCAAACGCT
This sequence comes from Terebella lapidaria, assembly GCA_949152475.1. Lineage (NCBI taxonomy): Eukaryota > Metazoa > Annelida > Polychaeta > Terebellida > Terebellidae > Terebella > Terebella lapidaria. Next base: position 17,691,958 of record OX424567.1, read on the forward strand.
TGCCGAGATGCAGCTCACGCGTACGATTAACGTAGATGCGGAGGGCTCGCACGGGACAAAGCTTCGCGTCTTCCTCCAGGCCCGGCCCCAGAGAAGGAGTCAGGGCGGGAATGGAAAAGCTCAATAATGGCGTACCTGCTAATTGAGTTTTGGCCAGAAAGGAGGGAATGACTCCGAGGAGAACCGAGGAGCCATCCGACTTCCACTTAACTTTGGAAAAGGACAGGGCGTGGAGCTCACTCCGTCGCTTCCCGAAGCCAGAGCCAAAAGGAAGACCGTCTTAAACGTCAGAAACTTTAGTGAGGCCCGCTCAAGGGGTTCGAACGGATCTTTTCTTAAGACGTTGAGAACAAGCGATAGATCCCACTCAGGAACCGGGTTCCTAGCTTTCGGTCTTTCGATCTCGAAACTATTAATCAACGCAGTCAAACCTTGATCATGACCAAAATCGATCCCAAGTTTGGGTTTTAGAGTCTTCGCGATAGCCGTACGGTAACCCGCGATCGTGGATGGAGCTCGCCCTTCATTGAACTTTTCGAGAAGAAATTCGGAAATTAGGGGAGCATCGACTCTGAAAGGACTAACCTTCCGGCGACGACACCAAGCACAGAAGGAAGTCCACTTCGATTGGTAGACTGCCAAAGAAGATTTTCGATTTGATCGGGCGATCCTAGCGGACACCTCCCTTGAAAATCCCTTCTTTCGGAAACATCGCTCGACAATATCCAGGCATGAAGCTTCAGACTTGCGGGAGCCTGATGAAACATGCTGGAGCGAGGTTGTTTGAGGAGGTCCCACCGATCCGGAAGCTGACGAGGGAAGTCTACTATCAACTCCAGAAGGTCCGGGAACCACGACCTCTGCGGTAGACACGGAGCAATCAGCAGGAGGCGACACTGGTGAGTCCGAAACTTGGCGATCACCTTGTCCAACAACACCGCTGGGGGGTAAGCATACGCATACATGCCCTCCCAGGACGTCGACATCGCATCCACTGACATGGCCGTGGGATCGGGAATGGGAGACACAAACGAAGGAAGTTTGTGGTTCCACCGGGTCGCAAGCAAATCGACCATCGGCGTGCCCCATAGGCCGCAGAGAGATTGGAATACCCTGGGGGCAAGACTCCACTCCATGGCCTGGACCTGGCCCCTCCGGGAGAGGCGGTCCGCCCAAACATTCATATGACCAGGGATATGCCTCGCGAAAAGCGAAATACCCCGGTCGTGACACCAGAGCAGGAGGTCGATAGCGGCCTGGCACAGCGACTGGGACTTCGTACCGCCCTGCTTGTTGATGTAAGCGACAACGGTGGAGTTGTCGGTGGCCACCAACACAGCCTGATTGAGGAAATGTGTTTCCCAATGCCTGAGAGCCAAGAACACGGCCTCCAGTTCCAACAGGTTTATGTGCCATTCCTGCTGAGACGAAGACCAGGTGCCCGAGACCTCGCTGTCGTCCCAGTGAGCGCCCCAGCCGTCCATACTGGCATCCGTAAATACGTGCCTGGATGGAAGCGGCCGGCGGAATGACGACCCTCGGAGCAGATTGACGGGATCCAGCCACCATTGCAGATGGGAAACGACTTCCGGAGAGACCTGCACGAGCTGGGATCTGTCTCCCGTGACCTGGGACCATTGAGAGTGTAGATGCCGCTGAATAGGCCGCATGTGCAGGCGGCCCAACGGAACTAACTTTTCCGTGGAAGCTAGCATCCCGAGAAGGGACTGCCAGCGTCTGGCCGTCTGTGGAATGCGACGAAGGAAGCCTTCTGACAGCACGGATAATTTTGACTGACCATCCAGCGTCGGCAAAACAGTCTCTGAGGTAGTCTGATAACGATACCCCAAGAAGACGAAGTCTCGACGCGGTGACAAGTCGGACTTTTTTTGGTTGATTTTGATCCCCATCCGTGAGCATAGATTTACCACAAACTGTGCTTGGACGATCAGCGTTTCGCGACAATGGTGCCGGATTAGCCAATCGTCGAGATACTGGTGGATAAAAATCCCCCGCTTGTGGGCGAGACTCTGGACTTCCCGAGCCACCATGGTGAAAATCCACGGCGCTGTCGATAATCCGAACGGGAGCGCCCGAAACTGCCATACGCGGCCGAGATAGAGAAATCTCAGGTATTTGCGAACTGCAGGTTTCATTGGAATATGGAAATAGGCATCTTTGAGATCGATCGTTACCACCCACGAATCGCGAGGCATGACTGAACGAACTTGCTCCGGCGTTTCCATGGAAAACGTCGGCACGATTAAGAACTTGTTCAACGGAGAAAGATCTATCACTGGTCTCCAACCCCCCGACGCTTTGGGAACCACAAACAACACGCTGTAGAACCCGGGAGTGTCCCCGGGAGCAGGTTCTATCGCTTGTTTCTCGATCATCGCCGTTATCTCCTCGTGGAGAACACGGCGGCGTTCTGGATCGTTTGGCAGAGTGAAACCCCTTGGGACGGGCGATAACGGTGGCAATTTCTCGAATTTCAGGCCGAATCCTCGACGGAGCGTCGAGACGACCCAGGGGCAAGCCCCGAGCCGCTCCCACTCTTTCCAAAACAGAATTAAACGAGCTCCTACGGGCTCGTCTGAGGAAGGAATATCGACCGAAACGAGCTGACCATGCAGCTCTTCTCGACACTCGAGCAAAGGATCCGGCCCGGAATCCGAAGCTATACGTACCCGGTTTCTTTTCCCCTGCGGGCTTGGGAGCCTCTCCGCGTCCTCGGCCTCGGCCACGACCACGGTCTCCTCGGGTGCTGCCGGCAGGGGCCCCGCGAAAGGGCAACCCTGAGGCCCTGCCTCTAGCTCTACCACGGCCACGAGTCGGCTGCTGCTGAGGCTGAGACTGCTGAACTGCAGACTGGGGCTTCTTAAAGGCCGAAACCATCTGTTGCGTGAGACGTTCCAGAGACTTCGACTGGCTCAGGAGGGCATTGGAAGTAGAGGACTTCGCGGCCTTCTCGTCGGCCTCCTTCTTCACCTCCCGCAACTCCGCAGAACGGTCAGGGAGTAGAAGTGAAGTAGGGGCTCCGGAAGAGGGGATAACGGGGTGGAGGACTCTCATGTCTGTCATGAGCTGGTCCGGAACCTCGAACTTGAGGGATGAGAGGAAGGCGTCACGCCGCCACAACTCGGACACCCAGAGTGAGTGGGAGTCCAGGGCCACCTTGTCACCCACACCTTTGCCAATGGAGGTGACCAATGAAGCGCAGCTCAATAAGGCTTCTGCCAAATCATCCCGGTCGACGTCAGGGTTGTCCAGGACCTGGTCACGGCACTGAAGAATGGCCCGTCTCGTAGCCATCGACAGCCAGTCCATGGCCGAATCCGTGGCCAGCCCCACTCGAAACGTGTGCTGCAGCTCCGCCAAGGCCGCCCATGGGATCTCCACGGCCTTAGGCTCCTTGAAAAAGGCGTAATGGGGGTGATGCCTCCTCAAAGCTGTAGGCTTGTCGTCCAACTCCGACGACGTATAGTAGTCGTTGACAGACGGGCGAGCAGGATACGCGCCAATCGCCGACTTGTTGGACCTGATGGTCTCGTCCATGCGCTCCTGCATGGAGCCGCGAACTCCCTGCGACAGAGGGAACCGTAAGGCGTCCTTCGACGGCCGGGGGTGCTCCATCTCCGAAGAAATCATCGAACGAGCCACCTTCTTGACTGGGGCCGGAGCATGCTCTTCGGGCCACAAACCCGGGAGGACCCTCTTCACAAAATCCAACTTCTCCCCCCAAGAGAGAGGGTCGTCGGACTCGGGCTGGTCCGCCTCCTGGTCCGGGTCCGCCTTACGCTTTCGCGGAAGCGTGAGGCCTGACGGGCCAGGTAACGGCTGGTCAGCCGACTGAGAGACCTGTAGGGAAGGTTCCTCATCTGAAGACGGCTCTTCCCTAGGCAGAGGGGAAGACGGGGGCGGTGGCGGCTGTGGAGGCGTGAACCTCGCCAGAAACTGCTGCCACTGGCCTAACATCTCCTCCCGAAAAGACTGAAGCTCGCCCCTAAGGCGCTGCTCTGACGTCGTGGAAGAGCTCCCCTGGACAGGAACACCGGACGGCTCCGACGCACGGGAAGACCCTTGGTCCGCCAACTGGGCGAAGGACAACATACCCTGGCTGGAGGCGACGAAACCGGAGGGCAGGGCCGTAAGAGGGGAATCGTCCTTGATATCCTCGGCGATCTGAAACACACAGGGCGAATCAGAAAAAGGAAACTCTGGAAACCGTGGAGACATGGAAACTCCAGGAACCCATGGGTTTGGACGGCTCATGGCCCTTGGCTCCCGGCCCCTACTGGCCACGGCTCCGGTAGCCACGGCCTGGGGTCCAGTAACCGACGGGAAATCGGGTGCCGGCGGCCGTATCACTGGCGACACGGGCCCGGACCGAAATCCGCCCTGGCTATGGGGTTGAAACCCAGCTCCGGGGGCAGGCGCCCGACCCGGAGGGGGAAACAACACTCTCTGTCCAGAGGGATCCCGGGCGCAGGGAACCGTCGTGAGCCCGACGGAACCGGCAGACCCCGAAACCACACTCGGACACTGAAACCCAGGTCGTTCAGCCAGAGAAGCATGAGAACGAGGGGCCAGTAGAGAGGGAGCCAAAAGTGAGCCACACAAACCCGTAGGTTGTGGGGAAGTTAGGGTGCCGAGAGCCGAACGCGCGGCTCCCGGGACCCGTACCTGGCTGAAAGAAAATGACAATGATAAATCAAAACTTACAGCACAAACAGCATTGGATAACTGCAAATCTAAACGCCGCTTGCGTTCCTCAGACGCCTTGGGACGCGGCCTGGCGCTATCAGAATCTGACGGGGAAGGGGGAGTAGGGCAACCAGCAAACCTGCGGGCCTGAATCTCCCGTAAGCCTTGAAGACAAAGTTTCCACTCGTCGACGGACCAATCCGCGCATAATTCACAGGTGGCTGAAGGACGGCAATAAACAGTGTCCCTACACTGCCAGCAGGCGTTATGAACCTCCCACTTAGGAAGGTAGTGTTTGCAAACGATGCACTTCATATCTGAAACATATCAAACATCGAAGTACAAACGGGCGATAATGGGGGAAGGAAAGGGGCCTGGGGAGGCTTTACCATTTCCTCCCAAAAAAATCGCAAATCACTAACTCTAAGCTAGTCTAACAACGAAAGAACGATCTACTGAAGAAAAAGCTGTGCAAAGAACAGCCTAAAGACGATCGTAGACGTGAAGAAATTCGACTTTGAATGCCGAAAGCAAGACTTGCTGCACATCCAACAATGGAGGAGCAAATTAATGGCGGCTAAGGTCAATCATATGACCGGTGTGACGTCACATCTACACCGCGGGGAATCTGAGATGTGTGAGAGTAATTTCCTTCAATTTCGAGTTCGAGATGGATGTCAGGAATTTTAAGAAAATTCTTGTGACATTCATTTCTCTCTCCTCTTCTTTGAATGCCAAGGTAAGATTACCCAAAGAGTTTATTATAGAGGTAGTGGTATGGCAATAAATATAGCATTTTAAAAACTGTCGAACAGCAAGATAAGTCTCAAAAAATTGCGTACAAGCAAATTCAGCATGTCCTCAGATGCAACCTCTTAAATATCATGGATATAGAACACGGCAGAAGCGAAAACAATCAATCACTTGGTGGACAAAAATGCTCAAATTAGGCAAAAACAGATCCAAGCAAATGAAATAAATTCAGCCTCAAAAACGGGACAACAAAAGACTTGAAGCATGATTTATTTGAACAGCATCAGGAAACATGGTTTCATAGTGGGATCAGAGTATTATATATCAGTTCGGGTTCCGACAAATAATATACGAAAAAGGAGCGCACAATATCTGCATGTGACGAGAAATAACAGCCAAAACGAACGGCTACAAAACGTCCAGAATAGTACAACCGAAAGACGTACAAATCCGAGCATTTTCAGCATGTGTCTCTGCCTTTCCCGTTCTTGCTGCGCAGCTTGCGCCATCAGATATGTATAATACATGTCGTTCGGAGTCGACGACGAATTCGTGGTTGCCGTCGCAGTGGAGTTTTTGGGCAGTGGGGTGGTGCGTGCGGACCCTTGTGAGCTCTGACTTTGGGGTGACGATGTTGAGGATTTTGTTGCGGTCGACGCGATTGACGTGCTTGATTGTGAAGTGTTTTGCTGAGATCCAACGCAAGGCAGAGAAGTGAACGTGAAAAAGTAACACCCAGTGAACACTCGCAACCAGAAGACAATCGCCAATTAGATTTCATTTGTTGCACTTGCTTTCTTCATATGTTATTTTCTTGTCAATATATTACTTAGGTATCAAGTTTTGCAAATACATCAAGTCCCGATATTTTTACATACTGTGGCTACAATCTCGAAATCTTTTTCCATACAAGGACTGACTGACTGTACATGTTCATATATTTCAAAGGTCTACACACAAGATCTGCTGAAATTTCTGAACACACCAAGTTATCAAAATCTGTCGTCAAAATACGAAGAAGAAGAAAACAAAAATTTTCATCTCTCATTAAGAATCATGACAGCATAACCCTATTTGATGGCAAACTAATGATTATGTTATGAACATGACAACAAGGCTGGCTTACGGCTTCGATACAAATGTACATAAACATTGACATAAGATAAGATGAGGCATGACTGAGAAATAGTGTCAAAAATTTATATCTGAGTGAATTAAACAACCAAACTTTCCCATTTCTGTAAAAAGCTGCTTTACGTAGCAAAGGCAAAACTAATTCAAGCACTATTCTAGTTCGAATCCCTATGTGTTTCTAGTGCAGCATAGAGAACTCACCACCACCGGTTTATATATATGATATATTTTTAAAAATGTCTTTTGTATTTTACCTGATCTTTCCCAACGTTCATCTGTTGACGCTTCATTTCTTTCTCCTGAAAGAAAAGCACAACACACATTAGCGGTGACCGAAATAGTCGAAAATCTGTGATACATGGAACAACTAAAATCTACGAAACAAGAGACAGTTCAAAGGTAAAATGCACCCTAAGTGAACAGCCATGCAACGATCTAAATACTACTATGCAAACGTTATTCCACTGCAAGGTGTCAGTTAGTCAAAGTGTTGAAAAGTGTTAGTGAAATTGAAGCTATGTGGAACGCATCAGTGAGAAAATCTAACAATTACCTAATATCTACCTAAGGTGATTGATATATTGTATAAAGCCCAAACATGAATGAAATTGTATTCATATGGCCCTTGAATGAAATTAACCTCAATACTAATTTGTGCTTACACAGTACAGTCTGTGCTAAAATTCACAAGCTTTGACTAGCGTCGTGGTGAAAGAATTCATTTGACTGTGCAAATGATGAACCTTTGCACAGCCTGTACTGTAGTGTTTCAGTTCGGGCAATATACGAGTCATATAGATGGAAACAGTGACAGGAAGACATGCAAGTGTGAATGATTCCTCCCGATTTTTTTTACCTGTGCTCTGCGAACACTCTCCGCAAGTTTCATATTTTGCAGCTCTTCGCGTCTTTTTTGCCGAGCCTAAAATAATCAGTACTTAACTAAATGTCGGAAATTGCGTGAACAGACAGCAAAGCAAATAGAGTACCATCAGAATTGTGTGAGGTTGGAGCAGCCCTGATTTCCGAAGTTATATGAGAAGTAAACGAATTCAGAAAACTCCATAACCTTGAAAAATGTTTTGCAATATGTGTACAGCCGAAACCCTTGGTTATTTCCTAATTTTAGCAGTAGGTTCTTGACATGAACCAGAGTAAAACCTATAATGAAATGTTTTTGTTATAATCTCATGAAATATACCGAGCAGTATATATCATAACCACCATTATGTGGATAAACTGATTAACACCCTATGTTGTGTGTGATAATATCACAGTGATATATAGGCAATATGAGCTATCAAGATATTATGTTAAAGTTTATGTTAAATATTATGTTAAAGCAATGTTAAAGTTATATTCATTAAATATATATGACAAACTATTATATGGTGCTAACACAAACAATATGGCTATAATATGTATGATGCATAAATACAACACAATACAAAACAACCATTCGATAGATACCTACATACTAGTATCATATTCATTTTCAGGATAAGGTATTTAAACCATGCTAACAACTCCAATGCATTACTCAATCTTGGTTGCATGCCACACCAGACTTAACAGTACACAATATAAAGATGCAGGCGATATACAAAAGCCAAAACAGGATAACCTTTGCGAATACTTCATTTGTGTAGGCCCTCACAAGTATGGGACATGATAGTTGGTAATACCTTGGATATTTACTTCTGTTGCCATGGTTACTGTCCCATCAACAGCACTTTCTGAACTATCATTTAGAAATATTACCACGTTTATCCAATTCTGAGCTGATACTGACCTGTTTCCTGTCTCTTGATTCTCTGAAGCTTTTTGTTCGTTGAAACCATGGCTATCACACCTAGTTACCATGGTTACTGACCTGTAATGCCTGCTGGTTACGTAGTTCTCTCTCCTGCTACTGTTACCATGGCTAACACACCTAGTTACCATGGTTACTGACCTGTAATGCCTGCTGGTTGAGTAGTTCTCTTTCCATCTGTATCTGCTACTGTTACCATGGCTACCACACCTAGTTACTACGGTTACTGACCTGTAATGCCTGCTGGTTGTGTAGTTCTCTTTCCATCTGTATCTGTTACTGTTACCATGGCTACCACACCTAGTTACCATGGTTACTGACCTGTAATGCCTGCTGGTTGAGTAGTTCTCTTTCCATCTGTATCTGTTACCATGGCTACCAAACCTAGTTACCATGGTTACTGACCTGTAATGCCTGCTGGTTGCGTAGCTCTCTCTCCATCTGTATCTGCTACTGTTACCAAGGCTACCACACCTAGTTACCATGGTTACTGACCTGTAATGCCTGCTGGTTGCGTAGTTCTCTCTCCATCTATATTTGGTATTGTTACCATGGCTATCACACCTAGTTACCAAGGTTACTGGCCTGTAATGCTGGCTGGTTGCGTAGTTCTCTCTCCAACTGTATCTGCTACTGTTACCATAGCTACCACACCTAGTTACCATGGTTACTGACCTGTAATGCCTGCTGGTTGCGTAGTTCTCTCTCCAACTGTATCTGTTACTGTTACCATGGCTACCACACCTAGTTACCATGGTCACTGACCTGTAATGCCTGCTGGTTACGTAGCTCTCCCTTCATCTGTATCTGCTACTGTTACCATGGCTACCACACCTAGTTACCATGGTTACTGACCTGTAATGCCTGCTGGTTACATAGCTCTCCCTTCATCTGTATCTGCTACTGTTACCATGGCTACCACACCTAGTTACCATGGTTACTGACCTGTAATGCCTGCTGGTTACGTAGTTCTCTCTCCAAGTATCTGCTACTGTTACCAAGGCTACCACACCTAGTTACCATGGTGACTGACCTGTAATGCCTGCTGGTTGCATAGTTCTCTCTCTCCTGCTACTGTTACCTTGGCTACCACACCTAGTTACCATGGTTACGGATCTGTATCTGCTACTGTTACCATGGCTACCACACCTAGTTACCATGGTTACTGACCTGTAATGCCTGCTGGTTACATAGCTCTCCCTTCATCTGTATCTGCTACTGTTACCATGGCTACCACACCTAGTTACCATGGTAACTGACCTGTAATGCCTGCTGGTTGCATAGTTCTCTCTCCTGCTACTGTTACCATGGCTACCACACCTAGTTACCATGGTTACTGACCTGTAATGCCTGCTGGTTGCGTAGCTCTCCCTTCATCTGTATCTGCTACTGTTACCATGGCTACCACACCTAGTTACCATGGTTACTGACCTGTAATGCCTGCTGGTTGCCTAGTTCTCTCTCCATATGTATCTGCTACTGTTGCCATGGCTACCACACCTAGCTACCATGGTTACTGACCTGTAATGCTGGCTGGTTGCGTAGCTCTCTCTCCATCTGTATCTGCTACTGTTGCCATGGCTATCATACCTAGTTACCATGGTTACTGGCCTGTAATGCTGGCTGGTTGCGTAGTTCTCTCTCCATCTGTATCTGCTACTGTTACCATGGCTACCACACCTAGTTATCATGGTTACTGACCTGTAATGCCTGCTGGTTGCGTAGTTCTCTCTCCATCTGTATCTGCCGCTGTTTCTGGAGTTTTTCCTGCTGTTTCATGACACGCTGCCTTTCTCTTAGCTTCTTTATTTCTACGGCTGAAAGTAAAAAGAATAATTAAACACGTAATATTATTGGTAATATTATTGTCATGGTCAATCATAATAAATGGTGTATATTATTGATAAATCATATTCGCTTTAGCGCTCTCAAACATCTTGTCAATTGTTGAGTATTTTCCCTTCAAATGACAATGTTTACTTCTCAACATTTGAATTCACATTGTACATTGTATGTACAGCACATACATTGAAAACGATTTGCAAGGAACCTCACCTCTGTTCTGTTTTGCACGGCGAAGTGCATCTCTCTGTTGCTGCCTTTCGATCTTTTTTCGCTGTTTGATTTCCTGAACTTTGCGCGCTAACACTGGAAAATCAGTTTCCACATGTTTACTTTCCTACAAACTTGAAATATCAGTTGACAATATTATTTGTTACTGCTAATAACATGCTCAGATATAGCAGCTGCTTCTTCTACTAGTATCGGCTTATCAGAGCAAGAAAACGCATTGAGATATGTTATGTGAACTGATAAGAAAAGACAGGCAAAACACAAACAAACCACCTTTTTCCGCAAGGGAAAGCAACCAAAAGAACGTGTGTATATGAAATCTCCACTTACACGTACCAAGCTGTTGGCCCTGCTGATCCACGCGCTTCTGCATCCGCGCCTCAGCCATTCGGCGAGCCATCTCTTCCGCGAGCGCGCGTCTATCCACCCGGCGATTCGCCCGAACTTTCCGCTCCCAAATCCGCTTACGTCGTGCTTCGATGGCCACGTAACGGTCGCTGACTTCCTGCTCCGTCAGTTTGTGGAAACCCTGGTGGGATATATATTTATATATTTTGATATGCATACATTTGATTGTACATTTGATGAATAGGGTGAATTGTTCAATGCTTTGCAGTATTCGTAGTAAAAGTTTGCTTCTAATATTCCTAAGAAACCTGATAAGATTTAAATATTGTTTAGTTTCTCCTGCTGAATATTAAAGAATGATTCTGTGAGGCATGTTTGTCAAATATAACAGGAATATTTGCAGGCACTATACAACCCAACCTTCTTCAGAAAGGGAACCACTCAAAATATAGTCAGTGACCATGGTACCAAACATACCTCGCCCGTCTGTTCATGTCGGTACTCGTAGAAGTCTCCAATGCTGACTTGTGTGCTGAATGTGAAGTTTTCTCGACTCAATTCGGTCATGTTGTGTCTTCGAACATACTGGAGGAAATATCAGGAAATATATGAGAAAACAAAACACATAAGAGAATAGAGGTGTCACCCAATGGAGCACAATCGGACAAATAATATTCATAGATGTATTCAGCATATTTCCCTTTTTACACAAAATTTTTGATAGTTTTCACATAATACGTTGAAAGACTACGCTGCATATTTAAAGTAGACAGTATGGTCATATGCAAGGACATTCCATATTATTCAACTTACCCTTTCAACTTCTGGATATGTTCGGAGTTTCCTGCCACAGGGTGCAAAGTAAATGACTTCGCCAAATATTCCACGCTCGTTGACGGTACGAATCTTGGTCTCTCGTCGCCAACTGAATTAAAACCCAGAAACACAATCAATAAAATTTGTTTCAAGTTTGGATAATGAAGTACTATAACATAAACTACACAAGAGAAGTTATAAAGCTTGTATCAGGCAATACTTACTCCTTTTCCAAGGGTACCCGTATCAGCGATTCATCGAATATCGTTCTTCTTCTCTTTTTCTTGTTAGGATCTGTAAATAACATATTTTTTTGAAAACTGTTGATGCACTATTCATAACAAGCAGTATTACAACTCTCCGTTGTAGAGGTCTCTTCCAATTTTGTGACAAATAGAAAACTCACCATCAGGGTCGTAGCTGCCTCGTCTCTTGCGCCCTGAGGAGTCATCGCCCTCTAACGCGGACTGGCTGTCAGTTTCACTACAGGAACCTGTCAAATTATTAAGTGAATAAAGAATCATGCTATGTTTTGAGTAACAGGGATAACATACTTTCCAATATCCAAACCAAATGGAAACAGTTGAAACCGTAGTCATTCCAGACATACTGTAAAAGTGTAAACTTTACGAGAAACAGGAACCTACCCTCAGTGAAGTCTGTACCGCTTGCTGAGGCCTCGTCTGAGGTGAGCCTGGTGGACTTCTCGCCCTGGGTGGACACCTCACGACCTCCAAGTCCAGGCTTGGAGTCCTTCCCCAACAGGGCCTGCTTCAAAGAGAATAGAGGAATATAAATGAACACGTACTTTTGCCAATTGAAGAAAATCTGCATGTATATATATAAATTGCTCGGAAGCTTTGGTACAAAGTAACAAAGTACTTTTGCGCATTAAAAATTGTAAGATCAGCAGTTGCTGCACATAAAAATCGCTGGGAAAAACCCCCAGACACCCACCTGCGCAAGTCTTGAGCTGCGACCCTCCGGACTCCTCCCCGTCTCCACAGACTTGGCGTCCCTCTCCCTCAAAGCCTCTGCTCGCTGGGCAAGTTTGGTCTGTGCCTCGGCCCGCTGGGACATCTTCGACTGGGCCTGGGACTCCCCACGCTGGGTCATCTTGGCCTGCATCTGCTGCTGTTTGATTGTGGATTCAAGCTGGTGGCGGAGCTGCTCCTGTCGAAGTCGCTGTTGCTGAAGTGGAAGGAAAGTCGTGCAATCAGAACCTTTACAGCGAAATTGGATCATGTTTAAGCAATAGTATAGCAATAGCAATGTAACCTACTTGCCTCGTCAACAATAGAACATCAACCTCACATAGTACTGTGAGAAAAACATTTGCCGTTGAAATTGCATTATGAAACGTTCTTTATCATGCAAACTTCTCACGAGAGTCCCAATTGAGAAGAACATGCCATCCCGAAAGAAATCAACAATTTTCTATCTCACCTGCCATTCTAGTTCTGCCATGGGTAGTCCCATGAAGGAGTTACTCGTGCTGCCTGAAGATGACGACGATCCACGTCCTCGTCCACCGCGACCCCGCCCTCGACCTCTCCCTCCCCGGCGTCCCCGCCCGGTGGGCTCCGAGGCCTCCTCATGTGGAGGATTGGGTGCCTTGAACATGGACAGCGAGGATGTAGGGAGAGAGGATGTTCTCCCCCGGCCTCGACCTCGCCCACGGCCTCGGCCCCGTCCGCCTCGTCGACTGGGAGTGGATGACTGGCTACTTGGAGAGGCCACAGGTGGGACCGCAGCGGCCATTGAAGCCATCATAGGATGAAGAAACATACTTGCTGCCATGGAGTTGTCATAGAATGGTGGCATCATCGCCGCAGCAGCAGCATAGTTGAAGGACATATCCGCTGCAAGTTTACTTGCAGAATTGGCGCCCATTAATCCAGCACCCGGTGGGAACATACCAAAGGTCGCAGCGTGCTTCTCTAAGAAGTCCTTTTGGGCTTCGAGGAACGCAGCCGTTGAGGCTGGATCGCTCATTCCTGGGAACGATAGCAGTCCCTGGGCTAGACTTGCAGGATCTAACCCAGCCATTGATGCTGCAGAGACAGAAGAACTACTAGACGATGCCTGCGATGAACTCGATGTGGATATTTTGGACTCAGCTTTCTTGGGACTGGCGGACTTTGAGAAGGTTGGGGTGGATGCTGCGGACTTTTGCGATGTGGGTCTTGGGCTTGGCGTGGGGTTACTGCGAGGTTTTTTCATGGAGAGATCCATGACTCCATCCTGCGTGAAGTCTGGTGTGGAGGCCTTGGACAGGTTCAAGGCGGAGTCTCGTCCTGATGTTGAAGGCTCCTTGGAGTCGGAGCTGATGGATCGAGGACTAGACAGCATGTCGGAAGTCTGCAACACATACACTTACATATTACACAAACTTACACTCACACATTACACATTGTGCAAGCAATATTTGGGAACATACTAGTATTGATAGCGATAAATTGCATCAGGAAATGAGAATGAAACAGAAAGTTTAAACATTTTGTTAGACATAGATGAGAATTTTAAGGTTCAAATACAACAGAATCTAAAATTCACCAATACAAAACCACTCCAAAGACAAAACAAAGATCACTCAAGATACCCAAAAATATGTGTACAAGTAGGTGTTACAAAAACAACAGTTACCATGGAAACCCGATGTGAAAGGTCATGTGATCTGTCATGTGACCGCTCATGTGACCTGTCAAACCTTGGTGAGCGACGGCTGTTGCCATAGCGATGGTCACCCATGGCCCGAGGTGAGAGATGATTGGACAATCGCCCTCTCTAGTTAGACCAATGAAATTACACGTTACTTCACTCAGAATAACAAAGTGGTGCACTTTACGAAAACAAAACGTGAACGTGAACGAATGGACAAAAAGGGTGAGTGAAAAAAGTATAGTACTAAAGCTAAGAACAAAAAATTAAATGCATGTTTGATACTTATCTAAACAACAAAATCAAAGTTCAATTTTCACACAAAAAACCTCCACCTTCCAACAACTAGTAGATCAGAAACAAGAACTACAACAACACACAAGTTGTCACACCTCATACCTTATCAGACTGGCTGGAGGTTCGCGCCGTGGAGGTTATCACCGGTAAATGTGCAGCCTTCGGAGACGAGATGCTAGAACCAAAAGACGGCGAAGTCACACGATTGTCTCGATGATCCCGCAAGGTCCCACCACTGTCCTTGTGTCTGCTCAGGTAGTCGGCCTCGTCTTTCCCTCTCGAGTCTCTAGAAGAACTACTCTTCGGTGTTGTGATTACTGATGGTAGTGTCTTTGTCACTTTAGCGTTTTCATCTTTGGGATTTGTGTATTTCGGAAGGGGGCTCTTGTGGGACTGGCTGAGTTCGGATGATGATTGGTACAAGCCAAGCGGTGGAGTTGGGAAAAGGGCAGATGCTGCAAATGACTGGGACAGATCTCCACTGGGCATGAGAGGGGAGACAAATGGAGACGAAAAAGTTGGCAATGCCGTCGACACCGTCCCAAATGGGAAAAAGAATGGCGACACCCCCATAACCGCTGACTCAGCATTCGTCAAACTCTCAACGGACAGCGGGTTCTGAGTCCAGTCTTTGTTGAGGTTCTTACGACTTGAACCTTTAGGATCGTCCTTGATTTTCTCAGAGCTCTTCTTCACATCAGAGAGATCCCTCTGCGGCCGATGCTTGAGGTCACTCGGAGGTCGCGATTCCCGTGAGGAGTCCCTAGAAGGTGCACGATCCCTTGAAGGAACTCTGTCTCGAGACGGCGTCCGATCCCGAGAAGGGTCCCGACTAGGAGTTCGATCGTGGGTCGGTGTCCGGTCCCGATCTTTTGGGGAGTTCACTGAGGCTGAACTGACAGGGGACCGAAGGCTTGAGACAATGGAGGAGCTGCTGCTACTAGTGGTAGTGGTGGAGGCAGCATGCGACGCGCTGAAGGTCGGAGGCTGGTACATGGAAGTCTCTGATAAGCTTCCGTTGACTCCTGAAAATAGACAAAGTTCGTTAGAACTCCTCTCCAGTGATATGACTTGTGCATGAACTTTGATCATCTGAACACCATTCTAGTAATTTGCCTTGTGCATGTAGGCAGAAATAGGTCTTATTTCTGATGTAGGTGTTTCCAATGTTTTTTTTTGTTTTTTTTAGTTCAGTTTCATACTTCAATTCAAACTCATCACTGAAATCATTGCAACACATGTAATCACTATTAAAGCAATTGAACAATAACGAAACTCCGAACAAAACACAAAGACTTTGCTACGGTATATATATATATAACCAGGATAATAGCACCAGCTCTAGAAAATCCTTATAAATCAAAGTCCCCTGCAGCTTAAAAAGTCCAACACGCCTCCATGAAATCAGGCCAGAATAAACACATACAAGTTGATATATTAGTAAAACAAATAAACAACAATAGAACACAATAATTTATTTTGGATAAGTGCAACTGACGTTGCTGGAAAGTATCGTTGATAGTAAGTAATAGCTGGGCAGGGTGAAATAATCACATGCTGGAACGGAAAAATTTCTTTATAAATACACCAGCTTCTTGGATATGGATGTGACAATGTCATCAAAGCAAAGCAAATTTCGAATGGATTCAAGACAATGGTCATTCTTGGAACACGATGGCGGCATACGATTCCTACTAATAATCAAGATAATATATGAAGCCATGAGGAATAAGAATAAAATTTCGCAAAAAAAAACAAAAATGATACCGTCTACTCCAACTATGGATGAATGGATAGAAGCAGGTCATCAAAACAACAACGAGCGTTTCCATAGCAACACTGTCGCCATGGAGACGAAACTACAAGTCGCAGCGCGCGTGTGTGTACCTGTCAGGATATCAGGACAACCGAGGGCTAGCCTTCGAGCGTGTTCACTGGCCGCTCGCCACCAGTCGGCGCCACCTACGTCACCATGGCAACACATACTGTTTACTAAATTCTATTCATGGGAATTTTTTCAGTAGACATGGCGTTAAACATCTATCATGATATGCCAACAAAGTCAGCTTGGATTTTGAATAGGTATTCTTGGCAAAAACATGATAACCAACATTTTGCAGAATATCTGTACATTCGTAAATTTTAAAGCAATTTTTTCTTCTCCTTAATACGATCGAATTTGCACTTTGACCATCACTAAACCCTGCATCTGCACTACAATCACTGTACATTTGTTTTTCAATATTCTCAGTAAATTTAGAAAATTATACATGGTTTCTTCAATATGTGCATGATCATGATGTAGATTTAACAATTACAAACAATTAAGAAATCACCCACCTGCTCCAGGGCTGAGACTATGTGGCAGACCCCCGGGGGGCTGTAGGGGGTCCACACCGAGTGCCCCAAGACCCCCAAACGGCATCGGAGTCCCGAACATCGGCAGGCGTCCGAGCATGGAGAACGCACTGGGCATGTGTGTGAAGGGGGCTGACGATACGGCGGCATCTAGCGCAGAGCCTCCTGCAGACGAGAAAAGCTGTTCTTATCATTTGCTCAGGAATTTTTTCGCTTAATAATGAAATATTTCAACTCATTTCTGCAGAATATACTATAATACAAAATCTTCTGAATATATATATTCTTATAAATGCAACTAGACATAAAAGCCTATAGGCTTTGTGGCATCCCCCAATTTTTCTGTTCTTTTCTAATGGTGAAACTTGACTGTTATTATAATACATATACCAGGATTATTGAACACAGGTGGGAGTGAGAGTTCAAATTATAGCAGTTGCTCACTAGACAAATGTCCATCAGATATTTGTTTTAATCTCAATAGGTATTAAATGTACAGACATGACAGACATTCATAATACAAGCAAAAAGGAAATTATTCTGGGTTCTGGCTAAGTAAAACAATGATAATTTGGTCACTGCATGTGAAATACAGCTAGAAAACAAAACAATGCATGTAGTTTCATCCAGATAAACACAGTGCTGTTTTAACTGAATACAATGAACAATTGACCGGCAACCAAGGCCCAGGCAGACCTTCAAAGCTGTTATCTTCAGTTTGGGTCATCATTATATAACCACCTATTGTTTTCTTTAGAAAGGGAAGGAGGGCATTGTTCCAACTTGTTGGTGTTAGTATAGTAAACTGGGGTGAGGGGACAGGAGAGGGGGGGGGGAAGAGGGGCAGTGCATACAAGTCACTGATACATTGCTACATTCATATGCAGATTAGACTGGCTGACAGTGGAGGTGGGGGAGGGAGAGGGGGGGGGGGGGGTATTGCCTTATCACAGGCATTACTGAGCAGGGCTCTCATATACTGCACTGGCTGAGAGGGCAGAGCCTAGCCTCATGCTGGACACATGGGACATGCAGGCTGCAGTCAGTGAATACAGTAGCATGGCTCAGTCACAGTATTACATCTGCATGGGGGCAGGCGAGGGAAAAATTCTAAGTCCAAAAAAAAATACACCCAAAAAATTTTTTCCCCCTGGAAATTGCCTGAATCAAATTATGACATTGACAGGAATCGCCCGATTTTTTTTTCCAAAATGGCCGCTGGCGGCCATCTTGGATTTCGGGTCTCGACGAAAAACAATAGGGGTTAGGAGCAAAGTATTTCGGATGAGCTGTGAAAATTTCGGAAAGATAGATTAAGGCGTTCAAGAGTTATGATCCGGAAACCGAACGGCGGAAGAAAAAAAAAAAAAAAAAAAAAAAAAAAAAGAAAAAAAAAAAAAAAACAGACAAAAACATAAGGCCTCCCGATTTTCAATCGGGATGCCTAATTAATACATGTGCATCTCGATACAATATTTTCAACATATTTTGGGGGTTTTTTCCATGTTTTTTTTCTTCACATTTTTGTACATTAAGCTGTCCCTTGATTCTGTCAACATTGTCAATACTACTCATCCATGAAAAACATGCCATTCAATCGTTCCATAATGTTCTCAAACCTCATTGAATGCCGAAGAATGAGCAGCAATCAAGATTTTCCGGTCACGTTGATATAAGTTAGAGACAACTAGGGCAAGTACACGCATGTATATAATTTGTGCGTGTGATATATTGATTAATACTTTTTAATTAACTTGATACATGGTTGTGAGTGATGTGACACTTTTATTATCTAACCTCTGGCTGTTTCCCGCTCTCGCATGCCATCAACATGATCAACAAATATATTATACAATATCTTGCTTCTCTTGTGACAAACCATAAATAATACATGTACCACAGCACAAACATGTAAACAGCATCGTTGGTATGCAAATAGAAATAATTTACATACAAAATGTATATTCATACTGCGGGTTGGAATATAATATGTTCAATATATATCAGCCAAAAATAACTGTGACACAGATGATGACAATAACAACAATATTATTCTTCATCTTTCAATTATCACATGATTTTTATATCAAATAATCACAAAGGTACCACAGGAATGGCAGCAGATGGCAGCACATCGATAAATCATTCACCGTTCTCTTCATATTTGCTGTCTGATACGAGAGAACAATATGATATTACCATTTCATCAAGATTGATACTTTGATAACACAGAGGAAATTTCTAGAAATCTGAACACAAGATACAAAATACATACACCCATCCTTACCTCATTTAGAGAGCAAATTCCATGAAACATTGCCTATTCTTTTTAAATTTCATCCACTGATCATCAATGCATTAATACCACCCATACTCCTATATGAATACTAACACATCACCACACCTTTACACATCAAATTTTCATTTTTTTTCGCTGCCCGCAGACTCAAACATATTGTATCCTCGTAGCGTTATCAAATTTCCTGGAATTCCTTCAAAAAGCCGCTAGATATTGTACCTATCCGCCTTCTGACATGGCAATAATATTTGCACCTGATCAGAAAATAAAAACACGACCACAGACGCACATATTTATTTATATTTATGAGCTCATACATGGCATCATTCAGTGATGTTTTATTTTCCTAAGCCGAGCCAGAAAAAGCTAGAATATGAACACAGGAAGTAAGTAGTTAAGCAGTACTTCAAATTGGAGGGTGTATGTCTTTAACAAGAATGTTTCTGAATCTACAAAATACCTATTGTTGAATAATACCCAAAGTTATTCGATATGCATGGGTACTTCAATAAAATAGAGTCTATTTTATTACAGATGGTATGCGATGCTGATTGCCTGAAAGTACATGTTTACAAGTTGCCAAAAACATCCTCACCAATAGACAAAATGTGCTGATGCAATTATTGTATGTGGTTTCCAAAATTGTACTACTGTATTTCCTCCAAGTGCTACAAGAATATCCATCTCCTTGCTCAACATCTGGTATTTTTCTTCACCCTGTGACAGACAAACAGACGCACTGACGGAAGATGGACGAATTGAGGGACAAGATTTTGTGCTGGCTGCAGTACTCAACAACAGGGGCAGAGGGTTAGTTACAAGGGCGGGTTGACGAACGGACGAATGGACGGACAAATGAGCGGAAGGACGGACGGCTAGACGAATGCGAGCAGGAAGGGAGAATATTATGGAATCTTGAGGGGCACAGATCCATCACAACTCCATCGTGACATCTACACAAACGTTAGCTAGCTGTAACTCGCGGCCAAATATGGCCTCGGCCTGCACTCAGCATCCATGTTTTGGTCGATTCTGTACAGTCGTTAAGTATGCAGATGCTGCCGCTCATTCGAGGCATGGCTGTTGCATAATAGGGGCGATTTATGCATCAATAAACAGTGTGACAGCCTTCTTCGAGGACCTTTCAACAACATCCTGAGTTGTGGTAATAGGGGCACAGCAGTTAATATTTATTAGGCATGTACATGTAATTCATAGTAATAACAGGCTACGACATGTGGTATAATATTATCACATGTACTGTACTAATTATTCGATCTGACGGTGCAAAAAATGCAAGGAAGTCTCCAACATTGGCACGATCAGTATACTGCCACATGTTTTGCGAGGAGGTACAGGAGATAGGAGTTTCCCAATGATCAACATATTGCTGGGTGTTTGATAGTCATGAAGACCGTTCATCAATAAATTATTGGTATCACGCCTAGCATGTCTGGTCTGTACCAAACACCATGCCGTCTTTCTGATGTGTGCTCGAACTACATGTCTTGGTGAACACACCTATCGTTTCCATGGTTACTTGCCATAGGAGAAACGGGTCAAAGACTTAAGTTACCATGGTTATTTGCACTTTGACCTAAAATATATAACTAGCTGGGGAAAAGATTTTGGTTGCCATGATTACAGGAACTCATGCACCTTTAAAACTGGTGGGGTCAAAGTTACGGCTTGGACTCTGGGCAGATCTTTCCCTGCCCTTCGGCATCGCAGACTGGTTGCCATGGTTACTGACCTATAAGAGTGGTGGGGTCGAAGGTCCGCTCTGGACTCTGGGCAGTTCTTTCCCTTCCTCCAGGCTTTAAAGACTGGTTGCTATGGTTACTCAACTATCAGAGTGGTGGGGTCGAAAGTCCGCCCTGGACTCTGGGCAGATCTTTCCCTTCCTCCAGGCTTCAAAGACTGGTTGCTATGGTTACTCACCTATTAGACTGGTGGGGTCAAAGTTTCGGCCTGGACTCTGGGCAGATCTTTCCCTGTCCCCAGGTATCAAAGAATGGTTGCCATGGTTACTCACCCATTAGACTGGTGGGGTCAAAGTTTCGGCCTGGACTCTGGGCAGATCTTTCCCTGCCCCCAGGCTCCATGTTGTGTCGTCAGTACGCTCCTGCAATACACAAACGAATACACAACCGGTAAAATACAAATTTTCTAAATATTTGACGCCTTTTTTATTACATAAATCACACAGTGATTGACTTCAAAGTAAATGCAGATGAAATTTAGGTGTATGCCTTGCCTTCATACAGTCATTTGACCATTTTGCCCTAATGCATGTAATGGTTGTTGCGAGAAGAATGTTTCTAAATATTATCTGATAATAATCTCTTATTGTTTCAATATGAAAATAACACAAACATCATTGTAGAAATCATCGTTTGCGCATCAAGTACTATCACGATTCATGATAAGTATTTCAAGTGTATATATATACGTACAGGTATAACTATCTTATCTACGATGCACGAATGCACATGCCCCGCCATTTCAGTAATAGATTTACGTTTCAACATGTTCAATAACCCAGAAATGTGATAAGAGAAGTACATAAACCAGCATAACAAAATAACAATTGCTCCTTTAGCAAAGTCAAAACATGTGATAAT
This sequence comes from Terebella lapidaria, assembly GCA_949152475.1. Lineage (NCBI taxonomy): Eukaryota > Metazoa > Annelida > Polychaeta > Terebellida > Terebellidae > Terebella > Terebella lapidaria. The sequence continues at coordinate 17,713,841 of OX424567.1, forward strand.
TTGTCAGGTTTTATCATATGATCTACATTTACGAACAATATGGAGCTGTTATCTACTATGATGAAAATTCATAAGTAGTATCTAAAATGTACATACTGTAATTTATTATATCCACTGTATATATATTACTTATCCAATCGATGTGCATGGCGCATTTGTCCTACTTAATGCTACCAATACTCGTACATTCGCCTTTATTAAACAAATAATGAACTACAAATGTTGTATCCAACGTCCGCTGTTTATATGAACTCTCAAAGTATAATGTACACATAACACATAATGACTTCATATACATGGAAGTATACAAGGGGATATATTCGACACAGCAAAATGTCACATGAAATATTTCGTAGCTCCTAAAAACTAATGTCACTTGGTGCACTGCATACTGCAAAAAGATACTGCTTTAGTGACATCATTACATGTATACACAGACTGAGCCCATAGTTGACAAATTCACGGAACACACAAAAGCATGTATGCGCGACTATAAAAGATCACTCAACAAGATGTACAGGTAGCGAATGATATCGGCTAACATAATAAACACTTCCCAGAATGTCACATGGATAGCAATATCGAAACGACAGCGGACAAATCATTGTATCATCTTGAAAGCCACCCGCGGACAGCCATTTAATAAAAACATGAGCTCCAATTTCTGCTTTTTATTTTTCAGAAGCCACGACGATTTCCAATTACAATATGACACCAGATTTTTATGGTGTGGGAGAAAAAAAAAAAACGCAGTCTTCATGTAACAACTGGAAAAAAGTGGTATCGAGTTTCAATTCTTGAATCTTCAGTAGATGTGAAACACTAGTATATCGGCCAATTTAATTAGCTTTTACCACATTAAATGGAGTATACCTCATCCCCCCCCCCCCCACCACTATATAAGGCAACATACCCTCCAACTAAATAAGAGAAAAGAGACGGAAAAGTAATAATCAACCGCAGATGTTACAATCATGTTACCTTTGAAGGTACCAGCTCATTAGCAGCATGATTTCAATTGATCATGCCTCAATGTTTAATAATGCTTCATGTTGTGGGGCGGTGGGGCGGTGGGGAGGTGGGTTCGTGGGTGGGGGGTATGGGACTGCAGAAGCTCTCAGCATTGATCCCTGGGAAGAGAGGTGAAGAGCCGTTATTGCGACGATAACAATGTCCACGAGTCGCGATTCATTTCTATCCTGTCGCTTCATGTTAACGCTCGTTCGCTCGATGCTGTGCTGTGTATACAACCGGGGAGCAAAGGACACCGCTTGGGGAGGGGGCAAAACATAGGACGGGGGACACACGCATTGTCTACTGCCATTGCGAGATCAACGAAACACGGGAAAGAGAGCACAGCAATGACGAGCGAGAGAGAGATATCAGGTTTATTACAAGGGTGTGTGTCCACACACAGAAACATGGCAATGCGCTTGTCACAGGTAAAAACGACGCCCATCGCAACAGCAAAGGCTGAACCAATTCACCAATGTATGCAAGACGGACGAGCGGAATGAACCCAACGACAGCTTGCTCCACCAACGTTCTCAACGCGCGTCGTTATCAGCTAGGGTATCCGCACAGACTTGAATTATGCCTGCTTTTGACCAAGGTTATTATCAATTAAGCAAATATGGGAGATTTCATATGCGTGATCATCCAAGCTGTGCAAAGGAAGCTCAAAGCAGCAAGGCACATCAATCACATTATCTGATGATCAATTCTAACCATGCAATAATATGGATACACTGACATTTACACTGACGTGGCTTACGATAAGCCTCCACTTTTATGCTCAGTAAAGATAGCACGTTTCACGAAAGGCAGTGAAATTTTTATCGATATAAGACACTGTAAATAATGAAGATTATATCAATATTTGCTGTAGAACTTGTCTTCCAGACATGTATTTCCCTATGCAATAGGAGATCAAAATACATGCATGTACATATATGTGTATTACAATAAAATTTGTAACTAAAGACACAGGTAAAATTGTCATAACACCTCTTTCTGTACATGTAATGCCCCAGTGACCACAACACAAGAAGAAAATCTTTGAAGTAGTGGACGAATTGCAGGATAATGACACGCTTTCAATAAAAGTCACCCGTGTCTATACTGGTCAATAGCCCCGGTAACATCTGCTGAGGCCCAATATTACATTGTTTCCATTTATTCCTATCTTTTCATACTCAATACCCTAAGCATGTAACACCTGATAACAATGCTTGGCCAATTGGTAGGAATTACCGTCATACATGTACATGTATGACATCTTGAGATGGCCCCCTACTGCAAAACAGAAGACTGGCTTTATCTCTGTCAATATCCATGCAACATATAGCTATCTATAGAATTCAAACACCTAAACACACGTCTGTACAACACTAATATCAAGGATATATTGGGACAAGACACACTTAGAAAAGCTGCCAGATACATGTATATATAAGTGATATATATATGTACATTACATGATATGAGTGTATACCGCGCTGGCCCATACCTCATTTTCGAGGGGGGGGGGGGGGGGGGGTGAAGTATCAATAGATTTCATGACTTAGTACATAGACAGCTGTTAAAATTCAGCTTTGTGCTATAATGACAAGTCACTGCGGTCCCGTCCGTTCACTGAAGTATGGTTATCAGCATGCGACTCAGAATGTATATTAAAATGAATCAAGCTGAAATCTATAACGGCTATGGCAAGACAAGCTGTTCTTTGTTTGTACACTTGGCTTGGCTTGGCTAGTGTGCATTGTGTGAGGGTTTTGGTCCGAGTATGTTCAGACTTTTATATATATGCGTATTTTAGCCACATCAATGTCGAAGTAAACATAACTTGCAGGTGGTTCGTAATAAAACATCTGATATTTCGCATGCTGTGACGTTCATGTGGAGTGGTTTCCTCTCGGTATTCTAGCCACAGTTATATGTATATGCGCACACATAAATAGCAGTCAATCTGTTCCTGATAAGGACGGTGTTTTATGCAAGCACATATTTTATTTTTTTCCATTTATGCATGTCACAAGACCAGACACATTTGTTCATTGTGTTTTTACACTCGCACTGAAAATCACATGTTGTGCATTCATTTCTACTCTCAGTAATGAATTGTATACTGCGGTTGAGCAAGTGACTTATTTTTTTCTGGGCACGTGATGAAAATTCATGCTATTTATTATTCATTACTGGTATGCATGCGATATATATCACTTGCAATAACAAATTTTCAGAGTATGCACAAGCTCATAATTCTTCATCACAATACCCCAGCGATTGCATTTCCAGATTATTTTGAAATTTTGTGAAAAGCAAGCAAATCAAAGCAGACTTCATACAGTTCCAGGAAGCTATCAAAACAAATCAGGCCAGTGAAATCAGATAAACACTGGAAGTTCCACAAAGATGTTCCCAAGAAATCTCCACAAACTAGCGGTAAAACCAAACAATATGGTGCCTGTACAGTGCCTGCTCTAGTGGCTAATGCTAAGGCTCCTGGGTGACTGAAGATTCCTTTCACACAATGACAACATGGAAATTAATCACCTACCTCGGCTAACATTCCAAATCCCACATTTTACGCAAGGAGTATCCGCATAATCCAATTCAAGATATCCCACGTATAAACGCATTAGCCAATGAAAGCACTAGAGGCAACAAATTCGAGTACTCCTTCAAATTTCCCTGTCGCGATTATATTCCAAAATGCGGCCGTTATCCGATAGAAAATTGCCTGATAGAATGGTGTGACAGCCTAGGTGCAATGGCAGCTTTCCTCAATGGCATACACGTACATGTACGAGGCCTGTCATGCATTTTTTGACAGGTGTTTTTCTGTCACGTTTCATCTCCGCAAATAGGCGAGCACAAAGGAAGGCAAGAGATGCATATTGCAACCTTCTATGCGGGCAAAGCTATGAACAACGAACGGACGGACACACACACGGACCAACAGAGCAACTTCTCTAGGTCCTAGCTGCCAATGGCCTGACACCAGACATTATAAGAATCACCGTTGTCATAGCTACCAACAGAGGGGCCAAGACAGCTAGCCGAGTGCACCTAACACCGCTTATTGTTGGTTTGAGGATGCCAAACATACAAGGGGACTTTTTCCGTTCATGGGGGAGGGGTAGGTGGGGGGCAACAGAGAGGACAATAGGAAACGGCTCCAGTTAAATCGCTCTATCGATACACAGCAGCAAGGACCAGAGCAGTGTTGGTGACTAACAAACGTAAACGCCAATGGACCTGAGATTTCGTCCATGGCACACGATGACTTCGACTTTGGAGCGGAGGATGGAAAAAGCGAAGTAGAGGATGGGGCGGGCAGGGGTGAAAAAGGGAGATGGAAGGAAGGGGAAGAAAGACGAATCTTGATCCATCCATCGCTGGGCATGACCGGGCTTGGGTGAGATACGGCGGCACGCTGGGGAGAAAAACTGTCAACTCGCTTCTCATCAGGCTGATGGTGATCTTGCCTGGAGTCTGGTCTTCGTTGGTGGTTCGTCACTGCCAAGAAGTCAAGGAGGCTTTTATCAGAATGTATCATGCTGTGAAGGACTGACGACGTCTAATGTTGGACAGTGCACCTGACTCAATGCACTGCACTGTGTTTCAGGAAAATTATAAATTGGGGTATGGGGAAAATTGGGCTGGTGGGAGTATGTCATGTGTCGTAAGTTTACCTCCACGCAAGATCGTGACATCTTATTGGGCGACACATTTTAGAATCCATTTGGCCAGGCGTCCGTCCGTCCGTACGCCTTGAAGGACACAGATATCAAAGGAACATCAGTGGTGACAGGCCAGTTTCAGAGCGCTGAGGGTTTCTAATTTTCTATTGAAAGAGAACGCTGCCTGGCAGTGCGGTGATCACCCATTCCATTCCAACATGTTGGGAAAGGTGGCGTGCTTGCTCGCCTGCTTTCAAGGAAAAAGGAATGGATCGATGCCATGTCAGCTTGTGGAATGATACTAAGGAATAAACGTCAGGAACTAGATATCAAGGGCTGGGGAGTGTAGACAGAGGAAAGAAAGAGATACTACTGTACATTCTGAAAGATGCCAAATGATGTGAGATGCATTGGAAATAACCCCGTTGTTTTTATGTGGAAACAACCTGCTCAGGGGGGGGCCATGAACTGGGAAGGAAGAGGGATTCAGTACTAGTCGACTGGCATACAGTCTCACAGATTGCAGTCTTGTCGGGACGGGCAGACATTAATCTTGACGTCCGCCAGTCCAACCCCGTAATCCATCTCTGCACGGCCAGTCTACTACTTGCAGAGCTATAACATGTAGAGATGGATGTCTCCCTGCCCGCTGCTATATTCCCCATGGAATAAAAGCCAGGCAATGTTGGATGGATGTTTTATATCTTGAGGTCTGGCCCCGTTCCTTGGTGCACACTGTTTGCCATGCCAATGGTTGTGCAACGACTGGGGGCAGCAGTGGTAACATAACACAGGCGTTGTACTGCAGGCATCTACGTGTACTTGTAATTTTTGGCGGGAGTTTAATGGCAGTAGTAGGATTTTGGAATACTTACATTTTAGTTGGGGTGGATACCACTTGTAAAATATGGTTGGGGAAGGAATGGTTCGTTGGCTAGAGAAGGGTGCGGGGAGGGGAAGAAAAGGGGGAGGAAAAGGGTGTTTACAGTGATTATCTCTCCATGAAAGATTAGGATTTAGTGCATGTACACACCGCAGATGAAGGTAATAGCCCTCCTTGCAATAGTGGGAGACTGGGAGGCCCCCTGCACTAGATCATGCGGTCACCGAGTGCACACGTTTATTGCTAGCACCCAGTTAACTCCACCACTGATTGTATTGATAAACGTTAGCGGGATGCCATTTCCTCATGGACTTGACTCATGTGTATAGAGGGGGAAATAAGTACTCTAGCTATACTGGGAGCAATGGTGTCATGGCATTTTTATATTTCTTTTTTTTTTTTGAAAAGAAAGGAAGTATATCTCATTGAGTCAGATGTGCTTAGCTTGACCAAATTGGATACCAAATGAACATATATGTACTTGAAAGGAGAAATGTTTTTTTTTGCGCCATTTGTGCACAATGAAATCAAACGATTATAAATCAGGTGTTCTTGCCTAAAATGCTCAAAATACATGTATGAAGGTCCCTATTGAATCGTTACAGGAACTAGAAACTAGAATATATAGGTCACTCATACCCGAACAAGATGACAACTTAACCATGGTAACACTGCAAGGTACATGTAAATTTATAGTCAAATTTCTTTGACTGTGAACAACACATTACCACATGCCAAAGGCGCTCTCGTCGGCTCTTATACATGAACAATTAGTAATATATTTCTTTATGGGTACCAGGGTATACAGCAGATGTTTCTTTAGCATTAGTAATGTAAAAGCCAATTTTTCATGGTACTGTTCATGGTCCATCTTTGAAAGGACACCCCATATTCTACAACCTGCATAAAGCTGAATTTCTTTTATTCAGACACTGCTTCAAGTTTCAGCTGACAACATTTCACCTTGAATGGTCAACTTTGAAAGATATTTCCGACAACATATCTCTATGTATACATATATTTACACTAGGCATGTAAATCGGTGGGAGATTTTGATATCGATGATCGTTGCCTTCCACCGAGCGATCATCGATCATCGAATCTGACCCTTGACTCGGCAATACTCGCGCTTATTGATGGGCAATATCGGCTGGAACCGCCGCGGTAACTGAGGCGCTAGTGCCATGATACGATGGTGGGGTTAGCATGTATTATAGGGCACAGGAAGAAATAAATGAATAAACCACAAGGTTTTAATAATAGTCCAAAAAAGTTGTTTGGTAATTGATGATCCGAGTCAAAAATAGCAATGTTTGAAGAAGTTCCATTCAAATCATCAAATGTGGAGCCATTTCACACCTCATGTGTATCCACACTACACGGTGCACATACGCGGCAAAAATAGTCCTCAACAATTTTCCCAAGATTAGATCATAATTTAAGTAATATACTTCGCCTAATCCTTTTGAAAAATCTGCATAAATTCGGTTACGTAATCTAATCTTATAGTTTACAATGTAACTAATTTAGTATTTGTGAGGAAAACAATTTGCATTACGGTCGGCACCCACCGGTCTGACACAGGCTGCATAGACGTGCTGTAGGAGTTCTCTCGATGTATTCATACGTGGCTACAAAACAAGAACTAGCTTTTTTTAAAAAGGCGCACGGCCAAAACTGCCCACTCATGAAAATATCCGAAACAATTTACGATATGAAAAAAATCAATTCCAAGTATTTCACATCGATCATCGCTCGGCCCAGTACAATCGATCGATCATCGATATCATCGATTTATCGTTACATGCCTAATTTACACGTGTGTGTTTTTAAATATAATATATATGTAGCAATGGTTACTGATACAAAATATACACACATTGATAAAGCAAACCCAGAAGAAATATTTCCAAACATATTTTGGTTTCCCAACTAAGCAGAATCAACACCAATAACTTTCAACATTCGCTTTTTACACCGACGGAAAAAAAGATGACAAATTCTGAGAACGTATGATTCAATAGGGCCAGAAGATCGCCAATTCAGACTCGTCACTGACAGTGGAGAGAGAGATATTCCCGTCATTAACGGTGTCATGGCAACAACAGAGAACGACCACATAACTCAACACTGCCCGTATGGAACCTGACTCATAGTGGAATGATCGTAATCCCCGGAATTACATGTATGACCAATCAAATAAAAGAAGTTTTCTGGAATCGCCTGATAAGAATGATTTTTTTTATTATATTTCAATTGCGTAAAAAACTGGAAATAGATTATACTGGAATAGAATATTTCCTGGTGATAACTCGCCTGAACATTTTATTTTGCTATATTTTGGTCATCTGTTTAATCGAGGTATAACATGTACATAGTCAGCGCAAAATACAATACAGGGACAATTCAGGGACAGTCCACCTCCTAAAACATCATATTTGCTCTGAACATGTAATCCTGTGAGCATGCTGTAGGCGAGCACACACAACTGACAGTCCACAATTGGAAGGATGTCACTATCTGTCATCCCTAGCCCCCTACCCCCCCCCCCCCCCCTCTCGTCGCCAACCCAGTGATCTCGACATTTCCCGCTGGACAGTATTTGCCAGACTCCACAACAAGCTCTGACAGAACATCCGTCCTCCAATTCGCTCGTCAAAAAAAAATGGATTTATATCTCGCAATACGCATGCCAAAAACCGGCCTGACTCCTTCGCTTTGTTCGTTCAGTCGATCGTTCGCTGACGACAGTTCCCCCTGCTAGTCAGTATCGTGACTTGGCAGTGGAATTACTGATCCCAAATGTATACTGCAGCAGTTTTACCCCTCGATTCATTTCTGCGCATACACCAACCCGAGTAGGACGATTCCACTCCTCAGCTAGACTCGATCAATCATCCACCATGCCTACATGATGTAATAAATACGTGGCTTCGCCCAATTCACGAAACACAGTATACAACTGGTGTCTCTGAATCCAATGCCAGTCTAATACAAGCTCCTTGAAAATATCTGCTTCTAGGGATTTCCTTGTAATGAATTTGCAACGCATTGCACTTGGGATTTTTTGCTCCAATGGCAGATTAACTTCGGAAAGTGATATTTGCATGAACGGATGATACTTGTCAGATTAATTTAGATTTAATCTACTTGTATTCTTGCCTCAAACATAGACACAATAGAAGAAATGCAGCCCATGGTGGCCTTTTATGAGAGTTCAGAATGAATGAGAAAGAAAATGCTCTTAGAAAAGCACACATTGCAAATTAAAATCATAAAGGTGTTTTGTTAATAATTGCTACATTTATTCCTGTAAAGTGTTACCAGCAATTACAATGTAAGCAGCTTATTGTTTCCTCTAAGGACAAGGTTTTCTACCAATCAGAGCTAATCACAGGCAGTGACCCAACAGAGCAACAGTCAATAAGTACACCCAAGTCGGGAACATTCGCCAACCAGTGCAATGGAAAGGACTTCCATTAAAGCAGTGCAACATGCACACTCGAAGATGGGAGAATATTGAAAGATGGCTCTTGGTGACTGGCAGATAGAGAGATGTGATCACGAACAGGGCCAATGTCGATCATAGCTTGTTCCTTCCCTATCCATGCGCACACGGAAGGGTATTTACAGAAATGCAGCCCGAAGACATCCTCAAGCAGGACACATGCATAATGTTGAGTGGGAAGCAGGTTCCCACAGCAGAAAACGGTAGTCGTGCTGCCGTCATTAAAGGCAAGGAACGCCTCATGAATAATCTATTGGGACCAGCGTGAGACCAAACTGATGACACAGGCCACGCGTAGCATATTCAGCTTCCACCGTCTTTGCCCGGTCGGTTGGTCGGCCGACTGTAAGCATGGCTGAGGAGACAGCCTGTTCAAACGTGTGCAGCTATACGTTACAGTTGGCTCTGACATCATGGCGTCTTTTCCCCCCCATTCCAGAGAAGATCCGTTTTTGCCTGATGTTTCCTTACACACATACCCCCTACCTCCCAACCTGTGAGCATTGGACAAAACTATATGCAGTGACGGCATGATGACTGCTTTAGGTATTACCAGCAGCTGCATGGGAGGGGCAACGATACTGCGCTCAGGGAAAAGCCATGCCTATGTCGGTTGGAATCCATCGAGTCGCAGCTACATAGAGCTAGCGAGGGTCACGTTTGGCAGGCAACTGGAGTGCCATTGATTTATTTATTTACCTTAAAATGTTAAGACGCTGTCATGGGGCCAGCACTGACTCTGAGCCGGGCTGTTGCATGCGTCTTTCGAGCGGTGTGCAGCCTCTAACCACTGTCTTGCACCGTGCCACTCGGCTCTTGTAATTACAGAAGACGCACGGCTCGGTCCACATCCATTATGCTTGCGAAACTGGTAACATTGCTTTATACGAACATCGACACTGTCACTGCGGCAATCAAGATGGCCTCGTTGGACAAGCAAGCTTGCGACACAATCTTTAGCGAAATCAATCCGACAAGTGGCAATTGAATCCGGTGGATATAAATGCCATATGTGCAGATTTCAATGGTGCCACTCACCAAGCCGAAATAATTTCCAAAACTTTGCTTCAATACATGCTACAGGAAAACATAGCCATCGTTTTTATGTGACCATAAGCTGATATTATAATGCTGTAACCACATCATAAATAGAATACGCAAAAGCTAAATATCAAACCGAATGTACATGTACTTGAAAACAGTACACATCCCTTCATCTAATTATTCTGTAATTGTTTGTCAAGCTTGCAGTAATAAAGCACACATCATGTACAATAAGGTCACACACTTTAGAAGTTACATGTGCCAGCCCAACACGCACGCCTCCCGCTAAACAATTCATTCTAGTAACAGGCTATACCCCAATAAACTCGATATTAGTCAAGCTAATTACATACAACATGTCACCAAGTCTGAGCAAAAGCCATTCAGTTGAATATATAAGCTGATTCATACAATGTACGTGATGAAAATAGAGATACCCTCACCAAGGCTCAACGATCTATTTGTTTATGATATTTATACAATGCACGAGTGAGTCGCGGCAACATTCAGTGTAGTTTTATGTAACTAGCCCTCTCACATGTAGACGTATGTGGCCCCACATGTACACATTATATGCCAATACATGAATAACATAAGTGTCCGTCCGCATCTATGATTAAATATGTCCACACATGAAAACGCTTTATGCGCTGGCAAGTGCGCCAGTATATCGGAGCTTTTTATATGTGACACGTCAAACTGCGAGCGAGCAGTCATAAGTAATTCTAGTATGGCATCCAAAGAGCAGTCATCTTTTTCTCACAATCGATGACATTATGTGTTCCGACTTATATGTGTATGTATAAATAACTAGCCAAAAGTGCTACATACTGTTCAGTATGCGTGCGACATTGTATGCTTTATTCAGCTCAGGAACGGACACGTTTCTCAGTGAGGCAGTCATATCTATCTACCACAAGGGCATGATGTATTTCTGGTTTTTCGAAACCTTTTTGCTGGCAGACAGACACATGAACAGACATTATCACACCCGTGACTTTGTCAACAATATATTTACAAAGAAAGAATGTTGCCGGCCACAAACCAACTCAGTAAATCATATTTAAAATGTGAATCAGGGTTTTTCAGTTCAAAGTTTAGTATTGCAGAAATGGATCGAATCAGTGCCACAAAAGCAAACTTTTCCTTTTTCTCATATGTTCCAGAAAACATATATCTCATGCAATTTCTTAGAAGTACAAATAGTTTGGTCACAAAAACTTACACACTTTTCCATGAAAAATCTTATGCCCGTAATATGAGAAAGATTTACAAGTATCCCAAAGTGTAACAAAGACTTTTTATCTGACTAGATGTGATGCGAGTAATAAACAACAAACACATATTTTCCTCTCAGAAAAATCTACCAGCACCAACCATGCAGCCACCAGGTCTTTTGCTCTTTATGAACAGGATTGGAACCGAAGAACATCTTAGCATATGTACATGTACAACCAACCGCATACTGACAAATGCCAGTACTCAATCACGAAAACATATTGTTTTAGCCCTAGACAGGGAGAGTTATCCAACTGAATTCCATGCGGAATGCATCAACGTATCCCCCTGTATCACCGAACGATGATTCACCCCCGCCAAATACCAACACTATACACTCTTTTCAAGATATTCATTCCAGCTCTAAGATTTGCACCACCATCGCATCGCAAGTGCGGAATCACCAGTGAGCTGCTTTTATTCCAGCAAACAAACTTCTTGCAGATATACCAGTAGTAATCTTCCATAATCTGGCATGGATTCCTGGCCTTCTCTCCCGTACTATTAGTATAGTAAAAGCAAAAAGCCATTGCATGAAAACTGTAGCCAGCGCAGGTATTATTCTAAAATCGGGTACCAGTTCTAGTATTACAGACTTGATGTACATCAACAACCTATCACTGATATACACATGCCTCGGGAAAGCTAAAGGAAAGATCTGTCTGTTTCGTCTCTTGATGAATGCTAGTGGGTTTTGTTTCTGCCAATTTCTGGATCATCACGGAACGCAGCTAAGCATTATTATGCGAGTCACTGCCCTCACTCATGAGTCATAATGGTTATTCCACATCAAGTTTTATGAGATTACATGCAATATTTTGTAACTGAGTTATTCACAAAAACATGTCAAATCTATATTCTTTGATTCACGATAGCATGTATAAATCTATAGCTATGGTAATATTGACATTTGTCATTTATTTATACATCAGATGAATTTCAAATCAAATGTCATTCAATGTCTCTGACCTGCGTTAGTTTCATTGTAAAGTTATGACTAGCATTTGAGAATCTGAGCAAATCAGTTTTTTTTTATAACTTTTTCAGCGAAAACAATGTACCAAGTTTCAAATGTGTTCATCACTATATATATATATATATATATATATATATATATATATATATATATATATATATATATATATATATATATATATATAGTCATTCTGTAAGCATCATAAGGACATGAATGATGACAAACATCATTTACATCATCATGGAGTTTCATGATGCAGCCACCGTGATCATACAGACTTTCAGAATTCCAAAAGGCAAAACACTGTATCAAGAGTCAGGTATGGTATAGCAAGTGAGACAATGCAATCCGGGCACAAGTATTTCAAAAAAAATTTAAATAATCAGGAAAATATATTGGAAAATCATGTCCCCACCAATTGTGAATTCAAAATGTTTCTTGGCGAACTGTAATCCACAACAAATTAGCAAGAGTGGAAATTCACACCCCAAGTTCCAGCAATAAATATTTTCCAGAAAGGCACTCCATATGAAATGAGGTGTGCGTCTCGCAGATTCACATTAAGAATATTGGAAACAACCAGAAATACATTTCCTTTTAACTACCAGTGGAATAATGGAATTACTCATGTCCAGGGCTATGAATTGTAGATTCTCGCAAAGATTTTCCCGATATGGCCTTTAACATGGCCGTTACATGTATATGAGAACATGAATCTCACGAAATTTCACGAAACCCTAGTCCTGATGTTGCAATTACTGTATGAATGAAGGATAAAAAACATTACTTGATCAAGTAAATATACGTGCAACACGTATATTTCTATATTATTATTATTCAGAAGGTGAGGAGACCTGAGTAATGATTACTCGAAAATATTGAGAAAGAAGGAATTCCACCTTTTTCGAACTGCCACGAAATACACTGCACACTTTTCATGGGATTTCTCTGATTTTCTCCAATGTTCACTGATACAGTAGTAGATCTGATATCCCTGGTTGAAAAAGTTTGGAATATCTGATGAAAGATCTAGTTGTTACTGCTTCAAAAACAGTTCAGTTTGTCACTGGTTAGATATCAGAATATGACATAAATTTTCACACATATTTCTCACACACAAAAATAAGGAATATATTTATATATTTGTGATGGAGACACATCACACTAATTGAAAATGACAATATGGCTAAGACATAATGAAGTGACAAAGAGCCAGGAGTCAAAAATAATATGACCAAAAAAGATTTCTTATTGCACGTCTGTAATGAACAAAACTAGAGCAATATTCTTTATCAAAATACCGGTTGATCAGACAATATTAGTTATTGGCATACCTTTCAAGGAAACACATACAGGTAAAGTTATAGAAAGTCCTAGAATAACTCCTTATTCCCATTTCAAAACATTATGGTATTGGTATGAAAATTGTGATCAACCTGGATAATTTTCGGTGAGGGAATATTATGAAACAATTTCAACAGACAATGTAACAAAGGGGTGGTATCTTGAGCAAATAAAACAACTAATTAGTATAGAATAAATTGCCTAAACTATGCCAAATAGACCAGAGCTTACCTGGAAATGATTTCTAGTAGTTTATGGACTGATCAGTTGGGACATATGGCGATTATTAGAGCCACAATTTCGTGAGAACGTTCCAGTGTCTCTGTTCCTGTGTATCTCAGGGATGCCACACAAAATGTCGGCGTGACAAGGCGAGCCCTGTAAAGAGCTAGATTAATATGGTCGCTGTTTCTCCATTCTCTGCACACTAGAAATATGACGATGTCTGGCCCGGTCAATAAAGCAAGCCAGCTTTGCTTTTAGCATATAACAGCGCCGATACCCCTACCCAGAAATAAGTCCATACTTTGTCGCCTGATTTCACACTCCAAACTGTGCGCTAACATTCAATAATCATTGACAGTGTCATCTCCGAAGATCCATTGTCACCATACCTTGTTTTCTTTATGGAATTTGTTGATATTTCCTGGTGAAATTTGATGGAATGTCAACTGCCTATCTTCCGTCTAGGAAGGCGATATGCCCAGAACAAAAAGACTACCCGCTACAAGCAATACACAACACACCGGCAAATCATTGGCGGCTTTTACAATCGAATTGACATCAAAACACGCACTTGTCACAAAACTAACCACTCACCTATATATGTCACAGGGTTATACGTCCTCCTCGTGCAAAAATTCGTGCAATTTGGCAAATTAAAGGCGCTAATTTCTGTCTTTCTGGCAAGAAGATTCGTCTTTGGATGGTTTCAGCAGAGGAAACACTGTTTTAGGAATCGAACGCATGTGGCTATTGAGTGTGTGACGTCACGAGCTAGGCGAGGGCAGTAATAACATTGAGAACAGAAACATGCTTTAAAAAGTGTGAATAACACACCGCAAATACACGGCGTTTACTCGCGCTAGGGGCATTTATGTACGGATTGGAGCATAGCAATCGAAAGCTGGTGATCATACGAAGCCAATGACACCAAATACGGCTATGTTTCATGCAGGGGTTACTGAGATATATGCGCGAGAAGACCAGTGGGGTTTTCGGGGAGGTATGCGGTACGATGCAAACAAGCCACGAGATACAGAAATCATTCCGGCTATCGTGTTATATATCTGTTTTACATTTGTTAATTAACCAAGCAACTAGTAATCATAGTATTATAAATAGGTCAAATATGTAATACTGACATATTACACGTCATTTTAGTCTGAAAATCGCCTAGGATAGTGGCCTATGTGTGACAGGATGGGCTCTTCTAGGAAGGGGTTGGATTCGCGCGAGGAAGACGAAGGATTTCCCGGGCGGCATCGAGTGCGCGTATCAATTTGCCTAAACCACGCATTCAAATTAATCGGCTGTGGGGTCGCGCCGAGAGAAAGCGCTCGGGCGGGCGGCTTTTTGTTGTGCGCTCGCCGCGTTTAGGGGGCGTCTCAAAATGTGATTTTTTTTTTTAATTTTTGAAGCGCGGCGCTTTCAATTCATTGACCGGTTGGGATAGGGGAATTTGCTGCAGGTACTTCAACTATATGAATAGTTGTAAATGGGGCGCAGTGGCGGCAGTGCCGATAATAACATTTAATTATTTGCATATTATGGTGAACATTTTAATGAGAAATAAATTGGCATTGTACTGTTTATCATTGTATTACACCGAGAAAATACTGACATTTATAAAGAAAAATATAAAATATTTATTCATTATGAGAGTGTGTGCAAATATTTATCGATTGTATATGCGGTAGGCTTAATCAGAATTGGACCAACACCCCTTATATTGCAAGGTGGAAATATCATTGTTAGCAAAATGATTACAGCGGTCATTCCTGCCCACATGTGGCACCTGTCAGTTTCTTCAGCATCACAACCAGGACTTTGGCATTCCCAAAACCATTGACCGACATAATTTATAATCTATAGTCACGTATGTTGATCTATATACACGATAAATGCCTATCATTGAATCGAAACCGGGACGCCTCGGGAAATGCACTCGTACTGCACCGAGTTGACCCCAAACGTTACCATGGTTTCGTCTACACTTTGCGCGTGTCCAAATTCGCGCGGTCACGTGACGCTTGTTGCCGTGTAAACGATTATGTAATTACTCCCCCGCATGTTTGTGACGTCATAGAATTGTCATAGAATTGTCATAGTTTTCAAATCGTGTTGGCATTGATTTTTTCCAAATTCCATGGAAACGCCGCGAACGAAGGCTATGAGAATAGTTTGACACACTGACCCATTAGCTGTATGCTACAGAGTACAGCCGCACACATAATTATATCGAGTACTTATATAGCTTAATATTTCCAGGTCGTGGGTTCGATTCCTGGATCATCCAAATCCAACATATTATTCTGTCTGTGACCGCTATCAATGCAGATTATTATCCGTTAATATGATCAAAAGATATAATAATACATATACACTCAGTATTTGATTTCATAACGTATTATTTTGTCTGGACTAGTCAGGCAAGAACCCTAGTTAGAGAAAAACGAAACAAAATATCATCAAGTGAAGATAATTACTTGTAATTTGATGACGAAGACATATAATTATAGTTATTCAAAATCTATTATTGTATAATAGCTATATACCACCAACTTCTATTGTGCAAAAAAAGCGTCCTTATTTCACCATAAATATAGCGATTTGGAGACAGGTTAGCGCATCGACTCGTATTGACGAGTAATAAAATGAAGGTACCGATCGAGATGTCCAATTCATTTATAGCAAATCACGAACGAGTGTTTTGTCCGACTCTGGTGCTGATCTGCTGATCAGAAGTCCGAGAACGGCGAATAATAAACGACAGCAAAGCGACAGGTATCAAAACATTGTCTTTCCCGTGTTTCATCATTTCATGAAATTTTCCGCATTTCTATCGGTATTCGGATTAACAGTCCTCATGGCTGAGGCGAGCGTGAGTAGATCAATCGTAAAGTTATGTCTCTGCAATGAATTTTGAGGTAACGAGTGACGCCTGAAGATGGAATGAGCTCTAGGACTTGGCAACATGCATCGAATTATATAATAAAACAGTTATTGACTTTTACTGTCGGCCATTATGTTGTTTTACAGACCCCAAAAATGCTATAATGATTAGGATATTTCAGGGGTCTTTGAAACGAAATAATGACCTCGGACATTGTCTCATGTATTGACCTAGATAATGATTTTTTTCTGGAAATAATCTTTAGCGTTTTCTGAATTTATATTTTAACTACAACTTGATACAAACTCTTTAATTTTTATTTGTTTTTTTATATAAATATATTCAGTATAACAATATCGGGTCATTCTGTAGATTGATTTTTCGACAGTTGTGTAGATCTATTCTGATAATCAGATGGTGGAGTGTGACGGATTAATGCTATAAAAACATAAATATGTACGTGAAATGCATTGAAACAGGAGCGGATCCAGCAATTTCGAAGGGGGAGGGGTATGTTCAAGATCATACGAGCGTGGATCTGGGGCCTGCTCGGTCTGAGTTTATGTGATTTTTTTTGGAAAAGGGGTGGGGAGGGAGAGGGTTGGTGCTGGACGTGACCCACGCAATGACGTCGACATAACCTCCAAATCCGCAAGTTTGAAACCCGGGGTTTGAAATATTAATTACACCAGACTGATTGCGAAATAAATAGTCAAATAAATATACATGCATGGAAGGCGAGTATATATATATATTGAACAATATACCTAACAAAATTATTACTAGACAGAGACATATTAATATATTTCCCGTTGTTCTGGATCAAGTACAGAAGTACTGGACAGACTGAACTTTTTTCACGCGTGCATATAAATATGAAACGTTATGACTTTACGTGTAAAACTTGATCGTCATAATGCAGAATATAGTTACGATTCTTGGAATCCAAATTGTAACATGCGTATTATCGCAGTCACGATAAACATTAATCTAAATGTTTATGGCTGTTTTTTTTTTCTTCAAAGAACCTTTAAACAAATTTACATAAAGTAAAGGGGATCTATAGACCCTCTGATTGCCCCCTTGTCATTGCAGTGATTGACGCGGAAGTTTTTTTTCTAACCGCTTCACAACGACATCAAATAGTCCCTATTTGTGTCATTATGTACCATGATAAAATGGCCTGAGTAGGCACGTAAGCATTTCGTACCCAACAAAATCGACCCCGTCTAAGGAAAAATGTTTCTCAAAAAAAAATTATTCTCACCGCTACTCAAACACACACTGTCCTTCCCTTTCACACTGTCCCGTGCAGAACACTGTATAGTGTATGACATAAATCGGTGATATAACCATCATCAGTAAATGGGTATAAATTGGTGCAGGTAATTATTTAACCGAGATAGATGACCAAATAAGCTGTCGGAGGCGATTTATCATCAAGGATAACATTTTCCTAAGAAAAACAAAAGAATTCTAAACATTTCATGCTGATGGCAGTTTGCTGACCCAGGTAAAGTTTGCCACAAATCTCTTACATTTGGATATTTAACTGGAGAATATATCAACTGTATCTAATATAAAGTACTCAAAATGTTTCCACATAATAGCTATGAGCGTCCTCCATAGCTCGGACACATATATTTTATTAGCACATACACACTGAATCCCAACACGAAAATCCCGGGTTTTCAGGCTGTTCGGTGACCTTTTTTTTGCATGGACTATTTCCAAGCTGTAGGCGGAATCAAGCAAATCCTTCCCATATTCCATTATACAGAAATAACAAAAGATTTCACACCAAGTTGTTTGACCTAGTTCAGTTCACACATATTTGGGTATATCATATTATTTGTGCGGGCCTAATTGAATAAGTGTAATCCCAGTATAATGGTTGTATTAAAGATCGAGACAATGACCAATCTACATTCGTTATTTCTTGATATTCATAATGAAACTAAACAGGAAAACATAGGATGTTTTTGTATAAGAGCATGTTTGCACAGTATTAGAAGACAGGATAGCTTATTATAAGTTTTTATTCCTTGAATTTTCATTCCTCACTTTGCAAGCTCGGCCAGACAACGAGGCTCACCTCACCGTGACTCCTCTCCAGATGTCTAGCTCATCACGAATCTGATCTTCCACCAAACTGGCGGACCTAGATGTTGCAGGTGATGGCTTTCGGCAAGGCCGAACATAGCCTTCAATGTCCTCTGTGACTGGTCCATATAGATGTAGCATTATGACGTGGTGGCTACCTAGTAGTGACACCACGGTTATAGCGTGAACGTGCAGACAGGTTTATAAGACATTCGGCGACACTCCAGTAATGGGGTATACCTCTTTATCGTGGGGTCGCCGAACCCTACATTGGTGCCGTACCTTTCCCTGGGTTCCCTCAGCGTCGTTCCTGGGGTCAGCCCCTCACTGAGATTCACGTCGCAGCCAAGTATGTGTACATAATCGGGTAGCTGCGGCGCCCTTGATCTTCAGTGCTGTGATGTGACTGGGCAGTGGGATAAAGCTGACCTCGGGGAAGAGGTCTCTCCGAAAGGGGAAAGCACTCTAGCGTTATGACGTGGTGGCTACCTAGTAGTGACACCACGGTTATAGCATGAACGTGCGGACATGTTTATAAGACATTCGGCGACACTCCAGTACTGGGGTATACCTCTTTATCGTGGGATCGCCGAACCCTACATAGATAGCTATCAGATGTACTGCCCGTTGGCTATGACACCCAGCCGAATTACTCCATATCCCGCCATGTGCAGTGTCCATTATAGCCTATGACTCATCTCTGTGCTATATGGCCCAGCTCCAGGAGAATGGACCTAGGACGGGTTATGCCTGTAGCGCTCTTGACCTCTAATGATCAGCACTGGGGCAAGTACTAGTAAGAAGATTGGGAGGTGATGCACATTGAGCCACCTATACCTAGGTGCACCCATGCTCGTTCACAGTCTTTACATCCCTCATTGACACAGTAGGCATATTCGATTCATGCAATATGTCTCCTCTAGATCAAGAAGTTTCTGCGTTTTGCATTCCTTTCAAAGTATGATTCGGTTCTGGAACTGGAAGGAGCAGCTCCAAAGATAAGGAGTACTTCAGAGCACTATGGAGCAGAGCAAAAAAAAAAATTGAAACAAATTTTTTCGATTCAACCACCCGATCCAAAAGCAGAATAACCTGCTCTGTCAGTGGTTCTAGCAGTGCTGCCAGCCAACATTTCGGAAAAAAAGTATTGAAATCCTCAAAAAAAAAGTACACGCCAGTCCAAAAAAAAGTATAAAAAAAGTACATGTATATATTCTGATCGACATACCTGTTTTGATGCATATATTGGCTAACCAATAGTACATTCAGCATTCCATTTTTCATTGTCACACCGCATGGTCAAGGGCCCACTGCGTGTCTACACATGTGCCGTCACGTTGTGATCCATGGTACTGCAGACATCAAGGCATGCATGGGCTCTTGAGCATCGGTGTGGCAATGGATTGGAATCTGTTAAAATATACTAGTACAACAATGTTTAGATATTGCCTTCGCGGGTTTCTGCGCGGGCTTTTTGGCAGTTTTGCCAGAAAAATCTGACATAACCCCCCAAAAAAGTATAAAAAAGTACCGTAGGCCAAAAAAGTATTAAAAAAGTATAAAAAGTACCCAAGGCCAAAAAAAAGTATAATACTTTTTAAAAAGTATACTCTGGCAGCACTGTTCTAGATCAAACACAAATCGAATTTGCTCAGTCGTCAGAGCTCTCCTTGAAGGAGATCTCTGGAACCATGAGCTATGCAATTCCTGGTCAGCTACAAATGCCACCACGGCAGGGATACAGAGCTGCAATTTGACTGCGAACAGCTGACATACTTTTACAACGAGGCCATTCAACAGGTGGCTGCATGAGGACGAGGATCAATACCAGTCCCGGTCCCAATACCAGTCCCAGTCCGAGAGCTCCAGGTAACCTGATAGAACTTTCTCTTCTCTTTCCTGGTCAGGGTATGTGAGGAGACCTCGTTACAGGAGAACGCGTCCGCCTCCCTTATGATCCAGGAGTGCTGATGTTAAGTCAGCCGCTGATAGTGAGCTCGCCTGTGAGCATCTCTCCCTCCAGGTCACCTTCGCACGTGTGGATCCAAGTTGCAAGACCAGTCAGCGCAGGCGCAATCGTGCCACCAGTTGGGAAAGGTGGCACCACCAATCGAACATTGTCGCACGTTAATGACTAGCCAAAATAGTTGCGCTACTAGTCATACAACCTGGTGACTAGTGGTGCAATCAGTCGTACGACCTTATAATTGGTGGTACCACCCATTTGGAGCTTCCCAGAATGAGGATAAAACATACAGTGAAAACAAACTTTACATGACACACAACATATTTCGGCATTTTTCTAAACCATACAACTGCAAATATGTTTCCTGTTCAAGTTTGTGCCCTTATATGTAATCACATGGATGGTTGTGTGTCCGGCCGCAATTTATTGTACCACTGGTCGTTAGTCGCAATGACTGGGCGTACAACAGGTAGGTGGTCACTACAACTGAAGGTACAACAGGTCGGAGGTCGCTACAACTGAAGGTACGACAGATCGGTGGTCGCTACGAGTGAAGTTACGATAGGTCGGTGGTCACTGCTACTGGTCATACAACTGCCTGCGATCAATCTTTTTCATTCTTTCAGTGATCATACAATCAAGCTTACCACCAATCATATCTTCCACTTGCGATTGTAGTGGCGATCACTGGTGATCAATCGTAACTGAGCAAAATTGAAACTAATTGTGCGACCATAAAATCATAGGACTTAGTGTGACTGGGCTTTTACAAATCTTGATGTGTATGTTAAATACTCAATACTTCTACCCATTTTGTTCGGTAAGTTAAATTCTCATCAATTCTCGTCCATCCATCCATTCATGCATCCGCCTTCGAGACTTTTGTGTCATCTGATATGATGGCAATTCCTTGGTTCTGGGTACTCTCAGCATTCTCAACCAGGAGCTGATTATGGTATGGACTCAAATTTTGCATGCTAGCATGACCGGTATTTTCACTCACCCTGTAATGTTTTATCGGAGTGGCTATTTCCACCTGTTGCTGGTGATGACATGCATTTTGAAGCAAGTCTACCGTTCGCATGAACTGAGTATGTAATTTTGCAGCATTGAGAGATTGGCAACTGGGATTGTTATGATATGGTTTTAATGCAATGCACATGTTCATCTCCAACAATCATGTGTTTTGAAGACCAGCCCCTTTCCGGCTACACTGAGGGGTCTTGGGTAATGACGGGGACAATTGGGTGAATAATTTAGCATTTTAAAAATGACTCATGTCCCGAGTAGTCCTAACTGCTGGGCGCACATGTGACTTCCGACTAGGTTGTGTTAGTGGTTACAGCAATAACCCAGCCAATTGATACTCTCAAATTCTCCATGGTTGGAGTTGATCAGTACTCTTACTCTTAACGCCCACACAGATAACAGATGTAGTTTGTTTGCATCCCAGTGCTTGCACAATACTAGAGCCGATATAAAAATATGGACCAAAATGGTACTATGATCTGGGAAACCTCAGCCATCTCAAGGCTGTTGTTTTGGAAGCCCTGAATTCTTCTTGCATTTATCCTCACAACGCAAAGATGTCAAGAGGCCACAAAACAGCTAAAAACAAAGCATGGTAGCTCCAGCTCTGCTGGAAGAGACTCCCAGCCGCAGGCTGGCACCACTCAATGTGGGTTTGAAGGCGACTCTTCAGGATACTGCTGGATAGTGTCACCCGGTCTCCGTCTCCTGACCTGGGTTCAAAACGACTGCGTCATTCCTGACGGGGGCAATCACTTCCAGAGTGAGATAACTGCTCCGAGCCAGGCCAGTTGTTGACCGTCCCAAAGGTGCAGCTAGCAGTTGGGTTCAGTGTTAGAAACAGCTCCGGCGGGAACCCCACATTCCCAGTGTGAACCAGGAGCTAAACAGTATAACTCACTAAGTGGAAGAGCTCTCAGACGATAGTCATCTAACTGGGCAATCTCAGCCAGCTATCAATGCTTCACAATCACTCTCCTCTCTGGCATTCCACCAAACAAGAAGGCCAATGTGTTGTAGATGATGCAGGATGCGCTTACGAACATCCATCAGCTGTGTGGCCTGCTGCGGATGTGAACTTACACATGCTCCGTTTGTTGTTCCTATACAGCTCAGGCTATACAGCACACATTCTGAGGCACTGCACTCCATCCGCTCAAAGCTAGAGCAGTCAATGTTCTTTCTGGATACCTGGCTCTGGCACTGAGCTCTCATCCCAAAGACCTTTAGGCATTCTTTTTGGCTGAGAGGCGAGTCAGTGACCTGGCGTTGTCCACTACTCCTTACTTACAGCCCATCTAAACATATTTTTCTGGAGAGGTTGCAATGGCTACACCCTCGTAGCGCATGACACTGGTAACCGTAAGATTACCAAAGTTAAGCAGGCACGGGTAATGCATGGATGGGTGACCCTGTGTGTGCATTCACCTGCACTGCTGTGTGTTGTTCACCCAAACAGTATAATCGGGCACCTGGTTATAGACAGAAATGACAATATGTCTGAACAGTTTCTCTGCAGTGGTTGCATATATAGCTGTATGCCTCTCGTGAGGTTGATTATGTGTTGGAATTAACAGGTCTGCCAGGGATCTTGGGCTTTATAAATTAATGTATAATGATAGTGATTGCAGCCTCCATCTCTTCTAGCCCTACTCGTTCATTGCAGCACTGGTTATGGATGGTCCCAAAATCCTTTGTGTGAACCAGGGTAATTGGGACTGCGAAGAAGTGTGGGGGATCCCTGACTTGGAGCACATGCTTGTGAAGACCAGAACACTCTGTGCGGTGCACTACTTTCAGTCGAACCCCTGGAACCAGGACTATGAAAGCAAGTGGCCACAGCCATGAGAGCTCAGTCAGGACAAGACGCATGATCGACCTCCACATGCCGAGCTGAGATTCCACACTACAAGGATATGAAAACTTGACAGGGAATTGTGCGGGTTCTCATTTCTACTCATGAATCCAGTCATTGGCCCTATAGTTTCATGAACCCCGGCCAACTTATGTTTCAGCATACAGGCAGCCATTTCTACAGAGACACGCCTCTCCGCAACTGATGTTGACTCTGCATACGTGACACCAGTCCACACGTGTGATGGTTACTCAAAATCTGTGGAGCAGATCCTGGATGCTGACGACCCTTCTATAGACATGATACCCTGCTCTGGAGACACAATGGTTGTGGAATCACCTCTGCAGGGAGTGGCATCTGCACAAGGGAACTTACGCACGAGTTGACCTCCACATGAGCTGACGACACTACGGCTTTGCGGCAGATGATTTGTGAAGCATGGACTTCTCACCTCTGCGATGACACAAGCGCAGGACGAGGCAGACACTAGTACGGTTGTTGAACGTGGACCGGGTCCTGGTGTTTTCTCCTTGACATTAATAAAGATAGGGCCTATCTCTGATACAAATTTTTCTTCAAAGTGAAATTATAAAAACTGCCGCTATAGGCATATAATATATTTGCCGGCGTTTCACGATGATAGCACTTTTGATGATCTACTCTCCGATTGTGCTGGGTACGAAATCAGTGATCGCCATACGGGCCGAAATATCTTTGGGTACGAGTTTCCATCCGTGCGGCGGATGAATACGCGGGATGCGATCATCAGTGATCAGTCTCGGATCTTCTTTTCTCCTGTTTCGCACCTTGCATCTGTTAGTGTATCATTTTGTAACCAAATACCTGCCTTCAAACCTTACCCGCGTGTTTTACCCTTCAGAGTTGATTCATCTGCACTGAACCTTGCTATCTCCTTGTACAAGTTTCCCTCTACTGCACCAAGGTATGTGTTTATCCTATTTTATTTCATCCTGATTTTTTTATCGATTTTTCGCTTGTTTTCCATCCAACCCATCACCAGAAAACCGAACTACCCTCCCTCCCCAAAATGACCTCCATATTTTCCTGTGTGTAACCTATCCCCCGCACCGTATCCCCATAATTAGCGAACTGTCTCATCCAACTAGTTGTTTTTAGCGCTTCCCGAACCCCCGAAACCCCCTGTCAAATTCCTGTGCATGCATTGTCGCTACTTTGTCGTGTATGTACACAACTGGCTAAAAACCGCGGACACGTGACGATGGACTTGGATTTTCCACGGTCTGTTTACGTTTTCACGGTCGAGTGAATCACGTGGCACGCGCGACTGTCACGCGCTGCCGGGCATCGGGACAATGTTGTCGTCGTCACGCTTGAGTGGATTTGGCGACACGTGGGAATGTTTTGGTGAACAGCTGATTCCATCGCTTTGGACATGAACAGTGGTCAGATGACATTTGCTGATAAAATCACCCATCATTTTGTGATATTCAAAGTTGAATATCATCATGTGGAAGATTAAATTTGGATAACGACATAAAAAGGTGCTAGATCTATACATATCAATTTATAGATCTCTATTTGATTTATAATTATTATTTATATGACAAGTAAATCTAAATTCTAATTATGGAAAGATATCTATATACATTTTTATATGTTCTACCTTCTACATACTGAAATTGAAGAGACATGTACGGATTTGGGGAAAATTTCCAAATGAAAGAAAAGAATAAATTTTTTAGGTTTACTGGAGTTTTTAACTGGACCTCCGACCTATTCTGTGTGTGAGTACGTTATACATGTACATGTAGATGAATAAACTGTTCGTATCTTCACATTTTAGTGTTTGAATGATTCAATGTGTTCAAATGGTTGAAATGGATTTTATACATATATATGTACATACCATATCTAACAATAAATACATCTGGTCACGTATGGAAAGATTGATGAAGAAGAGAAAAATGTTCTGATCTTTTCTTACATGTATATGTATATTGATTGATTTTGCCTTTAAAGCTTTTCATCATAAAAACATCCTGACGAGTGATATTTCTATGGTATCACACGTACAGCTGTCAATTAAGACTATTAATATCTTCGACTGTCTTGTGTCAGTCTCAGAATTTGAGGTTTATAAAATACATGTATCTTCAATGTATGTGTCAGTTGGTAAGAATTAATTACCGATACCAATAATATATTAGTACCACGTTTCAACAATAGTGTCCGCTATTTGAATCAGCTTATAGTCTGAGGCAAAGATACATGTAGTTCTAGAAAGGATATTTTGCAACAATATAAGAATATTTCAGTTTTAGAGAAAAATTACCTCTTGCTGTTATGAGTGGAACTCTTGAATGTACATGTAGCATTTGGAAGTTATCACTTACTTGTTCACCCTACATGCTTTGCAGTTATCACTTTTGTCATATTTATCTTTGAGAAAGATAATAGTTTTGCAGGTTTGCTGCGTGAGGATACAATCGGTACACATCAATATCATGAACAACATGTACCTATTTAAATGTGCTACTTACAAATATTAATTACCTCTCATATTTATGGCTTGAACAGTATATACTGCTATAGCAAATGAAAGTAAACCCAGTATCAAGTAAGTGTCTGTAAGATAATCAGTACTGAAAATGTCTGCAAAATAGTGGATTTCACAGAAAAAATTGTTCCTCTGTTCTTTAATATGGATGAAGTTTATTTAGCCAAGGGCTGAACATTGCAAGCTGATCCCCAGTGAAGAACATAGTCGATAACATGAACATATACTTTTCCCAGATGAATTTATTGTGTATAACTATCTACATCTATTCTGATTGATCCTGGCAGGGTTTCGGTTTATCCATTGTTTGGTTTCCCAAAGGACAACAATGGGGTGGTTTGAACACCATTTGATGTCTCCTGGGTTTGTAGACGAATGTTTCGAATTTACGTTTTTAGGTTACCGGACCTATGGTCCGATAACCTATTGCCGTCGCGTAGCGTCCGTCGTCCGTCTGTCGTCCGCCACATTTTTATCTTTAAAGTTTACAGGCGGATTTTCCTGAAATTTTGCACAAAGTTGCCTAAAAATATTTCAAGACGGGGTTATTTTTTAGTTTTTTGACTTTCGCATTTTTCTCAAAATGGCGGCCATTTTTGACGAAAAATGGCCAATTTTGGACTTTGGCGGCCATTTTCTCAAAAACTGTCTGATCAGTTTTGAGATTTTTGTTTCAAAAGATTCCCCTTATGTACGTTTATGATGTGTATAAGTTTTGTTGCCCTTGAATCGCCGGTGTCCGTGTGGCGGCCATTTTGAATTTTTGACGGGTCGGCGAAAAAAATTTTTTTGTCCCAAATTGCGTTACTATCCATTTTGGGTCATTTCTAGACCAAAAAATATTTTTCACCTTTTGAAAAAAATTTTGGACGGAAAATTTTCGGCACTTTTTTCCTTCATAATGAGAGCTGCCGGGACTGTACTCATAGAACGCTTGAAGATAGAGCTTAGATATTGGCACTTTCAAATGGGAAGTCATATATGGCGACTTGTGTGGTGACCTTGAATTTGACCTTGGATGACCTTGAAAGGTCAAAACAGCCATTTTTGGGTCGAGGAATGCTCAAATTTGCACCTGGCCTGTCTTTTCTCGAAAACTGTCTGATCAGTTTTGAGATTATTGTTTCAAAATATTCCCCTAATGTACCTTTATGATGTTTATAAGAATCGCCGGTCTCCGTGTGGCGGCCATTTTGAATTTTTGACGGGTCAGCGAAAAAAATTTTGTTCGCCCCAAATCGCATTACTATTCATTTTGGGTCATTTCTAGACAAAAAAAATTTTTTCACCCTTTGAAAAAAAATTTGGACTTAGAAAATTTTCGGCGCTTTTTTCCTTCATAATGGGAGCTGCCAGGACTGTACTCATAGTACGCTTGAAGATAGCGCTTAGATATTGGCACTTTCAAACAGGAAGTCATATATAGCGAGTTGGGAGGTGACCTTGAATTTGACCTTTGATGACCTTGAAAGGTCAAAACAGCCATTTTTGGGTGAAAAAATGCCCAAATTTGCCTCTACAGATGAAATGCATGTAGATAGAGCTCCAGTTTGCATTATGAACATATAGGAAGTCATATATGGAACAACTAATGATGACCTTGATTTTGACCTTGGATGACCTTGAGTGCTAAATGTCTGACTTGAAATCTTGAAAGTGGCCTCTGAAGCTTAAACTTTTGCACATACAGGTTAGGATTGTGTATAAGCCTGTAAAAAAGTCATGTATAAATGGCACATTTTTTGGTGACCTTGAACTTAACCTTGAAGACCTTGAAGGGTGAATCTCAAAATCTGAAATTGGCCTCTACACACGAAATACTTGTTGATAAAACTTATATGTTTGTATTATGAACATACGAAGTCATATGCAGCATACCTGATGGTGACATTGAGATTCACAAAGATGACCTTGACTGGTAAATCTCAAAATCATATGTCACCTACAATGCTTGAAACCAAAATTGTCCGGTAACCTATCTTAGCCCTTGGGCTAATTTTTGGGTACTCTGTCTTATATTGCGGCTCAAATATTGAGGTTGCGAGGATGAACTCTGCATTTGACAGTGTACACTGTTGCGTTGATTACAGAACAAAGTATTGATTATAAATTCACATTTCTTCGATATGTGTCAACAAGAAAGAACACGAACTGCATGAACTGAAAAATTACATCGGAAAGCAAAGTAACGAAATGAGTTTCAGAAATCCTTCTACTAGTATTGTTGATATATGGTTCACATGATTTAGTTTATGAGTTCAACATGTTTGGAATGATATAGAATGATTTCAACATATAGCATTCAGTTTATAAATGAATCTTGTGGCATTCTTTGCTCTTAATTCGAATGATCAAGACGGTATTTTGACTTTTTTGGCCACATGAATAAATGTTTGTGTATGATGATACACATGTATCAATGTTTCCAAAACAAGAATGCTTCTTTCAGTCTCGTAAGATTTGTCATCTAAAATTGCGAAGATAGTTCTGCTACTTTATAAAATCCAACAGTTTTTAGACTGGAGGCTTTCATGACATCCCGCTATCTATTGATGTAACTGTACTGGTATCCACCTAAGTACTGTAACCATAGCAACTGGGAGGGTGTTGCTATGCCAATGGTGTTTTGAAGGAGTAGCCTGAGGGATGAAAACTACGATATCTGGGATTTTATAAAACGGAGCTCGACTGGTTAGCTGTGAAATGGTTGTTTTCTATGCACGAGTGCTAACTCGTTCAGTCCAGTGATAGTCTGTGCTTTCCATTTTAGCCGTATAGATCGTTGTATGGACGATGTAATGCTTCTAAAAAAGCAACTTGATTAACGCAACAGGGGACAAAAATCAATTAGTGTTATTTGTTTGTCCCTATCTGTACCTAGATGGCTGAAAACATTGGGGATGAACCGATGAACAGGCTGTGAGTGTTCTAAAGTATGGCAAATTGGAAAACTAAAAGCTTTTATTGACTTCCATCTGGGGTAATTTGGAAGTCCAAATATTGAAATTAATATCAATGAAAAATATTGATGATTCTGTTGTCATCATTATTTCAATCTAAGGATTTCAATTTATCTGTTCGAGTCGATACATTTGCCAAAAAAAAACCAATGGATTATTCTGTCATTTTAGAGATCTTTAAGAATAATACGCAATCTTGTAACATGTTACCAGTCTCATCATGAATGCTCTCTTAGAACTAAAACAGTCGCGAAGAAATCTTCCGCACATTTTCTCCTAATCGAAAAGCGATTCCTGTCTCAGCTACACGTACCAGAACTACGTAATCTCGCTCTCGACCGACGACCATTCCACAAACTGATGTCAACATAGGGTTCAATCAAGAGCAATGCTATGAAACAGATACAAATTACAGGGAAAAATGTGGTATGTGTCTGTTTCGGAGGAGATGTGAATGGACTGTAGAAGAAATCACCAGCACTGTCGCGTCTTATCAAGTTTATTAGGCAGTATTCTTGGAACGTCTGAGACGATACTTGATAATTAAGAGCATTCATGGGTTATTCTAATCAATTTTCAATCCTACTAGAGGAAACTTGATATTTTTCTAAGTACTGATTGAAATTGAATTTGCCTCAGGTTTAATTGATACAACATATGACATAATTATATTTGTTGAAAATAATTCAAAATGAATATCGAAATGGAGCTCACCATGACAAATTTGATTGCACAACTATTGACAGATTTCTCTAGCTGTGGACTTTCATGTACTGCAGCAATGTGGCAATGATGAGAGAACTCATCTACCAGTATATATAAATATAGGTATAACTAGATGTACATTATTTGATCCAGTGAGTGGATACTTGACCTTTCGAGCACAGATACAAGAAAAATAAAAGGGAGAAGAATCTGACATCTCTACCGATAGATTCACAACACTCAATCAGTACATTCAAAGCGACACAAAACAAACAATATTAATCGCAACTGTCATCCGATTTGCCGATACCAAAAACAAATACGGTATGGTGAGCGGTGATCACCCATAGATCTAATTCACGGGTAAATCACGCCACCCATAAACGATGTTGAGAGGTGAACGTTGAACCGTGCGAGTAGTTGAGAGTACACCGATACTTATTTGTTGGTTTGCATTGAGCATGTTGGGTGCTACTGTTTACAATCACTACATATAAGAAGTTGATAAATCTAGCAGTGCGGGCTGAGCTTCAATGTCGCTCTACTGATAAAATGACACTAAGAGAACTGATCAAATGTCTGTTGGGACTTGTCTATTTCCTGAAATTATATAAATTGTAAACTGTGAGAATAATTTGATAAAAAGGATTTTTCACTTTGTCCATGTTGAGAAACACACAGAAAACTTAATTTGGACATGTAGCAGATTTTTGATGCCATAATGATCTCATGCTTCATAAAACAATTATAAAATCATGTTTTCATCCACTGTGCCTATTTCATTACCTTCTTTCATCATAGATAATCCGCATTTTTAGGCACCCAAAAACTTACACAAATGTTACAGGGTGCGGATTATATATTGAATCATAAAATCACGGTAAATAACTTGACACATAATAAAATCTGGATATTGTCATAATGTTACACATTTATACATTTCATAGCCTCTGTACTAAGGCAATTTTGCGAAGTATGAAGGTGCATTTAAATCACCACTGGTTGAACTATAACCTGCAAGTAATCATAATGTTCAGACTTGACATGGAGAGCAGCACTGATAACAACCATATCAGATAAGCTTGATCAGAAGTCAAGGAGCTCAGTAAATAAAGCATATTGCCGAATAAAAAATATATTTGGATGTCGAGAAGAGAAAAAAACTGGTCTATCAAGTTAACGTTGTTGCTATTTGTGAGTCAGTACATGTCATTTGAGAACATTAAAAAAACACGCAGGATTGGATACTGTTTGTTTGAACCTTGTCCGGTAAGTTTCTATTTACATGTGTTACTGGGAATGCTAGAGTTGCTAAACTTGGGCTTCAGAGTTCGGAACTTTGTTCTTGGCTGAAATGTATACCAGTAATGCATATGTGTACCATCTGTTTATAAATTTGATACCAGAGTATATTCTACACTAATAATTATTTGTTGTCATGATGATAAAAAAGTATCGTAACTTTATTTTGTAAATATATGACTTGAAGATTACAAGGTATATACCGTACATATTGGTAGTATACAGACATGTATATCTCGGTACCTGATTCAAACAAGCCTGTATTTATTTACAAATCAGAAAACGTTAATGGCGTTTACATTATACAACTGAGACACTCACCATAAGACTCAGTCTTTTATATTCTTTCAGAAATTGAATATTCTATCAAAAAAATGCACAAGCACCTCCAGATACTGGCACATTGCATATACATGTATATCTGTACATCAGAATTCAGAGAGACCCTTGATGTATACAGTACAAGTCATAATGCACCCAAACAGGTTTAACCTTTAAGTACTGGTGCTACATACAAAAAGAGGATGTAGACTTTCACATGTGTACAGTGTGTTTGCTGAATGATGTAAATTTAGGATTGACGAATCACAAGTTTGATATTTCCTTATTGACTACTCATAAAACTTATCACATTGAGAATTCCAATCTTTTATGAATGATATAATTTTGCAGAGTGAACCCATCAACCACTATACTAGTAAATAGGTCGAAGGCTAATGAGCGGTTGTGTTTAGTCTAGTGCACACTATATTTTCCCAAATTTTGCTAAAAATACCTGATGAGGAATTACTGGTAGTTTTACGCATTTAATTGCTAAATTGTTGTTGTAGGTTGAATTGTCTGACTTCGTCGGAGTGCAAAACTTCATACAGTGTGGATTGTGGATATAAATAAATGTACCAGACATTTAAATGTTTGTCTGTGACTAGTACATGTAATTAGCATTATCCAGGTCATTTATTGGTCAGAATTCATTTTGTTGAATAAATATTGATATTAATGATAAAAATAGAGATTATATTTTAACATGGTAAAAAAATTCATTATCCCTGAACAACTAAGTTTATTATCCAATACTGCTCTTTGACATTATTGAAAACAAAAACAAAAAGGCATATAATAAAAGAACTTTCATATTGCGTAATCCAGGTAACTTTCTGTAACTTCAACATCAGTCCAACACACCTTTGTAAATAAACAAACGTGGAAACCTTTCTAAACCCGCTCAAACATTGATACCACGTGTGTTTTCTCCAGAGACTGCGTACCGGTTTGATTCTCGCCCGACCGTCGCGATAGAAAGCACGACCCAACAAAGCTATACCTATCTAATCCTCGGAAAGGTTACTGCCGTGGAGAAATCCCAGTTTGAAAAAAAAAAATGTGTAAACTTCGCCGGATTTCAAGGTAAATATTGATGGAATCGTTTGACATTTGCACCGGACCCGATCAGTGATTTCATTCGGGTGGTTGCCTGGATGTCTGCAGGGGTTTGGGGATGCAGATTCAGAGTGGAAATGTAGAAAATTTCGTGTAATTCGGTACCTTGAAAGTGCAGGTGGGTCTCCCGAAAGAGTTCGTGGGTGACCTCAAACTGTATACAGTTTGGTTCTTCTTTCTAATCAAAGTAAATTTATCTTCAGCACCACTACATAAAGTTCAGCACCACTACATAAAATATAAAATTGGTAAATTGAAAAAATATAAAATTGGTAAATTAAAAAAAAATTCAAGTGATTATTCACATTTGAAAACATCTGTGTGATAATCATGATTCGGTTGTAAAATTCACACCAGATATAAAGATACAAGAATCAAAGATAACCAGGTCCTAATCTTAGTTACCATGGTATCAACATCAAACAGTACTCACCGCTGCCCCCTGTGGACAATTTAATGAACCAATCATGAGGAATTAACAATATCATATCAACGGTTCAGCATTCCTATAGGTATCCCCACTCACCCCCTCCCATCAAAACACATAAAAACCATGCAATATAATGTGGCAATATTCCGTAACATACCACCCATGATTTGCCATTATATGCTACAGAGTTAATGTGCTTTGTGGAGAACATTATCTGATGGAAATTAATGAACACGCTATTTAATGTCCTCTGTACATCAGCCATAAATCCATGCAGTCCT
Organism: Terebella lapidaria; assembly: GCA_949152475.1. Lineage (NCBI taxonomy): Eukaryota > Metazoa > Annelida > Polychaeta > Terebellida > Terebellidae > Terebella > Terebella lapidaria. The sequence continues at coordinate 17,747,284 of OX424567.1, forward strand.
TTGGAAGGTAAATTGAATTGCGCTCGAACCCTATACATGAACATAATATTACACTGCTTTGCCGGTGAATTTATAAGCGACATATTTATTTGCCGTGATGCAATAAAATTGGCGATGTTTGATCACTTTGATCAAAGCCGAGTTGAATAAATAATAAATGTATTTTGCAGGTAGCGATAGCATCTGTGCCAACTTAACGTGTATTTATAACTGAATGTACACAAAAAACAACAACATAGAATTCTATTATTACTCGAGTAAAATTTTGTGTAAATTACAATCCAATTTATTTACGGGGGCGGATATTACGGAAAATACCCCAAAGTGAACACCCATGTGGGAAAGTCCATTGTTTATTACTAGGAACAGGTGAACACCCTGAGATAAAGAACCATGCAATAAATGTCCCTGCAGTTAATAATATTTATAGCCTATTTGGTCCAATTCCTCCTAGGTTGCTTAGTAACCAAAAACTGTGCCAATGTCATTTCTGCCATAGCTCAAAATGAAACGAAGAGATTTGGCTTTCTACATGTAGCTGATCTGTGCAAATCCTATACTCGATCAACTTTTGGATATGTGAAAATTGGTCTATATATTATTAACAGGGTGATATTCTTTCCAACTGTGTATATATGCTGTCTCTATAGTCATGATAGTATTATACTGATGGCTTTTGGGCTGTGGTTTTGATTTTCTCTCTTTATTTGGTGACACAGTCACGGTAATATTAATCGAGTTATTGCGTTGTTCACTATGGTATTTGCAAAAATTTGTAACAAGATTATGCCAAAAAATCTAACTCACCTTTAGGATATAATATTTGTGTGCACAGTGCACGGCACACACATTGTGTATCTAAATATACTGCTCGAGTAACTTGACACAGATATAACCTCGACCTAATTTGGCGTATCGTAACGAGTCCATTCATTGCTGATTTAATCACTACTCGAGATATATACAGAGTATGTGATGTTGTATGTCATGTATAGTATTACATGGGTAAATAAACAGTTATTACAGCTTATCAGTGTTGAGATCTGCATGAAAGGCACGAGTTTTATGATGATTTCAGACATAGATATTGTTGCTATTGGTCAAAGTGAATACTAAATATAATATTTCAGTGCAGATAAATATAACATGTAGTTACATGTATTTGAATTGCTCATTGTCTGCTAAATATCTTTTTCTATTCACATGCAAGTTTAGAAGAATTCAGTCACACACAAAAAATGTACGATGTTATCACAATTAGAATATTGACTTCCGTAGACTCACTTTTGCATAGTCATGTTGGCAATGACCCAGGCCCATTTTCCAAAAAGAATACAAATAAATACATTTCAGGAGTTCTCCAATAATACACACACAGTTGCACAATATTTCATTACAATAGTGGAACTATTCAACCTTGGACTCATGGTTAGAAAGAACAAAAAAAAAAAAAGGAAGCATAATGAAAGCACAAAACGTGGCATTGTTCAACAGAAATTGTTTCAGTCATTTTCAAGCCTTGGCCATATTTTACGAACTGCATGTTTCTTTTCCTGAAATTTCTCTGTGCATTGTATGAATTTGTGTGAAACACACCTACCTGACTTTTGTAGCTGGCGGACTTATCGATTCGCTTTGGGGGCAGCATGGTTAGTTTTCAGGACAGATGGGTCAAGTCTTGATAATGTAATGATTACACTTTGCCTTCAGGTACATTCTGGAGGTTATCAAGAATTATCTGTGCCAATATGAGTATTTTGATATCTTGAATCATTTGAATAGCATATATGTACCAGTATTAAATTTGTAACATGTATCTGTATACTACATGTAGTGTTAGGCAAGAAAACATAATTTTGTGTGTGCAAAATTCGGTGAAAAAAATATTATACAACAATTATGACAACATCAGTGAATCGATACTAATTCAAATCCAGTAAAAACGACGAGATATTCAAGTTTGAACCTTGTGATTTGTTCAACAAAATGCAAAGAAAAAATTATTTAACATTCCACATGCACTCGAAATCACATCAAACTCGACATTTCAAAAAAGCTTTCCTGTACTGGCAACTGACGGTAAGGTGTTACCCCTTGTTAATGTTACATGTTAACGGTGTGTCGATGGGGAATAATTTGCGCACCTTTAGTCACAGAACTTTGCCTGACGACGAACGGGTTTTTCGGTCAACGCTGAACGTCTAGAAACATTTACTAAAGACCTTACAAGTCCTAGCTGCCCTATCGTGATGTCCACATAGAATTCTTAAGACGCTGGCCTACAATCAATACAGATTATATGTAATCATTGGGTAAAGGACTCTTATCCCATAGAAAATTACATAACCACGGCCTTTCCCTGTGGAAAATAAGCACTGACGGAGTTGTTGCCATGACAACGTACACACCCTTTTCTGTCCACCAACCATTTAGCACGTATCAGGCTATAGGTGGGCACCTGAGATTTTAGGCGGAGTGGGGGGGGGGGGAGGTGTATTGTTGGGGCATGTAGGGGTGGGGTTGGGGACATGTTGGTTAATTGAACAACGTGACATTATGTCCAGGGGAAAATTGCGGTAATGCGGGTTGCTGTAATTGTGGGTAAATGGCTGACTCAAATTGCCGATGGCTGCATACATATGGAATAATGAAAAAGGGAGGTTGGTGTGTATGGACTTTCATCAAAAATGCATGTTAATACATGTATATGCTACGGTCTATCAGCACATAATCCACTGATTGGAACATATAGGTTCTGGCTCCAAAAATATTACAGGTACTATGAAAACTTGCTCTGGGATGACACCACATGGCAATCTAGTAATCTACTTTAATGGTCTTTGAAACTTTAATAAATATGGTTCCTGAAACCTTAATAAGCGAAAAATAATCAATAAAATCAAATAAAAAAATTCTTTGTGTTTGTGTTTACATTTTTGCAGAAATGGTAAAAACGTGGAAAACTCTTTCTAGTTTAAATTTTGTTGGATCTGAATATTTAGTGATTAATTTCTTTTTCTCAATATTATTTTATTGCTTTTGTCTGATCATTTTCATCTTTCATCAACCAATGTACGTGTACATGTTTGCATCTATTTGCAAGCAAAAGAATAAACATGTATGCAAGTAATCATTAGTTTATATGGATGGTTAATATCATATTTCCCTTGTCCAGAGCAAAAATGACAACTGCAGTTTTCTTGCGGGGGAAATTGGATATTATACAAATATAATATGTGGAAGAGTCACATATTAACATGAATAAAGATAAAAGCAATTTTGCAGTAGATAAGTGCGAAGTGTACTTACATGAAAGAAGCGGATGTTTAGGGGCTGACAAAAAGTAGATTCTTTGATCTTTTTTCCGTCTTACTGCCTACTCGTGTGATTTAATATAGTGTGTTATTATCAGTCAGGGTTAAGATTTCACATACATTTGTTGACATATTAAGATGGTTTTATACTGATAGCATAGATTAATAAATACATGAAAAAAAAATAAAATAAATGTGTAATTTAATGTGATTTGCAAGTTTACAGTGTTTGATACTTAATGTATGAAACACAGGTATGTATATAAATAACAAAAAAAACTTGCGCCATGGGCAATGGAGAACCCCATCCAGGAAAATTGCTACACATGCAGATTCGAGAATATCTCCTGCCCCACGCCCTCCCCCCCTCCCAAATTTATCGATGAACCCCCACTTTTCTCTAATAATGTTTGACAATCATCGCTCGATCAATCACCGTCACTGTTTGCCAACTGCTTAGTGTGGACGTTCATCGGTGATCAAAACTATTCGTTATGACGGTTTCCAACGCAATTACCATGTTGGGACAATTTCCTGCACCTGCAAATTTCATGCACCGCACTGCACCCCCCTTCTCCCTCCCACCCTCCGACTCCACCGAATCGTACAAATCGATAATCTCATTAATGCAACAACAGATCTGGATTTCATTGTTTGTTCGACTCTGCAGACCCCAGGTCCAATCATGGCAAATGAATGACAACAAAATATCCAAATTATGATAGTAATAGGTGGAAAAATACCGCTAGAAAATATACGGATCAATTTGATTACATAAATTTAAACGTGAAATTATGATTACATAAGCACAAGACAAAAAATCCAACATTTAAGTTGGTAACCCCAGTCTTGCTCTGAAATTACTCACAAGTACCTGTTTGACAAACTATTTCATCTGGCGAGAATTAAAACCTTCATTATGGGTATGAACTTGCACTGGTATTGTGTACTTTCTCTAGGATGAAGGTGATCCTCAGGGCCAATCTAAGCAAATGAAAACACCATACCCCAGCAAAACCTGTACATGTACACGCAACAGCTCATTGGCCAGCGATTTTCAGTTGCCATGGAAACAAAAAGATATCCCATTAGTGCCCTGCAATCAAGTCTTTAATTAGATAAGGACCATGCCATACCTGATAAAAGGCCTGGAGTGTTTGAGCCACGTGCCCTGAGCGTTCAGGCAGGGTGTGCTGTTTTCACATCATCCATGCCGTCCAAAGTGTAAGAATAGGGACAGAAAGGTGACAGAAATCGGCAATGGTTGTTCCTTTCTACCCTCAGTGGACAGTGAATGCGGTGGTTGTGATGGGGGGAGAGTGTTGGGGGTGAAAGATTTGTTTTGGACCCCTTATGATGGGGGGAGGGGGGCGGGGGTCAAAGATTTATTCTGGACCCCTTACATCCCCCCTTCACTGATTTCATTGGGGGCAAGCTACCCTATAAAATTTATTCTTTTACAATGTATATCAAAACTTTTCTGATTTCGGCTGCTCAAATCCACCTATATCTTATATTGCTATACTCCAATGAAAACCCTATCATCTCCTTCCTACCCTGGCAAGACCTCCCTGTGCCTACCTCCACGACCAAACAATAATCAACACAGTGCTTCTCTTAGGGCTGGCCAGGCGCCATGCTAGGTAGGTGTAGGTAGAGGCATTCCCACTTTAGATGTAGGTAGGTAGGTACCTTTAGAGCTGCTGCTGATGTTGGTAAGAAGATGAAGATGGGGATGTGCTGGGTGGGGGACCCAGGAGGGGGGGGGGGAAGAGGGGAGGGAAGGTTGCCAGGTTGGGAAGGGCTGGGAGGGGGATTGGGGGAGGAAAAGGCCTTGGGATTTGGCTGAGGGGATCCACTGGGACCGAGACAGACGCAGGTATTGGGAGGAAGGGGGGTGGGAGGCAGTGGACTCTGACTTGTTGGGGGCTAACAGCAATACTGGCAAAGGTGAACAGGCTTTAGGGAACGGGGGAACCGAGATTTCACCACCGTACCTGTGAACTAGCGGAATCCACCCAGAAAGATAGCACTCGTTCATTTTCCCGGATTGAGAGAAGGACATACGGACAGACAGACGGACAAACGAAGTGTCAGTTTCTTCCTCGTTTCACTACATTTGTGAGTTTTAATGCTCCGTTCATATTCTAAAGAGGAGGGGATCGAAAAGTACAACGGGAAACGACTGATAAAAGCGTGTGCATCCTTTGTCTTGTGCTAAGTCTTCTATCATCGAGGTGAGCTAGCGCGGGTAGCACTCTCCTCCCCCCACCACCCACACGTGAGGAGCGAGCCGGAGTAGCTGATAACATGGACAAGTGTCGCTAATGGTAAGCCAAGAAAACACCTTCAACGCAAGATTCATGGGAATAACAACTGGCCCTAGCAGGGGCAGTATCTCATGTTGATTTGCAAGGTGTGTATTGCGTCTTATGACTTGGGCGTTGTTCTTCTTCCAAGTGATTTTCTCGAGCATCCCTGCTTATTCATGTCTACCTGTTGCTTATTTATGTGTGCTAAGCTGATGTTCCTTGATCAACAAGGTTCCAACTAACTTTGCTGGGTCATGTTTATATATAGATTGGTTTATATATGCTAGGTTTGATATCAGAATCCTCATGGTCAGGACTTTGAATGAGAGATAGGTATATACAATACATGCTTTATGTGTTCTTTGACTCGGCCTCACGATGGCTGTGTTGTATTATCTTCTAAAAAACTCAAGGAAAAATGGGAAATCTTCCAAGTTTTCATGGTATCTGACTCTGCTAATGAGGAGCGAGCACATTAGTTCCACTTTACTCTGACTTTTGCTCCGCGCTTCGCTGCACAAAACACGTGTCTACCTCGTAATAATCATGAGGAAAATATCTGCACCGTAACTTGATCCTGGTACGCCTTAGTTTTTTGGCAAGGTGTGTACCAGCAGATCGAGTGTACAGCGTACCACCATACGTGGGGATTGATCGAGTACAGGATGAGCCATTTTCACCTGGTCTTAGTTCTGCCGTTGGCCACGTGGTGGTGCTGTTTCGAAGCATCCCAAGTTTCCGCATTTTTGCCTTCCACGCAAATTCTCATTACATCTCGGGAAGAACTTAGTGTCTGCAAGTATCGTTTATTGGGTCTTTATTGCTGGGAAATGGTCGGGGAACGGGCTCGGGACGCAGGTTCAAAGTCCTAGTTTTACGCTCTTAGTGCGTTCCGTTCGCAGTTTGGGTTTTTGCAGGTTACAAAGCTGGCAGGGAGATAATGTGAACTTCACGGCCGTGCTGATCATTATTTCGAGCAGCATCGAAGAAAAAATATATTAATTGGTGCCCTGCCTTCTGATGCACAGGATGCACTAATGCTTTTGTTACAATATACTAGAATATTTCTATCCGGAAACTTCATCAGCCAACAAATCCACATGATTGAAAACCTGCTGAAAAGTATGAAATTCCACAAACTCAACACCTGATAACCACAGAGACATTGTTCGAACAAAATGTTGCTACTGATCTAAACATATAGCACATAATAGTATACACCTATCAAACACTAAAATCCATTCCTATTAGTAGATGTGACTGATAACTTATGACCTTAGCCACTCATCACTCCCCCACCCACCAATAACGGGCCAGATTGACTGTTTATCCAAACTCAAAGTCAATATTTATTTCTGGAAGCCCCAATGTTTGTTATTGTTTTATCAACGCCCCCTGTAGTATGTCTCTCTCTCTCTCACTGCTATCAGACTGGGGAATCACTGGTGGTACCATCCTATCGAAAGATGCACAGGCAGCAGAGCGCTAGCGTGAGTGCAGGAGTGTGGCACTACTCCCATACTCTGAACCATCCAGTATTTTGATATCAGTCCCCCCCCCCCCCCACTCTTCCACCACCTCACACACACAGTAACACATACATGTAGAAGAGATATTTTGATGATCTGTTGTGATGCCAAGGCACGTGACCTGTCATGATCTGACATTTGACAGCTCATTGCACATGTCATCCACTCAAATATTTTTTTGACTTTTTTGTATTTAATTAATGTAATGTGGAAAACTTCATCACTCACTTCAAAATTTGTTGAATGACTTCAAGGAACGTCGATCATAAACAAGTTGGAATGTTGAACATGAATTAAATATGGTGTAAATCACTTGAACTCCAGAAAATACTGTTGATTTTCGATAAATCCAATGACAACAAATGCAAAATAAATAGAAGAAAAATAATCATGTTTGAAGACCTCTAGACAAAAAAAAAAAAAAACAACAACATTTTATTATGCTAGAAAAACTTCCCCAGACAGAGGAAGAAAAGACATCTTCATCATGTTCATGGAATCCAGATCTATTGCATCTGGATCTATGATCCATTGGCCGTGTATTGAAGGGGTGGGGGGGTGGGAATCTGGATCCAGTTAGATTTTAAGTTCCACTGATTTCCTTCCGATTGATGAAGGTTCCTCCTGGTACTGTGTGTTCCACTGTGTACAAACTTTGTGAGTACAATTGTACTCAATACCCTCTAGACTTGGGTAAATATTAGGGGATATTGGCTGGACATTGCAAGTAGATCGCTGAATGGTCAGCTTCCTTTGTTTACAAATCACCATTGGACACGTGCCTGGTTGTTGATTTCTACTCTGTGCATTGGGTTGTCTACTGTATATACATAGGAAATCACTGTTTACCTGCTTGTAATCTCCAGTGAAAACTGGTCTTATTTAGCATATATACATGTATTTTGATCAAATTTAACCATTTCAAACAAATCATTTTCGAATATTTAGCCATTATGATAAATTATGGTAAACTTGTTGGTTTTGATCAACATCAGGCAATATGAGTGAAGAATGGACGGAACTTTTAATCGTTCTGAGAATAAATTAAGAAGCCATGCAATCAATTCATTATCAACACCCAAGGAGAAACCTGATTGCTGATGTTAGCCAGAATCTAGATTAAACAGTTAAACATCAAAGGTGAAAATATCGATTTTGTTTTATTATGACAGCCTTGGACGAAAGTTGAACAAGTGTACATAAACTTTTTGTTCATTGATGATTTTGCTCATCATCTTCATTCATGTAAATAACAGTGGATTAATTTAGATCGAACAAAGTTGAGAAATACATAATCATAACCTTTCTTGCTGAGCAGGAACTGTTCATAGTTTGACATGTACAAATGAAAAGAGAGAAATACCGGTAAACATATCACCCGGAGAAACAAAATTCAATTGCAGCAAAATAAAGTTATATTTGGAAATACCGTATTGGTCCTAATAGTAGCACGGCGAGCCAAAGCAAGACCTCCTGCAGCAGCATGTGTACAAATGAGGTGAAATTGAGATCAAATTTAGGAAAATCACTGAATAATATATCTATAGCTTCAATCCCTTTCATTGTGATTCAAATAACATAAATATGTGGATAGGAACAGTTCAAGAGTTTAATAGAAAGATATGAAGTGAATTACAAGGTTACAAAAATCGAACACTCTTGCACAAAAGAGGGGGGAGGGGTGTGCTACTATTAGGGCATGTGCCACTATTGCGACCAATACAGTACAGCTGAAAATGTTACGGGAAGCACCTAAGAAATAAAAATGTATTCACACATCAAAACCTGGTATTCTTTAGGCTACATGTACATGTATAAGGATGTATATGATGTGCACTTATATGAAAGATCTCATTGATCTGAGCAAAATGGTTTTTACGGAATGTGAATATCACAATCCGTTCAAAAGTTACAGCACTTTAAAGACTGAAATCGGCAAATTTGCTTTTTCAAAACAATTTAGCTAATTAGTATGCAAATGAGATATTCATGACGTCATCGGGGGAAGTTGTTTTAATTAGGTAATTTGATATGTATTATTCATTCATTTAATGTTATGATTATTCATCAAAACTTATTCTATACAGATTTTAATATGAATAATCAGTGTTTTCACTTTTGTTGTTGTTGTCAAGGTAACCAGTGACCTGGTATGGCCCATAGCAACCATGGTTGCTAGGGCCAGAAACCCACTTAGAACAGGGTATGCACACATAAAAATGGTGCCAACTTGAGCTCTATAATAATTTATTTCATAAATAATCGACAGAAAGTCTGTGGATAGAATGACTTGGCAGTTAATGGCCATGGCAACCATGGGTAACTACGGCTATGGGGAACGACTGGTAACCATAGCAACAGTACAGTTTGTGTGGATATTGACTATGTATGGTACATAATAATATGCACTAGTCAGATCGTCAGAACCTTCAATAAGAATCATTATATCATGGCTTGAAATATCCTAGTTAAAATTTGTTCCCCTCGTGACGTCATGAATTCTCATTAGCATCTAATTTGCATATAAATGAGTTGCTAGAACTTTTCAAGTGGCTTCTGTAATGTAGTGCCGGAATTGCAGTTTCAAATGGCTGTAACTTTTGAACGGATAGAGATATTGATATACCGTAAAGACCAATTTGCTCAGATCAATTAGATCTTTCATATAACAAAACATCATATTTTCACTTTACTAGTACTTTAACCTCTGTGACTTGTACTATGTAAAAATATACCACTCAGCCACAGTTCAGCAAAGTTACTTATAAAATTTGGAACAGATATTTTCAACACAATAAAACATAATATTTTGATAACAGAGAGTTTGAAGTTTGTTCAGCTGGGGCTGGTGTGTTTGCACGTATGATGAGGTTTTTTCCTCCTCAAAGTTGCTAATAAACTTTGACCAGACTTAATTATTTCATGAAATATTTTCTCCCAGTTGTTGATAATGAAAATATTGACATTCGTAAGCTATCAAATATTTACTCTGCAGATTTTACATATATGATTGTGTATGTGTGAGTGTACATCTATGTTAATATTTCACAAAACGTGAAATATACTGGTCAAGAAATTGAAGCAAATGACTTGGGAAATCACTGAGGTGAATTATCTTTCGTTTTTTTTCGCATCGAAGTAAGGATTTATTTATGATTACTGCAAGTAAAATTGAACTTGAAGGTTTCAACTTTCCTCTTGCGTTATTGAGAAAACCATATTCTGAATAAATTACCTCATTTCCATTCAGGAGTGCCTACCTTCACATGAAAAATACTTTGAATTTTGAGACAGATTTGAGCCTTCTGAAATACAGCAGTCTTTGGTTCTACATGGAAATCTATTTCTGTACATCTTTGAGTACAAAAGTTCAAGTTTGAATTTAGTTCACAACTGTCAGGGAAATCATTTCCAAGAATTCAGATGAAAATTAAGAGTAATTTGTCGAGTTGCAAAGATTTTATTTGAACCTTTATAGCTATGAATTTTCACCTGGAAAAAAACTGAGGCGAATTTAAATAGGTATATATTATACAGATGAAAATAACATAGATCAGTATCACATTTATGTATAAGTATAATATTTTGTCAAACTTCTGAGTTTCTCCCGATGATCTGTTTCCAAGTTCTTTCCTTTTGTTTCCCAAATGTCAAGCAAATTTGAAGATTGATGCACGCCCAGACTGTGCCTGACAGATTGCGCAATTTATTGTTGATTTTGTCCCAAAACTTGATTCGCCATCTGCCGAAGTTTCTGCGATGCATGCACCAATCACTACGCTCTGACAGTCCCCGATACCTGTACAGTTGAAAAACATAAAACAAATGAGGTAACGATGATATCCGATCATTCTACAAGTTACTGACATTTTGGGATATATCTTCATCAGGAATGAGAAAAGCACATGACTGAACTCGCAAGGACAAAAATTTAGCTTTTTAGTAACTTTGGCAGGATACTTCTCTGTCAAAGTGGTATTGGCAGATGTTGTCCAGAGAAAAATTGTACTTTTTCCCATTTAACATATATTCAGATTTGTACTTGCAGAATATTTTGTTGGGTATATTATACAGGAGTGCATATATATTAGATTAATCATTTCAGCAAATTGATCATCATCAAGTTTGAATTGTAATAAATTTCTCTGGTGTCCAAAAACCTAGCCGTATGGAATGCACTACCTGTTAGCATGGCTAGAAGCTTCTCCAATATAAGTATGCGCGAAAATGTACAATGGATCTAGGCACTGAACATCTCGGCTTTCACCAAGATTAGCAATATTAACTGACCATAGTGCGAACATATTTTCAGCTGGTCCAAACTGTGGACAGTTAGAAGCAACTCATAGCAGCTATCTCCCTGCGAAGTGGCTGATAAACCCAAGGAAAAAAAAAAGCATCTTCCTCCCTTCGCTGCCATCTTCTACATCTCATAAACTCATCTGTTCACCTGTGCAGCTCCATTTTAACCCCAGCATCCTCATCTTAGCCCGTCTCAGCAACTAATGGACGCAAAGGTGATGGATTATCACTTCTGCGGCCTCAATAGATCCTGAACTCTTTGGTCCTGTAATTTGGCCTGTTAATTTCGGCTTGCCATTTGTCGGTATGCAAAAGTAATAATAATATATCAGTTCGCATGGGAAGCATATATATATTTATGGTTATTAAATGTCATAATAATTGCTGGTTTGTCTGTGGTAATAATAATAATAATAACAATAGCAATAACAATAACACATTAAATAAGAAGTAATAAATAAGCAACGAATTATGCCAAATGCTGCCCACTAAATTGTGAGCGATAAGTTTTACACTTTTCAAAAACAACTCGTGGGTGAGACCTTGCCTATGCGAATGATCCGCAATCACATGTTGCCACACAGCTTATATACTGACAGACTGTCTGTTCAGACATCGGAGGGGAAAATGTCGCGAACGGGAACGAAATCCATTAGGGACAAAAATCTAGCTGCGTGCGAGCTTCAAGGTGTCTGCCGATGGGGCCCGACTGGAAACATCTTTGTCTACTGATGTCTTCATTCAGACTTTATAGATCCCTTGGCCATCGCGAAATATCATGCACTGAGGAACGGCTATGTATGTTCAGGGTATCTATCTATCTGTTTTTGAATGGATTCATGAAAAACCCCGGTCTAGTCTTATTGAGTGTTTTTCTTTGTGGAATTTTTGTGATAAAAATAAAATAATCTTTATGGTTCTCGATAAGTTGATATGTTTGGAATTGGACAAAAAAAAAAGATTCAAATGATTGTAGGATATTGACTGCGTACATGTCTGCATATAAGAAATAGTGGCCATAGTTGTAAATATAAATAAATACATGGTAGATAATAGATCTTCATGAATAGATATAAACAACCAGAGTTTGATTCTGTCAGATTCTGTTAAAGTTATATTGAATGCTTGAAGTGAGCTTTGTTCCTAGCTGCAAAAAAAATTAAAATTCAGCATGATATAATACCTCCATCTCTATTAATGATACTTGCCTCGTGGATGATAACAAATTTTCGTGGAATTTCCGAATTCTGGTATCCAACATGTAAATGTATTATAAAGTGTTACATATATGCAGTATGTCTAGTTACTAGTATGTTGAGTAATCTGGCCAATTACATCATACACATAGAACAGAACAGACTGTTGAAGTTGCAAAGTGAACTGGGCAAATTAGTTACCTTTGATCTATTGATGTTCCTCACAACATTACACAATTTATAATTCTAGGGGTCTCTGCCTAAGATTACCTCCTGACTTACCTGAAAATTAATTTTATCAAAACTGACAGCTGCCATATTACTGTAATAAACTAATCAGGCAAAAGTCACTTGGGATTAAGGTTTTTTGCAGTGATATTTGAAAGTTTTGTGAGGGTATTGGAAAAGAAACCTCTGATAGGTAACCTACATGTACTGTGTTGAGGACTAAAAAAAACACATTTTTCATACATTGTGTGGAAACTGCCACAGTTGTCATGTAACTTTCCTGTTTTCTTATCTACTGATATCTTACCCATAAAAATAGGCACAATTGTTCTATAGGATTGTATAAACAATATATCCCATTGTTTTCTGATATTAGAAGTTACCCAGGGGCACATGTACAGGGTGGTAACACGGGGTGGGGGGTGGTGGCTGGGGGGTTGAATGATTGAAAAAACAGGAAAAGTTCTAATAACATAGACACCTCAGTCGCTATCTAAGTTTGATCAGCTGGATCCAGTTTCAGATTGTTTTATAATCCCTTTCCTGTGATGACAAAGCATTCTGGATTATGTAACCTCACCTGGCGCACTCTGCAGTTTGAGGACATCCAGCCCCCCCCCCCCCCCACTCCAGCATTTCTTGAGACACCTATCTCCTGATTAGCTATCTATTAATAACATGTGACCTATTATCTCCCTCTCTTCTGGAGACCACTGCAAGAAGAGGGGGAAGAAGGACAGTACATGTGGTGGCATCTTGCTAATACCTCTATCAGGAAAAAAAGATCAAAGGCACTGCATTAAGATCTTGACCAATCAGCGAGCCGGGTAGATGCCTCACACTGAGAGCTCAAAGTAGTGGCCACCTCTTAGAAAGCTGACCTTACCCCTAGATAATTTATAAAGTTATCTGCCCAAGGAGTAGCATCATTATTACCGATACACACCAAGTTGCAAGAGAGGATTTGCCAAAGGACGAGGGAAGCCACATTATTTCGGAGGAATCAGCTTATAGAGGATTAGCCATTGTTGTGGATTGTCTTGTGTATTTGGAGGCTTTGATTGTTATTGCTGCGGTCGTCGCTGTTTTTAAAGACGGTACATCTCTGATTGCGGTTATCCTTAGCATTGGGCAAATCCATCCTAATTCCCAGGTATGTGTGTGTTTACTTGTAAAAAAACTGTTGAAAAGCCTTGCAAATGCAGATACACATGAAAAGAAAGCAGTAAATATTCAGCTACTATATAATGTCAGCTTAGGATGGTTGCATGTTTATTGTATTACAGGAAAACCTAATACAACAGCTTTAGCAATTGTGGTCAAAATCTAGATTATAAATGGTGTGTTCACAGTTTATCAACAGCAAACAGGCTATTATCAAGAAATAATCTTCAACATGAATTGAATAATGTTGACTGTAGCTTCCTATTATCAGCGCCAAACTATCCAAACTTTCTTTACAAAGCTGTATTATCATTGTGCTGCTTTACAAGTGTGAAAATTCACCACTGTTTGTGATTTATTTTACATTACTGCATACTTGTGCACAGTTTTCTGCCATTGCATGTCGAGAGGGAAGATATTTCACAGGTGCTGCACTTTATAATTGCACATAATATGATAATAATATGACAGCAAGGGTCTCATTTACACCTACTCTACTGTTTGTGTTTTTTTTCTGCAAAGTTATCTCCAGATGTTGTTTGCCCCGTCAGATTTAATATGTTTGGAGAAACGATACACCATCAGATTCTTTTCATATGGTTTTCAGTATATCAGTACAATATTCATTAGTATTTCTAAGGTCTTTCATGAATCTGAAAAGTAGGGATTTGTTTGGATTCGAATGTGAATTTCTTTGAAAAGTAAAAACAATGCAATTTTTGTACTAAAAAAAAACTCAATGCTTAGAATGTTTAGTTTTCTCAAAGTTATAACTGAAATTTAATTATTGCATGCTACACATAACTGATAATAATATGTGACAGTTGCAAGTCCCAAGTGAATAAACACACCACATCTGTGTCCACGACTTGAACGATCTAAATTTGCGAATAAATTCTTGGGGATTAGGGGAGTAATTATGACATAATGACGGATTTTCCGCGAGCAATTTCACCTGGAGAGGGGCACCTGGCTCCTACAATATTTTGGCATGAGTGAGCGCATTTAGCGATTAGGCTCAAGTCATCCCTATGAGTAGAAAGCCTTGACCAACAATAAACAAATCCAATTAATTGATTGTCGTGCGGGCCCCAATTGATGCAGGGCTTATGCAATCAAAACAGTCTACACGCTGTGAAATCAGCATTTTACCTTTTCGGTCCATCGATTCGATCTAAAAGCAGGGACACAGTGATAGGCACAGATAGAGAAAAACTCTGTGGGGACTCAATTAATGCCGCACAAAACCATTCATTCACCTAAGGGCTGACCACATAGGCACACATGGGTATTGGCACATAGGCACGTGGGCAGGGCACCACACACACACATTCAGCAGCTGGACCCTTGACAGCCCCCCCCCCCCCCCCTAGTGATAATTGACCCCCCCCTCCCCCTGTCATTGCCATCTTCCCAAGCTTGACAGCCACAGCAGCTTGCTTCATGCAGTCAGCACACCTGGCTAAAAGGGGAGAGATTCTAACCCACAAACAGTCACGACTCCTCCCCCCCACTGCAAACAGACACATGTATACAAGCATATCCCCCCAATCTGTGGTTAGAACAGTATTTCCCCTTCCCCCTAACCAAACCCCCCCCCCCCCCCCACCCGTCCTAGGTATTGGCTCTTCCCACAGTTGTCATGTTATAGATTTTATGCAAAATGATCATTGATTGGTTATGGCAATCACAGCCTACAACTGAGCCATGGCTGGACCCACGGATATTTTGTCTTGTCCGTTTTATTCAGCGGTACGTGGATAAGGGCAGTTCATAGGTAGGAACCTACCTATAGATCCAGTCGATGTTGATCGTTTACCATTTACTGCAGAGTCATGTCAACTGACCTCAACTGATAGATAACTTTACAGACTCAATCGCTTGGCGAGGTATTGGTCACATATCATCGGTGTCGTTGGATGTCAAAGACGAAAATTGTGTGCTTCCATCGCTTGGCGAGGTATTGGTCACATATCATCGGTGTCGTTGGATGTCAAAGACGAAAATTGTGTGCTTCCATCGTGATTAACTGGTTTATTATTGGGAGTTTATCGCTTGCTCGACGAATGAACTGCTGTGATTTGTCGTGGACAGTTCATTTCTGCGGGCAAGGATTGATACGATACGATTCGTTGGGACGATTGGGGACTGAGGAGCTGGCTTATCCGCTGACAAAGGCGATATAATGATGGATATGGGCAATCTGCGCTGACTGTTTACGAGGGAAAAGTGGTCAACATCGGGAACTGTGATTGTCTGGAAAACTTCATCATTTCTGATAAAAAGGTATGATTGGCGAACTTTTCCCACCAATTTCAATGGTTGTGTATTGGCGGAATGTCCATTGCCGAGTTTGTGTCAACTTTTTTGCTTCGATCACCATTGAAAGTCTTGGCTCTTGCACTGAATTATCAGTTTGGGAAGCACTTGATAATTTCAAGTTTTCTTTGAAGTTAGGTTGTTCTCAGGTACACTTTCGCTAACAAGGATAATTGTAAGGAAATGTTGCCGTGAATGTTTTATTTGGATATTTTACTTGGCATTTGCATTGATGATGTACGACGAGAATCTGCCGCGATGGAATTATAAGTTTTTCACTGCACTAAATTGACCCTAATAAGCCGAGAGCCAGTATATAAACAACTTCACGAATGCTATTGAATAAAAACAACGAAAGGCAAAAAAAATTATGCAAAAAACGAGATGCCACAGTTCAGCAACTGGGTGTTAGCGTGAAGGCAGAAGAGTTAGAAGAAAAAAAACAATTAAACTTTGTGAACAAACAAGAGCAAAGTCGGCGTACTCCAAACACCATCATTGATTGGTTGAGGAGATCTTCTTGCTTGGGAGAAAATACCGAAGCTTCCAAATTTGCATCCCGTGTTTAATTAGACGAAATTTCTGGCAGGATATTCGCTTACACTGTCCACCGTGAACTCGTCTGAAACTTGAGACCTCTTGGCTCGATTTTGATTTTACACTGAGCAAACGCCGGATTTGTCCGTAATCGGGAGTCGAAAGAAATTGTTCACTGTTCTTCTCTGGCCCTTGCATTCAGCCTCTTCACTGTCTTTTCGGCAAACAGTAGGGACCGTCTTTTTGCTTCACCCCTTTCACTTTCAGTGGAATCATTTGTTGGGGTGGAGACTGATCAGGCAAAGCGGGGCAGGGCAAAAAGTACAGGCAGAATAAAAGGGTGCTGGGGTTGCCTACATTGGTGTCAGGGGTTAAAAGGAGGGGATAATCCCTGACTCACACGCATCTTGCATCTTGACCCTGTCCGTACTTAAGGAGATTGCCTTGTTAATCGGGACCGTAGCCGGCGTTGATTTATGCACATGGCGCTTGCTCGGTGCATGGTGTCACTGATATCGGCATTGGTGTGATCCCATCGGGACAATTTGTAGATCACACTCGATGTGTGATCAAAGGTCGAATATCAGGGAGATTGTGTTGAGGTGGAAACAATAGTCTATGGATAAAATCATCATGATGCGATGGAAACATGTGTGAGCGTAAATATCTAACTGTATTCTGTCGATAAAATCATGATACTTGGAGTATGTGAATGAAAAAAAAGGGGAATAAATTTCTACATGTAGGTGGAATTTATTTCAATTCAAATTGAAAGAAAAATCGCATATAATTACACTACATACCGGGTGATCATGATAATGAATATAATGCATGTACCATAACCTTTCATTGGACAATTTCAACTCTTGCACCTGTCATGTTGCCGTGGTAATAAAGGTGACAGAACTGGTTATATTGTAGACACGTAAAACCATTTCATGGGGGAGACCGCTTCTGAATGCCAATAACCAGTGGTAAAAGCCGAATGCACCCGTTCATCTCCAATATAACTCAGGGTAATGTCTACTTGCACCCACTGGGCCCAGTGCTGATACAGTGAATGGTCACTCCATTGGATCGGGGCGAACGGTAGATCTATAGCGGGTGCATGCTGTCATCTCACTGTGGCTTGCGAGTTACATGGATGTCACATACTCTGTCGTAATGCTGATGCAGCTGTCACATGGCATACGGCGTAATATCTCGTGAGGGAACCCACAACTTCTCTAGTAGCTCTGTGTATATCAGTGTATGTGGGGCGAGTGCAACACTGTCAATCCTCGTGTCGCGGAGGGTAGTGTGACATCTGGGCACTAGGTGGAAGTATCACGGCAGGTTCGCACTTTGCTTGTAGATTTAAGATTCAACAGTGAACGCTTTAGATCTCAGTGTGCACGGCTGGGACAGTTACGAGTGACGGAATGGTCTCAGCTCAGATTCGATCCATTACAATTTGTGCCTTTGGGATGACAATGATTTCCGCGGAGTTGAAACTCTGACGCGGCGCATCTGCCGCCGCCCTTCCACAATTTGGCGGCAAGGATTTATGGGAAAGTCTGCCACTGGGACACAGCAAGGGGCGAATGTTTTCATCTTTTGTCGGACGGGTGTCGTTTGTTCGTTCCCGACGAATAACAATGGGCAATCAGTGACGGTTGCACTGTTGCGTGTTGGAAAGCGCGGGGAGAATCGGTATCGCTCTCTCATGAGATGAGACTTGGCTGTGGGGAGCAGGAGACACATGGAAAATAAGAAGGTAGATGTCTTCAACTGGTGAAAGGAACATGTTTTTAAAGGGAGAAGGTGTCTTCCACTTCTAAGTCGGCTTGTTCGTTTGTTCGATGACTCGGATCTGACGTCGTGAATGGTTCTGTGGTCCACGACGGCCCCCAACAAGCTTCCTAATTAAGGATACCCTATCATATCACGGGCGTCTACTCCAACAGGGGCCATGCCTTGAAAAATTTGCACGAGTTGCTAATGAGGCCAAGTCTGCTGCTAATGGGAGCCGTCTGCAAGGGAAAAACCAACGGGGAACGGAGCACACAAGAGGCCCAGTGTGTGCTGCAGTGAATGATGTAGTCGTCATCAGCCTTGTCACTCAAGCGACAGACATCAACAAGGATATAGAGTCATGGCCAATTGCTTCGCTATGGATAAACGTCTAGGGTTGGATGGCCTTGCAGTGATTGCTGCGAAATGTGGATATGTTTGGAAATTATCCGGCTACTTGAGTTGAGGTATGTCTTGCGGAATTCCGCGGGGAAACGTGCTTTATATGGAGAAACGTGAGTTGTGAAATTCCAGTATCTTTTGTCCCTTTTGCACAATGTAGTATTTGGAAGAATGTACTTTTCCGTGGCATGTTTCCATGGGATCAATATTTGGAATGTTTCTGTGGTTGGCTTTTAGGCTTTTGTTGTTGCCACTCCCCGAGAACGTTTGTCCCATGAATGCCTGGGCTCTTATTGCAATTGCCCCAGCGGTTAACACCCCTACCAAGTCCACCCCAGCCCCCCCCCCCCCTCCCATCCCGCACCTTCCATCGCTATTCAAAGCTCAAAGCCCTCCTGGTTGATGGCAATTTTTTCCGGCTGCTCTCCCCCAGCCAGTAGTGGATTTATGCTACAACATATCATCACCGACACATGGCCTCTGCTTTGCAATGTAGAACTTTATTTATGAGTGTAACAAAGTGATCAATACTCTCTGTAGAGATGAGGGGGGTGGATTTCGTAGCTTGTTGGAGGTCAGTTATGGATTTTTACAGAACCGACATTCAGATTTGGTCATTAAAATCTGCCATCCGCTAAAATGCCATTTGGACTGCGCATATTGAGGTAGGTTTATCAAGTCGATTTTACCTGATTTCCGCCGACATTTGCACCACTAATATGGTATCACATTAAACAAAAAACAAAAGTCTACATTAGAGTGCCACGTAAAATAAATCACATGCGAAGAAAAAGTAATAGTCATAATTGACATCTCACGTTTCATCGAAAAAGTGTTACGACATGTAGATAAATAGCCGAGGTGACTCTCAGCGGGATCTGTGGCCCCGCCATCGGCCAAAATCTATAATCGTCGCTGGCTTTCCTGCGGAATTAGCTGGAACGTTTCTTTTGGCCGAGTGTCAACACAGTCGTGATTGTGTCTGTCGGCCGATAGACCTCGGCCTCTAAGTGATTCGCTTGACGCTGGACAAACCTTTCCCTCGATCTCGACGGACGGATGGACTTTACGTCCAGTGTAATATCCTACGTGGCTCTATTTTTTCTGGGTCACCTTTTGCACATCCACTCCCCCCCCCCCCCCCACCTCCTTATTCCCTCACTACGTCTCGACCTAACATGGACAGAGATCTAGCTATCTGCACTGCTTCGAGTTTGATTGCGACGACGACGTTGGCACAGGCAGAAAATATTTCCCCAGGACTGATTTTATTTCAGTTTCTCCACATAATAGAGCCGATAATAGATGCTTTGTAATCAAACACGAGCTTTTTATCTATTGACTGAGCAGAGACGCAGCCTTGGATAAGCCCTGGTAGGAGCGCAGTGCTGGCTGATAATATTGCCGAGTTACCTGGCTGCGCGTAGCGACTCGCCTGTCACAAAGCATTGTGGGTAAATTTAGAGTTATTAGCAATCACGGGGTAAAATCCTGGACCTTGGAACAACCAGGAAGTCGGCCATGAAAGGTTCCCTTGAGTGTTTCCCTACATGCTGGCGACAACCTAATACCACTATTAGATAGTGTCTTTGCAGTGAGTGGCAGCACTGAACAGTTTGATGTCGTGAAATGAGTTGATTACATTTCTACCTGATGATTTCTACATAGTTTCTTGCTCGTATTTTAATATTCTTTAATGCAGATTCGAATGTGACACTGATTTCTAATAGAGATGTCATTGAAATGTTTACTTCAGGAACATTATGCATAAGTTTCTTGCAAAATGTTATAAAGCATGGTTTTTCATGGTTATTATGCTCTGATAGTTTTGGAACGTTCTGGTATATCCCTGATGAATTGATGAAGTTCACAAAGAATTGTGCAGACAACAAAAGTTGGTTGTTTTTGTCATTCCTTTCTGCCTGTTAGTTTTGAGGGCTCAGTGAGTGAATCCAAAGTCGTCAATAATAAATTCAACTCTTGAAAAAAGTAGCACTAATCTACGAACCACATTGAAGGAAAAAAAATGGATGGATTTGATGCTTGGTCTTGCTCCTGGAATGAATTCACTGTACGCACTGCCAAATTCTGTACCTTTGGTAGTTTGTTTTTCCCGGAGGTTTTTCCCCTCGAGAGAAAACCCGCTGTTGGTATTGCAAAATCCGGAGTTTATCCTGATTTTGACAAATACGTTCATGGACCCATTGTTCATGTGGGTACGAGGTGGAACGCTCCGTCTACTTTGTCAAGAATGTCTTACTTTATCAAGATCAAGTTGTCTTTAGCCCTTAGCATGATGATGATGGGGGTGATGGATTATGACTTGTCAGTAACAATTTCCGACACGAGTCTCGGATAAGTATATTGGGGGTCATGGTAGATTTCACATGTCGATATTGTCAAGACATATGTCCAAAATGATTGAAAAGTAGGCCACCATTCGAAAATTTTGAAATGAAGTCTTCCATGCCAGGAATTCAGATTTTGAGACGACTGACCATGCTGCCCAGATCATGCCATACAACAAAACAGATTTGGGTGGCTGATTTTGGTTGAAATTGATCTTAGGTGCTCATCTGTTGTATCCTCTTAGAAAAGTGGGAGCACGTTTGGCAGTTACTGACCAGTGCATGTAACTTTATTCCTTCGAGCCTGGCGGTAATCATATTTTGATTCACGCCAGTTGTTTCGTATCCACACCATGACAAATATTGAGTCATGGTCAGAGTCCAGTTGTGCATGCATGACTGATGACCACAAGGCTCTTCATACAACCTGTTTAATCTATGGAACGCCACACATGACAAATGGAGCGTTTCCACGGGCAGGTGAAGGGATCATCTCCTATCTGGATCAGTTCAAAGGTCAATGGCTTCCACGCATCTAGAGAGAGATGGCTCGATAAATACCCATAATGCCATAGGTGAGATACGGACATCAGCTTGCCTGCTGTTGCGCCGATGGTAGGGATCGAAGATGGATTCCTACCAGACAGCGTGGCTGAGACGTGCACGGCAAAAACAAGATTTGGTGGCAGGGAAAAAGGCCATGTTTTCTTTTAATGTATGGATTCATTGTTGCCTCGCAAACTCTGTTTTCATATTCATTACCATTGGCTTTTGTTTAGAAATCTGTAATATTGTTATTGCTTTCTTCCAAATTACTTACCTGAGGTATAATGCTAGACTACATATGAATTATGAGACTAGTAATTAATATGTATTGCGTAATAGTGTTATTTCTTCCTTGCGAGTTAATCTAATATATTTGTGCGAAATATATGAGGTGATGTTAATCACCCCGCCACAGATTCAGTAATGTCATAAGGTAACAGCTCCCGTTTTCTGTGGCATATCAATTTTCTGATGAAAACATAGCACATGAATATATTTTTCTGCAAATTAATATATAAATCTGCAATGTAGGTGTACTTATATTATCTGCAAGGTAAAACTATAGATATATTGTTTTAACGTTTCCTTGCGCAGGTTCAAGGGAGCCAGACAAAGTGGTTCCCTGGAAAATACTAGACACATCAGGGTAAAAAGTCATAATTGCATGGGAAAAATTAGACCCTGTAGCAGGTCTCTGTTTCTGGTCATCTTGTGAAAATAGACGACTCGTAAACTGACAATATATCAGGGGGATGAACAGGTTTTCGGTTTTATTCCGTGGATTATTCCTGGCCTGGAAATATAATAAGGTGTATCATGTGACCCGAAGTATATAAATAGGTAGGCATCATACATCAATTAAACGACCTTAAAAATTTGGAGGAAGTCTCCGTTTTCTATGGCTTTTATTTTGATGTATGTCTATGTACTTTTAGGTATGGTACATTTATAACAGGTGGTATCGTCTCCTAAATTATATGTGCTTCCAAGTGTTTTGGAAATATTCGTAGTTCAGATGCTTGCATTGTGTCTGAGGGTGGTCGTTCAGAGTGGTTTATCATGGAGTAAAAATTATCAAAGATGATGAAACAGTGTAGAAATTGAAGAAAATAAAGACTGTGGTTGAAAGATGGCAGGTATACTTCTAATTGATGGGCGAAGATTGTCCTGTATATGTTAAAGAGGAATCACCGCGTAGCAGCCGTAGGCTTGATTGATTATCATGATCATGTTCATCACGCGAGCAGATGTTCAAATCTTGCACAATTCAGCAGATTGATCATTCGTACATGTACTTGAAATCACTTTTCGCAGTCAAAAAGTAAAAGAAAAAACGCTGATAGTACAAGGGCATTAATCTGACGTATGTTACTGCGATTCACTGTGTAGTTTTGAAGTGATCTGTCTCACTTAGAGTGAAAGATTGCGTCCTTTCTTCAGGTATTGGGTCACACCTTGGGCTGGAAATACCGTAATTATTATAAATAGGTAATGTGTTTGCAAACGTTTCTTTTCTATAAATTATTTATTGCACATTGGTTTGTTGATAAACTGTGAGTCATGTATTCTGTCAAGTTTTATAGACAAATTGGAATCAAAAGAAAGATAAGTTGAGGATCTGAGCACAAAAAAATAAAATAAAAATTTACAAAGTATGCCAATTTGTTTGCTGTTCAATGCTTCGTCCGTCGAGCCAGAACTTGGAATGTACCATACAATATAGTAAGCAAAAATTAACCACTCGATAAGAATTAGTTCTCAGCAAGATTCCCTTTGTTCCTGCCCAAACGTTTTCGTACCAACCTACCTCACCATTGCTGTTGTGAGGTAGGGCCGGAATAAAACAGCCCCCAAGGTTTGTGGACCTCTCGTTGCAAGGGAAATCTACCGGCAGTTGAAGTATGGCCAAGGTAGAGGCGAGCTCGGATAAGGTTTCCAAGTGCAGACTGCCCAAAACTTCGCCTGCGCATCTCGGCAGTTAACAACTCAGCGACCAGCCGCCCAAGGAAATGCTTGACTTATTACGTAACTTTTTCTCGTTTTCTCTTCATTTTCATCTTCGTTTGCCCACCATATGTACATTGTGGAATATGAGATTTTCTAATCGGGTAATAATTCATGTGCACCTAACTCCACCACAACAACATTTTTTTGTTTTTCACTGCCCGATGAGTTTGAAATCAATATTCATCTTTCTTTGAATGGGTCAAATACCGTGCCTTTTCATGGCCTAGAATCAATAACTTTCAATGCATCATCATGGTATACATGCATCTTTATCATTTGTGAAGTTGTTAATTTCTGTTCTCGCTCATGAACACCATTCACCCGATAGCACAACTACTAATCGTTGTACCCTGCCTGAAGACCAGCTGAAAAGGAGGAAGTATATTTTCCTGAGTAGATAGCAGATGAGCTAGCAGAGGAAAAGGCAAGGTGCCAATGTCTGCACACTTGAGCATACCACGTGTGCCTGCACTCAAATACACGCTGATCCCTCTAGTTCCAGGGTCACTCCACAGGTGGCAGATCAGTGCAAAAACTGGAGGATCCCTGGGCTTCATCATCTGCGGATCCATTAGTTTTAGATGGGGAGGGGGAGGAGGTATTTGCCGAGATATGATGACTTTTCTGAGGGTGGGGGGTGTAGGAAAAAGTTAGATAATTTTAAGGTGTTTACCGAGCCCATAGACCCCCTCCCCTCCCCCCCCCCCCCCCCCCCAAAAAAAAAAAAAAGATATAATGATTTTTTTTTTGGCAGAAGGTGGGAGGGGGTAGGTTTATTGGATTCATGGTTCACAAAAATGTAATTTCTGGTTGGAAAAAAACAGGAGGGGGTATCCAGAAAGGACCCTGGCACAGGCATCGCCATGGATATCTCAATGCACCTGGCTACCCCCTAGGGGCTAGGAAACCATGGAGATGGGCTTCTGGGGGGGAGGTGAGGTTGGGGGGGGGGGGGTTGCTTGGCAAGAGATCCGGAGATGATGTGTGTTATGACAAGTTCTCATATTTCCTCTTGCCAGTGGAGTTCACTCTTCTAGCCTGGCTGAGAAAACACGTCCTGGGTAAGCTTGGTCTAGGAGGCTGTGGTGCTGAGAGTATCAAGTCACCCACTGAGCTGCTGGACTTCGTACACTCCCCAGTTGAAAAATATACCAACATCACCCCACCCCCACCACCCTCCTAACCACCCACTCTCTCAGTTCTCCTGCAGTTCAGGATCCAGTTGTTGGATGGGTGGATGAGTAGATAGAAAAAAAACCTCGGCGAATGCACATGTGAGAAATTGTCTCCCGGATTGAGCGGAGATGAATCGCTGGTACTCAACGGTGGTACACTGTCAGAGCCAGTCATAACAAGTCATACGCTGGGAACGGATGGACTGACGATATATATTGCACTCTGATATATACCTGCCTGGGAAAAGCACATGCAATTTGAGTTTAGAAATTTCTCATCAGAAGTTCAGGCCATCAGTGGAATATACTTTTAAAACAGGAAAAACAAACAAAGGAAGAAAAACGGTGAATGCTATGATTTCTCACTGCAGTTAAGTTCAAGAGTGGTAAGTCGTTCCAACATGTTTAATATCAATATAATACCAGTCTTTTTGAGGTTGTTTATTGGCGTTCTTTGTGGATTCGGAAAAAGTCTGCAGAATGTTGATATAACATAGATAACTACAGTGAAACACCTGTTTGTACATTGGTGCAAAGTATATTTCATCTAACGCTTCGCTATCCGAAACTTGGAAGAGAGAAAGACCTAAGCCTCCAAAGGATCCTCCATATTTTTCCATGGTTGCCAAAGATAACAAAGTATGGGCCTGTTGAAGGGTACGGGTAGATGGATCCTCTAAAGCCAAACTGGAAGTACTGACAGCTATATATCCCTGACATATGTCCGGATAGAAATCTTATGTAATAACTCCACAGCCAAGATTTGCAGTTCGCTGGATAAACACGGAGATTTCTGCAGATCTACTCTGTACTCCCAAACCAACAAAATTTTCAGTCACAGAGTTTACCGAACTGCAGTAAAACCTCCCCAAGTTTTCAGCAAAGACAACGCCCTGAGGTGGACTTTGCACCATGCGACACACAACCGACACACAACCGATGACTTGTTGCATCTTCCGCCAAATTCATCCCACATGGCGGTGTCAGTTTTGGTTAGGGCCGCCTTGTTATTTTATGCGGCACTGAGTTCATAATCTGAGAGAACAGTTGGTAAACATACATCTTGCTGGCTGGCTGGCAGGCTGGCCGCTTTTTTGTCTGCGACCTAGAACATGCATGAATTATGACGGAAAGTTGAAAGATTTGCATTTTTGTCCACCACTCATCATGTCCATGTGAAGATAGCAAAGAGATACACTGTACCATCAAAAGTATGGAAAATACTGGTGTATTTTACTGCATCCTAGTGTTTCGGTACTGGGGTGATTTTCTGGTGTGAAAAAATCCTGAAAAGAATGCAAAAAGTGACTTCATATATAAGCTTTTTTTGTGAGTTTTGTCTGACAGAAATAGACTTGTACCTCTGATAGCTAACACGGTAACAGGTGGACAATAAACAGGCAAAAACTAATTTCAAAACTATGTTGATGTGAAGACTCGTCATCAATAAATAATGTACCTAATGTTTCCCTGCTATTTGCTATTTTCCAGGTAACCAACGAATAACTTCGCCGATCGAAACCGTCACCACGGAAACCGCAGCAGCTTCTTACTGCTGACGCTGACGACGACGCAAGCAAGGGCCGCGGATCATTACCGGGCCTCTCGCAAAAACCCCAGAAACTGAAACCACTTGGGAAATCCCCACTTCTACCCGGCGAACGCTGAGCTGTCCCCACAGCTCACGCAAATACTGTGTATATGTTTACTGAAAACGGACAACTCGTAGACCGCGTTGCCATGGAAACCGTGGCGATGACGCCCGAGCAACTGAACTCTAACACGTCGAGTCCCACCCCGCCCCCACAGACAAATGGCGGGGACACGCTCTCATCAACACTCACCATACGCATGATCATGCAGGGAAAAGTCGGCCAAAAGGTATGAGAAGTTCAAATTTTAATCACTTTATGAAGATTCTTTTGTCTCTTTTGAAGTTCAATTTCTTGTCGAGCTGAGAGTGGTGCCAGTATTTCGTCAAACCGATGACTGGCTGATATTGTTAGACATACAAAAGTTGTATTGCATATTTTGTGGAATTTTGCAACATGAGAGACAAGCCATCAGTCTCATCAAAATAAATCACTTGGATTCAAAGTTTACTCCACTGAAAAAAATGTAAAATGTTGAACAAAATATTATAAAATGTTATAACATGCATAGTAGTCTCTTTAAATGTATTTCTGGTACAGTGGATCAGAAGTCATGTTGTACACACACTAATCTTACACGTACAATCATACATGTATACACCTAATACCTGTGTATCACAACAAATATAAGCATTATAATATGTCACAATAACGCCCTGTAGGGGTATTGTAATGCACCATTGACCCTATCCCTTCGCCTTAATGCTCGCCCCACCCACAGTAACGGTAACAGTAACTGACGATAATGGTAATGACTGGGAGGAAAGGCAGGCAGGCGACAACGGTTGGTTATATTTTCGCTGGGCGGGTGACCGGGGACACACGCGCGAGCTGTCTCCCTTCAAACGACCCACCGATAATTGCCTATAATTAGTCCCTGTGCAAGATGACACTAGCTTTGCTGACGTTGACCATACTTTGTGCACACCTACATTGTAGTCGTGTGTCTCGCCAATGGCCAGTGGCCACCCCTTGGGGTCTTTTCTTTGGGTGGGGGGCGGGGTCCTTAGTACCCATGTCAGTTTTAGCATTGGGGAGAGGAGGGACGGGAGGGGGGACTGGGCAATGGATAGGGTGGACAGTCGAATTACTCCGTTGGTTTTGTCCCATGGTATTCGTTCATTCATTCCCAGTTCTAGGCACATATTCTGGAATGAGTATGTATGAGTAAATTGCACCATATTGGGTGGGAAGTGTCGGTGTTGACGTATTGGTCTTCAAACATGTGTTGCAGTCTAAACAAGCTGCATAAAACATGAGAGAATGGCGAGAAGGCGCTGTCCATTTGAGTGCTGGACTGTAGTCTATTAGCCAGTTGTCACTGCAGGGGCCCGCTCTAATTGTACGCAAACGAGTGCACAGTCACTCTTCGTTGTTTAGATATTGAAGATGACGCCTCTTGACTTGAAATAGAAGCTGGGCGTAAGAAAAAATCTCGCTTCTCGCTTCGACATTTTTGTAACTTCTTAGACTTGTCTGTTTTCAAGTGGCACATTGCTTTGTTAGCTGTGTGAATGGACTGTTAGATGTTGAAATCGGAAATCTGTTTCGGTGTACTTATGATAAAAGTTCAAGGCTCCTGGGTGCCGTATGATGAGGTGTAACCTAGTCGATACTATGTAGATTTTAATGTGTCATGTCCTTAGTGAAAACATCAATTGATATTGTCCATAGCAGCTGTCATTTTGGTGAACAGCTGTCTATAGCGAATTGGAAACATTCGA
Source organism: Terebella lapidaria (assembly GCA_949152475.1). Lineage (NCBI taxonomy): Eukaryota > Metazoa > Annelida > Polychaeta > Terebellida > Terebellidae > Terebella > Terebella lapidaria. Next base: position 17,775,812 of record OX424567.1, read on the forward strand.
TCTGAAAAGTTTTTCACTTAGCTGAAATTCTTTGGTCCTATGGTTGTGACATTCTAAATTACAATTGAGATTTAGTCGGAAATATCAGAGGGAAACAAATGAAAATGATTTTACAAATCTATGATTTCAGTATTGGAATTCACATGTTTAGAAGTGAATAGTTTGAGAATGGCCACAATGACATGCCTGTGGTGAATAGCAAGATTGCTGGCGTTGAGTCATGATTCTTCCCTAACTATAACTTCTTTTCGGTCATTTCATTGCAGTATCGATGGAGCAATTGTATAAATAACCTCATGCACGGAGGTGGCGGCCAATATCTTACCCCCAACGTTGACGATTCGTTTGAGAATCTCAGACCCTGCCTAGGCTCGTCTTACTGGGGCATTGATCATAACAATAGCCTAAGGACCTCCTCATGCCCTAAGAGTTTAGTGCCGGAAATGAGGTGTGCAGAAACTTTTGCCCATTGCTGTAGTCACACTCACCGGTGACGTCTCACTCTCACCGTTTTGTCGGGGTGGAGTGGCGTTGAATGCCTCGTCCGTGATTTGACGACCATATTGATTCGACGTGCTTGCATTTGGAATCGCGCTGGCGAAAGTCGGGAGAACACCTGGTGGGCAACGTGTCCCTCATTGCTGGCTGCGCAGGCATCGCAATTGTAAACACGCTGATTTATTTCCAACATCATTAAGCGGTATTGATTTGTATGTGCGGTTCCACAGTTTTTTTCACCGCCATGGAGTGGATCTTGTTACACCTGAGTGTTGCCAAAACCCTATGCGTACGGAAACAAACTTTGGTTTTTCCGCATGCAGACAAACTTCTGCGATCGCTTTACCTCCGCCCCCCTCTCGTCTGACGAGCTCGCTGCTTCATGTTTCTGTAAATATCATATCCATTGAATTTCCATGGGGCTTGTGTTTTGGCTTTCCATAGCTATGCAGTCGTGCTATGGAAGGGATAAAGAGGCATTCTATTTGCTTGCGCTAGTTGACATTGAGTGAGATGTTTGCAAACCATAGCATTTCATCTAAACAGTTAGTCGTCGGAAATTAGACAGGGCACTCATAATATTTCTAGCGGGATGTGCTAGATCGCCAAGTGTGGTTGTAATCACAGAGTTCGATACTTGATGGTTTGTCGAGTGTGACCAATACAGGATATCAGAAATCGTGAGCTGAGGAGGCAATCATTCCTTCACTCTCAGGGGGTGTGGGGGGGGGGGGGGGGAGGGGATATTGTGAATATCTCATGGCACTTTGCTTCAGTAGAACTTTCTGCATCGTAGTTTCACAGTTTCAGAATGGTTTCTGATGGATCATGTTCACATCCTTGTTTGAGCTCCAATCACAGTATTACTCTACCAGTCCATAGAAATACTTTGCTATAATCATTATGCATTGACATTTCTTGTTCTAAATTTTGTCGTAAAAAAACATGTATCATTTGTATAGGATACCTGTTAATGATGCTACATGTTGCTTGCTAATCTCCAAACAATAGCGCCAAAATTTCTCATGTTTTCCCAACCAGACGTTCTGTATCTTCCTTGGGGGTCACTTCCTGGTTTTTGCCGCAACAAAAGTTACCATTCGCCTGTGGGAATCTTCGCCCCATTGTGGCAAGACATCTGTCCAAACAAAGGCGATCCTTTCAACGCAATCAACCGCCAAGCACCCATGACAAAATTGCCTAAATCTGTTTCCACGGAAACCCACCCAAACCTCGGTGAGACCGTTGATTCTGCTCTCAAGACCTTTCCATACACCGGGTGATTCTCAATCTCTTTCGAACGGCTAGCAGCCCAATGGCGGATTGTGAAACAGTTTTTGGCCGAGGCTCTCCCATGCTTTTGACAGTTTTCTGAGACAGTTTGTTTTTGGTGTCTTCTGGAATTGCATCAGCAGCCGCATCTGCTTTGCTGCAATTTCCACCCCCTCCCCCCCTCCCCTCCCACCTTACCATGCTTACTACTATTTATTTTATAAAAAAAGAGCATGATACTGGAAATCCAGTCATGAATTGTGAGCTATTGTTTGGGCATCAAGTTTCAGCCAGCGGTTTCACGTGATCCAGTAGGCGCCAGCTTTGCACCAGCTGAAATGTCAGTGCTCAGCGTATGGATACCTCCAACATTTCCATCTTTTCCGACTGAATATGTACTAGTATACTAGTATATAATGGGAACTATTCTGAAAGTGCTATTCCTCATTTTGTCATGAAAACTTCAAAATCTCAAACAGTCAATATAGTTTCTCTACCATCACATTTTGAACATGTTGAAATTGCTTTCAGCAAAGTAAATTAAACACTGAAAGTCCATCAATTTCGCTATTCTTAGGCCAGCCTAGATCGATGAAAGGTTGAGAAAGGTTCTTGAAATATTGCGGAATTTCTGACTTGACACGATAGAAAGTGGGAGACGCAAATAGCCGAAGGTTCGAGGCATTGGTCCGATGGTCAATTTCCTAGATTCCTCGCAGATGGTGAAACACAATGTAACCCACCCTTGACCTTATAACATTGAGTGGCCACTTGCTCCCAGTCGCTATGGTAACAGGCTCTCATCCCACCAAATTTCTTTGTATTGTGCTGGACCATCCAACTGTGAAATGTCACACATATAACCCCCCCCCCCCCCCCCCATCCCTATGTCGAATATTGTTTGTCCTTTGCCTGCTCAGTTTCCTAACACTTACACTGTCCACTCCAACCATTCACATATATACATATCTGGTCTAAGTGATTCTAACTGGTCGGAATCCCATCACTGTCGACCAAATGTGCGAAGAGAGTGGTACACATATATGGCTCTCAAGAGATGGAATTTGTGACATTTGCAGGCTTATTTTCTGCCAGAGAGATACAAAAAACAAAAAATTTGGAATTTTGAAAGAACAGAACTAAAATGAAGGCCTATATTCAGTGCATGTTCGCTTATCAGCATCTTATAAATAAAAGATGATTGTGTCAGATTATGGATTGTATGGATATAAATAAATGACTGCTGATATTTATAAATATGTAGTTGATGGCTTGCCCCTGGCAAGAATATGCCACCAATCTTTTATTGCCACATTATCATTAGCAATTGATTAAGAAACAATACCACCTGATAAAATTTCTCTCTCACCTGAAGCCTATAACTGTCACATAATCATCAAGGGTTTATAGATAGAGATTTATCCTGGGGGTAGGGAGGGAGGGGGGGGGGGATAAAGTAGTTAATGATTTCTCAGAGCAATCAACTGATCATCAACTTAGCATTATAGTCATTTCTGACAGAGCAGTGATTACTCCTACCCCTGGGGATAAGGACCATGGCCACTTGGGATTATTGATGGCCTATCATAACCAGTTGCATTGTGGGATAGAGCCCTGGGCGGATGATGCCCCCAGTAATAATTAGTGCATATTCAGTGAACAAGGGGGGTTCATGAGTGGGGGAATTCCTGCATTTGCCTGTCAAATTCTAGCTGGTAGGTGATCAGCAAACTTGACATGTAGTGTCAGAATTGTGGCAGGTTTTTTCCCCAGGATGTATGATGTTGGCCTTGCTGGATGTTACCATGGGCTATCTTTGGGCGGCCGGGTATGGTACCATGAGGTATCTATAGTAGGAATTGAGCAAGATCAGGGTTATGTCTGTGATATTTGGCCTAGAATATATAGAGTTCCTTGACCTGGCAATTTGAAAATATTTCCAGAACTCCTATCAGGTGAAATATATTGGGGTTGTCCCATAAAGCACATGTACTAGCATAGGGTTTCATCAGGACTATACTTGTAGAGGCTATAAGTATTTCGACCAGCGAAAGTGTTGCAGTGCAGGGTCCGGGTGCGAATCCGGAAGTCATTTCTCCAGAAAATGTTGGGGCATTGACCTCCCAACAAAAAGTAAGCCACGCACAGCATAAAAATATGCATGCAGGACCATGGATGGCTGAAAATCTATTATGGGGGGGGGGGGGGGGGGGAGTATCGAGGAAAAAAATGCGGAAGAGACTTGTGGAATGTCATGAGAGTTGTTTACAGTGGTTGCCAGTGGTGGTTTCAGGAAAGGATTAGTTATTAAAATACCACTTTTGCTTCATGACAGGTCAGAGAAAGACACAAAACAGGCGGTCATGCCGTTAAAATCCCTGGAGCACACCATAATGGCCCATCTATAGACCCTGGGTTCATCCTCCCTTCCCCCTTCCCTTCTCACCCTCCAAAGCAAAAAAAAGCTGAGAGAAAAAAAAATTGTTGGCCTGGAAAAGGAAAAAAAAATATATTGCTCAGGTGTTGGCGAGTGTGTGAGCACTCTACTGTGCAAGGTGAAAATAGACACCAAGCGAGCTTCCTCAACTTTTTTTTCTTTCATTTTATGCTCAAGCAATACAAGTATGGCGCAGTTCAAGTACGTTTTTTTCCCGACACCTGGCGAAGGGTGCTAGGCCCAGCCAGCGTTTTCCTGTGGCGTCCAATCAGAAACAGACAGATAAATCGCCGCGCTGAAAGTAACACCTGTAGCGGCGATCCATGCGGGCGGGCATTGCCACCAACTCAACCATTTCCCCCCCACCCCCAACAAAATTATTACTTTGCCCTGTGCATGTATTTCTTGTACATGTACACGGATACAGTTGCACAACGCATAATATATATGTACAACACCTGGATCACAGATCATGCGTCTCAAAAAAAATTATTGCCAGTTATTCCCCAGCTCATTGGCTTCTTTCCAGTAGATGGATAAAATTTTTATTGAACTGGAAAAATTGTTTTCAAGAAGACGAAAAAAAAGAAACTGCCGAACATAACAAATTGGTAGGGAAGGTAGACAGATAGGGGCTTGGACAAAAATACAAGAAACAGGGAGAGAAAATTCTGTTGCACCAAGTGCACATCAATAAATTCGGATGCCACTGTCCATTTGCATCGTACCTGGGGATGAGTTCTGCTGGCTGTATCTTGATTAGTTTCCAATGGCAAAGTGAAAAAATAATAATTAACAGATCATTTTGTTAACGTCTTTTAATGATGTGCATTTCAAATTTTCACCAGTTGCGGGCATATAATGTTATCATGATTATGCATATCATATCATGAATATGCATCGGGCTATTATACAAAGATATATACGAGAATATCAAATCGTAGAGAAGTTGTTCTGGAGTTTCAGATGTGAAAATGGTTCACAACTTGGAAAACAACTGGGTTCAGTATTTCTGTTTTCCCCTGAAAAAAAATATCGGTGTTGCTTGAAGGAGCGTGATTCGCTTGAGCACCTCTATTTCCAACATTCCAACAGGGAAAAAGTATGGCATTAACTTGTCAATTAGACGCAAATGAGCCAATTAAAACTAGTATTACCAGTCCGGTGAAAATAAGGTTTCATTTCATTATGTCCTACAATATGTACAGTATGTGCATCTCGCTGAAACTATTTCAACATGGTAAAAAACATCAGAAATAACAGGCAAAAGTCCACCAACCGTTTTGATAAAGTACAATCAAGGAATGCTTTGGAAAGCACCATGCATTATTATAACATGATGTAAGTTTTGTTAGTCACGTCATTCGATTTTGAAAGAATGAAAAAAAAGAAAAATTAAATGATCTATCTTGTCTCGGCTCATTCAATACCAATTCTAATTAATTAGTTCTGTCAAAAGACATAGTATTGTATGTTGTACTGTATAATAATACGCTGCACATCAGTGATCAAATTAATTAGTAGACATGTATTTGCTTTTAAATACATGTTCTTTGGAACTTAGCCTTTGCCAGCAAAGACTCTGATGATGCTTCAAGGATGACCATGAGATCTTCTGTGTTTTTTGCGTCCTGCAATAAAGCCAGACACTCATTTGATCCTAATGTTTCATTTGAGCAGGATGATGTGTAGACATCACGCAAACCTTGCTCATAATAGCTTGTACGCTGTGTAATACGAAAATCACAGAATATCTCGTTCCTATAAATAAAATGATGTCTACATTTGTGTAGGGATGATATCGTGCTTGTTTTTTCATCGGCATTGATCGGCAATTGAGGGATGGACGATTGTTATTGTATGGGACACTTTGCCTCCCGATAATTGCAGGGCATGGGAAGGCTTTGTGATTGCTCGCTTTATCCATAGTATGGGAGTTATGGGATCTGAGTCTATTGTCTTTCTCTGCAGGGTGGGGGGGGGGGCAGTATCAGGGTTAATGGGGGGGGGGGGGGGGGCTTATACCGGAAAGGATCTCATACAAATTCTTCATCAGTACTGGGCCCAAATTATCAGTGGCATGCAATTGTGATGTTTCGGGGTAACACACACATAAAATTCAGATAAAATACCACATTTGCTACCACCCCGAGGCACTGTCAGGTCAAAGTCCTCCTGGATTATTCATAGGAAATGCCACCAAAACGCCAGGAGTTTGCACCCAGATACACCCCTGTAACACATCGGGACATTTTGCAGTAACACGCATGTCATAGGCACTTGGCATTTGTTCATGGATAATTCCCTGTTGTGGGATTCAGGCAATGGTTATACATGTTTATTGAATGAGTAGGGCTGGGAATCAAATGCACATTTACTTCATGAATGAATAGGAAGAAATGAAACACAAATGATTGTGTACTCATATACTTATGTAGTTTGTACCGGTATGTATTGAAAGTTAGGTATTTTATAAGTTACATAGAATGATAACTAAGAATTATAACTAGATCTAGAAGTAAGAAAAACAGATGGCAAAGTGATAAATACTTATAGATTTTCATTGTGCAGAGTGATATATTTTAATAGCAGTTTTTGACTCAGAATCTTGAAAAAATCATTGCTCAATATTTGGAAACTGACAATGTGTAAATGAACAATCTGATGAGGATTTCGGTGAAGTTGTTACCTAAAAGTGTAACATTTTCCGAGCCAGTAAGGCTTGATCAGCTTGAGTGCCGCAGTCAGCATCATTAGTGTCCCACAATCCTCCTTTGTCAGTTGGAAGGACGAATTTAAGGTATTTTCGGGACAGTTTGGGATGAGCACCGGTCATTGTCAGACTTCTAAGTCTGGTGTTGTCGTCGGGGATAGCATTTATACGACTGCGCATTTCTAGGTTTTCCCCGTGGCCTTGCAACTGGGAGAAGAACGCACGCAACTTGAGTAATGACTTCGCGAGTTCGTCTTGCTGTCGTTATTTAAGGAAATATCATCCCGGAAATGTCAACGGTTTGAGACAGTAGAGATGGGGTGGTAAGTCTTCGGGAGGGAAAAAAAAACTCGACCGCCCTGGAAAAATGTCATCGGAACTGCGCATAACAAAGTGTAAAAGCATGACTCCACAATGTATCTGCAATAGACTAGAGAAGCATTTCATGTTACTAAGGGACCAGGCATCATTACCCTGAGTGCATAGCAACGGATTCGCCCCAACAAATAGGATTTACCCCGCCTAAAGGTCAAACCCATAGCAACAGTCGGGAAAATTGTTCTGCCTTTTTCCCCTGGAGCGAACATCGCAACTTGAAGATGTCGCTCTTTCTCAACGGTGATCTTCAGATTTCGAGTAACATCGACTTTTCGCTATAATCATTTACACGCAGTCAACCAACTTAGTAAGACTTGAGAAATCTATTTCCAAGTTGTTCCATGTCTGTCTTGAGCTGGATTTGATGGCATGCCATCAGACTGGTAGGAGGCCAAATTGGCCAAATTAATGGGCATGAAACGTCCATTATCAAATCAAGGTAGACTGCCATTAAATAAATATAGAGTGTATGGAGAGATACTTCGTCTTGCTGACCATGGCATTTTTAGGGTGAATCCCTGTAGTTTTTGGCATATTTTGCATTCATGAACAGGTTGGTAAAAAATTTATTGAGGAACTTCGTGCAGAATATAGCAGGAAAAATATTCTTTTTGTGATACATGATCCGTATTTTGTTTATTTGTGAAACTTTACACCAAATGCCTGTTTATCAATGGGAATGTTAGAAACGGTGGGATTTAATATCACATTGATTTTTGCCCATTGTTCATCAGCTTTATATAATGTTTCGAGCTCAAAAATTGTAAAATTCCACACCGTTCTTATTGATCAAGTTTTGTAGAATTTGTTATTTTGCCACATATGTAACAAAATGATTTGCTACATATTTATCACAATTTTGACAAACGTTGGAATTCCGAGTATTGATTTTCCATTTGTATACTTCGCTTGCAATCGGCTATTTTTGGCAGATTTTTCAATGATCAGGGCAGGTGATTTATTTTATGAAACTGAAATGCAAACGTTGGTGCCCTTTCCTCTATAAACATGATATATAAACACATGTACATGCATATAACACAGGAATGTAAAGTCCTGTTTACTAAAATTAAATATACTAAATAAACCAAACAAACTATAAACTAAAAAAAACTGAAATATCACAGATTGAACACAGAATTTTCCCACAATGATATGAGAACATTTTACGCCACTGTTGACATCACACATTTTACTCATGTTTACGTTTTCAAAGTCCACACTCGCACCAGATATACCCCGCTTGATGGCTTGTTTTCATATCAAATATTTCTAGTGTTATCAAAATATGGAGCACATGTTTTTTGCCGATTGCGAATTCCATCCTCGTGGAGTAATATTCGTTTCGCCACCCGATACTCTCAGCTCGACAATCAATACTTGTGAAAAATGAGAAAATTCAAATTTCTAATCAATGTATTGATGTATTGAACAAAAGCTGACTATTGATTATTGCCGATAAAACATAACTGATCGTGATGTTTGTTTTGTTTATTTTTTCAGGAGGCAGGCAGCATCATAGGAAAGGTGAGTTTAAATCCGAGTTGCTAAATTTATCGTATTGTCTGAAAATTCAACTCGTTGAGCACATTTTATGATTTAATTTTGAAAAATACCATACCATTGATAACAAGAGAACATTGTCTTTTTTCTCGATTTTTGCAGAAAGGAGACAATGTAAAGAAATTCAGAGAAGATGTGAGTATTCAATATAAATTTCGATATCAACTTGTACCGATTACATTTCAAGTTCACATAATGATTCAACTAACTCTCCCTAGTAACAAACATGGCAGATTACTTGTATATTAATTAGGACAATCAGGTTAATTAGTGCAACAACCATGAAAACATAGCGATCTATGTGCACTACATGACCTACAGAAATTAATAAATGATGACGATTTTTGTGGCATAGTATGATGTTTAGAATGCTTACTAGCTATATGTCTGTAAAAATGAAAGCATATGCACTCAAATTTGTGTGCTATTTTTCCGAGCTAAACATAGATTTAGAGATATCGATTCACAACATATACGATGATATAATGTTATAGTAATTGAGGCGAACCAACGCAAATTCTGTAGAGACATTAGGGAAGGGGGAATGCTTTGAAAATAATAAGTCCCCTCTCGACCTCCCTCCCCCCACACCCCAGTACATTAAATAAGATTACTGATTGGCTTCATTACCAGGGTTACCTGTATCCACGGCAACCAAACAATACAGTTACATGTACCTGGGGTGTCTGGCTATGTGTCGTGAGAGAGTGAGATCGGAAATTGGGGTGAGAGGGGTGGGTGGTAGGGTCTGTCGGTAAGGACTATCACGAACATGGCAGTAACAATAGTGTAGAGCGTGTACTGGAAGAATAGAATATAACGTCATTATCCCAGCATCTATCTCGAGATTCTATTTCCTACATGTAAATACATGTTCTGCGAAGCTTTTATGCATGTTATATGTATGACAAGCTGAAAACATTCTCAATGCATATATATTTGGGAAATATTGTTGATAATATTATCCTTCATTAAAGGGTATAGATCCAATAACTATTTGATTAACATCTTTTCACAACTTCAATGAAATGTTTGATGGTCACGTTAACCAGTTAGCAAAATGCAACTTGTGGCCGAAATTAATACTCCACGTGCTTTCCGCTTGTGAATAGGCTGTCATCTATACTCCAGTGTAGCGCTTAAGTAGAGAAATATTAGCCAATAACGGTGACTCAAGGAGACCACAATGTTCTCCCTGCTGTGAACAAGGCTCGACAATTGGATTATCGTCCAACCTTTTGCAATTCCGTTATCCGTCGCATCGTGGCTTTCTTGATGGCAATTCGCCTTGTAATTTAATGACAAGGGCAGTGGGGATGAAATCTTGAGAGCTACATGTACATATATGGGAGTATTGGTGTGTGGGGTGGTAAAAAAAAACCGGCAGGCAGGTGGCAAAATGCTCAAAGGAATTTAACCTGATTTAGACAGTGGGGATAGGACATGCATTTCATGGTAATTTGCCGATGTATTGGGAGCTTTGAAGGTCGGAATTGGTAAATATGAGATGGGTAATATCCTGTGACAGGGGGGCATTAAACATGTTAAAGGCTAAGAGGTGGACATAGGGCCTGTATTGTCCAGTTAATTGTATGGGAGTGGGGGTGGGGGGGGGGGGGGGGCATATGAAAGATAATTTCAAGACATGACCAGATACGTTGTAATAGTTGGTCATTCTTCTAGTTGCTTCGTCAACTTCATAAGTATCAGATCCAGTTGATTTTTTTTCTACCAAATTTAGGTACACATATCAGCATCAATTCATGGTACATTTATGAGTATAAATATACAGGTTTATTAATCGAAATGTATTGATAAAACAGTGCACAAATAACGTGATAACACATCATTATGTATTTGCATATTTTCACTGCCTCAGCTGTCAAACGAGATTGTTGGAGTTTAGGTAGAATACCACTTCGTAAATACAAATTCACACTATACATATGATACATGTGTAGTTGCAGCATTCGCCCCTAGCCTCATAACTCAATAACTGGCTGCTCCCTTTGCGGGTTGCTTGGCAACAGCTCAAAAGCGCATAAAGATAGCTAAGATGGGAACCTGTTGGACACGGCTATATAGGGAATATACATCCCTCAGCTTGGGCTGTAAGGGGCTCAATATGTAATATCTCAAGGGGGTATTGGGGAATTGGGTTTTATGTGTTTGGGGGCATGTGGCTACATCTGTTTATCTGTACGATGTTTCTAATATCTTATATACATGTACCGCCTGGTGTTGGATAGCCATGGATAAAACATCGCTCAATGTTCAATAAATGTGATAACAAATTTTACACTTTTGGTGTAATGCTAACCAGGGTGCAAGTTTGGACAATGTTAAGTATGTACTAGTATCATTGAGTAAATTTTTAAAATGCAAAACTTGTTTTCTCATTTCCAGAGTGGTGCCAAAATAAACATTTCCGACGCGTCATGTCCAGAACGTATCGTCACGGTTACAGGAACGACAGACCAAATCTACAAAGCCTTCACAATGATCTGTCGGAAATTCGAAGAGGTTTGTCCAAAAACAATTGAAGGGAAATGAAAATGTCGGAAATGTGACAGAGAATCTGCAATGAAATTTTGCAAAGGGCAGAAACTAACCATAAACTGGTAACCTAATTCGTGAAAATCTCGATGAATCAACCAAAATTTTCCCAAGACAAGTATCGAGGTGACTAAATTTATGATTTTGTTGGATTTTCTTAATATAATATGATATAATCATTCAATTGTTCAAATTTTAATAAATTTTTTTAATACTTTGTCTCTGTAGGTGCGTTTACAAGAAGTACAGCTGACCAATCAGGGTAACTCAAGCACGCCGCTGCCGCGTCCGCCAGTGACGATTCGACTGATCGTCCCCGCCAGCCAGTGTGGGTCACTCATCGGCAAAGGCGGCTCAAAGATCAAGGAAATCAGAGAGGTCAGAACAGCGATCATAAATTGTTTATCGTCAGTAGTAAATTGAAAGTTTTTTTATTGACTTTTTCGTTACATTTTACAAGGAAGGTTTTTTTTCCAAATTGGAAATGAAAATTGTGGTGATAAAAAATAGTGGGATTGGAGTAGGTCGGACTGTATTAAATATACATTGTACATTTCAAAACCAACGAATGCTTAAAAAGGGATGACTGGGAAAAAGCCTATGAATTTATATAATATATGATAACTTCAAAATTAATGCCAATAAATGTCATGTAGCGAAAGTCATTTGCTGCTCTCTGCGTCAAAGTGCAAAAGCTCAAAAAAAATTACGGAACATGAACACGCAACCGTTCATTTGACATTTCCTGCCGTTAGACTGCGTAATGTTGACATTTGTCACGTAAATAACGTCCACCCTCGACAAAAACCCACCGAGGTTCTGCCCATCGCAACCCGCCAACAGTTCCAGCCACATCAAGCCAGTTTTAGACACATCAAGCCCTCACTTGATTAAGTCGCGGGATTAACTGTTTCCCGTGCGAACACTGCCGTAGTCCGCGCACGTCTGCACCCTCCGTTGTCGATACATTTGTTCCCTTGGCTACCGTCCGCGAACATTTGTAGCTTCGTCATGCGCTGTTACCATTGAGTGTTAGACATTTGGAGCTTCCCACTTGGACAACGATGCCCTTGGGATTGTACATTTGCTGCTACTTTTTGAATGGGGATACGTCAGTCAGATCACCGACTCTATTTCCATCTCCCGATCCTTTGGGGTGCGATCGCTCGGTGCATGGAAATATTTGGAAATCGCCCTTGGACGGAAGTCAAACCATCCTGCAGTCGAAATTTGCAAACTCATGAATTCACTTGAGCATCCTCGCTCCACTGGTCACCTGACCTTCGGAAAGTTGACGGATTGCTTCCTCCCAGCGGGCACATGTTTCTAGTGGAGGGAGATCGGGAGGGTTTTGACGTCAGGTGGTTTGCGTCCCGTCCTCCATCTATGTCCCCAAGAGCCCAGAGCCTTGTGGGAATATATAACCGAGCGGATTAGCTCCGAGCTCACATCCCTATTGCTGTTGAACATCCGCTGATCAAAAATGGGATGTAGGGCTGTAAGGGGGGAAGGGGGGGGTGTCTATCTGCCATCCATACATACAGGTGTAGAGACACGATGCTGATGCCCTGTTCCCATGGCGTCTAGCCAACTCACGAAGACAGTCTCCGTAATAAAACACCCGCTGGACGCTGGGTACCCGGCCACTTTTACGACACAAAATTCCGCAACATCAAAGTATTTCCTCATTTCCCCTCTGCCTGTGGCCGAGATTCCGTTCATTTGGTTCGACTGTCACAGTTGATTGCACATGGGAGGAAGTAGCAGCTCTGTTTGGGTGGTCGTTAACTTCGGCAGCAATGACTTTTCGTGGGGGAGGGTGGGGAGTTGGAGGCAAAGCTCCGGTGCCACTTTTGGACACCCAGGGGGCAGGATGATTGAATTCCCTGGCCCGGTCTGATGAGGTGCTTCTGTTGCCATGACGTCAGGACGGGGTCAGAGGTCATCAAAGCTGGGAGGGATAGACACGTTGGAGGGTGTGGAAGTGTGCGCGGGGACAAAACTTGACAGAACGCTTGCCATAAATAGACGTGCAAATTGGAACTTTCCTCCTTGAAAACATGTAGTAAGTGACTGTCGGGGAAACAAAAATTTTCACCTTGAAGTGATGCATTAGCATGCTGTAAACACGCTGTATTCAGTACATCTTTGTCTATTTTGACCATGTTGGTATGGAGGAACTTGAAATCAAAAGAGAGTCTGGTATCATGAAGATTAAAAACATCTCAAATAATGATTTATTGTTGCATATTTGATGACCTGATTATTTGGTCAATCATTGATTATATTCATATACTTTTGTTACATCATTAAATCCGTCAAAGTAGTCATAAGTTTGTTGAAACGATTGCATAAATCCAGGTCGTTTGTTTGTGGTCTACTGTACTGCGATGCTGACTTCATTCCGAAGTTACGTAAATCAACATCGTGAGTCATAAAAGTCGAATATATCAGAGTTATTTGCTTTGGTTACACTTCAAAACCTGAAGGCAAACAGACCACCAGCAACTTTACACCTGCAGTCCGTATTTTACCGGTGCCCCAGATAGTTTGTTTATAAAATCTGGGCTGTGTTTCTGGGGGGAAGGCAGGTATTTATGTAAAACCTGCTTGAATCGTGTGAACAGATTACTGGCCAACGCATAGCCACGAACATAGAACTAGGCGTTCTCGAGTTTTTCACAACAAAATTCTCGGAGATATCGGCAAAAGGAAGATTTGAGGCAAGCAGCAGGGGTCTTGGGCAATATTTTTTCTGCACTTGTTTTCCGCCGTTTGCTATGATCATCCCCGCTGCAATCGCAGAGACTTTGTAATTGAAATCAGCATCTTATCACTGTGTTATAATCCAGGCACAAATATTTTTCAACTGATCAGTTTCCCCCTGTTGTGCTTAGATTACGATGCGATGAACTTATTCAGTGACCTTTCAAGGTATCGCAGTGAAAGCCAGGCAACGTTCAGTGCAAATCTTGTTCTGCACCATAAAAATTTTATATGAACGCATAACGTGCAATCAATTTTTGACAGATATAAACAGTAGCTGGGTTTGATATCACTTCCCTGTGTGTCATAGATTACATTTCTTTTCACACGCGCCTCGTTTGAAGTGTGCAGCTAAGTTTATCTGGTGTAAAATGCAACCCTTCGATAAATCTCCTAAAATCGGTACATAATTATTATAAGATGACAAATGTATCCATTAAATATATTCATGATGAAATAAACTTCAAGTTTGTCCCATAAAAACATCACTACTATCATAGTTATCGGTACAATCTACAGCTTAGAATTAAACTCACTCAACCAAATCTTGCTTTGTCATTTATATACATGCAGATAGAATTTCCCAATATGATATATGGTATCGTTTCATATTCTTCCAGATAACGGGTTCGTCCATTCAGGTTGCCAGTGAAATGTTGCCAAACTCGACAGAACGAGCGGTCACAGTGAGCGGATCGGCGGAATCTATCACAAAATGCATATACCACATATGCTGTGTTATGATTGAGGTGAGCATAGTAACATATCATGTGTTTCAATTCCCTTCTTAAAAACACTGGTAGTAGCAATAGATGTAAACTTGTTTTTCATCATTTAATACCCTTGCCAGTTCGTGGTGTATATATACTAGTATTATATAACAGCATTCCATTCATATTGTATGTACACAAGTTTTATTATGATTTCATCTCATATCGTAGATATTATAAGATATTGAATGTTGTCTAATGTATTGATTATAGAAAGTGACTGCCCCATTGCTCATCATGTTATCATTCATCAACAATAACATTAGTTTGGAAATTTTCTTTTGACATTACCATATGCATCTTTAAGACATCAACCCTTTACCCCCAATCCACTGCTGAAAAAAATAGTAAACAGTAAATAGAGAAATGAAAAAAAATTAGAAAATGTCGCCCAACAATAAATTGTTTACTTTATGCGGAGATCAATATTAGAAAATTGCCTGCAGTTGGAACTCTCTCGCAACTGCTTATATCCAATTTAATTATACGCAGTTCATCGAGGTCATTTCTCTACTGTCATGGCAGATTATGTTGTTTGCTGTAAATATTGAAAGACATTTAATTTAGTTGCGCTTTTTTGCCTGGGCAAAATCGTAAATTACTTTGAAGAAAATCAGTGCCTTTGATCAGCGGATGATGGATAGTTTTTGCGGTTTACATGAACTGAAGTTTTACCGCTCATTGGTGTTCCCGATCTAGATTTTATATATTTGTTCCATCAGTTGAAATTTAGTATGTTCAAAGTCTATCCGAAAGTACAGCTGTAATTAGGGAAAAAAATATAACAAAGACTCTCATCCTAAATCAGCATCGAAATATAGCATTAAGTTTGCAGTGAGGTTCAATCAGTTGAGTTACTTATATAGCGATATGAAATATATCTATCAATCGGGAAAAATATATGGAGAGGAAAGAAATAACCACTAACTGCTTGCAATATAAGTGGCTTTCTGTAGAAACCTGTCGTCAAAACGGATTAATGCTAAAGTAGTACTTGAACCCTCAAATTGTCTCCCTTACCCCCTGCCGCCCCCCTCCCCCCCAGCTCTCAGCCACTATACTCACATTCTAAGAAGCTTTGTAGTATCCATCCAGCTGTCATGAACAGCTGTTCAGCTGTGCTCAGCTGTCAGCTGCATTACCTCCCCCACCCACACCCTCTGCCCTCTCAACTGATTCTTTCAGCAGAAAATGAGCTAGGTGAAGCTATCATATAGATCTACTGAGAAAAAATATTTTAAACATCAAACAACTCCTTCCATGTAATAAATATTGACGTATCATTAAATTTAGGAATTGAAATGCACATATGAAACACTAATGATTTTATTCGGAAGCTGTGAAAGTGATTGGCAAAATTCAGAAATTACAAATAATATCAAAGGTTTTCCTTATCAAAATTCAATACCGATATATCGGAAAATCCCATATAAATTTTTGCACAAAAAATTTGATAAAATATTTATATAAATCTTTTATGTTGCTTTGATCACTTTTTCTGTGACGCTCAATATTTAATATTTTTTTGCCCCTTTTCTGTACTTGTACAAACAATGATTTTAGATGTCGCGATAAAAGTACAGAAGCAATGTTTGATAATGATACAACCTGTCTTTTTTCCATCCCGTTTAGTGGTTTTGTAATGCGGTTCCCTTCCTTGCGTCCTAGATGGCAGATATCGTCTTCGCAAATCCACCTCAACCGTTAGTTGTCTGTCAGCGCTGTCGTCTCCATAGCAACTGACTGTAACCCTGCGTATTGTGGCACAATGCACGGTTTTTTCATCTCTTCTACCCCCCACACACCCCCCTTATGATTGGCTATATACATATATTATATATTTTATAATTGTGTGAATGTACGATATTTGTGCATATTGGCTATCCCCCTCAACCAAAATTTATTTATGATTTTTTTTCGTACCTGTAGCTCGCCCTCTACTCGCTATAAAGACCTTCAACATTTAATTAAAACAATCATTATGAAAAGAAAATGAGAGAAAAAATCAAAAGAAGGGAGAAAAATTAGTCAGTATTCGTGATATTTATCAAGCTGACTCGATGTGCATTGGGCGGCCACTAATACCGCGTTCCTGTTTGTGTTCTTTTTCAGCCGTTGGCGAGGCCTCCCACAGCCACTGTTACCATGACAACTGTCCCCACCTCCCTTTCACCTGCTCATTCCCTTCCGACCCCCCTCGTAGCTCCCCCTACTGGCTGCAACGCTTACTATTCCCCCACCTCTCCGTTGTGTCGCATCATCGTGTGTGTTTGCTGTACTTCCACAACCAGCAGTCGTAGTATCATGTCGTTCGTCATCGTCGTCGCTATGGTTACTATATGCACTGCCTGCCTGGTGCTCAAAACCTTCCTCTATAATCTCCTAAAGATGGCTTCCTTTTGCTCCAGTCCCCACCCAAAGGTGCCACCATCCCCTACCGTCCAAAACCTGCCCTGCCTCCAGTATTGTTTGCCGGGACGCAAGCCTACGCCGTGCAGGGCCAGTACGCCATCCCACACCAGGCTGATGTAAGTAACTATGGCAACCTGGGGAAGTGTGGAAGTTGGGGGTCAGGATCAGTAGTAACCATGGCAACCTGGGGAAGTGGAGGGGGGGGGGGATCAGGGTATGTACGCCATCCCTCACCATGCTGATTTAAGTAACTATGGCAACCGGGGAAAGTGGGGGGTGGGGGGGTGTCAGGGCCAGTACACCATCCCTTATCAGGCTGATGTAAGTAACCATGGCAACCTGGGGAAATGTGGAGATTGGGGGGGGGGGGGTTTAGGATCAGTGGTAGCCATGGCAATGTGGGGAAGTGTGTGTCTGTGTGCGAGGATGGGGTCAGGACTAGTACACCATCCCACATCAGGGTGATGTAAGTAATAACCATGACAACCTAGGAAAATCAAGGAGCAGGGGGAGGTATTAAAACTATAAGCATGATAAGTAATAATGACACTATTGCAATACTTCTACATGTACATTGGACTTTGGAATAGAAAATAGGCATGGTGATGGTCCATCTTTGGATGAGGTAATGGATGGATTATCATAGCCTATGGGCGGCAATTTAGTCAGTTATACATGTTATATTTTAAGGGTTGCAATCAATGAATCAAATTATATCAGTAATGAAGGCCGAACTTTCTTTTTCAGCCGCGGGGATCCATGGTACAGTTCACAACAGCGAATCCAGCCATAGCTCAACCACATCCTCCTCACCAGGTATGGAAGGCCGCGCTTCACAAAACTCAATACCGAATATATCCCAAGAAATATCTCGAAGTGCATTATGGTATTGAGTGTTGCATTTCTCGAAATTTGTAAATTAAATCTGTTTCCTTTTTTTCTCGCCCCAGCCACAACAACAGAAGTTGGCTAGCATAGGAACGCTACAGCCAGGGTTGCTAGGGCAACCGATCCCTATGATGGGAGCACACCCTCTCATTCCTGGTAGGTAACCATGACAATATCACTGGAAATCACATGAAACAATGAGTATTGTTACTAGCTTTACTGTAAAATTATTTGATATTCAAGTCACCATGTTGATACAGTTCTGATCAGACCAAACAAAAGTGTGTTTGTTCGTGAATCTATTTAAATTACCATACTAGTATTACCAAATTATTATATTTCAAAATATAACTCAAATTATAAAAAGGAAATGAACTGTTCAATTCTTCTTCAACAATATGCTTAATACTAAGTATTAGAAAAAATAGTAACAAAATAAATAAATACTAGATAATGAATTATAATGATAAGAATATCATGTCCATATTCATGTAATGAAAGAAATTAATATTACTTATGAAATTCATTCTATCACAGCGGCAGTACCTGGTACGGCAGGTATGGCGATGTCCCCCTCCCCTTACCCCCGCCCTACCCTCGCCACCCCCCAGCCCGGCGCCACCTCCCCCCACCAACACCAGCAGGCCCACGAGATGACCATCCCGAACGACCTGATCGGCTGCATCATCGGGCGAGGCGGGTCCAAGATCAACGAAATCAGGTACGGCAAGGGCTCGGTTGTGACGTTAGTTGGGTATATGTATATGAGAGTTTTGAGACAATTTTGGCTGTTTTAGGTTGCGTTTTGGCTCATATGTTCATATGGCCCAATTTTGGAAGATTTGAAGTGTGATTTGAATTCCATGCAGTAGATAAGATCATATTATCCCGTCGTTATTGCTTGTACTGAATAGCTGGACGGAGAAATTAGACTAAAATGAAAACTGCTGTAAAACAAGTATTGAGGGATTATTAGTTTGGTGAAAATCAGAGATATTGATGTAATTTATTGGTTGATGAGCGCAATACACATGTACAATGTAGATTCACTACAAATAAATTCCTGCCTTTCCAGTAACAGGAAAACATACATGTACTTGATCACATTACTGTTAACAAATGGGATATCTATTAATGGAGATAGCCAATAATGCGGTAACGTGGTAACATGACGGTTATTCCAATGCATTGTGGGTAATATCCATCGCACGGCTTTGAATTGACTTAATGGAGATGGAATTCGAAGCGAGTAGACTTGACAGGACAGCTCATTAAATATGAATTAATATCATGTTGGGGACGTTTCAAACAAGGGCGAAATCATTATGCAGTAAATACATGTATGGATGGTAGCATTGGCAGCTTGGAATGTGATTGAGTTTTGAATATCAGCCCATCAAAATATCGTGTCATAATGGGTATGATGGGATATCAGAGCGTTTGCTGTCGGCATGGCGATGGATTTATACACTGGTTTTATTACATGCTTCCATGGTTTTTTTTTTCCACATTGCACATGTAAATGAATAGCTGTTGAGTTGCTATCTATTAATATTATATTTCTGCTCATCGATATCTTTCTAAAAGGTACATTAATGTCGATAATATATGAGTGTATTTGTGATGTATATCACCATATATAAACCATTGTATTATAATGAAATTTTCGTAACACTAATTGCCAAAATCAAACTTGTCACCTCAGGAATTCAACAGAGGTTATTCTGAATTTATTTTTTATAAATATGAAAATTTATAACATGGCTGAAAATATCGAAAAAAATGTATCCTTCAACATAATTATAAAAATCAGTACTTTCAATTCCGCAGACAACTCTCGGGGGCAGTGATCAAAATCGCCAACGTCGAAGATGGTTCGGCGGACAGGAAAGTGACGATTACGGGGACACCCGAGTCCATCAACGCTGCTCAGTACCTGATCAATGCTAGGTGAGCTTTTATCCGTCGATGGTCACTTAATCCCCCATATACCTAAACACCCTTTACACCTGTCTATGTTCCCCCCTTTTGTGGCGTTTGTTCTGTCCGAATTCCATTTCCAGTGACCGTGGCTTTTTGGTGAGGTAAGGTAGTGATGTATGTATATAGGTTACCACGGCAACAGGAGGAGTGGCTACGGAGCAACTTGGATGAAGAGGAGTTGATGAATTGGAAGATTGAAGATGAGATAGATTAATGGAAATGACTTCGTTTTGAATATTCGAAAATTTTGATATGTAATTTCCCCTTGTAAGGCTGGAACTTAGCTTTTGTTTTGTGAAGTTTTGTGAATATTGTATGTATGTTGACAATCAATGATCTCTTTAGCTTGTTAAATTTAGAGCATTCAATTGTTGGTTAACATATCGCTGATAAAATGTCACTTTGCGCAAATTGTATCATAGATATTTAATGAAAAACATGTGTTGACAACAAATATCGTAAATATCTGAAATTCATTTTGTATAACCCAAAGTTGTGTGTACAAAATTCTCATTTATTTTTGTGAAGGCTCATGTTTTGTAAAGTTCCGACTGTGTACAGAAATAATAGTATGAACTTTGAGTTGTATAATTGGAAAAATATATGAAAACATGCTTGAAAACAAGAGCCTATTTTACGTGATTATATTTCTTGGTGTCATTTTGAGTGACCAGTGCATTGGGTTTTTAGGTTGAAATTCAATCGAAACACATGAAACTCTTTTCAATTCGATAACTTCAATTTGAAACTTTAGGCGAAGTGTGGCTGTGAAATTGTACCTTATACCTAAGCACTGGAACTCGTGATCAGCATTTGGCTTGTGCATCTGTGAACATTCTCTCTCGTTTTCCGCAACACAGATTGTCACGAGCTTACATTAAAATACACATGATATCGCCATTATGTGCATTTTACATCGGTGCACTTATCTATGTCATATGCAGGGACTGTCAAATAATGACTATGTTTGACCCATGTTGCTTCTGGATAATGACTATTATATGAGATGCCTTGGCAAAGCAATTGGCATCGGACCTTTCGTTGGTTCAATTTTGGGCGACTCTCTCACATATTGTCTGGTTTGCCCTTCTCTGAGAAAGTTGTTAGCCCCCACTCTCCCCGATCTTTGGGGTCCTTTTATGGGCTTTTGGGGGGCCTTCTGGGGACATCTTGGGGCCCTGGGGGCTTGCCATTTTCCTTCGTAGTACGGATGCCTTCCCTCATCCTAATGTCTTTTTGTACACTTAACCATTATCAGTATTTTGTGAATATATTCCAATTTCTTCCATCTGATCCCAAATGTGAGCTTGTCGACCTTGCCCTTGACCTTGACCTTGCTATTCCCTCATCGTACAAAAAATAGAATCCTTTACACAAATCACTGCTATGTAACTTTTTTTTCGTCTATTAAAATTTAAACACAAAAATATATAGCACTAAATGTTGTTAAATGAAAATAAATTCGATATTTTTGAATTTTATGCAGCTTTTTATATGTACCAGTTTAGTGTCTGCTGGAATTCCTATCTACATTCCTGATAAACCACCCTTGCTTATTCCCAATATATGTAGCTTTATCTGAATATGCTAAATCGTCACTCGTCTATGCGGACTACCCTTTGTTTAGAATACTTAGTTGCCAAACTTTGATATATTGTTGTAGACATTTACCACACGAAAGCATGCTCCATTAACCTTTACTCCTTTATCCTGGTGTCAAAGGCTTTTTACATGACAAAAAAGTATTTGTGTTCATGTACATTGAGTTTTCCTGCTAATTTTCGGATCACAGTTGATATTGAAACGTAAATGAAAATATTTTTCAAAAATATTGTGAAAATGAGTTTATTCGTACAGTAAATAACATTACATGGTATCTTGCAAAATTTAATGATAAATTTTTAGAAAGCATTTATTATAAATATATGATCCAGAAAATCTAACGAATTTGAATGTGCAAAATTAGTTTGAATATATATTTTCTAACTGGCACCGCTATGAGTAGACAATTTTTGTGTAAGTGTTTCGGAAAAGTTTGCACCGCTCGATCAGTTGATGATGAGAGTTTTAATAACTTGCAATTTTTGGAGCATTAGTTTATTGTAAAAAATTGTTTTAGAAATGGCATGTTTTGGCTATACTAGAATATTTTACATTAAAATCCCATAAAATAAGTTTTTTTGAACCAGAACTCCCTAATGTGCTGTCCCATTGTTATGTTTATTTGTTTACCTCTCAGGGATCCTGAAATTTTTCCCTTATGTTCCAGAAAAAGTCCTTAGATATAAGGGTTCATCCACTTAGATATAATGTAGATCCCTTAAATGCCCTCACTGTTTGTCGCTTTTCATTGCTCTGGTAATGTTTCATCACGAATGATACGTATATATCCTATCTGTACATATTTTACATGATTTAATATCTGCATATATCCAACTCACTGTTCCGATTTGGTCAAGTCCATGGTGTTGTTTGTCATGTTTTCATCCTTGTAAGATTTGGCTGTAATCCTTAATTAACGACGAGTGGAAAAAAAGCTTTCTTCTTGTTCTACCATATTGTTGCTTCATAGGGGCACACTGCAGTAAAAAAGCGTTGCATCCTCACCTTTATAACCATTGTTCCGATGCATTCATCTCCTAACTGCTCTAGTGCACTATTTGTATAAATCTGTTTATCAGATTTATTCTCTTCATTTGATGAATGACCAAAAAGAAATCATCAAAAAAATCTCATCATTTATTTTTTGGAATCGATAACAATTATACTTTTTTCACTGCACCAAAAGATACTCCAAAATTCATGCTCTGAACATATAGATCATTAACTGCAATCCTGTTGTACCATTATATGCAAATTAGTCTCACATCTAGCCATAATCTGAGCTTTTCGTTGTGGTGTATTTGGAGCATACATGCTCTAGATAAACATTATATTGTAACATCCCGTCATTCCTCAGTTTGCACTCGCCAAATGCATGATCATTGTTGTTGGTTACCATGGTAACTATCCCGGACTTTATTCATTACATCCACCTATTCCTTGTCACTTGTAAGGATTTAATATAACCTATTAGGCGAAAATCTCTTTTTCATTAATTTTTGGTTGGTGTATCTATGACTTTCGCTGGGTTTATATTGTTTACTTCAATTAAACAAATTTTAATAACATATTTTCATATAGTATCCATCGAAAATAAAGATATTGAATCCAGCACAAGTCATGGGATATGTAATGGCTTGGGAGCCATGGTGATTTAGTTGCCACGGTGATGATTTGGTTGCCAAGGTGTCAGCGTCACCATGGAAATGAATTAATCCAATGCAATATTCGCTTTTACTGATTTTAATGGTAGAAAATTGTCTTAGATCTATTCACAACTGGGTATTACTTGTGCAATGATAATATCTTCTATATTTCAGTGGCACTTTTTGGTGGTTTTTGACAGCATGTCTACTATACTAACAAATTTCAATTTGATTGCTTTTTGCGGAGAAAAAAAATTAAATTTTTGATAAGCTTCCCACAAAAATTTCCGAAATTTCAAACATGCTGTTCATCCCACCAGAACTGTGTCGTGCAAGCATGAGAATTACCCAGAACCCTGAGCTGAGTTCTGGGTAGTTCTATCTATGTATACGTATCCCGGTGTCCGGTCCAGTCCTATACCACAATAATATTGTAGATTTGTGTAGTCTGCCAAATCTGCCAAGCCAACTTTGTTGTGTGACGTGAAATTTGACAAAATATATTGTTCGGAAGAAAAAAAAATCGTGAAAATAAAAGTCTTGTGCAATGTGATTAATATCTGGGAAAGTTCATTATTTTGAATTATGAGAAGTGCAGCTATGTGCTTAGAAAATGCTTGAACTAAACGAAAACTTTCTGAGAAAATCAATACTGATGCTGTGCATTGGAAATTTTTTTATCCCATTGGGCACAAGGTCAACCCGTTTTTGGGCATTGAGAAAAAGAGTGAAAAAAAAAAATCGATCAATAGAGAACATTGCCCATTGATAGGGAACATTTGGCTGTATAAAAATCAGTGTCCTAGAAACAACTATATCATGATTGATCCTATTTTCTGAATCTTTGTTCGATATTGAACGAACCATCTGCCGAAATAAAAGGGAAATGCAATACGCAAAGTCCTTTCTCGTGACATGTGTTCAATTGAATAAACTTTTGAAAAGCAAACTTTGGCCCCAGGTGTATCCTCAGTAAATTTATCTGAAGCGAGTTGGAAAGATTGTTCCTTGTTTAAGAATGAGCATGTGCATGCGAGCATGTGCAGGAATATTGAATAAAATGGACTCTACCCAGATCACATTGCACATTTATGTAAGAAAAATAATAAACCCGTCAATACCTCGGCCAGATGTCACGCTCACTCACACTCACACAAGTTGCTTGGCGGAACAATCTTTGTTACTTAAAATGTTATTATCCCATATTAAAAAAAGACCAACTTTTGAAAAACAAAACAAAAATATACTACTACTAAGATAAGCTTGATTTCTCGAAAAGATTCTCTCTTTTTAATAAAACAAAAAAAAAAGATGTGTATGTATCGTTGATGTGTTTTTGCCGATGATTATATTTACGTATTTTTTGTTTTGTTTTTTTCCTCCTCCTCCTCCTCCTCATCCTTTCTATCTCTTCCTACCTGTGTCCTCCCACAATCCTCCCATCCCCAACCACATCCCTTCCCGACCTTCCGTCCGTCCGTCCATCCGTCCGTCCATCCCACGGTGGCGTGTATCCCGGCAATCCAGCATTGAGATGCATAAGCAGCAACTGGCTTTGGACCCAACTGCTAACCCCCTGGCATCCGCATCTACGGCAGTCTCTATGGCAACGTCGCATGCCCCACAAATGGCACCTATCGCCCTACCACCCGCCGCACCCAGTGCTCTGCTCAAGCCTATGCCTTTACTGGGACTTGCGGGAGCATCCAACGTAGGCTTCTTCCCGGCCCAGAGTGTCATGACGACTAAAATGAAGGGAGCGCCCAGCTTGCTTCCAGCTCAGGCCGCTGTAGCCGCAGCCGCAAACTTCAAGAAAAACGGCAACAAGTTCACACCGTACTGAATCGTGGCGGGAGTACAGGGTTTCAATGAGAGTCATTATGCTGTTCCCATGACAACGAAACACTAGTGCATCATGTGATCACTTCTCTGTATCCTGATTGGTTCTCTTTGTTATAGTGATCATGTTACTTATATGTGTTGGTGATTGATTGATTTGATTGCATGGTCGAATTTGTTAGTGTATACATTTCATTCAAAAGGAATTTTGACGAATCATGTGTGATGCCTCAAAAACCATGGCTATCTTCAAGAACTAATCGCAAAATACTTTCAAATTTATTTCTTCGGATAGTGGTAATTTTCATCTTTTGTTGCCAATGACAACGATATAGACAGGGAATATTTTCCATGACAACGAAATACCTGTATACATATAGATAAACACTGTGATGTACAATTATCACTATAAATTGCCTGTATATTCTGCTAGGTTTAATGAAATTTTAAAATTAATGTTATCATATATTGAAGTTTTTCTTCGAAAACTACCTCCTGATCCTTTCATTTACCTGCAACTATAAATGCAATATTTCGTGTCGATTTGCAAATTATGCGAGCGGAGCAAGACCTTTTCACATAGTTTTCAAAAAGTTTTAGATTTTTCAAAATTCTTAATTGTCAAGTTTGTTGATGTTGAAAATTAAGATATTAGTTAAGATTGCACTTAAGATGGTAGTTGATATCGGAACTGCCAATTTCTTTGCTCAACTTCAAAAGGCAATACATGTACATTTGATGTGGAACATAATGGCATAATAGTATTACATTCACAAGTACAGTGTATTCACAAATGAGAACAATAGAATTTTTTTCTCAGATTTACGACTACACAGTACACATTAACGGTATGCTGAGGACGGAATTCTTCTGGTTATGTGTATTTCGTAAGTTTACGTTTCATGGGAGTATGACAAATTGACGATCCATGACTTATGATCCTTTGAATGTGATACGAATTTACTAATAACTGAACTTTCACAAGACATGTAACATATAACCACAAAACCGTCCGAGGTGGTTATGCCTGTGGTTTTACGGTAGATAGTGTACATGAAAAGTGGGGAAAACCAGGTGCTTACACGCAACAAGTTACTACAATATTGGTGTTGCCAGGAGTAAAATAAATGCGTGCTGCATTTGTTCAAAATAATATGTATGTGTATATATATAGCATATATTTGTATGTTGATAAGGTGTGTGACGTATCTTTAACTTGAATCCAAGTCAAACTCGTACAAGATATATATGTAAAAAAAAAAATTAAAATGTAAAAAAAAAAAATGTGACGATAGTATGTCAGAGAATGTATGCCAGAATTGAACAACGAGTAAATACGCATGCAAAATGAAAATTGTAAATATTGCGCATGTGTGAACACATGGAAAAGCAACTGCAGCAAGGTTCGAAGCAAAAACCAGTTATGGGGGAAATTGTTGGTGAATGTTTCACGCTTGCTGATATCGTTTGCTTGTACATATTGTACTGGTATGGACTGTGTTATATTACAGAAATTTGTACAGTAGCGTATAGTTGACATATATAGAGATGAGCTGTTGAGTTGATAATGTAAGAAAACGCAATTGTTTATCATTCTAGTTGTAGATAGTATATATGTATTGTATGTATCAAGTTTTGTATCATGTACAAGGATTGTACCTGAGTTGTGGATTTCTGAGTTTTTTTGGGTTTTTTTTGGTTTTTTTTTGCTTTTAGCGAATGACAGATTTCTACGATCTCTTGTGTGGAACACACGAAAAAAAAGAAAGAAATCCTGTACGATTTTCAGGTTTTTGTCATGCCTAGATCCCCACTTTATATGAACTAGTTCATTGCTGTGTGGGGAAATTGTGTATGAGAAAATAGTCACTGAAACATTCAAATATTCATGACGTTAGCGGATTTGTATTATTACGAGTATATAATAGCCTATTACATGCATTGTATGTTATATGCACTTATAACTTTTTTGTTTGCTTTGATTGACTTATGAAGTTTGACCCAACTTTGCCAAAAAAAAAAAATTCAGTCATATTAAGTGTACGTTAATCATTGTTTTTGATTTTGTTGACTTGACCTTTTAGATTTGATGTCGTTATTCAGCATATTATATACATACAGTGTATCGATGTTTAGTGAGAACAGTATGTTACTACTTAATGAGTTATAATCGGGCTTGTTTTATCATAGTCATGCATGCGTGTTGTAAAAGCGTACGAGTATAGTGATGTCATCACCTCAAATATTTTCTGTGTCATACTGTGTTTACCTTTGATAGTAAGCTTTGTCCGAACTTGTCATGTTTTGTGCGTTTACATGTACAAGTTTTCACGCATTTCTTGATTGAAATTTTTGACGTATCGGTAATCTAAGGTCACTTGTCATTCTTGTGACATGATTTTTACTTACAATTTTTTTTAGAGTTTTTTTTTAGCCGCAGCATACAATCAGTGGTTTTAAAATTCTCTAATCATGTTTACACTGTGTATTGCACATCATGGATGTAAAAGTCACAATTTTCTTCTGCGTATTATTGAAATGAGTTAATTTGTCCATATCATGTAAGATTTGTTTTACTATGTATCCAAACAACAACGATTATATGATCTTTCTTGTTATTTTTCAGAATAACCACAGAGGTTTGTGGCATGGGAATGGGCATTCGTTAATAGCGGACTGCTGGTCACTAGTGGGTGTCTGTAAAAGGCGGACATGGCACTCGGGCACTATACAAAATCTTCGCAGATTAATGATCGAAATAAGTTTGTTACCAATACTTTTGATCTTGATATGGCAATGTAAAGAACGTATGTAAGATGGGTTACTTTCTTAGATGGGTGGCAACTGATTACCGAAGATATCAAAATCTTAGTTTTGGATTGTCCGGGCATCGCAGAGTTTACAGAATTACATCCATTTCAAGCATCATTATCTATGAAGGTTTCTGAAGGGTCCCAGGTATGTCTAAAGTGGTTTTGACACCAGTGATATCTGTGTATCGGGTCGGGAAATACAGAACTGAGGCCCAATTGGCCTCTGGTCCAGGCATGGAACATGTCGATTTTCCAAACAAGTCTAGCATTTGGGCCCAGAATGGTTGGTTCAGTAACTATAGAGCTTGTTATGTGAATTCTGATTCGTCAATTTCCTATGGGTGCAGTTTGGCAACCCAGGCTGTGATTGGCCGTTATCTGGTGGGTGTGGCATTGAAGACAAGCTCTGATTGGACATTCTCCAGTGGGTGTGGTCCAGCAAGCCAATGACTATTGGATTTCCTGAATCCTGAAACTGCTCAGTAAAGTGACAAAATACCGCATGTCGCTAAGTTATCCATAAGGAACAAACGCAACAAACTGTGTGATATATTCAGTGATAATATTTATATGTTTGTGTATTCAACTCATTTTGTGGCATTTGTACTGCCCAAAATCAGCTTTGCAAGAAAAAAAACAAAAGTCAAGGACAGTCAAAAATGTGATATATATATTTTTACGAAATTTAAAGTCTTTTTTTTTTTCGCACTTAGTTTTGAAAACACTAGTTTACCATCCCGATTTTGTGTCCTGTCGACCAATGACATTAGGAATCCCAAGCGTACCAAGTCGCTGACATCACCAAAAACCAGACATGTCCAGAATGTGACCTCTAAGAACCTTAGATCGGTAGAAGTGTTGTTGCTAGTGCCCCCTACCGACCAGTCATGTCCATGGTAACGCTTGTGTCCGTTCCGTTGCCGCCCAAGACATTGCAGACAACTTTGCTGCGATGACCTTATGATGATGTCTCTTGCTAAGTCTACTAGTGCAGCTACTCCTGGCTGACAAAGTTAATTTTATTATTAACCACTATTATCATTTATTATTATGTCTACCAAACTTGTTACTATGTGTGTCAATCTTGTTGTATTTTATCATGCGCTAGTAATCCATTTTAACCAGTACTACAGAGTGATTTTAATCTTAAAGGCGTGTAGTGAGGAGTGCAATACTAATTAGAACTGTTTAGTTATCATTTTTGAGTGCAAGGTTTCAGCGTATGTCCATCTGTTAAAGCTTCACAATGTTGAGTACCTGTTCCAGTTTAGATCACAACTTGAATCCAACCTGTATTATATGCGAATGTGGGACATGCATTCTGTTGAGGCTTCAAGGGTCGATATCCATTTTAATGACACTTGTTAGTTGAGTAACAAGCGAGTGTTAATTCGTCCAGTTGACAGTATTGAGTTGGAATATTTTA
Organism: Terebella lapidaria; assembly: GCA_949152475.1. NCBI lineage: Eukaryota > Metazoa > Annelida > Polychaeta > Terebellida > Terebellidae > Terebella > Terebella lapidaria. The sequence continues at coordinate 17,805,374 of OX424567.1, forward strand.
GTGTTAATGACCAACAGTTCAGGGCTCTAGTCCTATTAGCAATAAGGGAAGAGTTACTATGGCCCATCAATGTTAACAGTTTGATAGGTCGCTAAGTCATGAACTAAGTCAGAAAAAACATGGTGCTACTTAATGAGTTATGTGTTTTGTTGTTTGTATTTATGGCCAAAATGTTTTCTTTTTGTTTTTCTCAGATAGAGACTTGTAAAGGTAAAATATGACAACGAAATTTGTCTTTTGTCTCATCAATGACAACACAAGACATTTCTGGCATTTTAAAGCCTCAATTCAGGATACCAGTTTACATCCATCATGTAAACGAATGAACATTTGATTTGCTGCTTTGTCCCGCTGTGTCAAACGAGCTTCAACCGGTTTTTGCTACATCGAATAAACTCAGCGAAATAACAAAACCATTCCTAATTTGATATAATAGCAGATTCTTTTTCTTGGTGAAAAACGCGTACTATCTTTCACGATAATTCAGCCAGACTTGTCATATGATCTGCATTTCACTTCGAGTGAAATGCTTCTACCAAAGATGTCATTTTCATCTCTGACATTGATGTTTGAACGTTCAGATTGTTCTTCCAAACGTTGTAGATTCCACGCGCGATAGTACGCAAGAACCTGTTGAGTGTAGTAGACAGTTGACATCTTCAAAGACAACGACGTCTTCAATGGCATGTCGTCATGTGTACTTAGTTTCTAGCCAGTATAACTTTGTGATGACCTGTGGAGAAAAGAGGTACACTGTACTGAGTTTGGTGTTGTGTACTTTTGTTTTGTTGCAGAACGCTAGTTTTCATCAGAGTTTCTGCACGTGAGAGAGGTAGATGAATTGTAGTGTGTATGATTAGTATTTAACATTGTGTGAAAAGAGAGAACGAAAGAATTGTTATAATAATAAGCTCTTCTCGTCAAAGTCTACCGAGAATATACACTTGTGTGAGAATGTGTAGCAATCAACGATGGATGAATAATCATGTAAACATTGTACATTGGAACTATCCTGGCATGGATCTCTTTCTGTTGTTGATTGGTTATAAATAGGCATATTTCTGTATTGAATTTTTGTGTTCATGACAAATAAAGGTTACATTTTTGCTGCATACTTTTCTTGTTTGTTCAGTGCTGCTTTGTTGGCAGAGTGATCGATTCTTGTAGAATGACTGAGGCAATTTGCCTATTACTAAAGTTGATTTGCATTGTTCACAAGTGACCTGGCAATGCTCCAAACAGGAACACAGATTGCCCCACAAATTCTGCTAATTAGATAGCTAGTAATTTTCTGATAAAGAGGAATAGTGGTGTTATTGCATCAAGAAATAACATACCAGTAATGATAATGTGTAATTCGTCATGAAGTCAAAATATATAAAAATGAATCCAGAGAAAATAGAGAATGCAGTCATAATACCGGTATGTCCACACAGCTGAATCTAGAGAAATAGGCACTCCACAATATGATCAGAAGGACATCAAAAACACTTGACGATAGACAAAAAGATTTTCCAAGATCCGAATCCTTGGGAAAATGTGATCCACAATAGGCTAAAAGATATTAAAACCCTTAATTCAACGTCAAATCAGCTTCAACCGGATTAAACTCAGCGAAAGAACAATCACTAATCTTAATTTGGAGCACATGTACAATTTAGTGGGCAATCTTGTTTCTCTATGATAATCAATGACAATGATGAGTTTATCAGTGGCACAAAATGATAAATACAGATAAAAAGAAAATCTGGTGTGTAAGAAAGAAAACTTTTCTATCATAACCAATTGTCATTCCGGATCCTAAGTATGGGAAATTAGTTGGTAATAAAATTGCCCACGTTATTGTACATCCTAGCCATTAATTTGATTAAGAGCAGATCTCTCTCGATAATTCAGCCAGACAGATCAGAACTGGCAAAAATAAGGTACCCAAATCCTGTTCACTCAATCAATGCGATCAAACAGTGGGCGAACAAATTGACAGAAATCATCACCCAATGTTATTCACACAATACTATTGATCTTCAATGAGTACTAAGTCAATCCATTTGAAACAGTCAAGATCAATGTCTGACCATTGAAAGCATCCCGAAATGTCAGAGAAACAGACTGTTTGGTAGTGAGCCAGCTTTCCTTAAAACACAATAATATATGTTCTGGTTCTGGTTATCTGTATCACTGCTTGGAAGCATAGAATACAACAACAGTCTTAGGGTGTTGCTTACATGCGCTCATATGTCCTTCTAAAATGATGACATGTTTGGAATGCGTTAGGCCACCAATGACTGACGACTGATTGTTGTACAAGATGTTTTTTTTTTCATTCAACATTAATACAACTCAGCAAAACGAATTCACTTCAAACATCAACATGAACATTGCTATTTGGTTATACTGGGATTACTGTACACAAATGTCATGTCTTACCTTTAAGTATAGGTTATTGTATTATGTGGAGAACACTTTCGAACTTATTGTAGGAGCCGCCAGGCGAGCACAATTCGTAAGCAAAAGTTCCAGACATGATACATTAACTCATTTATTAATTTTATTTACAACTCACCCTGGTCAGAATGCCTGTGTGTGACAGACCATGCAATATCAATATCAGATTCATTGTAAGCCAGACACTATGGCGTTGGTGATTGTGTTTAAGTAATTAAGTCATAGGTCATCGCTCATAGTATTATGTACAAATCAAAAGTAGGCAAGTTGTTCACATATACTTGAAAACATGCATTAGATCATTGTAGCACTTGTACCATAAATCCTAATACAATATCATACACGTGTGACTCATGTTCACAAAGTTAAGGTGTGGTTGCACGTAACTTGCCGGTGACTGCACTGAGGCACTTTTCCATTGACTTATAATATGAAAGTAAAGGTAACAAAATCACCAAAACAATACAATCCCCTGACCTAAAACTTTGCTTGCACACACACAAATACTCATGGATGATGAACCGAGACATGGTTTCATAAATGATATCACGAAAGCTGTGCAATTTGATGATTAGATAAATCATTTTATACGTTTCACCAAAACGAAGATTCGAGTGTTCTGCTTGACAAGCACTGGCTGTTGCATATATTTATTCCTTGTTGTCGTCAAAATAATGAGAATATCTAGGGCTATACTTTCTGTGAGATGAATACAATGAGCTGAACATTCATAATCCAAAACACCTCGGTGCACCTGAGTGCATATCACCTGTGAGTTTTACTGGCCTCACTAGCTATTTGCTGTACAGCATAATCCTTTCGCTCGCATTGTTGTGAGTGTATTTTGTAGACTGAGAAATAGGTCGGAAAATGACATATGAAAACGATGAATTTAACAAATTTAACATTGCTTAGTAAGAAACAGAGTCTCGGTTAGTAATCCTTGACGGCTAACAATCAGAAAGGCAAAGTTTCACGTTGGTTGGAAGTGTGTAAATTCATGAATTTGTTACCTTTATACAATGTATTTACATTATAAGTGAATGGACAGCTGGTCACTGCCAGGTTCATGACGATCACATGCAATCAATCCTTAACATTTGCTGACTGATCAACTGGCTTCATTTGGCGAGCTGATCTTCAACATTTTGTCCAGTGGCTTGTGTGCAGCAAATGTCATGTCAGCATTATCTTGTGAGGGAGATACCTTCCTTTTGAGGTATCTCCCTTCATCAGTTTTTTTTAGTCATATGTTACAGGGTTCAGATAAATCCACTCACCCGAGAGGGGATTCGAACCCGTGACTCCACGAACGGTAGTCCAACACTCTACCAAGTGAGATAAAGGGATATTCCACTAGCTGAGCTAGTAGGAATGCTGACTACCAAATTGGGCGAACCCCGAATGGGCCCTGGCACATACTCCACCCTCTTCGGAAATCTCGGCGCCAATGTAACAGGGGTGAGGGCAAGGCCCTCCGTCATTGAAACATCAACCAAATAAACCTCTTGTAAACCAGGGGTCGAGAGTTTGATCCTCCCTGGAGGCTCCAATGGTTCGGTCATCACAATCGATACCATCTCAGCCTCATCTGGTAGAGACTTGAGACACACGCATCTATGGCAGTCGGCAACTCTTGCGGTCACTGAAGCAGACAATCCTGGCCAAAAAAATCTATTCCAGAATAAAAGCACAGTTTTATCCCTTCCAGGATGATCCATCTTGTCCTGCAGCTCCGTGAAGGCATAGTACAGTAGAGATGGCGGTAAAACCAATCGTCGAAGGATTCCTTATATGCATATGGCATTGTTTCGATACCAGATGGGTTCATCTCTGCGATCCTAGATAAAGAGACGTGTGCCGAGATAAACCCATCTGGCACAAGAATACAATGCCATTTGCATTTTCTGGCACGATTTTGGTACTTACAGCAAGTTGTCCGAAACATCATCAGAAATTGACCGAAACATCAGAAATATCCACAAAATCAACAAGTTTCAAGCAAAAATACTGTCTATTTTGCCGATATTTACATACTTAGATACATACAGCCTGTAGCTTTTGCAATGATACTGTAACGTTTTTCGTCTTTTACATGACGTTTAGCGTGACAACCACAGAGTGCCAGATGGGTTTTTCCTGGCACTGTTCTCATCATGGGACAATGCATTCAGAGTGCCAGAATGCTCCATCTGTATTTCCCGACATAGGGTGCTGTCGACAAGCACCAACTTGTCCCACTCCGATAGCAACTAATCCTGAATGCTGCGATACTGGATCCCTTCCGACCTGGTTTCTGATCGTGATCCTTACATCAGAGGATCAAAGAATGTCCGGATCTTGGAGCTGTTCTTCACGGATGTCAATCCTTGGCAAAACATTAATGGAACTGTAAAGGTTCGCATCTGCCAGACCGTCAGCTGACATCGAGAGACAGAAGACATACCCATCGTCGAGTTCGGGACCTTCACACACAGCCTTTACAACTTGGTGCTGTATTTCCAGCAAGCGGGAAAGAGCATCAGCATCTTGATTGGTGCGTCCAGTTTTATACTTGATATCAAATTCAAAACTGGATAATGCCGCCAATTATCATATGTGTTAATCAGAACATATGTGAGCAGGTTGCTGTCAGTCAGGACCAGGAACTTGTTGCCATAGGGGTACTATGCCCACTTCAGTGCCAAAAACTCGAGCTCATGACCTGGGTACTTGGATTCGGATGGCTTCAGACTCTTGTTTGCATAAGCGATGATGCGAGGCAGTTCCTCCTGATGCTGATACAAGACTGCTCCAACACCTTGGCTGCTAGCATCGATGTGCAGTTCAAAGGACAGGTTGTAGTCAGCGAATGCCAAAATTGGTGCCTGGGTCAACAGCTCCTTGAGGTGCTCAAAAGAAATCTGCTGCTCTGTACTCCACTGGAATGGTTCTGGGATTTTCCGGGTCTTGTGATCACTGTGGCCGTAGTCCATATCGTGCTGGGAAAACACATGTTTCCACATCTTGACTACCTCTTGAACCACATCCGCTTCCTTAAAGTCAGCAGGCCACTCAAACTTGTTCAGAAAGTCGTCTTATCTCTAACGTCCTGCTCTGTGGATGCTAAGTCTCGCTCCAGGTTTGACGATCCATCGTCTACGTCAACAGCATGTATTGCACATACTACATAATGTTTGGACAACTGGATGGTCTGGCTCATTAGATTCTGAATCTCTACACTGATTCCGCAAGTGGAAGCATGATTTGGTGTCCATTCCATCAAAGATGGCGTGATGACAAGTCCACCCAGAAGCGCATGCTCCATCATCGGTTCTGGCAAAATCCAGTGGCTCGGGTGGTCATGGCTAGGTCGAAAAATGCCCTTGATTGTGACTCCTCCCATTGCTGGAACAATCTCATTCTTGGTCGACCGAAGTAAGCCTAAGACACCATTCCAGTCAGCTTCCTGCTGCATCACCTGGGCAACAGATTTCCAGGCGGGATTCAGTTCCCTCGAAGAATCACGAGAAGCAAGGTATGGCCAAATGTAATTTGTGCCTAACACCATGGGCAACATCCATGATGTATGCTTCACCAGGTACCATCAGCGCAACCACAACTTGGGAATTCTCATCTTGACCGAGATCAGACCTGGCGTCAAGCTCAACATAACCCTCGTATGCTATTTTGGGACCACCGGCACCAATAATGGTGATAAATTCTGGAAGTGGACGAACAACCAGATGAGATAAGTGAGAGTGAACAAACTCGGTAGATAGTGTATATACCTGACTTCCTGTATTTATGAGCGCCCTACACTCCTGTCCCTCCACTACAACTTCAGTAACATTAGCACTTCCGACTACTCTTTCTATCAAAAAGGGGTGATTGATGTGGTATCCGGATGCCTGCCCCGCAGCATTGGATCTTAGGCGTTTCCCAACTTCTTGAGAAGTCTAGGACAGTCAGCAATCAGATGTCCACGTTCGTGGCAGTGAAGGCAGTGTCCGTTTTCCTGAAACTCTCCTGACTGATCATTTCGTTGGTCACTGGGCCCCTCTTGGTCTCTTGGCCTCTTGGTCTCACTGGGCCCCTCTTGGTCTCGACGTATTTGTTGCTGCTTCGGCTTTGAACGTTCCACCTGGTCCAAGCGTGGACACGTCCTTGAACATACTCAGTAGGTCATCCAACTTGGTTTCCAGACTTGAACCAGAAGACCCTTGAAGATGTTGCTTCGCCTGTTTCTCAGACTTCTTCGTCAGCTCTACCAATGTACTACTTGACCACTAAGCTCATGTTCCACAGCCCTAGCCACAGCCAGCAAATCTGGTAATTTGCTCCTGCAATTTCCTAAATTCAACCAGACTTCGGCTGCAGTTCCTTTTACGGATCGCCGAATAGAATGCATTATATGAGTATGCGGATGCATCTCGGAGATGAGACAGCGTATTTCGTTCCACCACTGTCTAAACGAAACATCTCCTTTTTCTCCGTCTCCAGAAAAGTTGGATATGTGAGAACATTGCATCGACTGAATCAATGGCGACTGCAAGTGACTTCTAGTAGCGGACAGAGTTGCATGTATGTTTCCACTCAACCCCTTGTCACATTCCATGTCAACTGGAACAGAATTATCCAAAGTGTGGGCAGTCGCACCTGAAGCAACACCGTGAATGAAGGAATCCCTAGCAAGAGAACCCCGCTTCTTGGATTTGGCGGCAGGAGATAACAACTTTGATCAATTTACCCACAAATGTATACAAAAATATCAGAAAATCTGTAATGCAATATCAGAAATGCCGAGTTCATCCACGGACTGCTTCAACTTTTCCGACAAAAGCTGTTGTAACTTGGGCAGTGTGTGCTGAAAACTATCAGACATCGTTGAAGACTCAACTGCATTACGATATCGGTCACCAGTAGGACAAGACATGGATATTGTATTGTCACGAAATGATTTTCCTTCATAAGGTAAAGCCTTACTCGCCAAGTGCTTAGCACAAAACATGATGAGTGCCTTGCCCTGTTCTGAATCAGGTACAAAGACATTTGCAATATCACCCACTCTTGAAAAGAACTTGTGTACATCAGAGGTAATCGCTAGGGCTGGCAATCCAGACACCCAAACTGAACAATCAAAATCAGTCGCAATGCATAAAATCCTGAAAATGTGTAACAGCACATGTATAGAAACAGAATATATATATATATTATTGAAATAAGTTATACAAACAAGCAGTCAAGTGTCAAATTGTCATGAACTATCAAACCAGAAGTCCCAAAATATCAAAGCAGCAAACCAAATATCATAAAATCAATATCAATGTTGACAGGATACCAGCAAATTGATGAAGTGATAGATGACACCGCTGACATATGTTATACCTTTGTGTCACTCAATTTGTGCAAAGTTGATTTGTTGTTATTGGTTAATTGTTATGTCAAGAACAAGTGCAACACATGTAAGGACAAGCACAGTTTATACCAATGTATTCAAGAGATATACACACTTTCAAACACTTCAGTATTAGTCACATATCACCAAGTATTTTAACAATAATTACCACCAATATATTCACATCACCGATACCACACACTACTGTATCATCAGCAGAATAACCAACAGTATAAATGTACTCTTTGATCATCAAACTTTGATCAATTTACCCACAAATGTATACCCAAAGTTCTGCAATGTGACACCGTACAAACTACACAAGTTACATACTCCAACCTTGTCACAAGTTATACACAGTGTCAACAATATGGCAATCAATAAAGTTCAATCAATGTATTATATCCAAGATCAATTTACACAATCTCAATTAGGTCTTCAAAGGTTTCCACTAATTTAACACTCAAATACAAAATCATATGAAATATATTCAGTATTCCACCAAATATGGCAGAAACATGTCACAAATATCACAGTGTTCAGATTGATAATCACATCATATAATATCAGGATTATGTGAAACACAAAATGTTCATGACACAAAATTTTCTGGCGTCCCACGAAGATGGTGTCGACACTGTGTGTGCATGCACGAAGTGATGAGGGCCCAAACGAAGGATGATTTTGATTTTGTCAGTTCGCATGGGACTCTTAATCCCAGTGTCGTGGGCTCGAGCCCCACATTGGGCGCCAATGGTACAGGGTTCGGATAAATCCACTTACCCAAGAGGGGATTCGAACCCATGACGCCACGAACGGTAGTCCAACACTCTACCAAGTGAGCTGAAAGGATATCGCAGTAGCTGAGTTAGTAGGAATGCTGACGAATCCCCGATTAGGCCCTGGCACACATACATAAACCCAAAGATGATATGTACACAACACAACCAAACCACTATTGTTCAACCCTGTTTCATGACTCAGTTTGGTGTCCATATTATCTCTGGGATGGATATGCAATCCTTCTAAGCAATAGCAACGATCACATAGTTTTCCACATACTGCTTCTCAGCCTTTTCCACTCTTTCCATCACCGTGCTGAAGTCTGACCATGCATTGCAGGTATTGCGTTTCCAGCGTGTATTGCTGTTGCTCTTTAGTTCAGCAAGGCCTGAAATGGATCCGGTGGATCTCCCAATTCACTTTGCTATTTGGGCGGCCTTAAACATTGGACTGGGGATAACCATAATTACCTTAAATGACATGCTCGTAATCACATCTCTCCACGAACTGTGCCATTATTTGACTAAACACAATAGGTTCATTGTCCATGTGGACATATTTTTTATTTGACTTCCGAATCATGTGAATACCGACCAGATTTTTTTGATGACCCAAGTGATTGTGTACTTTTTTCCCAGTACTCCTGATACAAACTGTAGTAATCCACATTGGATATAACATCTGTTTGTTGAATTATAGAAACTTTCTCGCCAAAGCTGCTTTTAGAATCTGTTTGTTGAATTAATAGAAATTTTGGCAGCTTTTGTGTGAACGACGGATTCTTGCATCTGCATTGGGTTCTGTGACTAACAGAATGCACACGTCGTTATGTCAAAGTCTCTGATGATTCACGGCCACCCAACAGAAGAACGACTCTGTTTTCACACTGTTTTCACAAAGTCACTCAATGGGGCAAAGTCACTATTGTATCACGATACGGTCACCAAAAGTTTACATACCCTTCGTCTCTGATTTTTGTTTCAAATACAATGATATGTCATTGTATAAGTGACAAATCAGCATATCTGGTGTATGTTGGCGAGCCTATTTTCATGCACAGATCAACAAATTTCAAATTCATTCCAAGCACCCATTCTTGATTTGGACATTTCTGGTTTGCAGGTGAGAGTGTTCGTGAGAAGAAGACCATAGGGTTCAGGTCACCGCTGTTCACATGCAATAGTGTACCACACAGTTTCTGACTATGGTACACATGGTGATCACGTTTGGTTTTGATGCAGCGCAGTGATTGAGGGTTGAGCTTGCTTTTGCAGAAATTACCTGTTTTCTAACATATGTAAGGTCAACATATGTTTCTACAAGACATCGCCAATCTACAATCGATGTACAAATATAACTCCAGGCCAAGTGAACCAGTACTTGTTCTACCCCTACATCCAGTTCGAGACTGTGTGTTAAAACAAGTGAACATTCTGCCCAAAAAAAGATATTCGACCAAAAAGTTCCACCACCAGGACCACCATTTGGAATTGATGGAACTTGCCGTATTGACTTGATAGTTCTATGCTACTACTGAATATGTAAGATGTTATACTGGGAGTGACAGTAGGTATCTATTCATATCCAAATATATAGATTTGTCTCTTCATTGACTCATTGGAACCAGTGTTCTGTTGCAGCCATTGGTGGAGTGGAATCATGTCTGTTCTAGCCATCTTTATTCATGATGTATTGGAGTTGTGACTTCATAGCCAAATTGATGGTGTGCTGGGTATAACATTTTTGGGATCCTATTGCCGGTCAACACCACCACCTGATTGCATGTTGCCGTGAATCTGTTAATACTTTCTTTATCTTCCCTTATTTGCTTGAAAATGTTTGGCTTTCAAAACAGTCTTGATATGGCAATATGGCTGAACAACATCAATAACATGATTCCTTCAGGATCCTCGGACCCTTCCCTAGGTGGCCACATTCTCATGAAGTTTTCACGATGCATCCTGTTGAATATCTCCTCATTGTTATACAGTATATCAAAAATAAAAACAATGCAACATCATTAATGTTGCCTATATACTCCGGAGTCCACATTTGAGATTCTTGAGCAACAAGGTGCTTATTAAAGTATGCCTTTGTATATCCAGTGTGTCCTGGACTGTCGTGATATGGTCTTCCAGACTTGAGAATTTGCATAACATTCTCCCAAATGGCCAGTGGGCCTTAGAGCATGAAGAGCAACAACACAATGTCCATTTCCTTGACACTCTTGATCTCTGATTCCATTTTTGCTATACATTGCTTCCATAAGTGGCACAAAAGATTGTACACTCCTCTATCTCAATCACAGGTTAAACAGAAGTGACTATTGTTCCTGGCACAATCATCCCTCCAGCTTGATAATACACGAAATGGGTTCAGTGTGTGACAGAATGACAGATTGAATGGCAAATTGGTAGGTCAAAAGGTGTGAGATCATTAGATATTCAGCCCCAAGTATCACACTCATTAGTGCCTCGCTGGCAATATCGTAATTATTTTAGGGTGTGGTTGAATGCCCGTTTGGCTTTTATTATTATTAGATAAACACTGCTGAAGTGAGGTGCTAAATGCTGCTTCGAATCCTCTATATGCTGTTGAGTCCTTGCTTGTCTGTGTCCAGCATTCTGAATAATTTATCGAGTTCATTTCTTCCTCCAACAAAGTTCGTCCAGTTGACTGATTCTATTATCTCAGGGAGACCACGATGGAATTATTGCGAAAGGAATCCATGGTTGGTTCATACTTTATCTTGAGATGCTTGGAGAGAAGCGTCTCCAAACACGTAGGTATCACTTTTGTCTGATTTGCCTCTCCCTTTTCCATAAAAAGAGAAAATTCACTAAAGACCAACTAAAGGCTCTCCTTGACAACACAAATCTGCATCCCAGCAGAGGCGATATGACTTGTTTCGCTGGTGAGGTTTGCTGGCAAGAGAACTTAGCTCTTCTCCTAATTTCATATCACTTCATATCCAGCTACATTATTCAGTATTTTGTCGGCGGCTTTGAGATTCAAAGTATCTCCATGAAGATATTGCTCGTGGCCTTAACATCTCAGAATGGCCTTCACATCTCAGAAGGCCATTATCATCCGTCATAGGCTCAGAGTCGACAATTTGGAGGAGATTCCAGGATTTGTGTGGCTTGTGTGCAGTGAATTTATTCTGGGAAACTTTCTTTCTGTACTTGTTCGATCATGGCTATTTCTGCTCTTATCTTTTTTTTGGTTCCAGAGCTCCACTCCTCCATAACTTGAATCTGTAAGCTTGAGTGAGGATTGTTGTGAGATGCTGCCAGTCCGAGAATCTTGTGGTGTCAAATTCAGATCCCTGATATTCTGTATTCTGTACCCTACCAACCATTGTTCAGTTCACTTCTTCGAGCATCTCTTTACTGGTGACTTTTTCAATTTTTCAATTCAATTCAATTCAAATAGTTTATTTCACCACCAATCAAAATACATGTAACAATTTAAGTAGAATGGCAAAATACAAATGGTGAAAAGGGGGAGGCTGGAAGCTTAAAGCTTATAACGCAAACCCCCGTTGACAAAATAACAAATAAAAGTAAACAAATACAATGAGTAACAACATAATACTGTGTGGATACCAATTCAATATAGTAACATAAAGAAATGTAACAGATACATTAAAGAAAAAAAATATATATATACTGCTGGTGTAATACTGATATTACTTACATGTATGAACACTGCAGGTATACCCACTCAATATTATTAAACTGATACAATACGAGATCAATTGTGACTAAATAGATAGATTCTAAACGATACAGGTTGAGTATTAACTGTAACTCAATAACTCAATAACTGTCTATAAAAAAACTTTTTTACGTTTGTGCGGAATAGGGAAGTTGACTTAGCATCACGTAGTTTTACATCCAACTGATTCCACAACTTGACACCACTTATGCTGATACGCATAGATTTTGACTTAGTTTTACAAAACTTCATACTGAAATTGTTTCGGGAATTAGACCTTGTGTAATAAGTATGTACATCTGTAACTTTAGAGAACATATTTTGGATGTTACTAGGTAAATTTTCATGTTTGGCTCTATATACAATGACAAGTGTTTTTAATTTGACTATATCAAGAAACTTGAGACACTTGAATCTTGAAAATAAAGGAGATGTATGTTCCAGATAACTTGTTTTGGCTACATTTCGAATGGCCCTTTTTTGAAGGGTAATTACACCATGTAACCTTGATTCATAATTGTTTCCCCAAATTTCACAAGCATAGCTAAGGTATGGTACAACTAGTGAACAACACAGGGTGTACAGAAATTCACTATTTAACGCATGTTTAAAGTCCAACTAAAGTCAGGATACTTATTTTTGACAGATGATAGAGTGAATATCACGAATTATTATAGTTTTTACAGTATGTCAATATCTCAATTATTTACGAAGATATGACAGTTTTGGTGAACATTCTGGGCTAACTTTCTTGTGCCTAATCAACTATTATAATGAGTATTCATGACGTCACAAGGGTAAAACAAGTTAATTAAGGTAATGAAACGTCTATTTTCAAACATGTACGATGATAACATGACCTTTATTTGGCATGTACTTTATTTGGCAACCATAATTGGTTGCCAAGGTAACTATTCTCGAGATATGACCCATAGCAACCATGGTTGCTAGGGGCCCAACGCCCTGAATATTGAATGAGGTACCATAAAACCGGTGAAAATGTGGACAAGAGCCTTTTCTGAAATCCATTGAATAATTTTGAACGTCATTTTGATTTCTAGTCACGAGTTAAGTCCCCTAGCAACCACGTTGCTATGGGCCGTATGTTAAGTACGGTTGGCATGGTGACCAGACACATCTTATGGGTGTGGTATATTTTCTATCATCATTGTTATATTCACATTATTCAGTAATACTATGCACGGATCAGTCAGAAAAGGGCTTTGAAAGTAGCTAATTAAAGTAACTTACCCGTGTGACGTCACGAATATTCATTATAATAGCTAATGAGCTTCATATTACAAGTTTGACACAAAATTGGTAATATCTCGAGAACGGTTAGAGATATTAAGGTTCTGTAAAAGCCAGCATATTACCTTTTGCATTTTCTATCGCACAAAGTATAATACCTTGAAATTCATTTTGACTTGAGTTAGACTTTAAAGAGCATGTGTCACTAAAAGTTGGGTATTGGTTTTTTAGGTGTATGTGAAAGCATTAAGCATTAAAAAAAAACCAGTCTGTCGATGACATCACACATCTCATTTGCATATTAATTAGCTGTCAGATTCTGTTGTCAGATTCTGTGAATATGTAAATGTTTGAAGTCCCATAACTTTGGAAGAAATCATGATACCAATATGCTGTAAAGACCGTTTTATTCAGTTCAAATTGTGCTTTCACATACACAGAAAAACCCAATACCCAATTTTCGTGACACATGCTCTTTAACTTTATACAAAATACCATTGTTCTTTGAGATTTTTTTTACAAGTATCATTGATATGTTCAGCCCAGTTTAATTTCTCGTCCACGAGTACACCGAGAAATTTAGCTACCTTCACTCTGGAGACTGCTACACCATCTATACTAATTTTACAATTGATATCTGCATGGGATATCTCTTCATTCTCTGTAGCAAACATACAAAAAGATTTTGTTCTATGACTGCACTTGGATATCGCTAGATTGGAGCTCTCGTAGCCATTTCTTACAAACCTTTGCCTGCACAGATATATATGAACTTTTGAAACTGTCCCTGTTGAATCAGAAACAGATAAGTGCCAGTCTCAAAACCTTGAGCGTTTTTGAGACTGGCTTTGGAATGTCTTCGTGGATAGTTTGAATTGATGTCTCCTGATCAGATGTTTCCTTGTCACTCTGTTAATATTCCTGTCATGCAACGCTCGGTGGTGAGTACCTATAGCCTTTGAGGTGCATCTCCTGCCTCTGATGAGACCATCTGAAACTTCTTGCACTTGGTTGTGCGCCAGCACTCATTGCTATTCAGCTTCTTGACTCACAGACCAACGGATCGCGTGACTCTCACACTCCCTTCTTGTACTCCGGGCTTCTTTCTGGCCTCCCTTGCACAAAAACCGTTTTGAGCTCTCGCCTTGTTTCTCTGGCTCAACTGCAGCGTCAAAGTACATTTAAACAAGAAAATGCAGCTAACTGCAGGGGACGACATTAGAGCTCGAGCACTCATCAGCACCACGACAGTATATTATGATGAAAAACATAGGACTACTTCATTCATATTCCTAATAAGTAAAAATTTATTTTGAACTCAATGTAACAGATCTACGCCTACTAAAATGGTATTTAATTTTTAAAAAAAAAATAAAAAAAAATATTGAAAACCATGAGAAATATCTGCATCTGATATCATGATACATATGCCTACTGGGCGAATTGAAAGGCCAGTTTAAAATAAAAATTCGCATCCCCGCATGGAACACCTTAATTGTCATGTGATACAATACGTCAAATTACGGTAAATTTAGCCGTGGCGTCGCAGACGTATCATCGTGTTTACTTCATCATAGCGCCAGAGAATGTCACACGCAAGATGATGTATGCATGCACGTATTGCTGCACAGAAAAGTGTGTGTTCCATAATACGCGTCATTGCGGTAAAATTTGCTTTGCATTCTGGGAACGTCAATTTCCATCGGCTCCGCCATTTTGGACGTTTTTGGATAATTTGAGGATCTTACGCTATTTTCTCAATTCTAACACATCGATTTATGCATTATACATCTGTGGAATATTACAAGTTTGCCATCAATTCGACAGATTTTATGTCAAAGACGAAGAAAATCCTCCTTTGGAGTAGGTGTCTGAAGGTTTACCTGCAAAACGGGCGTCGATAGTTTGGCATGAAACCTCCATGAAAAAGTCAGCACATAGACATGTACAGGGTTGGGGGCTTCGCCCCCAACGCTCTAATGTCAAAAAGTACATTTAAAAAAGGTTCAAATAAATAATAATTAAAATAAAAAAGATAAATTTTCTCTGAATATGTATCATTGAGCAAGTGATTATTGGTATTGGCTAGTATCGAATCATTGGCTAATTAATGAATTTGCATTCACCCACCTACCTAATTTTATATAAAGGATTATACTAATTATGATTGTTCATGAGATGTATATATTTAGATATTTATAGAGATGTTTAACAGTGATATTTATTTATTTATTTAATCACATTTACTCACATTTAATACAGTAATTTTAATATCATTCTCCCTGTTGGTACAAGTATTATATAGTAATATAATGGTTTATTTTTCCCACTTTATGATAAATGTCATGTTAATTTGGAATCTTGTGAATTTAGAATAAAAACTAATTTTATCTGAGTGAGATGTGATATGTGAGGGAAAGGTAAGACGTACCGCACATACTTTCATTGCGAAGAGTGAATGACAAGCGCTCTTCATGTTATGCTGCCATCTAGCGAATGCCGGTGGCAATAATGAATTTGTTTTGTTTATTTTTTTTGTGACAAACAGGATCTCATTTGATGCCCTTGCCCACACATTCCAGGAAGTTTTTTTACTTTCATCAAAGAACCTTGAGGCCACGGAAGTGTTTCGTGTCCAAAATTAACATGGACTGACACGGTTTCGAAGTTCTGAGTCATTGAGACGAGTGTGAACTGGTGTGAACAGTGAATGGCAGTCTAATTTGAAGTGACATAGGTGGCTCACTCAATCACTCACACATTGAGTTGAACTAAAGAGGAAATAAGAATTATAAGAATACACCAATCTGTATGTGACTGTCATTTATAGCAAGGATATAAATTAGGACAAAATTTGTTGCAAAAATGAGCTTCTTTTTTGGATCACGCAGTAGCAAAACGTTCAAGCCGAAGAAGAATATTCCCGAGGGGTCGAAGCAATATGACCTGTTAAAACATGCTGCGGCAACTCTCGGAAGCGGGAATTTGCGACAAGCTGTCATGCTCCCCGAGGGAGAAGATTTGAATGAATGGGTCGCTGTCAACACAGTAGATTTCTTCAATCAAATCAACATGCTCTACGGGACCATCACAGAGTTCTGCACCGAAGAAAGCTGCCCGATCATGTCTGCAGGACCCCGCTACGAATATCTCTGGGCTGATGGCCACGTCATCAAGAAACCCATCAAATGTTCTGCGCCAAAATATATCGACTACTTGATGACTTGGATACAAGACCAGCTTGATGACGAGGCAGTTTTTCCGTCGAAAATCGGCATGCCATTCCCGAAAAACTTTCAGTCAATGGCCAAAACAATCCTGAAGAGACTGTTCCGCGTTTATGCTCATATATATCATCGCCATTTCCCGCAAGTCACGGAATTGAAGGAAGAGGCTCATCTTAACACATCGTTCAAGCATTTTGTCTACTTTGTACAGGAATTCAATCTTGTGGATAACCGAGAACTTGCTCCTTTGCGTGAACTGATAGAAAAACTATGTGCAGGATCGATGAAAGACAAATAGATGACATACATGTGCCACAGTCAGAATTTTCATTTGTTCCAAACTTACACAGATATACCGGAATACATCTGGTGTTTTCTCAGTCATGTATACATATTTATCATGTTTATGATGTCTTATCTAGTTTTTCCTGTTCATGCATAGTTTTTGTTTAAGTGTCATAATTTTCCTGTTTATTATTCTCAGTCAGGGCTTGGTTTGTAAACAAGGCACAGGAAAAAAAATGTCACAGTTTTCACTGTTCCTTGTGCATACCGGTACATTGCATCTTATGGGTTTTGGTACAGGATAGCCACAATCATGATATTTGTGATAAATTGATGTGATAATAAAAATGTTCCCTGAATTTATATCAATTGAATTGAAAATAAACTTGAGCATGAGATATCTGCATTCCAAGATAGGAAATTGGATACAAGTACATGTAATATTTACTTTGATATCCAATAAAAATGTTCCCTGAATTTATATCAATTGAATTGATAATAAACTTGAGCATGAGATATCTGCATTCCAAGATAGGACCAATGACCAATGAATAATATTTCATTGGATAAATTACATGTAATATTTACTTTGATATCCAATATTAGTGTCATGCTTGTGTGGATAAGTAAAATATTTCATATGAAAAATATTGTGACAAATATCCAGTCTATACTGGTAGGCATACACAAACAATTATTCAAAGAACGGGAATAATTTATCAGGGTTATGTTTTGATACTTGGGTAACAAGGGATATTGAAGCAATTTCCTGCAGAATAAAGTATTAGTTACTCTGTAAATAAATAAATAAACAAACAAATCAATCAATTTTGTATGTTTAACCTGGACAGTTATTGTACAGTCATTTTAGTTGCATTGATAATATGCATTCCAAAGTTTTGCATTGCATTTGTTATTAATCATGTCAAGTTTGAACAGTTGGCCTATGATTGTTGACTTGGGCCTGTTTACATTCAGATTGTGATAAAGGCTATATTTGGTAAGCATATATTTGTGACTATGGATATGAGCAGAAAAGAAATACAAATCGAGAGACTATTGTTATGTCTCTGAAGAGTGATGATGCTGCATATACATTTCCATATATTAGAATAAGGAAATACTATGGTATAATATGTATAAATGTGTACATTTGCCACACTTTAGGCATTCTGCATGTGATAATAAACAGATGCTAGTGATTTTTGCCTTTTGTGTTTGTTTACGTAGATATTTTTCATTTCCCTCAACCACAAGTTTACTTGTGATATCAAACCTACTGTATTGGTCCTAATAGAAGAGCGGTGCTCCAATGCAAGATTTTCAACATTAGCATGCGTAAAAACATGCGAAATTTGTAAGAAATCAGTGATATGATGTAGTACAGTGGATCCTGTGTTTTAAGACCACCCAAGGGACCCCAAAAGGTGGTCTTAAATGACAGGTGGTCTCTCATTACAGGTCCGTTTACATGATAAAAGGCCACTTGGGACCAAGTGGAATGGTCTTAAAACACAGGGTGGTCTCTCAAACCAGGTGGTCTTTAACACAGGATCCACTGTAGCTTAATATCATGTTAGGAACAATATATGACCTTGCTATAAGAAAATGAGGACAGCAATAAAGTGAGGAACATGGCAATTTCTGCAAAATAGTGCTCTCTCTTTCACATCTATTAGGACCAATACGGTATCTTGAATTGTAGAAAACGGCTACTGATCTATTGATATTGACATTCCTATTCTGCAGACATTAAATTTTGTTGAACTTTTCTAATTGAAAAAATTCACAAAAATTGATGTCTACCAAATAGCGCCAAAAGTTTGCATTCAATATATAAAAATATAATTTGGTATTGGAAGACTTCTGTAATACTATAATCCGTATTACTCGTAGTCAGTAGCTAGAATGAAAAAGTCAAGTGACATCATTTCACCAGATGTATGGTTGCCTAGGGAGACCACACGCAGCGATATTAGAAAAAGCAGAAATCCGAATGGTATTCCCCGGGATTTGGAATAGAGAACGGTTTTGCTGAATGTATGCTATGTCTTTGGGAAAAAAAACAAGCTGCACAATTTCATAATATCGGTATATAGAGTAAATGTTCATGCGAATGGATAATTTGGATCAACATTCATCAATAATTATTGAAATTTAAAGTTTCTAAAATTTATATCAACATTCATTAATAATTAGTTATGTAAAAATTCACAAGTGTGAATTACAACATGATTCAATATTTAATAAACATCCGTACCCAATGCAGGGATTGCGAATGATTTGCCCTCGTGATGCAGTGCTGACATCTGGTGGCCATATCAAGGTATGTATAAAAGCAGGTGTTTCGCAACATTTTGCCATTTTCCAATCGTCCGGCGAAAGGAGCGGATGCGAGACGTGAGATGAGACTTGTGTCAAGTTTATTGAGGAATAAATTGTTCTAGAAGGTGATTGTACTGTTGTGCGGTACATACTGAGAATAGTCTAGCTACACATATTGCTAAAGTTCATTATTTTGATTTGATTGTCTTGAGTTTTCTCAGTTTCAACTCCGTTTGTCCCCAATTATCGCCCACCACTACACCACATTCATCATTATATAACTCGCAAGCGTATTGCAATCTCCCAAAGGCAGGGAATACGCTATGCCTTAATCACCATCAAATCAAATTACAGCCCGATTTTCTGCCCGCTAGCTACGCAGGCTGCTTACATAATATATACATTTGCCATTAATCACAAATAAACGGCATTTACTCCGGTTAGGCCTATAAGTTATAACTCTGTATTTCATTAAGAGGAGATGGGTAAACCTGCTTCGCGGCTGAACCTGTATTTTCCATCGATATTTTAACATACGTTCAGCCATGTATTTTTTTTTTCTGAAGCTGGTACGGATTTTGACACTTCGATTTTAGTGTGTGTGAAGAATTGTCACGAAATATCAACTTTTTTCATTGAAGAAATGTTGAGGCATCGACAGTTTAGTCCGTAGGTGATGCCTGAACAATTATTCAATAAAAGAATTTGATATTTATTCTTTATATGAGCATGTAAACTGGTGGTGCGCCTTTAAATTGACATGATCCGGGAATGGTTTGCTATCATCTTCCATATCAAAAATGAAACTGCTGTGTATTTGTCGTACATAACAAGCAAAATAGCTTCAGCTATCTTGAAAAGTTAGAAAATAAACACGCTAAATTGCTCTGCTTCATTCACACATTTACACTTTCTGAATCGAGGTCATGTTCTTCTTTTGATGTCATTTAAGGTCAGGTAAAACCAATCTGCATAATATTTCATAATGTGACAATTCTTTACTCACACTAAAATTGAAGTGTCAAAATCGTCTGATCCGTACCGGCTCCAGAGAACAAACCTACATGGCTGAACCTATGGTGAAATATCAATCAAAAATACAGGTTCAGCCGTGAAGCAGGGTTAATCATTACATATTGGCCTACGTCTGAATTAACTTTACATGGGCAAAGACCCAGGTAACAATGGAAATAAAAATAGAAAGATAAGATGTTGACAAAGTTAGGAACATTTGGGGAAAGTGGTGAACTCAGGAACCCACCTACCGGTAAACATCATAGTCAAATTTGTTCACAGGGCATTTTTAACGATGTGAATCTTGGGGATCGAGAAATGCTAGTTTTCCAACAAGGTTCTTGAATTCGATTAGGCATCGAATCGGTTTCTAAACTATTATAGCGAACTTGTTATGATGTTGGTGAAACGACCCCCAGAATCTGAATCTGTATTTAATCTTTGGGTGGGGAAAATAAAAATAAGGAAGCGCATGTATGATATAGTTGCCGATTTTTTTATGACATTGGTATAGCCAAATCATAATGAACCTACTGATGCACACCATGTTCTAACACAAGTCAGCGAAAATTGACCATTTATTCTCACAGTTACGTTCTAGATCTACTGGTAGTTCCGTTATCGTACTGAGTGGGTATACCACAGCACACTCACAGTCATGCATAGGACCAGCTAAAATATTTTCCACTCAAAAATTTGATGATAAACTATCCACAAAACCATCAGCATTGATAACGGCTACGTTGTGTCTGTGTCTACATCAATCAAACATCTTGCCATGCATTTCATCTGATTACAGTGTGCTACCATATACATGATATATGCCAGTTAAGACGACAGCTATGACGCGGGGCAGAGACAACAGATTTCTCCTGGTGTACAGCTCTCAGACTGGTCAGGCACAAGCGATATCAGAGGAAATTGCGGAAAAAGCTACGAGTCACGGGCTGCAGGCCGACATGCGTTGCATCAGTCTCACAGAGAAAAAGGTGAGTTTACGGGTAGTGGGGGAGTGTTCCAGGGAAATTTTTGCTGTGTGGAGCAACTTGCTACCAATTTGTTTGCATGTATAGTCAAGGGAAGTACTTTGAAGAAATTTTGAGTGTGTGATATTTTCCAACTCATGCATGTGATACACTGATAGATTCAGAAACATTACTTTGAGGCATTGCCCTGCTTTTCCTGCTAGTTCCATCTGTTGGGTGTACTGGAACGAACAAGATTAAGTGATTAATTTATAAGATTTAAAATGTGGGATAGATACAATGGTTTTCACTATGGGTATGTCTATGAATTAACTATATAAATCTTATCTCCATCCTGCAGACTGTCCATGAGCTCAGTCTTGGAACATGAATTTGTCTTTTCATGGGTGACCATTTCTACTTTTCTGATTGTTGACCACTACAGTTCTGGTTGGAGCGTGAGACCTGTCTTGTCCTCGTGACTTCTACCACCGGTGACGGAGAGCCGCCGGATACCGCTCTCAAGTTCTGGAGACGACTCAAGAAGAAAACTCTCCCATCCGACCACTTCAAACATCTCAGTTACGCCTTGCTAGGTGAGTCGATTTGCATAAATTGTAATATTATGTGGTTGCTCCACACATATATACTAGTAGTAAACTGGTGCATGTTGATGATGTACTGTAAACCCAGAAATATTATACTCGGATTTTTCTAACTCGTTTACACTGTTTTTCGCTAACATTTTTGTGATGCTAAATGCTATCGTTCTATAACTTGGCATACTTCACCTGGGAGTCAAACGGCAATTTTCTACCAAATTTCAGACAGCTATCAAGAAAATTGAAAAAGTTGGAAAAATTGAAAAAATTGAAGAAAATTGAAAAAATTGAAAAAATTGAAAAATTTCAGCCCAAAACGGGATCTTCGAGAATCTGAGCATATTCGAGGAATTGGTCCTGTTTACATACATCAGGTTTCAAAATTTTCTTGTAAATTTGAATCAGAAGATACACTGGGGTGTATTCTACACACACGTGTTGTTTTTGAAACATTACTCCGCTACAAAACCGAGCAAATGCACGAAATTGTGTGCGGGCCTAGAAATTAAATAATAGGGCTAATTTTAACATTGGGGTAGATTGCCAACTTTTTCAATTTTCGCGTTGGCTGTCTGAAATTTGGTAGAAAATTGCCGTTTGACTCCCAGGTGAAGTATGCCAAGTTATAGAACGATAGCTTATAGTATCACAAAAATATAAGCGAAAAACGGTGTAAACGAGTTAGAAAAATCCGAGTATAGCGTCCATTAGGCTTAGCGTTTTTACCAAAGTGGACGTATTCGGGGCCATTTAATTCAGCGGGTGGATGACAGAAGCAGAGAAACTAACCCGTATTTCATGACTTAGCGTCCATAAATATTAGCGATTTTTTCAAAATGCTAAAAATGCTAAGTAAATGTATGCGAATACTTTCTGGGTTTACAGTATGTCAGATTTGAAATAGCAGACCATTTAGTGCTTCCAAAGAGGTGGACATCTTGTGTTTGATTGTACATGTAAATGAGGTTGTTGACATTTTGCAATGATATCTAAAAAATTTCCAGCACTGGGAGATTCCAACTACACGAGTTTCTGCTGCTGCGGAAAGATGTTTGACAAACGGCTGGAAGAACTTGGAGCATCGCATTTCTACGACACTGGATTTGCCGATGATGCCACAGGGTGAGTTATGAAATCTAGAATCTAGTAGCTTGATTCTCACAATAGAATCTACCGGAAGTTGATAACACAATTCACTGCTGCTACAGATCCTCTGATACTGTAGTACATGAACTTTAGCATCTTCCTATATGGGGAAAAGTCACTAGATTATCACTAGGTCATTGCATTGGGTTGTTGACTTGATATTTGTGAGCAGTGTAACGACAGTCTTTCCAGTCAACATTTTCATAAATGAATGCAAACTGTACAGTTCTTGACCTGCATTCAAGCAGTTTCAATTTTAAATATTTTTTAACACACATCTTGACTTGTACATACATAGTGCTGAACAATATGATTTTCTGATGATTATTAGTTAAAATACAAATGACAATTTACAGATGATTTACAAGTTGAATTTAACTCTTAACCCATTAAAAAGTAGAAATGTCATGTGAATTTCTTGAAGTATTTTATGTACATATAAGTATTAATATATTTCCAGGCTGGAGGTTGTGGTAGAGCCTTGGATGGAAGGCCTGTTTCCAGCCCTGCGTAGGCAGCTTGGCCTCCCAGAGGTCGAAACTCCGTCTTCAAGTGATGACTTGGCGACCATCGAGGAACAACAAACTCCTAGTACTGCAGCAGAATCTCAAGAAGGTAGCATAAACTTGGGAACCTTTGGGGTGCAATCGAATCCCACTGGATCAGAGAGTGGTCGGACTATGAAAGAAGCTGTTGATCTCATAAAAACTGGCTCACAAGTCGAGCAAAATGCAATCCACTCTGAGACGAGCACAACAAATGGTGCGAAGTGTTCCATGGATGGTGTAGATGCTGGACATCATAATTCACTTGTCCCATCGGAACAGGAAGTTGAAAGTCTGAGTCATTCTTTGTCTCCACTACGGGAGAGTTCTCTCACGTTACCCGCTCTTCCTCCACGATTTATCGACTTGAACTTCAATCCAGATACCAAACTGGTAAGTTTCAGTAGAATACATGTAATTGAGGAAATAATGCAGACCAATTGTGTATATCATATCTTTCTTATATGTGTCCATATACATTTTGTGTATGAATGTATTAAACTGCTTTATAGTGCACAAATTCATGTAATATGTCAAATATCACAAAATCTAATACTTTTCATAAATATTTTTCTACCGGTATTCGTTCTTCAGGATCTGACCTCACTGCCCATACAAAACAATTACAAATTCCCATCTGCTGGCTCAGATGTCCATTCCGGCCGCTTGGTGGCAGCACAAGTCATGACGAGAGATGATGCTTTGAAGAAGGCGCTGAAAGTTACAGTAGATATTTCTGTAAGATCTCTTTTTCGCAATATTTTAGAATTTCAGAACTTAAAATTATTTTGTGTTAGAAACGATGTACATCTATAAAATATTCGAAGTTCGTTGTCAATGAGGCTTGAGAACTCTTTATCAGTTTTCTACATATTGAAGTTTTACCATTTCAGATTTATTGTGCCCACAGTTATGTGCCCTATATCAGTATTTATAGCTTGATACTGGAAAAAAGAAACAATAAAATTACAACATTGCTTCATTCTTTGCAGACAACAGGCTGGAAGTATCAACCGGGTGATGCGTTTGGTGTGATCTGTCAAAATAGTGCAGCAGAAGTCCAAGATCTGATTGACAGGTTTGCTTACCGATAATATGAGTTCATTCTAGAGGATTTTAGAGGTAATATAAATTCATTTTAGAGATTACAAGTTAGCATTCATTGGGAAGTTAACATTCAACATGCACTGCATCAAAGTTGCAGTCATCAAACCAAAAAATGGATTGAAATGTCCATAAAAAAGATGTATAGGTATTCTATATACATGTAGTATAATATGTTTAAACTCTCATGAATTCATAGCGTTTTAACCGATAATAACAATGACCTTTTCACAGGTTGGGTCTGACCGATCAGGCTGATATTCCGTGTTCGCTCTCTGTCCTGGAAGTCACTAAGAAGCGTAATGCCGCTGTACCGGCATACCTTCCACCAGAGGGCACTGCGAGGCACTGGCTGACGCATTGTTGCGATATCCGCACAGCCCCCCAAAAGGTTGAATAATTTTCTTTTTATTCACGTTTTAAATTGCTGGGTTTTTTACACACTTATTCAACCGTACCTAAGCAATGAAATTTCCAAGCTAGTTTACTTCCAATTTTATTATTAAAAAGATTTTACCTATCTTGGAAGTCATGCCATGATTAACTTACAATTCCGTCATTGGAAAACCATTTGTCTGTACCTATATTAGATGGGTTCTTGTGTATTTCTCGCAGGCACTGGTGCGAGCCCTAGTGGAGTGCACAAGCGATGCCAGACAGAAGAGAAGAATTCAGGAACTTTGCTCAAAGCAAGGAGCGGACAGCTATAACAGATATGTTCGGGAGGCTGGCGTTGGATTGTTGGACATTCTCAAAGCGTTCCCAGCTTGTCGCCCGGAGTTCACACTGTTACTAGGTGAGTGGGAGTAAATGAGATGAATTAAAGAAATTGTAATTAAATGTGTACATGTATGTTTGATTCTGCTGATAGCAGGTATTCTTGCATCTAAATTCGCATATTGAATAGGATATCCATTGCATGAATATTCATCATGTACATAAAGATTTCTCAAAGATATTTCGTGTCAACATCTGTACACATCTGTTTTGCCTGAATTGGCTATCTTGATATGGGAAATGTTTGTATCTGGTCAGTGAATGTGTGTGTCTTTTCAGAACATCTACCCCGCCTCAATGCCAGGCCATATTCTGCAGCTAGGTGAGGAAGCTTGATATGAATTTGTATCGTAATTAATCATAAATCGAGCTTGTATGACACTTGAGTGTATTACAGTTCATTCAGTAAAAAACATCCAAGAAATTCTTTTTCTGCCATATACAGCATGGGATATTTTGGAAATAATTGGGGTGCCAATGCCATAGTCATGATGTAATACACAAATATATCATAATGTTTTATTTTCCAGTTCCCAAGCAGCAAGGCCAGACCAAGTGGATTTTGTGTTCAATGTTGTGGAAATTCCTGCTGGATCAGGAAGACAAACAGACAGACACGGAGTCTGCACAGGTCCGTATTGTTACGGGAATCTCGTGAAATCTTGTCCCTGTCTTGTAATTGTGCATACATCTGGAATTCATGTGTTGCACATACCAGTACATGTATATCAACATTGGGTTTTCTCTACTAAAAAACAGAGATTCTTAGGTTATATATGTAATTGAATAAATATACATGTATGAAGTTGTTTTGCACTTTTTGATAATGATTCATAACATTGATTTAGGAAGATACTATCAGAGAAAAACAAATACATTGATGGGCATTGTTTGCGTTCTCTCAGGTTGGTTTGACAGTCTGACCAAGAAGACACAAAGACCTGCTGGTGGTGATTCTTTGGATCAAGTTATAAAACAGATGAAAGATGTTGATCTCGTCATGGAGAATATCATGGTATGCATATGATGAGTTGTTCATCTATTAAAGTAATTCAATGACATTTGTTTGGTTTTAGTATCGTATATAAATTCTGAATTTCATAATGTCAAAAACTCATGCCATCAATCATTCTATGAAACCTCCAGATCCCGATGTTCCTACGAAGCCATCAGCACTTCCGACCTCCAAACGACCTTGAGGTGCCACTGATTATGGTAGGGCCTGGGACTGGGATTGCACCTTTCATCGGCTTCCTACAGCAAAGGTCAGCAAAGGCCAATATTGGGGTTTTGTATGGAAAAAATGTAAGCAATTTGAATTGCGCAGAGATTACTGCTCTTTATACTGGTGACATGATATTCGAATTGTAGCATGAAGCATCAATGTGTAAATTATTGTAAAATTTGAAGTTGGTGTTTTCATGGCATGTATGATATGGTATATATCAAGATGTCATTGTTTGAAAGATGTCAAATATTTACCGCACATTTGAATCTATCTGTTCTAGGGAATATCAGATGCGCCATCAAGCAGTTGACTTGAAGTCACCCGGCGACGCGTGGCTGTACTATGGTTGCCGTCATGAGGAGAGAGACTTTCTTTTCAGGCAAGTACTTTAACATGTGTATTAACTTAGATTCACTCTCAATTTGTGACTTGATTCCATGATATTTTACACATCGATTCTCGTATGTAGACAGTATTGTTGTCTTCGGCCGTCTGAATTCTATATCAATAAAGTTTTCATTCTACAGTGTCATGTTTCTACAGGATTTTATGTTATGATGACTGATATTTAAGGCATTTCGGCAGAAATGCCTTTATGGTTTTAGCAGAATTTTTTTTTTTTTTTTTTTTTTTCTTCTTCCGCCACTTTTGGTTTCCGGACGATAACTTTAGATTGCCTTGACGGATCCTTGTCAAATTTTCACCGCAAGTCAGAAATGATATGAGGAAGAACCCTATTCTTTTTGAGCCGGATCGGAGGTCCGTGAGGTCCGTGAGGATGAAATCAAGGCTAATTTTAAGACTTGGTTTCCGGACGATAACTGGAAAAATATTTATGCAATAGTTGCAGAACTCTGCATGGAGGTTCATATGCCACCAGGGAAGAACCCTATTGATTTTGGGATCGATCCGTCAAACGACCTTTGACCTAGAGGTCGAAATAATTTTTTGCTGAGTCATCCTTGATTCATCCTGCATATCTCGGAAACGGTGCGTCGTAGAGCGAAACGGACGTTATTTTCGGACTCGTCGCCCTAGACAAACATGTCTAAGGGGTATTATGGATGAACTTTGACCTTGACCCGAAATTTTTTTGCCGAGTCAGCATTTTTCGTTTTCGTCGATATCTCGGAAACGGTGCGTCGTAGAGCGAAACGGACGTTATTTTCGGACTCGTCGCACTAGACAAACATGTCTAAGGGGTATTATGGATGAACTTTGACCTTGACCCGAAATTTTTTTGCCGAGTCGGCATTTTTCGTTTTCGTCGATATCTCGGAAACGGTGCGTCGTAGAGCGAAACGGACGTTATTTTCGGACTCGTCGCACTAGACAAACATGTCTAAGGGGTATTATGGATGAACTTTGACCTTGACCCGAAATTTTTTTGCCGAGTCAGCATTTTTCGTTTTCGTCGATATCTCGGAAACGGTGCGTCGAAGAGCGAAACGGACGTTATTTTCGGACTCGTCGCACTAGACAAACATGTCTACGGGGAATTATTGATGAACTTTGACCTTGACCCGAAATTTTTTTGCCGAGTCGGCATTTTTCGTTTTCGTCGATATCTCGGAAACGGTGCGTCGTAGAGCGAAACGGACGTTATTTTCGGACTCGTCGCACTAGACAAACATGTCTAAAGGGTATTATTGCTGAACTTTGACCTTGACCCGAAATTTTTTTGCCGAGTCGGCATTTTTCGTTTTCGTCATTATCTCGGAAACGGTGCGTCGTAGAGCGAAACGGACGTTATTTTCGGACTCGTCGCACTAGACAAACATGTCTAAGGGGTATTATGGATGAACTTTGACCTTGACCCGAAATTTTTTTGCCGAGTCGGCATTTTTCGTTTTCGTCGATATCTCGGAAACGGTGCGTCGTAGAGCGAAACGGACGTTATTTTCGGACTCGTCGCACTAGACAAACATGTCTAAGGGGTATTATTGATGAACTTTGACCTTGACCCGAAATTTTTTTGCCGAGTCGGCATTTTTCGTTTTCGTCGATATCTCGGAAACGGTGCGTCGAAGAGCGAAACGGACGTTATTTTCGGACTCGTCGCACTAGACAAACATGTCTAAGGGGAATTATTGATGAACTTTGACCTTGACCCGTAATTTTTTTGCCGAGTCGGCATTTTTCGTTTTCGTCGATATCTCGGAAACGGTGCGTCGTAGAGCGAAACGGACGTTATTTTCGGACTCGTCGCACTAGACAAACATGTCTAAGGGGAATTATTGATGAACTTTGACCTTGACCCGAAATTTTTTTGCCGAGTCGGCATTTTTCGTTTTCGTCGATATCTCGGAAACGGTGCGTCGTAGAGCGAAACGGACGTTACTTTCGGACTCGTCGCCCTAGACAAACATGTCTAAGGGGTATTGTGGATTAACTTTGACCTTGACCCGAAATTTTTTTGCCGAGTCGGCAGTTTTTGTTTTCGTCGATATCTCGGAAACGGTGCGTCGTAGAGCGAAACGGATGGTATTTTCGGACTCGTCGCCCTAGACAAACATGTCTAGCGGGTATTATGGATGAACTTTGACCTTGACCCGAAATTTGTCGACATTTTTCATTTTCGTCGATATCTAGTATTATAAATTATTCATCACACCGAAATGCCTCCAAGGCATCTTTAGGCCTTGACGTCTAGTTTGTATCGATTTTCTCTCGCAGAGAGGAACTGGAAAATTTCAAAGAGCACAGCATTCTAAAAGAATTGAAGGTTTGCTTCTCCCGGGATTCACCAGATGGCAGCACTCCCCGATATGTCCAGGATAACATCCGTCATCATGGCGATGAGTTATGCAGCTTACTAGGCGACAAACTCGCACATGTTTATGTCTGTGGAGATGCGCGGAATATGGCCAAGGACGTGCGGAATGCTTTCGTAGAAATTCTGGAGAAATGTAAAGGTAGGAGCAATTCTTGGAACCAAAATGTTGAAGGGTTTCAACGACTTCATCATCAATAGTTTATAATTATTTTGTGAACATGTACTGTAAAACGATTTTATTTTTTCGTCAGCATTTTATTTCCCAAATTTCGCGTTAGGAAGGCACTCCCAAAATTAACAAAATTAACAAAACTGGTGGACATGAAGCTGCGAAAATTTCCCGTTTTACAGTACTTGTTTGCTGATCATGAAATTTAGATGACATGAACACAAACTAGTGACTTGAGTTACGCGTGTACTTTACATGCAGCACACAATAATATTTCTCACTCGATTCATCACTTGCAGATATCACCACCAAAGAAGCGGAATCGTTCCTAAATGACATGATCGTCAACGGAAGGTACCACGAAGACGTGTGGTGATTGGTTTCTGTTATAATTTAGTACAATTACGATTGTATATGTGTACTTTGTTGTGTTAGAGGGTTTTTATGGGGAGTATGGTTTACTCCAGCAATATGATATTTGATATTAATTATTCGAGAATGTTCAGTATTATGGCTAATAATTGACATGTATATGAATTATTCTGAAGTATAGGAACTTTGTAGGTGATAATTTTGTGAAATATACTGTGTATTTCAATAAACTGATTACGAATGTTTCATTCCGTTCATATCACTCAGCAGCACTGTATTAGTGCAAAAGATTGTGGAGCGAATGCTGCAGAGCATATTCACCACACTGACATTTAGTTCAGATTCTGTTGTTTTTGAGACGAAAAATGATGATTCTATGCTGTTATTAGGCATTCCGACATGAAATTGAGCTATAATACTGAAAGTCCTCTGAGGTTTAGGCCAAGGCCAACATACGATCCAACATATAGAGGATTCCTTATTATGCCCGTAATACAACCATAATATTAGGTCATCATTGGTCTGCAGAATCCAATTTACCTGCGGATTTACTAATCTAGGTCATTGAAGATCTGCAGTATATAGCTCAACTATGTGTTCATAATTTACAAACCTAAGCTCTATATACAACCGTTCTGGTCATCTGTGGTCAATTTCAAGACAACCAAAAAGATCTGCAATATATGTTCATAAGACTTCCTATATGTTCATAATATAAACTTAAGCTCTCTCTGCAGCCATCTAATATCTAGAAGTCAAATTACACATTTCAGTATGGACGTGATCTTGAGATTAACCAGTAAAAGCCATTTAAGGTCAAACTCAAGGTCATCAAAAGATCTGATATACAATTATGACTTCCTATATGTCCATAATACATTGATGACTGACTTCCCTATGTCCATAATACAATTATGACTTCCCTATGTACAAGCCTTTTTGCCTCGTAGGTCTAGGTGCATATCAGGTCTTTGGGCCCACATATATCAGGTTTTTTGAGCGATTCAAGGCACTCCTTCTTCATACACGATGTCAAGAACCCCCACTGCCATGGTTTAAAACAAAAATTGCGTTTCGAGTAATTCAAGGCACTTCATCTTTATAAACTATGTCAAGGTCAAGGTCTCCCATTAGCATGTTTTGAAAAAAAAAATACAGCCCCAAGGGTGCTGTAGCTTATCGGTGAACATGCCATTGAAGCATAATACTGAACGTAGTCCGAGTTCAAGGTCACCAACAAATCCACCATAATTCCCTTTATGACCCTAACACAACCATGCACGAGGTCTATCTGTCATCACTTAGTCCGCAGAGGCCAGTTCACATAGGTTATGTCAAATGTAACCTTGAGAGTCCCCACTCGATCTGAGGTCAAGTTCAAGGTCACCGAAATATCCATCATACATGACTTCCTGTACACTCCTAAGCTCTCTACAATTATTGATGTCTGTTGCACGGGTCTGCACGCGACCTTGAGGTTAACCCCTCGAGGTCATCCAAGGTCAATTTTTTGAGATCACCAAAATATCTACCATAATTCCTATTCGCTCATAATACAAACCGGAGCTCTACATGTATTTGCATGTGTTCTGTCCTTAGAGGCCAGGTTGTGCATTTTGACCTGGTTTGGGCCTTTTTGGTCTACATTCCAGGCTGTTTGAGAGATTCAAGGTAGAAAAAAACCGCCCAAATTTTGACCTTGGTGGCCATTTTCTTAAAATCTGTACGATTCTGCAGAGGCCAGTTCACATAGGTTATGTCAAATGTATCCTTGAGAGTCCCCACTCGATCTGAGGTCAAGTTCAAGGTCAAGTTCAAGGTTGTGCATTTTGACCTGGTTTGGGCCTTTTTGGTCTACATTCCGGACTGTTTGAGAGATTCAAGTTAGAAAAATTAGGCCAAGGGCCAAAGATAGGTTACCGGACAATGTTTAATATTTTAGGTGTTAGCCAGGTCACTGGTTGAATTCAAGGTCAAGAGAATATTCAGCATATATAACATTAAGCATATATCATGTCCACAGTTGATTGCTAAGCTGTAAGTTCAATAATCAGAGAGATATTAGCAATTTTATGCTGTAGCCTTGAAAATGAAGGGGCAAAGGTCAAATTCAAGGTCATCAAAATATTCAGTGTATATCATTTTCTATATCATGTATATCATGTCCACAATTGATTCCCAAGCCATACAGTCAATAAAGGAGCAACATATGAGCCAGTTTGTCCTTGGACCTTGGAAATGAGGTCAGAGGTCAAATTCAAGGTCACGAGAATATTCAGCATATATCATTTCCTATATGTCCACAATTGATTCCTAAGCTGTAAAATCGATAATAAGTGAGATATTAGCCATTTTGTCCTGTGACCTTGAAAATGAGGTCAAAGGTCAAATTCAAGGTCATGACAATAATCTGCATATATCATTTCCTATATGTTCATAATTGATTGCTAAGCTGTGAAGTCGATAACAAGCGAGATATTAGCCATTTTGTCCTGTGACCTTGAAAATGAGGTCGAAGGTCAAATCAAGGTCATCAGAATATTCAGCATATATCATTTCCTATATGTCCACAATTGATTCCTAAGCTGTAGAGTCGATAATAAGCGAGATATAAGCCATTTTTTGCTCTGACCTTGAAACTGAGGTCAGAGGTCAAATTCAAGGTCACGAGAATATTCAGAATATATCATTTCCTATATGTCCACAATTGATTCCTAAGCTGTAGAGTCGATAATAAGCGAGATATAAGCCATTTTGTGCTCTGACCTTGAAAGTGAGGTCAGAGGTCAAATTCAAGGTCACGAGAATATTCAGCATATATCATTTCCTATAGGTCCACAATTGATTCCTAGTCTCTAATCTCAATATCAAGTGAGATATTAGGCATAATGTGTCCCATTATAAAGCATAGGAGAATTTAACATGGGAAAGTCCCATTTGAGCTGAGTTTGGGCCAAAATGGCCCACTTCGAGCGATTCAAGCGCAACGAAATTGATAGATATCATAGGAGTACATATGAGGAGTGTTATTTATCAAAAGGAAAAAAAGTTACTGAATAGATTTTGAGAAAATGGCTGCCAAAGTCCAAAATCAGGCATTTTTCGTCGAAAACGGCCGCCATTTTGAAAAAAATGCGAAAATCAAAAAACTAAAAAATACCTCCTTCTTGAATTATTTTTAAGTATTTTTATGCAAAATTTCAGAAAAATTCGCCTGTAAACAAAAAAGATAAAAATGTGGACGACGACGACGGACGACGACGGACGACGGACGACGACGGACGACGGACGACGGACGCAACGCCATGCCAATAGGTTATCGGACCATAGGTTCGGTAACCTAAAAAACGCCCAAATTTGGACCTTGGTGGCCATTTTCTCATAACCTGTACGATTCTAATTTATGTATATGACTCCCCATATGGATCTTTGTGATGTGTATCAGTTTCATTACCCCTGAATCGTCGTATTGCATATGGTGGCCATTTCGACAGGTCGGAAAAAAGACATTTCAAGTCATTATTCGTTTTTAGCCATTGCAAGCAAAAAAAAATATTCTTTTTCGCCACTGAAGCATATTCTGAACTTTAATCCACTTTTTTTTCTTCACAATGGGAGCTGTATGGCGGATTGAACTCTTTGGATTGAACACTTCAAGATAGAGCACACTCGAATGAGGAGTCATATAAGGCGAATTTACAAGTGACCTTGAATGTGACCTTCAATGACCTTGAGAGGTCAAAACGATAATATTGGTGAAAGTTGTGGTTTGACATTAAACATTTCTCCAGCAACTTTTCTTAGCCCTTGGGCTAATTTTTATTTTTCAAAGTTTATGGTCGAGTTTTCCTGAAATTTTGCACAAAAATGCGCAAAAATATTTCAGAGGGAGGTATTTTTTTATTTTTGAAATGGTGGCCATTTTTTTTTTTATTACTAAAAACGGCACTAAAAAATCATGTACTTCGGTGGACACTTTCACAAAATCTGTCTCATCAGTTTTGACATTTTTGTTTTAAAAGAGTGACTTCTTGTATACTTTCGTGATGTGTTTTGTTGCGCTTGAAACTTCGGCTGTGCATGGCGGCCATTTTATTTTTTCTATGGGTTGATTTGTTTTGTCCAAAAACACATTACTATCTGTTTTGGGCCATTTTCAGGCCAAAAAAAAGCCCCATTGCCACTTTTTCTTTCATAAAGGAGCTACCACAACTGTTTACCTAGAAGCTTCAAGATAGAGCTTAGATATTAGCATTTTCAAATGGGAAGTCATACCAGGCCTCCAATGTGTATTAGCCGCTACAGACAAAATGATCGAGCTTATGTATTGTATTATGAGCATATAGAAAATCATATAAAAGTGACTCTGTTGGTGAGCGTGAACTTGACCAAGATGCCATCGACTGGTCACTTTCAATGTCATAACTGCAATGGTCACAACTAAAATTGTCCGGTAACCTGTGTTAGCCCTGGGAGAATTTTTCTGTTATTTCTTATTGTAGTAGATTAGAAACAAAAATCGTTGTACTAGTAATCCAGTGTAATGATGAGTATAATGATGAGTCTGAAAACAGTGTTGTTTTTAAATCTTATCTGGTATCATTACTGGTCAGGTATGACTCTGTGATTCAACCTTCAAGGTCATCGGACGTCAAGTTCAAAGTCACTAAACGATGCACCCAATATCTTTACTGGATATTCTGTGAATCTTATAGATAATAGCATAAATACAGAATGTCCCAAAAACGTAAACGAAACTCCGGTGTATTATGTTTTCGGTAATCTTTTTATTGAGATACCCCTGTATGGTTTTGTTCTGTTCTATGTGTTGAAGGAGAACACAAATATCGTATGTTCTTTTATTACACGTAGGTCCATATTAGGTAGTAACTACTTATATAATTACACCACACTAAAATACAACACTATAGATTAAAATTTTTACAAGACCTGTCCATTTAAACGCATGCATTTTAATGTGCACAGAGTATTAAAAATTAGGCCAAGGGCCGAAGATAGGTTACCGGACAATGTTTAATATTTTAGATGTTAGCCAGGTCACTGGTTGAATTCAAGGTCAAGAGAATATTCAGCATATATAACATTAAGCATATATCATGTCCACAGTTGATTGCTAAGCTGTAAATTCAATAATCAGAGAGATATTAGCAATTTTGTGCTGTGGCCTTGAAAATGAAGGGGCAAAGGTCAAATTCAAGATCATCAAAATATTCAATGTATATCATTTTGTATATCATGTCCATAATTGATTCCCAAGCCATACAGTCAATAGAGGAGCTAGATATGAGCCAGTTTGTCCTTGGACCTTGAAAATGAGGTCAGAGGTCAAATTCAAGGTCACGAGAATAATCAGCATATATCATTTCCTATATGTCCACAATTGATTCCTAAGCTGTAAAATCGATAATAAGTGAGATATTAGCCATTTTGTCCTGTGACCTTGAAAATGATGTCAAAGGTCAAATTCAAAGTCATGACAATAATCTGCATATATCATTTCCTATATGTTCATAATTGATTGCTAAGCTGTAAAGTCGATAAGAAGCGAGATATTAGCCATTTTGTCCTGTGACCTTGAAAATGAGTTCGAAGGTCAAATTCAAGGTCATCAGAATATTCAGCATATATCATTTCCTATATGTCCACAATTGATTACTAAGCTGTAGAGTCGATAATAAGACAGATATAAGCCATTTTGTGCTCTGACCTTGAAACTGAGGTCAGAGGTCAAATTCAAGGTCACGAGAATATTCAGCATATATTATTTCCTATATGTCCACAATTGATTCCTAAGCTGTAGAGTCGATAATAAGCGAGATATAAGCCATTTTGTGCTCTGACCTTGAAACTGAGGTCAGGGGTCAAATTCAAGGTCACGAGAATATTCAGCATATATCATTTCCTATATGTCCACAATTGATTCCTAGTCTCTAATCTCAATATCAAGTGAGATATTAGGCATAATGTGTCACATTATAAAGCATAGGAGAATTTAACATGGGAAAGTCCCATTTGGGCCGAGTTTGGGCCAAAATGGCCCACTTCGAGCGATTCAAGCGCAACGAAATTTATAGACATCATAGAAGTACATATGAGGAGTCGTATGTTTCAAAAAGAAAAAAAGTTACTGAACAGATTTTGAGAAAATGGCCGCCAAAGTCCAAAATCAGGCCTTTTTCGTCGAAAACGGCCGCCATTTTGAAGAAAAAGCGAAAATCAAAAAACTAAAAAATACCTCCTTCTTGAATTATTTTTAAGTATTTTCTGCAAAATTCCAGAAAAATTCGCCCGTAAACAAAAAAGATAAAAATGTGGACGACGACGACGACGACGACAGACGACTACGGACGACGACGCACGACGGACGCAACGCCATGCCAATAGGTTATCGGACCATAGGTCCGGTAACCTAAAAACATGTACATTATGGTATATATGAGATATCACACATTTCAGCTACAATTTATTTAGGTCATAAAATCAGTACACAATTCATACACAAAATAAATCACATCTTAAAGAGCTGAACACGCTTGTTGATGGCTTCATACACTACGATGTTCTTGCTGTTCAAGGCCACACTCATTGGGCCCAACAGCTTTCCCGGCTGATCTCCTGGTTTCCCTACCACACACGTCAACTGTCCCAGTGAATCCAGTACAATCAGCTGGTTATTGGCGGTGTCTGCTATGATAATGTTACCTTGGCAGTCGGTTGTGAAGCCCCATATACGAATCGCTTGTGGTGCTTTTGGTATACTGGGTGTGACGGCCCGTACATAGGCTCCATCCAGAGTAAACATCAGCAATGTGGCCGCGAACCCTTCATTCACCAGCACGTGGCCGTCTGGTGTCGCGGCCACGCTTACTGGTCTGTTGGCAAACTGTCCCGGGCCCTGACCCTTGGAGCCGATAGTGCAGATATACGAGCCATCAGCACCCAAGACCTTGACACGATGATTACCCGTGTCAACAACCAGCAACTGTCCCGTCTGTGTAAATGCTAGTCCCATTGGTTCATTCATCTTATCTTTGCCAGATCCCCGAGAACCAAATGTCCTAACGAACTGGAAGTCCTTATCGTATATCTTTATCCTATCGTTAAGGGAATCACTGACATACAGTTCACCAGACGGACTCACACACAGTCCAGTGGGACGATTGAATTGGTGTTTCTGGTCACCTTGCTCACCGAATACAAACATCAGATTGAGACCTGTGTCGTAAACCTTCAATCGATGATTTTGAGTGTCTGAGACAATGTAGCTGTGGTCTGTACAGGTCACGTAGGCATTATTAGCAAACTCCTCTGGCTCAGACCCTTGACTGCCACTGACAGCTACGGACCTGGCATGTGTGTAGTCTGCCAATGTTGGCTGATGGCTGCTGGTCGCTGGCGGGGATGTGATCTTTCCCACTTCTGGTGCTGACTGTGACTTCACAACTGTGAACTCACTCACTCCTTGTGCCGATGTCGACTGGCAGCTGCTGGTCGCTGGCGGGGATGTGATCTCTCCCACTTCTAGTGCTGATTGTGACTTCACAACTGTGATCTCTCCCACGTCTGGTGCTGACTGTGACTCCACAAATGTATACTCTATGAGGGTAGGTGTACTCTTATGATAATCTTGTAATATGGACAGGAACTCCAGGGCTTTAGTGTTGGTTTCTGCCAGAATGTTTCTTGCTTCAGTGCTGCTTTCGAATGAACCTTCAGATTTTCTGAGAAATGCTTTGCACTTTGCAACTTCCATGTCGATGATTTGCTGCCATTTTGCGTAGTTTTCCACGTTTAGTTTCTTCAGCTCAATTACTTTGTTCTTCAGTTTTGCTTCCAGTTTCTTGATCTCATCTTGGTACGTCTGTATTTTCTTCTGGATCTGTTCAATGGCAGCAGCTGCCCGAGCCCTCTCCTTGTTAAGGACGCTATCATCTGAGGTCAGGTCTGATGACTTTCTGACTTCCTGTCGGAGCTCATCCAGATTCTGTTGGACATCGCCTTGGAAGGTTTGGTCATGAGCAGCCAGACATGTAGCACAGAGATATTGGGGGCAGTGATGACATCGTGCATGTTTCTCCCTGCTATTGCAAGACTCGCAGACTTGTTCTAGCACGTCACAAAGTGCAAAATTCTTCACCA
Source organism: Terebella lapidaria (assembly GCA_949152475.1). NCBI lineage: Eukaryota > Metazoa > Annelida > Polychaeta > Terebellida > Terebellidae > Terebella > Terebella lapidaria. Next base: position 17,843,645 of record OX424567.1, read on the forward strand.
GGTTTTCAATTTCACATCTTCTCTTGCACTTCGGACAGGTGAGGGGAGGTTTGGTGGCCAGAGTGTCAACACATCGTTTGCAGAACGTATGTTGACACTTGAGAGCTGTCGGGGTGCGGGCTTCCAGATTGTAGGTTGATAAACAGATAGAGCATTCCAACTGCTGCTGCAGAAACCCTTCCTCCGGAGGAACATCCGCCATGTTGGAATCTGTTAAAATTGTTGGCAATTAATACTAGTAGAGGAGCTCACGTTGTATATTTTGCATATTACTGTTCCTATGACTTCTACCCATTTTATAATCATACTATTACTACTGCCTTGGATTTTATTATCCAGCTGTCGAGTGAACGCCCTGCTTTCAAACAAGTGGGAATTCCCCCGTCACTTCTGTAACAAGATGACAGAACCAGTCTAGGGGCCCTGTCTAGGGTCTACGATCTAGTGAATCAATAATATTAAGTAGGTCAACATCGTAACAGTCAGAGTGTGCCGCGGCACACTTGACAGTGTTAGTGTTTCAGCATTTTGAATATACTACTGATTTAAACTAATAAATTTATGTACCTCTAGTACTAATAATTTCCTCCTACCTTTGTGTCTGCTGGAATCTCTAACTGGAATCGCTAGATCTGCTTCCTGAACAAGACTGGGCACGTGACTGGTGAGGTAATACCTCAATGCACGTGACTCGTCTATGGGAAGCCACATCCAACTAATTTTCAATATATCTATGGAAAGCCACATGTAACATGTTGGAAACACATATATGGTATCACATACACGTGGTCCAGCAGATACCACATGTATATGAGATACCACTTATATGAGGAAAGCGTTTACTCTGCGAGGGGAACGCTCTCCCATGTGGGGCCAAAGTTTCCATTGCGATGGTGCGTTTTCCCTGAGAGGAAAAATGTTTTCCCCACGAAGGAACAAATTATCTGGCCTAAGAATGAAATGTTTCCCCTGCAAGGGGAAAACTATTCCTTCGTGGGGGAAATGTTTCAAGGAGAATGTTTCTCTTGCAAGGGAAACCCTTCACAATGAGGGAAACGTTTCCCTGACAGGGAAAATAGTTTACCTTGAAAATTACATTATTTTATACATCCTTCCAAGGTTACCCAAAAGTATATGTAATTTATACAATATGTTTGATTTCAGACGGATGTTTAAGATAATGCAATTAACGGGGTAAACTATTCTCCCTGCAGGCTAAACATTTTCTTTGTGGGATAAACGTTTTCCTTGCGGAGGGAATATTTCCCTCACAGGGAAAATAGTTTTCCTCGCAAGGAAAAACGTTCTCTTCAGAGGGGAAACAAATTTTCCGTGAGAAAAACATTTTCTCTCACAAGGAATTATCATTTCTCTTGCGAGATAAACATTTCACACGCAAGGGAACGTTTTCCTCATGGGGAAAGCGATTTCTTCGTGGGGAGAACGTCTTCCTTGCGGGAGAAATAGTTTTCCCTCGTGGGAATTAGTTTTCCTCGATGGGGAAGTAGTTTCTCCGGTCGATAATTATTCAGTATCCAAAATAAAGAAATTATGTCATGTATGGGCCACCGTAGATACCACATAAAAGATATCACATATATGTGGCCTAATATAGTGATGAATAGAGATGCGCATTATTACCTTAACTCAATACAAAGAGAACAAATAATTGGCGGTGGAAGCATTTTACAAATGAAAACGCCATACTGTCATACCCACCGTACTGTGATCATACCGCACCTTTGGTCCGATAACCTATTGCCATGGCGTTGCGTCCGTCATCCATAGTCGTCCGTCTACATGTTTTCCTTTAAAGTTTATGGTCTAATATACATGTATCTGAAATTTTGCACAAAAATGCCTAAAAATATTTCAAGGTATTTAATTTCCCAAAATTTGTTCAGTAACTTTTTTCTTATTGACGCATAAGGCTCCTCATATGTACCCCTACGATGTGTACTGGAGTATAAATTTTGTTGCCCTCGAATCGCTTGAAATGGGCCATTTTGGCCCAAACTTGAGTGTTCATGTAGATGGTGTACAGAATATGCACTTGCATGTACCGGTTCATCTGAAGTCTGTATCTTGGTGGGATAGAAATCACATACACGCTTGTCAGTGGTGTGAGACATTGAAATCGACTTCTCAGTGGTCAGTACTAGCACCAAAATACCAGATCTGAATTGGGACGAAGTGGTGACAACACTGCTCGATGTATGTCATGCTCACCATCTGGGAATTCCATCACCATTGTTTTGGGTAATATATCAGATCAGAACATTTGGTGAGGACAAGTCCGATGGCCTTAACTGTTTGAACTTGAAGATATGACCAGATAAACCGTAGAGTGAAAATAAAGACCAAACGTGGCAATAGAGCTAAAAACTTTATTATATGAAATATGGTGATCTAGAATTCTGTAAATCTTGAATGATCAATACTAGGGTTTTCTGGTAAGGTTGTGTACACTGTGTAAATTGACCTCAGACAAAAAACATTGTTATGGCAATTCCCATCTTCTAAAACGGGATGCTTTCACCCTCACATAAACATAGAATAGTTGATTTATTGGGAAAGCAATCACATTATACACATTTTGGATTACTATATATGGTTGTCACTAACATACTCTACTATAATGACGAAATATAGGGTATCTACATAGGGCATCTATAAAGATCTATGAAGCAGCAATATGTCCTTGCTTCAACAGAAACACTCATTCAGCATTTGCAGCCTTAAGGCAGCTGATAGACAACCACTTCCCTGGGATTGTTTTCTGGGTTGTAAGTCTGGATCACAAACTGCCAGGTGAAACAACCTTGGACGCTAGCGATGCTGATTCTTCCAGCTGCCATGTAATCCGTGTCTTCATGTCTCCAGTACACTGGCGTTGGGTCGAAGTGATCCATGGTGTTCCAAAATGCCTGCACTGTCTGTGTCGACGACTTGGAGCCCAGTTTCAGTTTTCTTGAACCGACTAATGGATTGGACAGTGCGAAGTAGATTTGTTTCCACTCACTCGTCCTTGTACCTTGGTGGATTATGATCTCACCTCCGGATGAGAAATTCCAAGTTGTGTCAGTGATGCTACGCTCGTAAGACGTCTGTGGTTGAAGACGCTGTTCAAATTTCAGATTGTTCACCCGCCCTGCTAAATTGAAGGGAAACACATCCAGTCGACCAGCTAGTCCAGACTTCACAGTGATCTCGTGGTCTGCTTCATTGATGAACTGTACATAGTGATGGTCTTCGCTGTGATGTGGGCTTGGGTACCTGTCAACTCGAAGTTTCGGAATGCGAACCATCCCATAACCTCTGCCTGGTTCGAAAGGTCCAAGTGGATAGTCTGAGCTGGCTCCGATGTGGGATGAGGTTTGCATTGGAGCACCTTCGATGGGGTTGGACATTGACTTGAAGCCCCTTTTCAAGCTGTAAGGAATCATCAAGGCAACATCTGCAGCTGGATCATATTCTTGGATGATGAAACGCCAAGTTCCGGTATCAAGTCCCTTGTCCCTTAAGCTGATACTAGCCCTGACCAAGTAGAACTTGTCGCTGTGTGTCCAATAAAGAGGCGTGGAGTCTATGTCAATCATGCTGTCGTAGCATTTCTTACCCATGAGATCTTCCACGTCTCCAGTTTGGTCCACCACCTTGATCTTGGGTGAGCCGATAATAGGACAAGACAAACCAAAAGTGAACACTCTTTTGTTCCCAGCCAGAGGTTGTGTGTGCGGTTGTAGTATACCATCGATGTATACTACAAAGTAACCACCAGTAGAGAAGTTAAACCCTGTTATGCTTCCAACCTGCCGGTTATACATTCCTCTAGGATTTATATCTGTCTTGAACTGAAGATTGTTTATATGATTTCCTACCAATCCTGATATAACCTTGACCGGGAAATCTGTTGCGTTGAGGAATTCTATGACTGGAAGCCTGAATTGAAATTGAGCAACAGGTATTTCCAGAGCTGGAGCCATAAATTTCATGTGATGGGAAACAGCTTTGATATGATCAAGAGATTTCATTGGCGGCATTTCCATGTTAATTCGAAAAGCTTCTACAGTTCCATATGCGTTTTCTTTTCGACGTAAAGCTTCTATTTTATAAAGATTCCCAGTAGCCAAACTTCCTTGAAATTGTAGGCATTGATCATCAGAGAGGAAAAGAATGTTCGTCATAGCATGACGTTTGAGCGAGTCCAGCATGTTGTCACATGGGCCTGACCTTATGCCAAGTTGTCGATATTTCAAGACGATGATCGTCAGAAGAGTCTGAGCGAGAGTCTGGGCAGTGCAGTAGATAACCATTGCCTGTACAACATCATCCTTGTCAGCATCGGTTGATGTCCGTGATAGAGCTGCTGAAGAAAAACGACTACCTATTTCACCAACGAACTGCAGCAGATCATTGGTGATGCTCTCAGCTTCTCTAGGAATGTCTGCTTCTGAGGCCATGTGGTTCACATCCATCGTCAAATTTGAAATGCGCAGTTCCAACCCAGCAAATCTCTCGTAGGTGAGACTCTGTTTGAAATTCAACAGTTCTTCATGTACGATTCGATGCAGTTGTGTTGGTAAGTCCACCTCAACTTCTTTGGCAAATGATAACATCGTGCTGAGTAAACCGCATATCACGGATGTTATGGCGGCATAGCCGGGGCCTAACAGTACTGCAGCACTACTCACTATCTTCATACAACCATTGATGATGTCGATTGTGCCACCACGTCCAATTTCTTCCACGCCATCAAGTGCACCATTCAAGACATTGGCTATCTTCTCGGCTCTTTCCTTCTCGTCGGCAGCTTTGGCCTCCTGCTGCTGCCGCCTGACCCACTTATGTATCGTCCGGACATTTTTCGCCACTTCTGCCCTCTCCACACGACTTGTGTCAATGTGGCGGTCTACTCTCTCCTCAAACTCCTGAGATTGCTGGTTCCCCATGGTAGTCTACCTGATGAATACAAAACAAAATACTAGCTTGTATTTGAATAAAAAGTCAGAACAATAATTTACCGGATCTGAGAACTCAGAACTGGGTTGCTACGGCATTGTGTACAAAGACAATATCAATGCAAAGAGAGACTGAACAAAAACCAGTTATCATCACATGAGCATTTGTGGTTCATATTGTTCCTTGGGGAATGTTCACGAGGTTGTGTCTATTATGAATATCCTGATTGGGAGTTATCCGAGAATTAAGCAGACAGTGACAAACCGACAATGCCTGATGAACCTGATTACCAACCAAACACAATCTCACTAGCCCGATTCTTACATATCCATATGTAGCGTTATGACGTGGTGTGCGCGAGTAGTGACACTACGGTTATGATGCTGCAGTGTGGGCGAATTTATAAGACATTCGGCGACACTCCAGTAATGGGGTATACCTCTTTATCGTGAAGTCGCCGAACCCTACATTGGTGCCTGACCTTTCGAACCTGGGTTCTGCCCCCCAATGTTGATTTGCATCACATGTGGATATCGGGTTCCCGATGTTTGCATGCGGACAGTGATGGGACTCGATAGTGGGGATACAGATGACCTCGAGGACGAGGTCTTCCGAAAGAGGGAAGCACTGTAGCGTTATGACGTGGTGTGCGCGAGTAGTGACACCACGGTTATGATGCTGCAGTGTGGGCGGATTTATAAGACATTCCGCGACACTGTAGCGTTATGACGTGGTGTGCGCGAGTAGTGACACCACGGTTATGATGCTGCAGTGTGGGCGGATTTATAAGACATTCCGCGACACTCCAGTAATGGGGTATACCTCTTTATCGTGAAGTCGCCGAACCCTACATTGGTGCCTGACCTTTCGAACCTGGGTTCTGCCCCCCAATGTTGATTTGCATCACATATGGATATCGGGTTCCCGATGTTTGCATGCGGACAGTGATGGGACTCGATAGTGGGGATACAGATGACCTCGAGGACGAGGTCTTCCGAAAGAGGGAAGCACTGTAGCGTTATGACGTGGTGTGCGCGAGTAGTGACACCACGGTTATGATGCTGCAGTGTGGGCGGATTTATAAGACATTCGGCGACACTCCAGTAATGGGGTATACCTCTTTATCGTGGAGTCGCCGAACCCTACACATACTAGTCATCTAAATAGGGTGTGTTTGTGTCCATGTATGGCAGGAGAATCAGTAATTCCAGTTGAGACCACGGTTCCATTAATGAGGCTGCCACACGAGTGTCATTACGTCATCGAGACTGCTAACTGAGCGGTCGAAATGTAGTTCCAAAGCCGTAGTCGTTTTCAAAAAGTTTGAAGGTAAGTTAAACATGCTGCAATGCCATCTCTTGGAACCAGTAACAACAGATTTCCAATTGTTATTCCTCAACATGGACGAGAAGTTGTCAAAATGCTCAGGGAGACAGAAGGCATGGTTTGAAAATTGACCAGATTTATTCCAAAGTAACAACATCCACCGAGCATAAGATTAACATCAACTGTTACAGGCCACGTGGCAGATAAATTCATTTGAATGGAATAAGATAACAACTACTAGACGTCCCTGTCCATCAATGTGAATACACCACCAGACAATTCAAGTCTGTTCTTGACAACAACAAACAATCTTTGCCCTCAATTTTATCGTTTGCAATGGCAGTAGTGTCCTCGCTAACTGTTCTGCATGCGCACGCCTCCACGGAAACCAGGAAACCCCATATCTGTGAAAAGTTTTGCCAGAAAGTCACCTTTGCAAGCCAAACCACTGATGCCAGCAAAGCAAACACAGACAGATGGGTCGTGAATACCAGTGCCCCCCCCCCCACTGACAGAGACAGAATCATCAGCACTGAAGAAAGGACTGAACAATGTAATCTCACTGGTCGCAGCGTGAAAAACAGCAAGGTAGGCCTGTCGAGTTGATATGACCAATTATTGGCTGCATTTAAATCAATGTTAAATTGGGCAACTTCGAATGTGCGTTTCACCTTTTCAAAAAAAAAAAAAAGTTAGGGCTTAACGGTTGACAGGGTGTGATAGTATAATCATAGTACTTCAATAAAATCTAGGTCACTATAGAGCATGATAGTACCAATTTTTCATAAAATGACGTTGAACAGGACCCCTGTCAATTTAGCCCGTTTTCAGATCGCAATTGCCGACATAGCATACATTCAGCAAAACCCAGGGAGCAAAACCTTTCTCTACTCCAAATCTCGGGGAATACCATCGGGATTTTTGCTTTTCCCAAAACCAGACTTCCACACGCGCAAAATAAACCAGCACGTGGATCAATATCGCTTAGCGTTGTCTCCCTAGGCAACCATACATCTGGCGAAATGACATCACTTAAAACTGAATCCTCAATGTGAGGCATCCCCAGGTCTATTCCTGGCTTCTACCCTGTCTGGTTAACTGTCTACAAGACCTCGTATTTCCACCTGCTCTTTTCGATTTACTTCTATTGCATTAGGCATATTTATTAAGTTATTTCTCTCGTTCTACTTGTGTTGTATGGTACCTACAACTTGGCTTCCCCTCTCCTCAAGGATCGTCGAGTTGATAGTGGTCACGGAGTCACTGTAATTAACCCTGTTCTCAAACATATTCTCGAGGGAGGGGAGGCGGAGCCAGCATGGCATTTGCATTCTTATCTTCAACTGTTATTAGATGTTAAATGTTATTAGATGTTAAACACCATCATAAAAAGGCCATAGCATCGGTACCCGTGGTAAAAGCGGATACTTAGTATATCATGTTGGTGTCGATGTGACAGGGTAGTCATGACGTCATTGATTCACTAGTCATTCACTGCACTCACTTGTTGTTACTGTGACGTTTGGTAATGACTTGTTTTCGGTGTGGCCCAAAAAACCTGGTTTCTCTGATCGTATAGACTTTATGTAACTCCCGCTCGTTGTGATTCGAGAGCCGTCACTAAATTGGTGTCCCCCAACGCTGGTGTATCATCACTCCGTAGCTTACCGGCTTCACTTAGGCAAGAAGCAACTCAGATGTAAATAAATTGAAGATTTATATACATCAAATCAACTTACAATTGTATGGCTGGTCACCCACGTGACGTACAAATATGAAGTTCAGACATGGAGCACTGTATGATCACATTTCAAAAATAAATAGTGCACGAGGGCACAACTAAAAAGAGTTCTTAGCCGGCGGCGTCTCTCTGTCCCTTCCCGTTGAAGTTTCCCGTCCCGTTTAGTCGAATGGTTTCTCCAGGTAGTCGGTCTAAATCCCGGTTGACTCTAAGGCCCTGAAGAAGGAGTCGTCCGCACGGAGTTCGTCGAGTCCCTTGGCTGTGGCGGTGACGATCTCCCCACGGTCGATGTCGCTGTTGCAGTGCTCTCAGAGCGGCCGTCCGCTCTCCCTTATATAGCCAGGGTGGCTGCGCGCGCATCTTCGTCCGCGAACGTATCTTCCGCACTCTTCTCCACGTGGTGAAGACTGCGTCCGCGAACGGTTCTTCCGCGGAGGCTCCTCTTCCGCGAACGGTGCTTCCGCGACTGATGCTTCCGCTGATGATGCTTCCGCAATCGTGCTTCCGCGAACGGTTCTTCCGCGAACGATGCTTCCGCTGATGATGCTTCCGCAATCGTGCTTCCGCGAACGGTTCTTCCGCGAACGGTGTCTTCGCAAGTGGACTTTGTAGATCACGTGACCGTTCCTAACGAACGTTTCAGCGCGGCAGTTGCATGGTTTTGTTACAACTCCACCCTTTCTGGAGATCAACGTCCCCGTTGATCCTTTCTCTCTCTTCTTTTCTCTTCTTCCTCCTTCTTCGTCTTTTCCTGCCTGTCTGATGTTTACAGGGCTCTCTCCCTCCACTTCACTGGCGATCCACCTCGCTTTCGGACGTCTCCGCCAGCCTGTCTCGAGTGTCTGTATATGCTCGGAGCTGTTCCCGGAGCAGCTTGGTCTCTCGGACGTGGGCTCGCAGCTCCTTCCGGTGGCTCTTCTCTCGTTGAGAGGCCTCCCCTCGCAGCTGCAGCACCTCGGCCTCGAGCTGTCTCTGCTCCTCCTTGGCTTGGAGCCGAGCCTCCGCTTGGGTGAGGTGGCGTCGTCCCATGGCTATCGTGGATGCCAGGTCCTCCAGGGCCTTCTCTCCGGCAGTGACCGCTCTGCCCAGGCCCTCCACATACGGTCGCAGTTGGTCCTCCTCCTCCGGAACGGGCTTGAGGTACCAACTCAGGTCTAGGGGCTTGTAGGTAGGGGCCGAGTCTCTGGGAACGGGGGGTCCGTCGTCCTCGGGGGTGGGGGCCTCCGGGGATTCCGCCTCTCTCCGCTCCTGCTGAGACTCCGGTTCCTCTTCGCTATTCGGGGGGTCGTCCTCGGGGTCTGGGGCGTCCTCTGACCTGGGGGCGTCCTCCCGGGGGCTTGACGGCGTGGAGCTGGTCGTCCCGCTGTTTTCCACTCGTCCCTCGTCATCACTGGGGGTCCGGACTGGGGTCACATCGTCCGGATTGGGTATCCAGGCGTCGGTTTCAGGGGTGAACCAGCACCTTTTTATATTGTCAATGTGGACATCTTTAATCTTGCCACCGGGTCGATCTTGTATGGACACCATCCATCCGAGATGAGACTTCACAACGAGATAAGGTCCCGTCCACCCTAGTCCTAGTTTTGGTCTAGCCTTTGGAGGGTACCAATACATCACCCAGGTGCCCACCGGAAAATGTCGAGCGGCTGATTTTATGTCATGATGGCGCTTTTGTCGCACCGTAGCCGTCTTCAGGCACTCTCGGGCAGTCTCGTGAGCTTGTATGGTGGCTTCCTTCACCCATTCGACGTATTCGGACGCACACTCGGGGACTGGTCCTCCCAAATCGTCCGGTTTCGTCCGGTACCTCAGGTCCAATGGGGTGGTTGCCTCCCGTCCCATCATCATTCGAAATGGTGTACACCCGGTGCTTTCGTGTACTGATGTTCTATAAGTCGCCATCACGTAGGGCAGATGGTCGTCCCAGTCGTCATGGTTCTCGTCCACGACCACGGCCAGAAGGTTCAGCAGGGTCCGGTTGAATCGCTCGACCATCCCGTCTGATTTGGCGTGATAAGGGGTCGTCCGAGTCTTCTCCCCTCCTAGGATCTTGATCATCTCAAGGAAAAGCTTACTCTCGAACTCTCGTCCCTGGTCGGTGTGTATCTTGGCTGGCATTCCCAGGCGGCACACGAACTCAGTCACAAAGACGTCCGCCACCGTCTGAGCCTCATGGTTGGGTAGAGCGTAGGCCTCAGTCCACTTGGTGAAATAATCACCCACGACCAGTATATACCGGTTCCCAGAATTGGTGATCGTTCCAGGCTCCAAAATGTCCATGGCCACCCTTTCTAGCCGATCGCCTACCGGTAGATTTCCCATGGGGTGGTACTTGGGCCCCGGTCGCGGCTTTCTCCCACTACACTTCAGGCACTCCCGGCACCAACGCTCCACGTCCTTCGTCATACCCGGCCAGTACATTCTCGCTTTTAGTCGGTGGACTGTTTTGGTGACTCCCTGGTGACTCATCAGCTTGCCGGTGTGGACCTCCTTCATGACGGCGCGTCTCAGGACCTGTGGAACGACCAGTTGATGGATTGGTGCGTTCTGGCAAGCCGCTTGGTACCGCCGGTACAGAAGCCCATCACGTAGCTCCAGCTGGTCCCACTGTTGCCACAGAGTCTTCATTTGCTGACTTTTTGTTCTGACTTCGGGCCATGCAGGTCTCTCAGTGAAAATATTCTTCCACCCGAGGATGCCTCCAACTTCAGGGTCGGCTCGTTGAAGGGTCACTAGGTCCTCCTGGGAATAACCATTCAGGACCTGGGCCTCCGGGGCTCCCTCCATCGGATTCCGGCGTCCTCCCGTAGCCATAGCCCGCGTGACAGCTAGCATTTGTTTGTCTGGATCTCGGAGCACAGGGTTGGGGCATGGGTCCAGGAAGGGCTCCTCTCGGCAGCGCATCCACACGTCGGCCGTCGCGCCGATCGCTGCTCCGGCCACAACCTCCGGTCCCAAACCATGCAGTGCGAGGAGCATCATCAGGAGAAACCAAACCCAGGCAGAGGGGCGGAGCTGATGCAGGGTTCTGCAGACGCTCCTGGCTCCTTCCTCCGTCTGTGGGGGGCTCCGGTCAGGCAGGCATTCCTCGGTCGGCTGGGTAGTCGTCCTCGGGTCCTCCTGGCAGCGCACCTCCCAGATCTGGAATATCCCGACTCCATCTCCGCAATAGTAGTCCTCCGTCCAGGGCTCCACAGGGACCTCCCGCAAGATGTTAACTTGAGGTCCTCCGGGGCTCCATCCTTCTCCGCTGATCGGTGGAAGCAGATCCTCGTCAGAGAGGTCCTCCAGGGGTAGGGGACACTCCTCCTGAGTCGGACAGGCCTCCTCTTCTCCTTCGGGTCTTGTGGTGTGGCGAGGGGCGGGACAATCCGGTCTCCGGCACTGTCGGCATCTGGACATCCCGTCTGCATTCCCGTGTTGTACTCCCGGTCGGACCTCACACCTGAAGGCGTAGCTGGCGATGCGAGCTGCCCATCTAGCGATCATTCCTTCCGCATCCCGAAAGTTCAGTAGCCACTTGAGAGAGGCGTGGTCGGTTCGTAGTAAGAACGCTCTCCCCCACAAGAAATGTCTGAAATGGTGTATCATACTGACGACGGCCAGGAGCTCCCGCTTGGTGGTGCAGTAATTCCGCTGGGTGTCCCTCAGGGTTCTGGAAGCATAGGCGATCACCCGCTCTCGTCCGTCCTGCACTTGGGATAAGACGCCTCCCACTCCGTAGCCGCTAGCATCAGTATCTAAAATAAATTCTTGGTCCATGTCAGGGTACACCAGCAGGGGGTGCTCGGTCAGGGGTTGACGCAGCGCCTCGAACGCCTGCTGATGAGCCTCGCTCCAATGGTAGTTGACTTCCTTCTTTAACAGGTGGTTGAGGGGTCCCGCTCGGGTGGCAAAGTCAGGGATGAATCTGCGGTAGTACCCCACGAACCCAAGGAAGCTCCTTAGTTCTGTCAAGGTGGTCGGAGGAACCATTTTTGTTACAGCTTCGACCTTGGCAGGGTCGCACTGGATGCCTCGGTCGGACACGACATGGCCCAGGAAGTTGACCTGTTGTCGAAACAGCTCACACTTGGCGGGTTTCAGCTTCAGCCCGGCAGCCTGCAGTCTCCGGAACACGTCCTCGAGGTTGTCCACGGCTTCTTGGAAAGTCTTTCCAAGACAGACGACATCGTCCAAATAAATTAGACAACGCTTCCATTGGAGTCCCCTCAGTGCCAGCTCCATTAGACGTTCAAAAGTAGCCGGGGCCGTCGCCAATCCAAACGGCATCACTTTAAATTGATAGAGTCCACTACGGGTAGTGAACGCCGTCTTCTCCTTGTCCCTGTCGTCCATCTCGACCTGCCAGTAACCACTAGCCAAGTCTAGCGTCGAAAAATATCGTCCTCCTGACAAGGTATCAAAACTCTCGTCGACTCGAGGCAGGGGGTACGCATCCTTCCGGGTGACATCATTTAGACGGCGGTAGTCGACGCAAAATCTCAGTGCACCATCCTTCTTTTTCACTAGCACGATGGGAGACGACCATGGACTGTCACTTGGCTCCACAACGTCAGCTTTCAACATCTTGTCGACCTCGTCCTCGATCAGCTCTTGTTGGTAGTACGGGGCTCTCCTCAGAGGCTGCTTGATCGGGGGGTGATCTCCCGTGTCGATGACGTGTTTCGCCAGGGACGTCCGGCCCAACCTCCCATCTGGTCCCATAAAGACCTGCTGGTGGCGTCGAAGGAGATCGCTGACGACCTCCACCTCCTTTTCCGTCAAGTTCGGATGCATTCCCTCCAGGAGCGGTTCTAAATGCTCCGGGCACTCTGGTGTCTTCGTCGACGATTCTGCGTGCATGGCGTGCACTCTGGTTTCGGGCTGCTCAGGCGTCCGGTTCCGCCACTTGGTGGAGTTTGGTGTAAGGGGCTCATGCTCCCTCCCGCTCTCCTCCCGGTACCACTGTTCCCTTTTAGGTTCATTCTGGGTTGTTTTCCCTCCATCGGGACGAAATCCCAGGTCGATCACGGCCTCTATTCCGTGAAGCTCGGCTAGGATGGTCCCCATCAGCACAGTGCAAGCTCCAGCGCCGGCGTTCAGAAGTACCACCGGTACCAGGCGTCCTCGGGGTCGTACCAGGGCTCGTCCCACTACGAGGGGGTCGTCCTCCAACGGCTCTCTTGCGGACTGCACGAGGCCGGCCTTCGGAACTCCTCCCTCACTTCCTGTCAGCTTGAGGTCCACCATCATCTCTGAAAAGGGTGGCAAGACGACCGTCTCCTCCGTCACCAGTGTGTAGACGGCGCCCTCGTGGCCCGAGCTCATCACTACGGTAGTGTCGCCCACCTGCCACTCGCCCTTACGCAGATCCAGCTGTCCCCCAATCTGTTGAAGTACATCAAGCCCCAACACTCCCGGGATCCCTAGTTTGGCTACCAGTACATCTGCCGACACGAGTCGTGTGCCCAGTAGAAGTTGAACTGTCATCTCTCCTTGAACCTGTAAGTAGTGTGACGTTTGGTAATGACTTGTTTTCGGTGTGGCCCAAAAAACCTGGTTTCTCTGATCGTATAGACTTTATGTAACTCCCGCTCGTTGTGATTCGAGAGCCGTCACTAAATTGGTGTTCCCCAACGCTGGTGTATCATCACTCCGTAGCTTACCGGCTTCACTTAGGCAAGAAGCAACTCAGATGTAAATAAATTGAAGATTTATATACATCAAATCAACTTACAATTGTATGGCTGGTCACCCACGTGACGTACAAATATGAAGTTCAGACATGGAGCACTGTATGATCACATTTCAAAAATAAATAGTGCACGAGGGCACAACTAAAAAGAGTTCTTAGCCGGCGGCGTCTCTCTGTCCCTTCCCGTTGAAGTTTCCCGTCCCGTTTAGTCGAATGGTTTCTCCAGGTAGTCGGTCTAATCCCGGTTGACTCTAAGGCCCTGAAGAAGGAGTCGTCCGCACGGAGTTCGTCGAGTCCCTTGGCTGTGGCGGTGACGATCTCCCCACGGTCGATGTCGCTGTTGCAGTGCTCTCAGAGCGGCCGTCCGCTCTCCCTTATATAGCCAGGGTGGCTGCGCGCGCATCTTCGTCCGCGAACGTATCTTCCGCACTCTTCTCCACGTGGTGAAGACTGCGTCCGCGAACGGTTCTTCCGCGAAGGCTCCTCTTCCGCGAACGGTGCTTCCGCGACTGATGCTTCCGCTGACGATGCTTCCGCAATCGTGCTTCCGCGAACGGTTCTTCCGCGAACGATGCTTCCGCTGATGATGCTTCCGCAATCGTGCTTCCGCGAACGGTTCTTCCGCGAACGGTGTCTTCGCAAGTGGACTTTGTAGATCACGTGACCGTTCCTAACGAACGTTTCAGCGCGGCAGTTGCATGGTTTTGTTACAACTCCACCCTTTCTGGAGATCAACGTCCCCGTTGATCCTTTCTCTCTCTTCTTTTCTCTTCTTCCTCCTTCTTCGTCTTTTCCTGCCTGTCTGATGTTTACAGGGCTCTCTCCCTCCACTTCACTGGCGATCCACCTCGCTTTTGGACGTCTCCGCCAGCCTGTCTCGAGTGTCTGTATATGCTCGGAGCTGTTCCCGGAGCAGCTTGGTCTCTCGGACGTGGGCTCGCAGCTCCTTCCGGTGGCTCTTCTCTCGTTGAGAGGCCTCCCCTCGCAGCTGCAGCACCTCGGCCTCGAGCTGTCTCTGCTCCTCCTTGGCTTGGAGCCGAGCCTCCGCTTGGGTGAGGTGGCGTCGTCCCATGGCTATCGTGGACGCCAGGTCCTCCAGGGCCTTCTCTCCGGCAGTGACCGCTCTGCCCAGGCCCTCCACATACGGTCGCAGTTGGTCCTCCTCCTCCGGAACGGGCTTGAGGTACCAACTCAGGTCTAGGGGCTTGTAGGTAGGGGCCGAGTCTCTGGGAACGGGGGGTCCGTCGTCCTCGGGGGTGGGGGCCTCCGGGGATTCCGCCTCTCTCCGCTCCTGCTGAGACTCCGGTTCCTCTTCGCTATTCGGGGGGTCGTCCTCGGGGTCTGGGGCGTCCTCTGACCTGGGGGCGTCCTCCCGGGGGCTTGACGGCGTGGAGCTGGTCGTCCCGCTGGCCGCAAAGCTGACAGTCTTCAGCTCAGGGGCAGACACAGTAGTCGGACCATCTCGGGGGTCGGACACGGGCGTGTCGGTCGTCGTCCTCCTCCGTCCTGGCTTGAGGGTGTTGCCGCTGGCATGCGACGTCTCATGCCGGTCTCTGTCAGCTCGGCGGGCGAATCGCTGGCTGCACATCTTGCAGAGGTGCCGCCCCTCCTTCTGCGTGTGTTTGGTCGCCACGTGTCGGCTAAAGTTGGATGCCGTCACGTGGATCCGGCAGGGGCTGCACCAGCGTCGCCCTCTCTCGGTGGACAACTTCCGGGCAGGGGACCGTCGACCTCCTCGGGGCTCCTCACGACGCTCCCGGCTCCTCGAGCGCTCCCGCTTTCGGTCAGGCTTGGTAGGTGGGTCGCTCATCTTGTCGACTTCAAGGGGCAGAAAGTCAGCCAAGTCGAAATCTGGAACGTCCCCGAAATCTTCGTCTGCAAATGCGGGTATCTCAATGATCTGCAGAGTTGGTGTGTTCATGGTTGAAGTGATGACGGAATCGTAGGCCGGCCTGCTTATATAGAAAAGGCGCGGACCAGGGATCTGGGGGAAAAAGCATTGTCGTGGAACGAAATAACGTTTTTCGCTTGCTTCCGCGAACGGTTCTTCCGCGAACGCTGCTTCCGCGAACGTGCTTCCGCGAACGGTACTTCCGCGAACGCTGCTTCCGCGAACGCTGCTTCCGCGAACGGTTCTTCCGCGAACGCTCCCGTCATCGTTTACATCGTTTGGACTGCATTCCCGCTGTTTTCCACTCGTCCCTCGTCATCACTGGGGGTCCGGACTGGGGTCACATCGTCCGGATTGGGTATCCAGGCGTCGGTTTCAGGGGTGAACCAGCACCTTTTTATATTGTCAATGTGGACATCTTTAATCTTGCCACCGGGTCGATCTTGTATGGACACCATCCATCCGAGATGAGACTTCACAACGAGATAAGGTCCCGTCCACCCTAGTCCTAGTTTTGGTCTAGCCTTTGGAGGGTACCAATACATCACCCAGGTGCCCACCGGAAAATGTCGAGCGGCTGATTTTATGTCATGATGGCGCTTTTGTCGCACCGTAGCCGTCTTCAGGCACTCTCGGGCAGTCTCGTGAGCTTGTATGGTGGCTTCCTTCACCCATTCGACGTATTCGGACGCACACTCGGGGACTGGTCCTCCCAAATCGTCCGGTTTCGTCCGGTACCTCAGGTCCAATGGGGTGGTTGCCTCCCGTCCCATCATCATTCGAAATGGTGTACACCCGGTGCTTTCGTGTACTGATGTTCTATAAGTCGCCATCACGTAGGGCAGATGGTCGTCCCAGTCGTCATGGTTCTCGTCCACGACCACGGCCAGAAGGTTCAGCAGGGTCCGGTTGAATCGCTCGACCATCCCGTCTGATTTGGCGTGATAAGGGGTCGTCCGAGTCTTCTCCCCTCCTAGGATCTTGATCATCTCAAGGAAAAGCTTACTCTCGAACTCTCGTCCCTGGTCGGTGTGTATCTTGGCTGGCATTCCCAGGCGGCACACGAACTCAGTCACAAAGACGTCCGCCACCGTCTGAGCCTCATGGTTGGGTAGAGCGTAGGCCTCAGTCCACTTGGTGAAATAATCACCCACGACCAGTATATACCGGTTCCCAGAATTGGTGATCGTTCCAGGCTCCAAAATGTCCATGGCCACCCTTTCTAGCCGATCGCCTACCGGTAGATTTCCCATGGGGTGGTACTTGGGCCCCGGTCGCGGCTTTCTCCCACTACACTTCAGGCACTCCCGGCACCAACGCTCCACGTCCTTCGTCATACCCGGCCAGTACATTCTCGCTTTTAGTCGGTGGACTGTTTTGGTGATTCCCTGGTGGCTCATCAGCTTGCCGGTGTGGACCTCCTTCATGACGGCGCGTCTCAGGACCTGTGGAACGACCAGTTGATGGATTGGTGCGTTCTGGCAAGCCGCTTGGTACCGCCGGTACAGAAGCCCATCACGTAGCTCCAGCTGGTCCCACTGTTGCCACAGAGTCTTCATTTGCTGACTTTTTGTTCTGACTTCGGGCCATGCAGGTCTCTCAGTGAAAATATTCTTCCACCCGAGGATGCCTCCAACTTCAGGGTCGGCTCGTTGAAGGGTCACTAGGTCCTCCTGGGAATAACCATTCAGGACCTGGGCCTCCGGGGCTCCCTCCATCGGATTCCGGCGTCCTCCCGTAGCCATAGCCCGCGTGACAGCTAGCATTTGTTTGTCTGGATCTCGGAGCACAGGGTTGGGGCATGGGTCCAGGAAGGGCTCCTCTCGGCAGCGCATCCACACGTCGGCCGTCGCGCCGATCGCTGCTCCGGCCACAACCTCCGGTCCCAAACCATGCAGTGCGAGGAGCATCATCAGGAGAAACCAAACCCAGGCAGAGGGGCGGAGCTGATGCAGGGTTCTGCAGACGCTCCTGGCTCCTTCCTCCGTCTGTGGGGGGCTCCGGTCAGGCAGGCATTCCTCGGTCGGCTGGGTAGTCGTCCTCGGGTCCTCCTGGCAGCGCACCTCCCAGATCTGGAATATCCCGACTCCATCTCCGCAATAGTAGTCCTCCGTCCAGGGCTCCACAGGGACCTCCCGCAAGATGTTAACTTGAGGTCCTCCGGGGCTCCATCCTTCTCCGCTGATCGGTGGAAGCAGATCCTCGTCAGAGAGGTCCTCCAGGGGTAGGGGACACTCCTCCTGAGTCGGACAGGCCTCCTCTTCTCCTTCGGGTCTTGTGGTGTGGCGAGGGGCGGGACAATCCGGTCTCCGGCACTGTCGGCATCTGGACATCCCGTCTGCATTCCCGTGTTGTACTCCCGGTCGGACCTCACACCTGAAGGCGTAGCTGGCGATGCGAGCTGCCCATCTAGCGATCATTCCTTCCGCATCCCGAAAGTTCAGTAGCCACTTGAGAGAGGCGTGGTCGGTTCGTAGTAAGAACGCTCTCCCCCACAAGAAATGTCTGAAATGGTGTATCATACTGACGACGGCCAGGAGCTCCCGCTTGGTGGTGCAGTAATTCCGCTGGGTGTCCCTCAGGGTTCTGGAAGCATAGGCGATCACCCGCTCTCGTCCGTCCTGCACTTGGGATAAGACGCCTCCCACTCCGTAGCCGCTAGCATCAGTATCTAAAATAAATTCTTGGTCCATGTCAGGGTACACCAGCAGGGGGTGCTCGGTC
This sequence comes from Terebella lapidaria, assembly GCA_949152475.1. NCBI lineage: Eukaryota > Metazoa > Annelida > Polychaeta > Terebellida > Terebellidae > Terebella > Terebella lapidaria. The sequence goes on from OX424567.1 coordinate 17,861,966, forward strand.
AGGGGTTGACGCAGCGCCTCGAACGCCTGCTGATGAGCCTCGCTCCAATGGTAGTTGACTTCCTTCTTTAACAGGTGGTTGAGGGGTCCCGCTCGGGTGGCAAAGTCAGGGATGAATCTGCGGTAGTACCCCACGAACCCAAGGAAGCTCCTTAGTTCTGTCAAGGTGGTCGGAGGAACCATTTTTGTTACAGCTTCGACCTTGGCAGGGTCGCACTGGATGCCTCGGTCGGACACGACATGGCCCAGGAAGTTGACCTGTTGTCGAAACAGCTCACACTTGGCGGGTTTCAGCTTCAGCCCGGCAGCCTGCAGTCTCCGGAACACGTCCTCGAGGTTGTCCACGGCTTCTTGGAAAGTCTTTCCAAGACAGACGACATCGTCCAAATAAATTAGACAACGCTTCCATTGGAGTCCCCTCAGTGCCAGCTCCATTAGACGTTCAAAAGTAGCCGGGGCCGTCGCCAATCCAAACGGCATCACTTTAAATTGATAGAGTCCACTACGGGTAGTGAACGCCGTCTTCTCCTTGTCCCTGTCGTCCATCTCGACCTGCCAGTAACCACTAGCCAAGTCTAGCGTCGAAAAATATCGTCCTCCTGACAAGGTATCAAAACTCTCGTCGACTCGAGGCAGGGGGTACGCATCCTTCCGGGTGACATCATTTAGACGGCGGTAGTCGACGCAAAATCTCAGTGCACCATCCTTCTTTTTCACTAGCACGATGGGAGACGACCATGGACTGTCACTTGGCTCCACAACGTCAGCTTTCAACATCTTGTCGACCTCGTCCTCGATCAGCTCTTGTTGGTAGTACGGGGCTCTCCTCAGAGGCTGCTTGATCGGGGGGTGATCTCCCGTGTCGATGACGTGTTTCGCCAGGGACGTCCGGCCCAACCTCCCATCTGGTCCCATAAAGACCTGCTGGTGGCGTCGAAGGAGATCGCTGACGACCTCCACCTCCTTTTCCGTCAAGTTCGGATGCATTCCCTCCAGGAGCGGTTCTAAATGCTCCGGGCACTCTGGTGTCTTCGTCGACGATTCTGCGTGCATGGCGTGCACTCTGGTTTCGGGCTGCTCAGGCGTCCGGTTCCGCCACTTGGTGGAGTTTGGTGTAAGGGGCTCATGCTCCCTCCCGCTCTCCTCCCGGTACCACTGTTCCCTTTTAGGTTCATTCTGGGTTGTTTTCCCTCCATCGGGACGAAATCCCAGGTCGATCACGGCCTCTATTCCGTGAAGCTCGGCTAGGATGGTCCCCATCAGCACAGTGCAAGCTCCAGCGCCGGCGTTCAGAAGTACCACCGGTACCAGGCGTCCTCGGGGTCGTACCAGGGCTCGTCCCACTACGAGGGGGTCGTCCTCCAACGGCTCTCTTGCGGACTGCACGAGGCCGGCCTTCGGAACTCCTCCCTCACTTCCTGTCAGCTTGAGGTCCACCATCATCTCTGAAAAGGGTGGCAAGACGACCGTCTCCTCCGTCACCAGTGTGTAGACGGCGTCCTCGTGGCCCGAGCTCATCACTACGGTAGTGTCGCCCACCTGCCACTCGCCCTTACGCAGATCCAGCTGTCCCCCAATCTGTTGAAGTACATCAAGCCCCAACACTCCCGGGATCCCTAGTTTGGCTACCAGTACATCTGCCGACACGAGTCGTGTGCCCAGTAGAAGTTGAACTGTCATCTCTCCTTGAACCTGTAAGTAGTCTCCGGTTGCTGCCCGTAACCTTATTCTCGTCTGCCTTATCATTGCTTTATGTTCGTCATCCATTTGGTCGAAGAGACACTCGTCCAGAACGGTGGAAGAGGCACCCGTGTCCACCAACATACGAGTCGCCTTCCCCATAACGTGGCACGCCGCATACCACGCCAATGTGCCTCGGGCACCGGCTGACAGCGACACCACCTGGCCATTTCTGTCAATCTTAAGAGAGCTGCCACTCTCCTCAGGGACGCCGCCCTGGATAAGTACTGAGTCGTCCACCCACAGTGATGCACCACCCTGGTCCTCTCTGTCAGTCTTAAGGGAATCACTCCCCTCGGAACCGCCGCTCCGGATAAGTAATGAGTCGTCCACCAGCAATAGCTGCTGCGCTGGCCCCTTGGTCATTCCGCTCCACCGGCCCTCCGTCTCCTCTTTCACGGCCGCTTGTGGTTCAGTTGCATAGGGGGGTCCCTGCTGTTTCGCAGCCTCCAGCCTCAAGGTTGTAACCTGTTGGTTCTCCTTGCTGCTAGCAGAAACCTCGTTGATGTCTCCGTGGGTCCCCAGACGCTCCACGGCTCCATCGGTCTGCATTTCGTCGACGTCTCCGCGGGTCATTAGACGCTCCACGGCTCCATCGGTCTGCATTTCCTTGACGTCTCCGCGGGGCATTAGACGCTCCACGGCTCCATCGGTTTGCTGTACATTGGCACTCCCGTCTGTGTTGACAGGCTTGCCCTCCAAATAGTCGAGAATTCGATCCTCGAGCTCCTCCTGCGCCCATCCAGTTACTTCGGATGCACACCGGAAAAACCTATTAAAAATCTGTGAAACTAAAAATTCCCCCCTGGCAATGTGTTCTTCACGTCTTCGTCGAGCTTCTCGCCTGTGAAGCCGTGCACACACCTGCCAATGGCCCATACGGTTGGGGGCTGGTATGAGCCCTACTGGTTTTCCGACTCCTCGTCTGTCAAACTGTTCCGCTCACCAATCTCCTCGATTAGTCGACTCAAGCGCTCCTCCTTGGTCCGAGGTGGCGGCCGATCTGGACACTGGTACTTCCGATGACCCGGCTTCCCACAGTACCAACAGTCATCTGGTCCCGGCCTAGCGCTTGGTCCCTTGTTCTCAGCAGTGGCGGCCCTCGGCTTGATGGATAGCACCTGCTCACACAGCTCGATTAGTCGATCCAGCTTCCTGTCTTGGCTCTCAAAGAGCCCCTTGAAGTAGGGAAGTCTGGGTAGACCCGCTACGTTCGGCTGGTTGCTCTGCTGCCCACTGGTGGTAATCTCGCCTCCCTGCTGGTTCTTCAACAGCTGTAGGACCCGTCCTAGAGCTGGCTCGGAGTCCTCCGACTCTATGGACATCACCGGCTTCCCAGGCTTGGGTTTGACACATTCGTACTGGGTCACGAACGCTATGGCCTCCTCCATGGTCTTCATCTTCCTCATGAGCGCCATCACCTTCATGTCCCCATCTGGATGGCCCTTCCAGAAGTGGTCTAAGGCGATAGCCTCCTGAGCTGCGGAGTTCAGATCCGGATAACCACGGCCGGCCAGTCGCTGCAACTCATAGCCGTACTGCTGGGGTGTCTCTGCCTTCCTGCGGGTTCTTTGTCCCAAGGTCGCCTTGTAGGACTCCTCCTGACAGTCAGGGTCGAATCGTAGGGTCAGCTTGTCGGTCAGAACGTCGATGTCCCTCCGGTCTGCAGGACTCAGGCTGGTCAGCATTCGTCGCGCCTCTCCTGTCAAGCTCCCGGCTAAGTAGACGCCCTGTTCCCGCTTGCTCCATCCGTTGACCTCTGCGATGACGTCAAAGTGGGCCCGGTACACCGGCCACTCTATGGAAGTCCCATCGAACTTGTCAGGGGTCAGCATCTTCCGGTTCCTTCTGCCGTTCTGATTCCAGACTGTGCTGTCCTCGGACGACGAGTCCTCCTGCCTCCGTCTCGGCATAGGGCTTCGTCGGTGCAGCGGCGGTCCCCGCCTCGGTGGTCTCCTCCCCCGTCCTGGGTAACCATGGCTGCTGTCGGTCCCTCCATCAGATGAAGGCCCCTCATCGCCCGATGATGAGAAAGGGTGCTGTCTCCGGCCTCCCTGGGTGACTGAAATAGAAGCTGGATTTCTCCAGGAGGCTGGCTGTCTCGGTTGTCGACTGGGTGAAGACCTCCCTCTTCCGCGAACGCTGTCTTCCGCGAACCCTCCGCGAACACTGTCTTCCGCGAACCTTCCGCGAACGGACTCTTCCGCCAACAGCTCCCGAAGAAGTTCTTCCGCGAACAGGCCTCTTCCGCGAACGCCGTCTTCCGCGAGTCTTCCGCGAACGGGCTCGTCCGCCAAGATGTCTCGGAGACGTCCCTCCACAAAAGATGCACGTCCGCGAACGCCATCTTCCGCGAGTCTTCCGCGAACCGGCTCATCCGCGAATGGTCTTCCCCGTCTATTCTGAAAAACTGGAAAGGAAGATTGGTCGCCTGGATCACTCCTTTCGTCGAGCCGCCGTCTGGGTGAAGACTCCTCTCTTCCGCGAACACTCTCTTCCGCGAGTCGTCCTCGTCCGCGAACGTGGTCGTCCGCGAAGGGCCCTCCCCGGTCACAAGCGTCCTCGTCACCAAAGACTCCCCCTCGCCCACGAGCCCGTTCATCCACGAAGGATCCCCGGCTGCAAGCGTCCCTGTCGCCGAAGAATGCCTCTCGTCCGCGAATGTTCTCTTCCGCGAAAAGTCCTCTCCCTCTCGAGCTGCTCTCTTGGGTCGGAGCCCAAGTAACCCGTCCTCCAGTCACTCCCGTTTGTCGACTCGTCACACCCGACCGCTGCCCTGTTGCACCAGACTGCTGCTCTGTTGCACCAGACTGCTGCTGGGACTGGTCCCAAAGCCGTCTCAATGCTGCATTCTCTGGAGGTGCCACACTTGGACTCTGCTCCGGTAGCTGTAGCCGATCCCTCCTCGCCCAGATTTCGCCGTCCTCCCCGTCCAGATTGACGTACTCCGGTCCCAGCACTCGTCGGAACTCGGGGCCCCTCCTAACGCTCTCAAGGTAGGTTGACCTCTCCCTGTCTCGATCGTGCTGCCACCCAGAGTCGTGTCTGAAAAGAAAACGGTTGTCGGGTGTCTGGCTCCGGGGTCTCTGTTGACTAGTCGACTGGCCCATGGAAGGTCTCGACCTCCCTGGTTGCTCCTCACTCGTCGAAACGTCCCGTCTACCCCTGGCTGTGAAGCTGCTCTTCCGCGAACGGTCGTCTTCCGCGAACGTTGTCTTCCGCGAACGGTCGTCGGCCTCTTCCGCCAAGGTCGTCTTCCGCGAACGGTTGTCGTCCGCGAACGTCTTCCGCGAACGGTCGTCTTCCGCGAACGTCTTCCGCGAACGGTCGTCTCCCTCTTCCGCAAAGGTCGGCTTCCGCGAACCGCTGTCTTCCTCGTCCGCAAGTGAGGCCGTCCGCGAAGAGTCTTCCTCTTCACCTCCTGTCTTCCCTGGGGCAGTTTCGTCGTTTTCGCCGGACATGAGTGATGCTGAGGTTCGTTCCCTGGCAGTAGACCCTCGGGGATCCTGGTCACGTGCACCAAGTTGTGACGTTTGGTAATGACTTGTTTTCGGTGTGGCCCAAAAAACCTGGTTTCTCTGATCGTATAGACTTTATGTAACTCCCGCTCGTTGTGATTCGAGAGCCGTCACTAAATTGGTGTTCCCCAACGCTGGTGTATCATCACTCCGTAGCTTACCGGCTTCACTTAGGCAAGAAGCAACTCAGATGTAAATAAATTGAAGATTTATATACATCAAATCAACTTACAATTGTATGGCTGGTCACCCACGTGACGTACAAATATGAAGTTCAGACATGGAGCACTGTATGATCACATTTCAAAAATAAATAGTGCACGAGGGCACAACTAAAAAGAGTTCTTAGCCGGCGGCGTCTCTCTGTCCCTTCCCGTTGAAGTTTCCCGTCCCGTTTAGTCGAATGGTTTCTCCAGGTAGTCGGTCTAATCCCGGTTGACTCTAAGGCCCTGAAGAAGGAGTCGTCCGCACGGAGTTCGTCGAGTCCCTTGGCTGTGGCGGTGACGATCTCCCCACGGTCGATGTCGCTGTTGCAGTGCTCTCAGAGCGGCCGTCCGCTCTCCCTTATATAGCCAGGGTGGCTGCGCGCGCATCTTCGTCCGCGAACGTATCTTCCGCACTCTTCTCCACGTGGTGAAGACTGCGTCCGCGAACGGTTCTTCCGCGAAGGCTCCTCTTCCGCGAACGGTGCTTCCGCGACTGATGCTTCCGCTGACGATGCTTCCGCAATCGTGCTTCCGCGAACGGTTCTTCCGCGAACGATGCTTCCGCTGATGATGCTTCCGCAATCGTGCTTCCGCGAACGGTTCTTCCGCGAACGGTGTCTTCGCAAGTGGACTTTGTAGATCACGTGACCGTTCCTAACGAACGTTTCAGCGCGGCAGTTGCATGGTTTTGTTACAGTAGTCTCCGGTTGCTGCCCGTAACCTTATTCTCGTCTGCCTTATCATTGCTTTATGTTCGTCATCCATTTGGTCGAAGAGACACTCGTCCAGAACGGTGGAAGAGGCACCCGTGTCCACCAACATACGAGTCGCCTTCCCCATAACGTGGCACGCCGCATACCACGCCAATGTGCCTCGGGCACCGGCTGACAGCGACACCACCTGGCCATTTCTGTCAATCTTAAGAGAGCTGCCACTCTCCTCAGGGACGCCGCCCTGGATAAGTACTGAGTCGTCCACCCACAGTGATGCACCACCCTGGTCCTCTCTGTCAGTCTTAAGGGAATCACTCCCCTCGGAACCGCCGCTCCGGATAAGTAATGAGTCGTCCACCAGCAATAGCTGCTGCGCTGGCCCCTTGGTCATTCCGCTCCACCGGCCCTCCGTCTCCTCTTTCACGGCCGCTTGTGGTTCAGTTGCATAGGGGGGTCCCTGCTGTTTCGCAGCCTCCAGCCTCAAGGTTGTAACCTGTTGGTTCTCCTTGCTGCTAGCAGAAACCTCGTTGATGTCTCCGTGGGTCCCCAGACGCTCCACGGCTCCATCGGTCTGCATTTCGTCGACGTCTCCGCGGGTCATTAGACGCTCCACGGCTCCATCGGTCTGCATTTCCTTGACGTCTCCGCGGGGCATTAGACGCTCCACGGCTCCATCGGTTTGCTGTACATTGGCACTCCCGTCTGTGTTGACAGGCTTGCCCTCCAAATAGTCGAGAATTCGATCCTCGAGCTCCTCCTGCGCCCATCCAGTTACTTCGGATGCACACCGGAAAAACCTATTAAAAATCTGTGAAACTAAAAATTCCCCCCTGGCAATGTGTTCTTCACGTCTTCGTCGAGCTTCTCGCCTGTGAAGCCGTGCACACACCTGCCAATGGCCCATACGGTTGGGGGCTGGTATGAGCCCTACTGGTTTTCCGACACCTCGCCTGTCAAACTGTTCCGCTCACCAATCTCCTCGATTAGTCGACTCAAGCGCTCCTCCTTGGTCCGAGGTGGCGGCCGATCTGGACACTGGTACTTCCGATGACCCGGCTTCCCACAGTACCAACAGTCATCTGGTCCCGGCCTAGCGCTTGGTCCCTTGTTCTCAGCAGTGGCGGCCCTCGGCTTGATGGATAGCACCTGCTCACACAGCTCGATTAGTCGATCCAGCTTCCTGTCTTGGCTCTCAAAGAGCCCCTTGAAGTAGGGAAGTCTGGGTAGACCCGCTACGTTCGGCTGGTTGCTCTGCTGCCCACTGGTGGTAATCTCGCCTCCCTGCTGGTTCTTCAACAGCTGTAGGACCCGTCCTAGAGCTGGCTCGGAGTCCTCCGACTCTATGGACATCACCGGCTTCCCAGGCTTGGGTTTGACACATTCGTACTGGGTCACGAACGCTATGGCCTCCTCCATGGTCTTCATCTTCCTCATGAGCGCCATCACCTTCATGTCCCCATCTGGATGGCCCTTCCAGAAGTGGTCTAAGGCGATAGCCTCCTGAGCTGCGGAGTTCAGATCCGGATAACCACGGCCGGCCAGTCGCTGCAACTCATAGCCGTACTGCTGGGGTGTCTCTGCCTTCCTGCGGGTTCTCTGTCCCAAGGTCGCCTTGTAGGACTCCTCCTGACAGTCAGGGTCGAATCGTAGGGTCAGCTTGTCGGTCAGAACGTCGATGTCCCTCCGGTCTGCAGGACTCAGGCTGGTCAGCATTCGTCGCGCCTCTCCTGTCAAGCTCCCGGCTAAGTAGACGCCCTGTTCCCGCTTGCTCCATCCGTTGACCTCTGCGATGACGTCAAAGTGGGCCCGGTACACCGGCCACTCTATGGAAGTCCCATCGAACTTGTCAGGGGTCAGCATCTTCCGGTTCCTTCTGCCGTTCTGATTCCAGGCTGTGCTGTCCTCGGACGACGAGTCCTCCTGCCTCCGTCTCGGCCTAGGGCTTCGTCGGTGCAGCGGCGGTCCCCGCCTCGGTGGTCTCCTCCCCCGTCCTGGGTAACCATGGCTGCTCTCGGTCCCTCCATCAGATGAAGGCCCCTCATCGCCCGATGATGAGAAAGGGTGCTGTCTCCGGCCTCCCTGGGTGACTGAAATAGAAGCTGGATTTCTCCAGGAGGCTGGCTGTCTCGGTTGTCGACTGGGTGAAGACCTCCCTCTTCCGCGAACGCTGTCTTCCGCGAACCCTCCGCGAACACTGTCTTCCGCGAACCTTCCGCGAACGGACTCCTCCGCCAACAGCTCCCGAAGAAGTTCTTCCGCGAACAGGCCTCTTCCGCGAACGCCGTCTTCCGCGAGTCTTCCGCGAACGGGCTCGTCCGCCAAGATGTCTCGGAGACGTCCCTCCACAAAAGATGCACGTCCGCGAACGCCATCTTCCGCGAGTCTTCCGCGAACCGGCTCATCCGCGAATGGTCTTCCCCGTCTATTCTGAAAAACTGGAAAGGAAGATTGGTCGCCTGGATCACTCCTTTCGTCGAGCCGCCGTCTGGGTGAAGACTCCTCTCTTCCGCGAACACTCTCTTCCGCGAGTCGTCCTCGTCCGCGAACGTGGTCGTCCGCGAAGGGCCCTCCCCGGTCACAAGCGTCCTCGTCACCAAAGACTCCCCCTCGCCCACGAGCCCGTTCATCCACGAAGGATCCCCGGCTGCAAGCGTCCCTGTCGCCGAAGAATGCCTCTCGTCCGCGAATGTTCTCTTCCGCGAAAAGTCCTCTCCCTCTCGAGCTGCTCTCTTGGGTCGGAGCCCAAGTAACCCGTCCTCCAGTCACTCCCGTTTGTCGACTCGTCACACCCGACCGCTGCCCTGTTGCACCAGACTGCTGCTCTGTTGCACCAGACTGCTGCTGGGACTGGTCCCAAAGCCGTCTCAATGCTGCATTCTCTGGAGGTGCCACACTTGGACTCTGCTCCGGTAGCTGTAGCCGATCCCTCCTCGCCCAGATTTCGCCGTCCTCCCCGTCCAGATTGACGTACTCCGGTCCCAGCACTCGTCGGAACTCGGGGCCCCTCCTAACGCTCTCAAGGTAGGTTGACCTCTCCCTGTCTCGATCGTGCTGCCACCCAGAGTCGTGTCTGAAAAGAAAACGGTTGTCGGGTGTCTGGCTCCGGGGTCTCTGTTGACTAGTCGACTGGCCCATGGAAGGTCTCGACCTCCCTGGTTGCTCCTCACTCGTCGAAACGTCCCGTCTACCCCTGGCTGTGAAGCTGCTCTTCCGCGAACGGTCGTCTTCCGCGAACGTTGTCTTCCGCGAACGGTCGTCGGCCTCTTCCGCCAAGGTCGTCTTCCGCGAACGGTTGTCGTCCGCGAACGTCTTCCGCGAACGGTCGTCTTCCGCGAACGTCTTCCGCGAACGGTCGTCTCCCTCTTCCGCAAAGGTCGGCTTCCGCGAACCGCTGTCTTCCTCGTCCGCAAGTGAGGCCGTCCGCGAAGAGTCTTCCTCTTCACCTCCTGTCTTCCCTGGGGCAGTTTCGTCGTTTTCGCCGGACATGAGTGATGCTGAGGTTCGTTCCCTGGCAGTAGACCCTCGGGGATCCTGGTCACGTGCACCAAGTTGTGACGTTTGGTAATGACTTGTTTTCGGTGTGGCCCAAAAAACCTGGTTTCTCTGATCGTATAGACTTTATGTAACTCCCGCTCGTTGTGATTCGAGAGCCGTCACTAAATTGGTGTCCCCCAACGCTGGTGTATCATCACTCCGTAGCTTACCGGCTTCACTTAGGCAAGAAGCAACTCAGATGTAAATAAATTGAAGATTTATATACATCAAATCAACTTACAATTGTATGGCTGGTCACCCACGTGACGTACAAATATGAAGTTCAGACATGGAGCACTGTATGATCACATTTCAAAAATAAATAGTGCACGAGGGCACAACTAAAAAGAGTTCTTAGCCGGCGGCGTCTCTCTGTCCCTTCCCGTTGAAGTTTCCCGTCCCGTTTAGTCGAATGGTTTCTCCAGGTAGTCGGTCTAAATCCCGGTTGACTCTAAGGCCCTGAAGAAGGAGTCGTCCGCACGGAGTTCGTCGAGTCCCTTGGCTGTGGCGGTGACGATCTCCCCACGGTCGATGTCGCTGTTGCAGTGCTCTCAGAGCGGCCGTCCGCTCTCCCTTATATAGCCAGGGTGGCTGCGCGCGCATCTTCGTCCGCGAACGTATCTTCCGCACTCTTCTCCACGTGGTGAAGACTGCGTCCGCGAACGGTTCTTCCGCGGAGGCTCCTCTTCCGCGAACGGTGCTTCCGCGACTGATGCTTCCGCTGATGATGCTTCCGCAATCGTGCTTCCGCGAACGGTTCTTCCGCGAACGATGCTTCCGCTGATGATGCTTCCGCAATCGTGCTTCCGCGAACGGTTCTTCCGCGAACGGTGTCTTCGCAAGTGGACTTTGTAGATCACGTGACCGTTCCTAACGAACGTTTCAGCGCGGCAGTTGCATGGTTTTGTTACATTACGATATGCAACACTCGTTTCACCAGCGAAATAAATGTAGGCCTATATAAACATAAGCATGGCACATGTCTAAAATATGCTTATGAATATTACCTATACCCCAGTAACTATGCACAAGAATCCGATAATAACAACTTGCGCTAGTCCACCACACCAGACAGATATAACAAGTAAATACCTTTGTAAATAAAATTTTGTCAGATAAGCTACGACCTAGACATAGTGTGATCGATACCACCACCCCCGCCCCCCCCCCCCCCCGCGATATAGGTAATTTCTGGACCCCCCTTTGAAAAGAGATATTCTGCGCCCCGTCAATGACAGATGTCATATTACATGTCAGATAAGCTACAACCTAGACATAGTATAATCGCCCCCCCCCCCCAACTATAGACTTCTGGATCCGCCTATAAGATATACTACTGGTAGTGTTCTACGCCCCGGCCATCTCTCGCTTTTATGTTTCGCATTTAATGGCCATTCAAGTACCACCCCCAGTAATAAATTATTCTCACGGCCTCACTGTGAGATACACACTTGACCTTGAAAGTCGGGTACTCAAACACGCTACGAACTTGACCTGGAAGAATTTTGGACATTTCCGTCACAACTAGATATGGCTGACGTGCTCCAGGTCTGATTAAGCAGTCTTATAAAACTATATCGTTGAATTTATATTGTTTCCCCAACCTTTGTTTCATTATGACAATACTGAAACTGGTTCCATAAAGTGGCATATAATTGACCTACTCGCTAAATGAGATCTGGGATAACGTAGTCAGACAAACCACGCACTGTAGTTTAAGGTGCGGTACGAGCACATTAGTGAGCTATAGTATATTTGAGTTGGTGCTAGGGGCCTCTCTAGCCAATGAGGGGGGTTAGATCACCATGGTGAAAGTCAAATACCGCACCTTACTCGCACTGTAGGCATATCTATATAAACTCAATCGCACAATCGATGGGCCTAGTGCGACGTAGGCTACCTTCCCCCCTCTTTGAGAAACTTGTGAAGATCCGCCACTGTGTGTAGTTTCACTGTACATGATTGTATACGTTCAAGAGCTAAATATTGTCAATGTTTGATAAACATTGTGCACGTAAGCCTGCACATTAGCTCACGAAAGCCTTGTACCCGATTGTTTTATTATTTTTTCCCAAATTGTGTGTAAATCCTTACGAACTTACCGAATGTAGACTCGAGTTTTTCAAATTTCACAAGCGATCATCCCGAAAGAAATAGTTACATGAACATGAACCACGTGGCTGTAGCCTATGAAATGCGTCCGTTGCTTGATGGACTCCTGAAGTGGGGCCTTACCGGCAGTAGGCTATATATCTTGCGGTTAGCCGTAAAACCGGGACTCCGTTGCTCGATAACTGCCCACGACCATGCAGATGATCGCGATGTAGCCTGCTGCCGCCCTTGAAGATCTGGGTCAGCGCAAGGGCGGATCTGGGGGGTGGGGTGCGTCTCGTTTAGCTCAGTGGAACTTGCCCAGGCACGACCCATTTTGGGAAGAGTCATACTGTATTGATGCTACTTCTGGAAACGACATGGCAGGAGTTTGCGTCTGAACTTATTCAAATTTGAGTTATAGGCTACTTCAGTTTGTAATCCGTATTTATGGAGCAGTACAAGGTACCTGGCCCAAGTACGCTTTATGGGAGAAGAGATCAAGCTTGAGTGGCTACATGTCAATTGACCTTACGACGGTGTATGCTTTGAGTTGTTTGTCCGAGGGGATTAGTATTGTTCGGCAATATTTGTCCGAGGTGTACGCTTCACAGAAAAGGTGTTCAACCATGACAGTCATAAGGTCATTTGCAATTTGTCAATTGGCAATACTCATGATACTGCACATTCATGCATGTACACATGATTTAATCTAATTGTTTTGCAATCAATGAAGCGAGCAAAACTTCTCTCAATATTTCACAGTTGAGCTCAACTCCAATACTACGAACATATCGCTCCAATATTTGCATGCAGCTTTCAATTACCTATTGGTAATGGAGAGAAAGACAATAGAGTGACGTCACAGGTGGACTTTACTACGAAGTAGCCCCCACTGGAAAATTACCCATTAAAACCGCCAATCTGTCGGTTATACATCCTCGAGGGTTTATGTCAGTCTTGAACTGAAGATTCTTTAAGTGAATACCAACCAATCCTGATATAACATTGACTGGGAAATATGTTGTGTTGAGGAATTCTATGACAGGAAACCATTCTTCAATTTTAGCAACAGGGGTTCCCAAAATCGGAGTCATAATATTGATATCATGGGAAATGATTTGATATAATCGAGCGATTTCATTGGCGATAATTCAGATTGTACACTTTTATGTGTTTTCTCTTCGCATTGAAGCTTCCATTTGACAGAGGTAAAAATTTCCAGTACCCAAAATTATCCAAAGTTGTAACCATTGATGGTCAGAAAGGAAGAGGATGTTAGTCATAGTATGGCCGTTGAGCATGTCCAGCATGTTGTCAAATGGGGTTTTTCTGATGCTTAGTTGTCAATACTCCAAGCTGGTGATCATCAGAGGAGTCTGTGCCAGGTCTGAGCAGAGGAGTAGTTCCAACCAACTGGGTAGTTCCAACTGGGTGACTAACGGGGCATTGTCCAAGCATTGCGACGTGACTAGGCATAAGAGAAGACAACCATCGCTTGTACAACATCATTCTTCTCAGCTTAGGTTGATGTCCGGGACAGAGAAGCTGAAGAAACCGACTACCTATTTCACCAACAAACTGCAGTAGAACATTAATATATTGCTCTCAGCTTCTCTAAGAATGTCCTCTCTATATCAGGTTTACGACGGACCTGAAATGAGAAGTGAAGTGGCGACAACACTGTTTGAAGTATGTCATGCTCGTTTTGGTACATGCAAATCCCATTTAGGAAGCAATGTATCAAATCAGAACACTTGGAGATGACAAAAAAACGTGTTTATTGTGTTAAGCTCTTTGATGACAAGTCAGATGGCCTCAACCGTTCGGCTATAACCAAGTGAAACTTCTAGTGAAAACGAACACATAATGTGGTGACAAAGCATTGATTTATTTAGGAAACATTCTATAACCAATATATGGTATAATGTTTTGTTGACCTTGACTTTTGTATATCTCAAGTGGTGAATATCATGGTTTGGAGGTGCAAAGTGTGCAAATTGACCTCAGATACAAGACGTTCCATAGCCTGCTCCAGCTTCTAAAACATACTAGTAACTCCGCCACCCTCACATACAATAGAACCATTGATTCTTGAGCTGCAGTCTCAAGGCAATTGATAGACAACAGCTTCCCTGGGATTGTTTTCTGGGTTGTAAGTCTGGATCACAAACTGCCAGGTGAAACAACCTTGGACGCTAGCGATGCTGATTCGTCCAGCCGCCATGTAATCCGTGTCTTCATGTCTCCAGTACACTGGCGTTGGGTCGAAGTGATCCATGCTTTTCCAGAATGCCTTCATGGTCTGTGTCGACGACTTACAGCCAATTTTAAGTTTTCTCAAGCCGACCAGAGGATTGGACAGTGCGAAGTAGATTTGTTGCCACTCACTCATATTTGTACCTTGGTGGATGATGATCTCACCTCCAGATGAGAAGTTCCAAGTTTTGTCAGTGATGCTACGCTCGTAAGATGTCTGTGGTTTAATACACTGGTCGAACTTCAGATTGTTCACTCGCCCTGCTAAATTGAAGGGGAACACATCCAGGCGACCAGCTAGTCCAGACTTAACAGTGATTTCGTGGTCTGTTTCATTGATGAACTGTACATAGTGATGGTCTTCGCTGTGATGTGGGCTTGGGTACCTGTCAACTCGGAGTTTCGGAACGCGAATCATTCCATGACCTCTTCCTGGTTCGAAAGGTATAAGTGGATAGTCTGAGCTGGCTTCGATGTGGGACGAGGTTTGCGTTGGAGCACCTTCGATAGGGTTGGACTTTGACTTGAACTGCCTCTTTAAACTGTACGGAATCATTAAGGCAACATCTGCAGCTGGATCATATTCTTGTATGATGAAACGCCAAGTTCCGGTATCAAGTCCCGTGTCCCTTAATATGATACTAGCCCTTACCAAGTAAAACTTCTCGCTGTGTGTCCAAAAGAGAGACGTGGAGTCTATGTCAGTCATGCTGTCGTAGCATTTCTTACCCATGAGATCTTCCACGTCTCCAGTTTGGTCCATCACTTTGATCTTGGGTGAACCGATGATAGGAAATGACAAACCAAAAGTGAACACTCTTTTGTTCCCAAGCAGAGGCTGTGTGTCCGACTGCAGGATACCGTCAATGTACACTACGAAGTAACCACCGGTAGAGAAATTGAACCATGTAATTCTTCCAACCTGTCGGTTATACATTCCTCTGGGGTTTATATCTGTCTTGAACTGAAGATTGTTTATGTGTTTTCCTACCAATCCAGATATAACCTTGACTGGGAAATCTGTTGCGTTGAGGAATTCTATCACGGGAAGGGTTTTGTGATTTCGAGCCACAGGTATTTCCAGAACTGGAGCCATAAATTTCATGCGATGGGAAACAGCTTTGATATGATCAAGAGATTTCATTGGCGGCATTCCCATGTTAACTCGAAAAGCTTCTATGGTTTCACATGCATTTTCTTTGCGACTGAGGGCTTCTATTTTGTAAAGATTCCCAGTAGCCAAAGTTCCCTGAAATTGTAGGCATTCGTCATCAGAGAGGAAGAGAATGTTTGTCCTAGCATGCTGCTTGAGCGTGTCCAGCATGTTGTCACATGGGATTGACCTGATGCCAAGTTGTCGATACTTCAAGAGGATCATCGTCAGGAGAGTTTGTGCAAGAGTCTGGGCAGAGCAGTAGACAACCATTGCCCATACAACATCATCCTTGTCAGCTTCAGTTGACGCACGTGACAGAGCAGCTCGAGAAAAACGATTACCCATTTCACCAATGAACTGCAGCAGATCATTGGCGATGCTCTCAGCTTCTCTAGGAGTGTCTGCTTCTGACGCCATGTGGTTCACATCCCTCGTCAAGTTGGAAATACGCAGTTCCAGGCCAGCAAACCTTTCGTAGGTGAGACACTGTTTGAAATTCAACAGTTCTTCACGAACGATTTGATGCAGTTGTGTTGGTAAGTCTACCTCACCTTCTTTGACAAATGATAGCATTGTGCTGAGTAAACTGCAAATCACGGATGTTACGGTGGCGTAGACGGGGCCTAACAGTACTGCAGCATTGCTCACTATCTTCATGCAACCATTGATGATGTTGATCTTGCCACCGCGTCCAATTTCTTCCACGCCATCGAGTGCACTAGTCAAGACGACTGCTACTTTCTGGACTTTTTCCTTCTCGTCGACTGCCTCTGCCTCCTCCTCCTGCTGCCTGACCCACTCATGTATCGTTCGGACATTCTCCACCACTTCTGCCCTCTCCACACGACTGGTGTCAATGTGGCGGTCTACTCTCTCCTCAAACTCCCGGGATGGTTGGTTCCCCATGGTAGTCTCCCTGATGAGTACAAAACACAATACTACAATTGAAGCTAGTATTCAAACATGAAAGTAAAAACAATAATTTCCTGGATCTCAGATGTCACACCTAAGATGCTGTGGCATTGCGCACGATATAATATTCATGCGGGAACAATCCGAACAAATACCAGATATAATCGTTTGAACATTAGTGGTTAATATTGTTCCGTTGGAACTGGTTGCGGGCTTGTATCTGTTGGAAACATCTTGATCAGAAGTTGCACGTAAATAAGCAGACAAAGACAAATCGACATTTCCCCAAGTGTATCATCACCTGCCGTGACTGCAAACACAACTTTACCAGTTTGCATTTATTACTAGTAATCTAACGAAGTTTTGTGATTCACTGGTCTCGAAAGAGGTTGACTCGTAGCTAAATTAGGTTGAACAAAATCTACTGAACTATATTTAAATGAGCTATATGCACGCGTTCCCAAACAGTACATTGACAGTAGCATCATCTTAGAAATAATTCAACTCCATGTGCGATAGAAGTGACGTCTTGGGAGAAAATAACCAAGAAAACAAGTTCCAATGACTTGCAACTTCCAGCACACTTGGAAATAATGAATGATGGAAATAATTTTCCTAAATTTATAATTAACAATGACACATCAAAAATATGTCCAGATCACCAGAATGCTCCCCTTTTATTTTTCCATTCAATAAGTGTCCATTAGATCTAGTTCAGATATAGAACAAAAGATTCCAGTTTTTGGAAGAAAAACTGGATTAGGATATCATGGCGTCATCCCATATAATCAACTGAAATGAAATTTTGGAAGATATTAGAAGCTATCAATTTGAACTTCAAGCTTGACTTGATATAGTTATTCCCTACACCAAGTTCAAATTTTTGCGTTCGGCGTCCATCGGCATCATCATCCGTCCACATGTTTATCTTTAGAGTATATGTCACAACTTTTGCGCAAAATGACTGAAAATAATTCAAGATTTATTTTTTTGATGTCGTTATTTATTTCAAAATGGCGGCCATTCATCAAGGAATCGCTAGTCTGGGTGTGGTTGCCATTTTGATTTTTTGACGGGTCGTAAAAAATTTGTTTCATCTGAACTCAAGTCACTATTCGTTTTTAGCCATTTCCAGCAATTTTTTTTCTGGACAGAAACTTTCACCAAATATTTTAGAACACTTCAAGACAGAGCTTTAATATTGGCACATTCAAATGGGAAATTGTATTTGCAGTTTCAGTGGTGACCATGAATTTGATTTTCAATGGAAAAGTCAAAACGGCCTTTTTGTCCAAAAATCGTCCAATTTTTTTTCCCCAAAATGGCGGCCATTTTCGCAAAAACTGTTCAGACATTTTTATTTCAAAAGGTTTCCTCATGTACCCTTGTGATTTGTATAAGTTTAGTTGCTTTTTAATCGCCAGTCTGCGCATGGCGGCCATTTTGATTTTTCGACAGGTTGGTAAATTTTTTACTTTCCATTTTGGCCATTTCAAAGCCCAAGAGAACCCTCTTGGAGAAAAGAGTGGATGTGAAAAACTTTTTTCTTCATAAATCGAGGCTGTCGCAGCAGCATTCTTAGAAAGCTTGAAGATAGGGCTTAAATTTTGGCACTTTCAGGTGGGAATTCATATATGTCGATTTGTGTGGTGACCTTCAATTCGAACTTCGATGATTTTGAGAGGTAAAAACAGCCATTTGTGGATAAAAATACCAAATTTGCACTTTGTCTTGTCTCAAAAACGATTCAATCAATTTTTATCTCAGAATGTGCCAACTGGGACATTTGACGTTGCATTAATTGAAAGATGGAGCTCTTGAATTCCTCATAAGGTCTGATACATAGACTACAAAGGCCCAAATGGCATGATATGCACAAATTTGCCTTGACCTCAAATGAACTTGACCTAAATATGACCTTGAGTGGTAATTGTCGAATTAACACTCGACGAGAATAATGTAAATTGATCGATGCAGATAGAATGCTTGTAGATGAAGCTCAGGTTTGTATTATGAGCCTATAGGCAGTCACATCAGGTTTTTAAATCACCTTGAATTTGACCTTTAGTGAACTTGATATGTCAAAGCAGCAATTTTACTGAAAACATATGTCCAACACTGTACATTACTCGGGTATCCCTTCTCAGCTCTTGGGCTAATTTCTAGAGAATAGAAATTGTTTTCACATTTTCGGGGTGTGTGAACTTTACATGCTCAGTGCATGGGATCATGCAATGTTCAAAACTAAGTTAATATTTATCCAAGGGTGGACCAGGTGGAGGGGAAAGGGGGGGGGGGGAACTTAAAGCGAGCGAGTTTTGGTTGGGGGTATGTGGCACGCTAATGGGCCCCAGAGGCCAAACCTTTTTAGAGTTGTATTGTTGATATTTGGCGTAACTAGCTACCCTGAGGGAAAGGAGTCACTGTAGTTAGCCCTGTTCTCAAACATATTCCTCAGGAGGAGGGGGGAAGCGGATTCGGTCCCGGATCTTCCTTATCCATGCCAATTGCATGCTTATCTTCTTACTTATCTGCATATGTTATTATGCGGGTGTTAAGTACAATCATGTATAATAAAAATTAGAGAAAAAGTTGTTCATCAATCAGAGAAAAAGTTACTGAGCAAATTTGGACAAAAATGGCGTTTTTCGACAAAAAATACCTTTCTGACCTTCCAAGGTCGTTGAAGGTCGAATTCAAAGTCGCACTGAAACCGCAACATACGAATCCCCATTTGGATCGATGTGCCGATATTTAAACTCTGTTTGGAAGTGTTCTCCTAGTTTATTCCATACAGCTGCTCCTTCCATTATGAAGAAATAAGTGATGAAATTTTCTTTTTCAATGGCGAAAAATTAGCCTGAAGGCTAAGAAAGGTTACCGGACAATATATGCTTATGTTTTTTTTAAATATTAGTTATTTTGTCCCTTGCCTTTAGAAAATAAGGTGACTGGTCAAATTCAAGATCACGAGATTATTCAGCATATATCAATTCCCTATATGTCCACAAGCGATCTGTAAGCTGTAAATTCATTAACAATAGAGGTATTAGCCATTTTCAAATTCAAGATCATTAGAATATTCGGAACATACCATTTCCTGTATGACCACAATTGATTTTCAAGTTGTAAACTCGATAATGAACGAGATATTAGCTAATTTGTCATGCGATGTTGAGAATGAGGTCAAAGGTAAAATTCGAGATCATGAGAATATTCAGCATATATCATTTCCTATATGTTCATAGTTGACTTCTAACCTGTAAAGTCTATAATAAGCGAGATATTATTCAAGTTTGGTCCCTGACCTTGAAAACGAGGTTCAAGGTCAAATTCAAGGTCATCAAATATTTGGCATAAATCACTTTCTATATGCACCCAAATCGTTCCCAAGCTGTAAAGTCGATAATAAGCGAGATATTAGCCATTTTGTGTTCTGACCTTGAAAATGAGTTCAAAGTTTGAGGTCATCAGAAATATTCAACATTGTATGCTGACTACTCATTTCCTATTATGTTTATATAGCAATAAATTATATCCACCTAATATATCATACCTAATATATCATTTCCTATATATTCACAATTGGTTCCTGGTATCAAATCTCAATATTAAGTGAGATTTAAGGAATTATGTATCCAATTATCGTGCATAGGATAATTTAACATGGGAAAGTCCCATTTGGGCCAAAATGACTCACTTCTAGCGAATCAAGGGCAACGATACTTATACACATCACAGGGGTAAATAGGAGGAGTCTTATGCATCAACAGGAAAGGAAGTTACTGAACAGATTTTTAGATAATGGCCGCTAGATTCCTGAATTGACCGCTATTTTGAAAAATTGCGAAAATAAACAAACAAAATACTTCCCTCTTGAAATATTTTCAGGCAATTTTGGGCAAAATTTCAGGAAGATTCCATCGTAAACGTTAACCTCTTCAACGCCTACAGCGCCGAATATTTCCGGCGCAAAACGTAATCGCGTGACGCCTATGTGTCGGGAATATCCGGCGCAAATTCCTCTCCACATTTCTCCTTGTACGGCCTATATTTTTCAGTCAAAAGTCTCCACACAGCTTCCGTATATTGATGAAATTGTTGTACTGTAAGTTACAATCGTTGTTTGGGGCAAAAGAAAATATATATCTGTACAATGGGAATGCATGTAATCCGAAGAGAAACTCTTGGGTTTTCCCTGGTGTAGTCGTCTGACAGATGTATGTATGTGTGAGAGCATGCTGAGCAAAATTATTCTCGAGTGAATTCACTGTCATTTGTATCAGTTTGGTACAAACCGTTTGTTGAAAGAACCCTAGTTGCATGTATCTTATTCATAATCAAAGACATGGGGATATTGATATTCTGTGGAAGCATGCTTTCGTGTATACTATTTTAAGATTTTGTGAAATGTTGCAGATTTGGTGGTTTTTGTGAGGTTGTTGCTGTGGTAACCAGAACACACCAAGGCCCCCATGCTGCTTGCATAAGGCTAGATACGTTTTCGTATTGGTTTAATTATTTCAATCAACAGTGGGTCTTTCTTTGAAAATATTATTGTCATGATATATATTTTGCAATTTTCCTAAAGAAATGCCCGGCGTGGGACAACTTCTCAGGTCTATGACAACACTTGATGTTGCATTAATTGAAAGATGGAGCTCTTGAATTCCTCATAAGGCCTGATACATAGTCCAGAAAGGCCCAAATGGCTTGATATGCCCAAATTGGCCTCTGGGCCAGAACATTTGTACATAGACCTCAAGTTTGTAATATATTTATATGATATCTCATATGGGGCATCTTTTGTTGATCTTGAACTTGACCTGAAATGACCTTGAGTGGTAATTGTCGAAGTAACACTCGACGTGAATAATGTAAATTGACCGATGCAGACAGAATGCTTGTAGATGAGGCTTAAGTTTGTATTTTGAGCCTATAGGCAATCACATCAGGTTTTTTTATCACCTTGAATTTGACCTTTAGTGAACTTGATATGTCAAAGCAGCAATTTTACTGAAAACATATGTTCAACACTGTACATTACTCCGGTATCCTTTCTTAGCCCTTGGGCTAATTTCTAGAGAATAGAGATTTTTTTCACATTTTCGGGGTGTGTGAACTTTACATGCTTAGTGTCTGAATGGGATCATGCAATGTTCAAAACTAAGTTAATATTTATCCAAGGGTGGACCAGGTGGAGGGGAAAGGGGGGGGGGGGACCTAAAGCGAGCGAGTTGTGGTTGGGGGTATGTGGCACGCTGATGGGCTCCAGAAGTCGAACCTTTTTAAAGTTGTATTGTTGCTATTTGGCGTAACTAGATACCCTGAGGGGAAGGAGTCACTGTAGTTAGCCCTTTTCTCAAACACATTCCAAAATTTTCTCAGGGGGAGGGGGGAAGCGAATTCGGCCCCCGGATCGGCCTTATCTGCATGCTAATTGTATGCTTGTTTTTATACTCATTTGTATATGATATTATGTGGGTGTTAAGTATAGGCTAATCATGTATAATACAAATTAGAGAAAAAGTTCATCAATCAGAGAAAAAGTTCATCAATCAGAGAAAAAGTTCATCAATCAGAGAAAAAGTTCATTAATCAGAGAAAAAGTTCATCAATCAGAGAAAAAGTTCATCAATCAGAGAAAAAGTTCATCAATCAGAGGAAAAGTTACTAAGCAAATTTTGTAAAATTGGCGTTTTTCGACAAAAAATGCTTTTCTGACCTTTGAAGGTCTTTGAAGGTCGAATTCAAGGTCGCACTGAAACCGCAATATACGATTTCCCATTTGGAACGATGTGCCAATTTTCATAATCTGTTTGGAAGTGTTTTCCTAGTTTATTCCATACAGCTGCTCCTCCCATTATGAAGAAATAAATGATGGAATTTTCTTTTTCAATGGCGAAAAATTAGCCCAAAGCCCAAGAAAGGTTAACGGACAATATATGCTTAATTTTTATATATTAGTTATTTCGTCCCTTGCCTTTAGAAAATAAAGTGACTGGTCAAATTCAAGATCACGAGTTTATTCAGCATATATCAATTCCCTAAATGTCCACAAGTGATATATAGGCTGTAAATTCATTAACAATAGAGGTATTAGCCATTTTGTCCTGTGAACTTGAAAATACAATCAAAGGTCAAATTCAAGATCATTAGAATATTCGGAACATACCATTTCCTGTATGACCACAATTGATTTTCAAGTTGTAAACTCGATAATAAACTAGATATTAGCCAATTTGCCCTGCGATGTTGAGAATGAGGTCAAAGGTAAAATTCGAGATCATGAGATTATTCAGCATATATCATTTCCTATATGTTCATAGTTGATTTCTAACCTGTAAAGTCTATAATAGGCGAGATATTATTCAAGTTGTGCCCTGACCTTGAAAACGAGGTTTAAGGTCAAATTCAAGGTCATCAAATATTTGGCATACATCACTTTCTATATGCACCCAATTTATTCCCAAGCTGTAAAGTCGATAATGAGCGAGATATTAGCCATTTTGTGTTCTGACCTTGAAAATGAGTTCAAAGTTCAAGGTCATCAGAAATATTCAATATTGTATGCTGACTACTCATTTCCTATTATGTTTATAGCAATAAATTATATCTACCTAATATATCATACCTAATATATCATTTCCTATATATTCACAATTGGTTCCTGATATCAAATCTCAATATCAAGTGAGATTTAAGGAATTATGTATCCAATTATCGTGCATAGGATAATTTAACATGGGAAAGTCCCATTTGGGCCAAAATGACTCACTTCTAGCGAATCAAGGGCAACGATACTTATACACATCACAGGGGTAAATAGGAGGAGTCTTATGCATCAATAGGAAAGTTACTGAACAGATTTTTAGATAATGGCCGCTAGATTCCTGAATTGACCGCTATTTTGAAAAATTGCGAAAATAAACAAACAAAATATATTTTCAGGCAATTTTGGGCAAAATTTCAAGAAGATTCCATCGTAAACGTTAACCTTTTCAACGCCTACAGCACCGAATATTTCCGGCGCAAAACGTAATCGCTTGACGCCTATGTGTCGGAAATATCCGGCGCAAATTCCTCTCCACAATTCTCCTTGTACGGCCTATATTTTTCAGTCAAAAGTCTCCACATAGCTTCTGTATATTGATGAAATTGTTGTAGTGTAAGTTACAATCGTTGTTTGGGGCAAAAGAAAATATATATCTGTACAATGGGAATGCATGTAATCCGAAGAGAAACTCTTAGGTTTTCCCTGGTGTAGTCGTCTGACAGATGTATGTATGTGTGAGAGCATGCTGAGCAAAATTAATCCTCGAGTGAATTCACTGTCATTTGTATCAGTGTGGTACAAACCGTTTGTTGAAAAAACCCTAGTTGCATGTGTCTTATTTATAATCAAAGACATGGCAATATTGATATTCTGTGGAAGCATGCTTTCGTGTACACTCTTTTCAGATTGTGTGAAATGTTGCAGAATTAGTGTTTTTTGTGAGGTTGTTGCTGTGGTAACCAGAACACACCAAGGCCCCCATGCTGCTTGCATAAGGCTAGATACGTTTTCGTATTGGTTTAATTAAGTTCAATCAACAGTGGGTCTTTCTTTGAAAATATTATTGGTCATGATATATATTTTGCAATTTTCCTCAAGAAATGCCCGGCATGGGACAACTTTTCAGGTCTGGCGGTTAAGAGGTTAAAAATAAAAATGTCGGACGAGATTATCGGTAACATAGAAACATTTTTTTTTGTTCGAAATGACTCAAAATAGATAGCGATTTTTTCGTCAATCCGAAAAAAATGAATGGCCACCATATAGTCAGGAGGAAATTTCACACAGGGTGGAAACGTAGTACAGACTTTTTCTATCGATTGATATGGCTTCATAATGGTCTAAGACAACCTTTTTCAGAGGGTGTGTAAAATTTTCTCCCGGGCTAACTTTTTTATGGCCTTTTTCAAAATGGCCGACATCGAAAATTTTGTATTTTAGGAAAAAAACACTTATCCTCCTGGCATGATGCTTTAGGTCTATTAAGGTGACATTTAGTTATATCGAGATATATTCTTCATAACAATACTAATAATACTGATTCAAACGCCCCGAAAATGCAAAAAATCCAAGATGGCTGCCAAATTCTCCCCATTTTTACACAAATGTTCATAACTTCCTGCCAAATTGAGATAGGAAGCCAATTTTGGTGTCTAACCCTGGGTTTTGGGGTATGAGGATTTCAAATATATAACCAGTCTTGTGATTGGATGGTTTGAAGCTGCTCAGAATCTAAGATGGCTGCCAAATTTTAGCCCGATTTCGCAAATAAGCACCAATGACCGTCATATATATCAAGATAACAAGCCAACTCTGGTGGCCAGTCCTGGGATTTAGGGTACGATGGTGCTACTTGAAGAAATACTCTCGTGTGTATATGGTGACTGGCCAATCTATAGGTGTTCAAAGGCGAAGATAACCATTAATTAATGTGAAACATGTAAACGAACCCGTCTAATAGTACCCACTCGCACAAAATCAACAGAATCAACCACTATCAGACAGAAACAAAAATTTCTGAGTCAACTCTTCGGGAGGTCTGTTGGTGATAAGGCACGGGCATTGATGCCAAATTGGTCATTGTCAAATCTAACACACACACATTGTGGTTGGCATAGAGGTTTGGATCCTTCGATGATCCTCAAGACCGTTCCCATGACGCCACTCACCAGACCATCCTCTACATTGGGTTTGCTCATCATAGTCACCATGGAGCCCTTACAGAGTGTAACATCAGCAGAAAGGTTGCATTCAATGGGTACAGGTGTTGTATTCTTCTTCAAGCCAGATCTATTCTCGATAACATTCACAGCCACAATCTTCGATTTCTGTCTGTTCAAAACATCAGTCATCTTTACATTGTGTACTACAACAATTTTTTTTAGAGGAAACACTTGAAGTACATCTGCTTGGATCTGTGATCCTTAAGCATATCCTAATTTTCAGAGCTCTATGATTCAACATCTCCGAAAACGATTTGTCATTTTTTTGTCTCATTATGTCGGTCAAAGTAGTAATCTTGAAGTCGTCCCAAGGCTCTACAAGGGCAGCTGGGTCTCAGTATTTGTCCTCTTACATGCGGCAGTGGATAAAATCACTCACTGCCAGAATCATGAAGAACTTTTGTTTCTCTTGAGTTGATCCAGACGACCTCTCATGAAATTCAGCATGCCTCTACTGAAATCTCATCAATGATTATCAGCTCGAGGTTTTAATACCTAACCTTTCTTCAGCAAGTGGTATATACTTTTGTCCCACACCCCTTTGCATGGAAGCATGGTTCCGCCACTGATGGTAAATGCTGCTTTGCCAGTTGGAGCCAAACATCAGAGCTTTGATGATATAAAACTTTCCTTTACCAATATGTTGAATGTCCCCAGACATTTTCCGTTCATCTTATCGATGCACCACTAGCGAGTATGAATGAAGACTTTCCCTTGCATATTGTTCATGCACTGCATGAGAACTTGAGTCTGGTTCTATGGGATTGCCAAGATGCTGTGTTCTACTGACAACTGAGCCCATCTTGGTATTGGAGCTCCGAGGCAGGCCACTCAATCTGGCAGGTCTTCCAGACTGATGTCCTCGAGGTAAGCGTCATCTAGGTTGGCTTTTGTTCCAAGCGTCCAGCCGCCACTTGCTGGGGCAATGTGTGCCAAGGCATCTTCTTCAAGATGATTTTCTTGGATCTCTTCATGGCTACTTCAACCTCTTCGATATTATTTCCAAATAGCGCTTGCTTTTCTCTGGTAATGTTGCTGTAATTTATCCTTTATTCCCAGCCAACTTCAATGAAGCATATGGAACATTGGACCGGTTGTCGTTGTTATGGGTAGAATTTTCTTCAGATGGTTCATAATCTCTACCTAGTTTACTATCAAACTTGAAGAGGGATACAATTTCAACCAGACAGGTCTTTGAGAATATCTACAGGAGGGCGTGCATAGTACATGTACATGTACCTGTCTAGTACAGATATACAGTGTAGCCACACGTCTTCAATGCCTGAATCTCAGTGGCCCAGCAGTAAGAATGGAAGTGTCAGTCTGGTACTTGTCGGATATGAAGCCATATCAATCGATAGAAAAAGTCTGTACTACATTTCCACCCTGAGTGCTATATGCTCAATATTCCTCCTGACTAATATGCAGACTGGCGGATCAAGGACAGAAACCTATACACATCACAGTGGTTCATATGTGAAGTCTTCGTTTTAGTCAATGTCAAAAAAATTTTTTGGGATGGAAAGGCCCAAGACAGATAGTTACTTGATTTCGGTCAAAAAAATTCCTTTGCCCACCAATTGAAAAATCAAAATGGCTGCTTTGCGCAGGCCGGCGATTCGAGTACAACGAAACTTATAACCGTCACAAAGGTACGTAAGGGAAATCTTTTGGAACAAAAATCCCAGTCATCAATGAAAAAATTTACTAAATGATTTCGATAAGATGGATGCCATAATCCAAAAATCATCGTTTTCTGACAAATAGGCAGTTTTGACCTTTCAAGGTCAATGAAGGTCAAATTGTAGGCACCACTGAAACCACAGAATATGATTTCCCATTCGAATTTGGCAATATTTAGGCTCTATCTTTTCAAGGATTCTTTGAAAAATCCCATAAATTTTTCAATAGTGAAAATAAAACAGGTAGTCACTCAATTTCAGTCAAATTGATTTTTTTGGCTGGCCCAGCAATAAATCAAAATGGCCGCCATGCGCAGACCGGCGATTCATACGGGGAATTCTTTTAAACAAAAAATCTCAAACTGTCTGAACGGCCACTAAAGTCAGATACACGTAGAAAATGGCCGCCATTTCGAAAAAAAGAATCTAAAAATACCTTCCTCTTGAAATATTTTACGTATTTTTTGTTCGAAATTTCAGAAAAAGTTGATGATAAACTTTGAAGATAAAAAGTTAGACGATGACAGAAGACGACAATGATGGACGCAATACCATGTACTGTAATAGAATAATCCCCTTTCCAAAGCACTTTGCTATATTTTATTTAATTCAATCATTGAATAACTCATAAGATTATTTTCTTGCTCGCAAAGTTCACATTTGAGGCGAATATAACATTGGTGTAGATTGCCAACTTTATAGTTCTGAAGATAGGAGTCTGAAAATCGGTGAAAAATATGGTTTTATGTCAAATAGAAACGAAAAAATATCAAGTTTTTTTTGGCTATTGATAAGCAATTTATTTGTTTATTGACAAAGCGCAAGGTTTTGATATAAGTATATTCACTAATTGTAAATTCAGAAAGGAAACACCGTCCACTTACGTACAACGTTAGATTTCCTAGTCTCAATTACTCCCAGGCTAGTGCAAGCATGATGTATACGTGCATAAATGAAGAAACACACTGATAAACGCCATACAAATTATGGTTTACGCTCATTCGTAAATTGAACCTTAGTCCCCACGTGGGCTCACGTTGTATAAATCTATATATGTACTCAGGTTTGTAAAACATCTTAACATGTACATGTCTAGACTTTATCAGCGACGGTAAAAGATATCCTCTGGGACTTGACAGCTGACACATTCCACAAAGGGGGTCAAACGGCAACATTTTGATAAAAGGCCCCTATCATGCGATGGGAAGTGTAATTGTAAAATGATCAATCAATCAATCAATCAGTCAATCAATCAATCAATCAATCAATCAATCATATCTTTCAATAATTACAACACAAGAAATATGCAGATGAATGAAACAGTGGCGAGTGAACGTCAAGACCTGGTGGTCTGGCGGAGACTTGACGTGCGTAGCCTACATACATACAATTATATAGTAACTCTATCAGTAAGTATACATCTGATGATATGAATAATAGGTTATACGGGATAGAGGAAGGGTTTTTTTCGGTATTATGTGATAACATTAGTAATAATATGCTAAATATATGTAATGGCTCAATCATAGATATGTGGATTTTTCCGCTCAATCATAGAAGTGGGTATGCATAGATTCCATACACTGTTTTATACACTGGTGGACAGTAGAGTGCAAGAATGACAAAGGCAAAGTCAATCACGTGTATATTATTTGATGCACAATACAATACGATAAAATACTAGTGCATTAAACTGATGTAATAGGTAAAGACCCCCCAATGGCCTCAATCAGGGACAAACCACGCAGTCTACAATCTTCGCATAATCAAATAATAACTATAATCATATAGTTGATGGGCCTAATGCAACCCATCTTCTCACTCTTCGCCACGTACTGAATATAATAGTTTCAATATACACGTGCAGTACGAATATCGTCCGTGTTTATAGAATATTGTGCATGTAGGCCTACATGTATATAAGCTAGTGAAATTCTTTTTTCCACACTGCAAATCATTAGGAAACTTCCCTTTTTGAGAACGTAGACTTTTGAATTTCACGTTGTCAATGTAGAACACATTATATTGTAACGCTTTTCGGCCGAAAAATTGTGTTCGGCTATTTATAGTACATGTTTATTAAATGTTGTATATGGTTAACAGATGTTTTTCGATGTTTTGAAAGGTTCACAACTGATATGTGCCTGATGGGCGACTTCAATATCGGTTTGCTTAAGTACAACTTGCATAAAAATACCAATAACTTTCTGGAATGCATGATATCGAATGGACTAGATCCCTTAATAACAAAACCAACAAGGATAACTGAATACTCTGCTACTTTAATTGACCATATCTACACGAATGCTAGGCTTGACACTGTGTCTACAGGCATTTTAATTACAGATATTTCTGATCACTTCGCTACATTCTGCTCGATAGGAAGTAGAGAATCCAACTCAGTAGAATGTTAATACAAAAATGTAAGGTCATTTAGTGCAAATAAGATACAATTATTCAGACAGTTCTTGGGAAACGCAGATTTCTCGGGTGTATATGGTGTCTCTTGTCCCGAACGAGCATATAACGAATTTATGACAATATTTCAACTGGGTTATGACACTTGTTTTCCAACGAAACTAGTTAAGTCCACAAGTCGGAAAATAAAACATGAGTCGTGGATGACCAAAGGCCTACTTGTGTCATCTATTACCAAAATTAAATTGTATAAACTAAAATTGCGTAAGCCCACTATATCTAACATTAATAAATACAAAACATATTGCAGACTATATAATAAACTATCAAGAAAAACGAAGCGATCCTACTTTGTTGAATCTTTACAAAGCCATAAAAACAACCTGAAAGAAACATGGAAAATACTCAATGAAGCAATGCAAAACAAACCTATGAAAAATAAATTACCCGATAACTTTAAAATCGATGACAACTTGGTATCAGACAAATCAATAATAGCTGACTGTTTTAACTCATATTTCACCAACATCGCAATTGAGCTAAACTCTAAAATTAAAGACTCACCAGCTAATCCCATGGACTATATGAATGAACCTGAACCTTCAACATTTTTTCTTGAACCGGTCACTCCGTATGATGTAATATCAGCAGTTCTCCAATTGAAACCTAAATCTACTCAAGGCCCGGACAGTTTATCGTCTAAGCTTGTTAAAGAATTAGTACACGAAATAAAAGACCCCTTAACGCATATTATTAACTCTTCTTTTGCATCTGGCACAGTCCCTAGTCAAATGAAAATTGCAAAGGTAATCCCAATATTTAAATCCGGAAACAACCAAAGTATGGCAAATTATCGACCTATCAGTATTTTACCCACATTCTCAAAAATATTAGAAAAAAATCATGCATAAGAAGCTTTTTAACTTCATCGCCGATAAAAACATGCTCAACATTAATCAATATGGTTTTAGGCCTAAACACTCGACAATCCACCCAATATTACATCTCCTTAAATATATCACTAAAAAGAGCGACACTTCAACGAAGGACAAAACCCTCGCTGTTTTCCTAGACCTCAGTAAAGCATTCGATACTGTCTCCCACAATATTTTCCTCAGTAAATTAAACAGATATGGAATACGAGGTGTTGCGAATAATTGGTTTAGGAGTTACCTTTCTGATAGGTATCAATAAGTGGAATTAAATAGCAATAAATCAAAATTCTTAAAAGTGCTTCACGGTGTACCACAAGGATCTATTTTGGGGCCCCTGCTTTTTATCATATATGTGAATGATTTTCCGAAGTCCACATCACTAAATATGCTCTCCTTTGCTGAAGATACAACACTATATACTTATGGCAAAAATTTAAATGACACTTTTCAATTATGCAACGATGAACTACAAAGAATACACAAATGGCTAAATAGCAATAAACTATTCCTCAATATAACTAAAACTAAGTATATGATATTCTCTCCAAATCACCAATACACAAAGCCTAATAATCTACAGCTGTGCATTGAAAATCACAAATTAATCAACCATTCAAGTCATGATGTAAATCAACCACCCCTGAAATTTTTGGGTATCATCTTTGACGATAACTTGACCTGGAAATCGCACATAAAAATGCTATGTTCCAAAATATCAAAAACACTATATTTTTGTAGCAAAGTGAAAAGGGTACTATTATTGCATTGTCTACGCACCCTGTACAATACCTTAATTCAAAGTCAATTCAATTACGGTATCTTAGCATGGGCTAACAGCATACATCTCACAAATTTACTCAAACTACAAAATAAAGCTATTAGAATAATACATAACTCAAAATATAGAGCGCACACAAACCCACTCTTCAAATCCAGCAATATTCTAAAAATTGATGATTTATATCACTTCCAGTGCACTTTGTTTGTATTCGATTACTTGAATGATAGACTACCAATCTCTTTCAATACTTTTTATGATAAACCCAGACCAAACACTCGCAGAGTAAACTATCTTCACACACATATCGCTCAAACAAATTTCTCTAAGTCATTGCCGCATCAACACATTGCAAATATATGGAATAATCTTAAATCGAATGTCAAGTTGATCACGTCCCGCACTGCACTAAAGAAAACTTTGAAATCTGATTATTTTTGTATGTATGGGAACGAGATTTCTTGTAGCAACCCTCATTGTTTAGAATGTAACATTCATTCAACTGCAAGAATAGATCCAACTGTTTCATCAATCCAAATCTAAATTGTATCTAAATTGTACTGAATTCGCTTTCTTTTCATCTGGTCCAACCTGAGACCACGCCTGATATAATCTTAGCGTCTTTGTGTTCTCTGTGGTCTCACCCTGCCTGCCGGCATCCTTTCTTCTCCCCGGGTGACCGATGTCAAGATGGAAGCCCGCTCTGCTCGGCACCGCGCGACTGGTCGGTTGGCGTTATGCGGGTTCAGGTGGATGACTTGTGTAACAATGGATATATTTTCTCGCTTTTATTATGTCTTGTTCCTTGTTTCTTGTTCTTTTTTCCCTTCGTCTTTAAAGGCCGTGCAGGAAGACAGCCTATTGTGGCTATGCACGGCCTCAACAGCATTGTATATTTTGTGTTGTTGGAAATAAACATTATTATTATTATTATTACTATTTGATAAGTGTACATGTAAATATGTACGGTAATAGTTCGGGTATTTTTCGGTGGCTTCGGTTGCTCTTTGGCTGAACTCAGACCTTGATGGTCAAAATACGTTATTACGTAAAGTGTTCCAATTGGAACAATGCGCATTGTTACATGACGGTCCCTGATTGGTTATCAATCATAAATTTTTTTTCGGTAAAAACCTCAGTTTTTATTGGTTGGGAAGGTCACGTGAAACCTACCCCAAAAAGTATAAACACAGCCGAATCACGGGAGTCAGCACCTACCCCAAAAAGTATAAACACAGCCGAATCACGGGAGTCGTCAATCAACTTTCAACTGTAGCCGAGAGTTGATCTTTGAGTTCGCCAAGCCGACTCTCGTGTTCGGGTATACATATGCAAAGAAACCGAAGTTGGACTTTCAAGAAGCAAAGTCAACTGAAGTAATAGAATTAACTCGAAGACCAGTCGGGTTGAAACAAAGCTGATAAAGTCTGAGATAGCTCAGAACCCAAGCCGTCGACCAACATCCAGCAGAAGAAGAAGAAGAGGTTGATAGAAGACGAACTCCAACCTGAATTATCAGCGATCCCCACTTTGGGCACACAAGGAGCTGCGGACCCGAACACGCTACCACCGAGACGGCCGGCAGCCGGAGTACTGTAGTTGCCCAGAGTTCCCCAACCGGAGTTGCCCGAGACGACCTGCATCCGGAGTGCCGGAGTCACCTGAAGAACCTCTGCAGCCGAAGAATAGGAGTCACCCGAGACCCCCACACTCAGAGTGCTGGAGTCACCCAAAGAACCTCTGCAGCCAATGACCTGGAGTCACGCTAGACGACCTGCAGCCGAAGAGTCAGAGACAGCCTAGCGAACCCTGCACTGGAGAGCCAGAAACAGCCGAGCGACCCCTGCAGCCGGAGGGCTGGAGTCAGCTGAGTGACCCCTGCAGCCGGAGAGCTGGAGTCAGCTGAGTGACCCCTGCAGCCGGAGAGCTGGAGTCAGATGAGTGACCCCTGCAGCCGGAGAGCTGGAGTCAGCCGAGCGACCCCTGCAGCCGGAGAGCTGGAGTCAGCTGAGTGACCCCTGCAGCCGGAGAGCTGGAGTCAGCCTAGCGACCCCTGCAGCCGGAGAGCTGGAGTCAGCTGAGTGACCCCTGCAGCTGGAGAGCTGGAGTCAGCTGAGTGACCCCTGCAGCCGGAGAGCTGGAGTCAGCTGAGTGACCCCTGCAGCCGGAGAGCTGGAGTCAGCTGAGTGACCCCTGCAGCCGGAGAGCTGGAGTCAGCCGAGCGACCCCTGCAGCCGGAGAGAGCTGGAGTCAGCCGAGCGACCCCTGCAGCCAGAGAGCTGGAGTCAGCTGAGCGACCCCTGCAGCCGGATAGCTGGAGTCAGCTGAGCGACCCCTGCAGCCGGAGAGCTGGAGTCAGCCTAGCGACCCCTGCAGCCGGAGAGCTGGAGTCAGTCGAGCGACCCCTGCAGTCGGAGAGCTGGAGTCAGCCGAGCGATCCTTGCAGCTGGAGAGCTGGACTTAGCCAAGCGACCCCTGGAGCCGGAGAGCTGGAGGCAGCTGAGTGACCCCTGAAGCTGGAGAGTCAGATTCAGCCGATCCAACCCTAGAACTGTTACAAATTTTTTTTGTGTGTTTTGCGTTTGATAAAATTGATTTGTCGTCTGATTCTGAAACAGGGTTTCATAGAGATGGTGATTTTTGTAAATAGATGGTATTGGAAGGACTTCAAGATGGAGACCCTTGCCATTGCCATGAAGTTGCAAAAATTACACCTCTGTTTATATGTTTGGATTTAGATGAGATACATATAGGTGTTTGAAAATTCACTTACTTTCAACATGACTATCTACCTTCAAGATATATGTAGAAATCACTACAAACTGCAAAAATAGGTTTTCGGGCCACTTTTCAATATGGCTTCCCCGCGTAATCTCAAATATTGAGGCCGCATCACTTTAGACAGCATAGATTACATTTTGTTGCTTATTGTAGGGTCCTGATACATTGTCTATGAGGAACAATTGGTTAAATAAATATTTATAATATTAATATGTCCATAAATTGAGGTTTAGATATTTCTTCACTAAGGACCTGGGACCTAGGTTTTCATGTACAGGGAATCCATCTAGACCAAAATAAATACAGTCCAGCTATCCCTTATGAAGCATGTTCACTTGCATATGGGGTACACAATACACATTCTCTAGGCGATATGAAAGCTCACGACACTCCCTGTCCGAGTCTTGTTGGGAAGGATATATTCCCCCATCAAGGTCCACCGCTCTTTGATCCACCATATTCGTGATTCTTCATTGGTGTCTCTTTATTCTTCAGCTTCATAAGGCCTTTGATATGTCCTTGTCGATCACAACAGTGACTTCAGCTGATTGTCCATTACATCCCAATTTCATCCTCGAGTCCATCCAAGTCATTCCAAGTCTGTAACTGTCCATGATTGTCCATACATATCACAACATGTACCAGCTCAACTTCCTAACATTGTACATGTTGTATTGGACACACTAGCTGTTTCTTCCCACGCCCGCACTGTCCCTTATAATACATGTTGTGAGTCTAAAAGTGTATGAAGTTACGTTTTTCAGTTTGTCAGCAGGTCAGTTTAAATGCAGGGCTGACTTATTTCGGAAGTCTTATTTGTTCTTACCCTTTCGGAAGTGTCTTATTGCAGAAGGGAACATTGTACTTTAATTATTTTTAATTTTGTTGGTACAACCCCTGAAACCAAAGAGCCATTTAGATGATGGGAACGTGTGTGATGGTTTCTACTTGACATATTGACGTTCGAGTATTTTTTGGGGGAAAATATGCCATATTTCCTCTCTAGCAGCTTCAACAACTGGGTGTAGGATAGGAAAAAACTTTTATTTAACATTGGGGAACATCAAACATTAGCTGAAAAACAAGTATTTGCCGACATGACAAAATGATATTTACAATGAATGAGGAAAATATCATAAATTGTGTGATGAAGTAACAACTAGTCATAATTATATAAAGTATACATTATAATCACAATCATATTATGTACGGCAATTATATTCATGATCATAACGCCTAAATCATAACACTCATCAACACAATTTAAAAATGAAAAAAAAATAATAAGAGATACACATTTCAATCAAAGTCCAAAAGATAGAGCTGGAGCAGCCACAATCCTTTTATTCCCATTTATTTTCAAATTTCTTTAAACTATCTGATATTCTTCATTAGAGATTTTTATATTTCACTTGAAACTTTCCTGGTCCAATCTTGAAATATTTCTACTCTCATAAAGAGAATGCTAAACAATGAATATGTGATTAAATGTAAATAACCTGGTCCCAGTTTTATTTATACAGAAGACGATGTTGGTGTGAGAGTAATTGTTGAACACATGAATCAAAACATCGTATGCTAATACACACCAAATAACTAGAGAGCACGATGATAAAATCGGAGATCTATGTCACCGAACCCATGGAACTATGTCAGAACGACCCAACCTGAGAGCACGCTGATGAAATCGGAGATCTTCAGCGAGTGAAATGAATCCTGATTGTCTGTGTAAACTCCATTCACGCATATTATGTATCCCGCCCGTAAAATAGTTTTTGTCGTTTATATTACACAACACCTTGTAGACAGCCTTTCGAACAATCCGAAGTGGTATTGTGTATGTTGTACATCTATGAGCACTGTTTGAAAATTGTATTTGAAAAGAGAAACATCTGAGAATGGCAGAGTTACCCGTCGATAAAGGCTGGGCGTGGATGGTTGCTGTGGGTAAGGATGTAGATGGGAACAGAAGTATGTTGCCATACATATCTAGTTGATACTTGTGTATTAGTCTCAGGCAAGTCCGACTCTGATCATTTGTGCATGTCAAATACGATTATGGTACCATCAATTGATTCGCTCAGTTATATTTCAGGGTCGTTCATATGTATTTTCTTCGTTATTGGCCTGGTGCGATCGGCTGGTGTCATATATGTAGAAGTGATAGAATACTTCTGCGCCTCTTCAACTGTAGCAAGTCTAATGTTCAGTATCAACTATGTGACATGCATAATAAGTAGTAATAGTCTAGGGAAATTAGACCAAAAAAGGGCTCAACCTCAAACAAATTGCAATAGTAATGATTCATATAATATTTGATGGCGAAATATTTCATCAACAACATATCAAGAATCTACTCCATTCAACATAGTGGAAGAAGGTCAAATCGACGTAAATCCAAGATGGCCGCCAGCGACATTCCGTAAATCACCAAATCACTGTGTCTAATCTTCTATGCATGCTATCAACATGTTCTTGATGTCTGCCTATATGTTTCCAAGGTCCAGGAACTCCATTGGCACAACTAAATTGATACTGGATGGAATTTGGTTGAGTTATCATAGTGGAAGAATGTCTAATCGACGTAAATACAAGATGGCCACCATCGATTTTTTCCAAATTCCCCATATCACCATATCTAATCTTCTAGACATGCTATTAACATGATTTTGATGTCTAACCATATGTTTCCAAGGTCAAGGAATTCAATCAGCACACTCAAATTATTACTGGATGAGATTTAATTGAAGTATCTCATAGTGGAAGAAAGTCTGATCGACTTAAATCCAAAATGGCCACCATTGACTTTTTCGTAAATCCTCAAATCACCATATCTAATCTTTTATGCATGCTATTTTCATGTTTTTTATGTCTAACTATATGTTTCCCATGCCAAGGAATTCAATTAGGACACTCAAATTAATACTGGATGACATCTGGTTGAAGTATCTCAAAGTAGAGCAAAGTCTGACCGACGTAAATCGTTTTTCGTAAATCCTCAAATCACCATATCTTCTATGCATACTATTAACATGATTTTGATGTCTAACCATATGTTTCCAAGGTTCAGGAAGTCAATTAGCACACTCAAATTAATACTGGGTGATATTTGATTGAGTTTTCACATATTTCTATTTTTTTTCATCAGTCTTTTATGACTGTTTTACACAATCCACAGGTCAAATATCATGAATATTGCCTTTCACTCATGCTGCCACTGATTAGTCAATACTCGTTTCACTTTTTTCCTGGGACATCATCCTTACGATTACCGGCCATCATGGCCATGGGGTCATCAACATTTCCAACACCTGACTCAATCTGACTCAAGCACAAATTGAGGAATATGACACATATGACACAGGTTTGAATAATATTGCTCGCCCCAAAAGAACGAGGTGTATGAGCGGTATATTTTTCGCTGCCGTGGATAAAAACATGATGAGCCTTTCAATCCTTTCGTGACTGATTTACGTTTGAAAGCAAAGATCTGCAATTTTGCAGACATGTGATTCTTCTGACCAGATTGTGTATGGGACAAACTCTATAACCAAGTAAAAGAGCTGTTACTGTGAGAAGCTGACACTACTTTGGAAAAAATGTAAACATTTGCCATGCCAACGAAATAACCCAAAGTCAAATGAAAGCTTTCAACAATCAGCCAGTGGATGTTTATTCAAACGAACAAGGCGGCATCAATGTTGGGTCCAGGGACCATAGGCAACAAATCAAAGTATCGAAACCTGCAAGTGTACAGCGGCTACGACAGCCACAGCAAACGTATCAACAGCAAGGCCCGAAAGCACAGTCATCGTGGTCCAACAAGAAATATACCAGTGCCCGATCAAGTGATCAACTGCAACCGGCAGCCCGCAACTGGTCTCGAGAAACACTTTGGGAGATGCCCAACTTACGAAAAAAACACGTGACTTGTAGGGGGTTAAACCACGTCGAGACTGTGCGCTATGGAAGAAGGTACAACATAGTTCAAGTTCACGTAGTTCAAGATCAGCAAGATGATGAAAGTGACCAAACTTTGTCCGTGTGACCTGAGAATGTACTGAGAATGTACATCGTGTGATATGAGAATGTACATCGTGTGACATGATGATGTACATTACGATGATGAAAATGAGTGCACTGTGAATAAGCATGGTGATGTGTATTGTAATGTTGTTAACACTGAAATGGGTTGCACCCCTAATTGTGAAGAGCTTGTTGCCTGTCAAGCTAGACACTTAGGTCTTGTGAAAAGGTTGAGTGTTGTGATGAGTGTTGTTTATGATGACAGTCGAATTAAAAATCTTGCTTCCGAGTGTCGTGAAGCAGTTGAACATATTGCAGGGCAGCATACAGCCCTGTCATTCACACACAAAATTGTATTGTTAGAAAAATCTGTTCCTGGGTACATGCAGCACACAGAGTACCAATAGCTTTGCGTTATGAGCTGGAAAATATAGAACTGAACATAATGGAAAGTATGGGAATTATTTCAAAGATAACTCAACCTACAGAGTGGATAAATTCAATGGTCATTGTTCAAGCCCAACGATGTGTTGCGCATTTGCTTGAGATAATTTCAACTCCCATAGAAAGAAATTTTGAGTGAAATGACTGGAGCTAAAGTATTTTTTTCTAGTGCTCGATTATGAATATTCAATACACCATTTGGTCGCTATTGTTGAAACAAATTGCCATTTGGCATATGAGTATTTCCACAGAGTGATAGAAGGTATTTTTGAAGGTCTGGGAGGTGTTAGAGTGTATGAAGTCCCTGTGTGGGGGAGGACACAGGAAGTACATGACACTAGACTGCGTGCAGTAATGCAGTAAGTTTGCAAGCACCACCTCAAGCTCAATGAAAACAAGTATGCCATCACCAGTGAGGAGAAAACATTTCTTGGATACCACTTGTCTTCAAACATGGTACGACCTGACAAGAAGAAGGTATCAGCAGTCATATCAACGGAAAAGCCTACTGGCAAGAAGGCACTGCAACAATTCATGGGCATGATCAATTACGTGGACCACAACTTGGCATCTCAAACATCGACGCCTATATCATCACCCCAACAACGCACTGAATGGAATTGGCTGCCACAGCCATGATCAGGAATGGACGGACTCAAACTACATTTGAAACAGACCACAAGCTGCTTGTTAGCATAGCCAAGATAAACGTGGTCGACATGACTTCAAGAATTTGATGATGAGGCTGCAACGGTACGACTCTTAACTGTCCTACACACCAGCATTATCATCACAGCATGGCACAAAGTCGACACGGATCTGTTCCACCTCGAGGACCAAGATTATCTCATTGTGATTGATTATCACACAAACTACCCCGATGTTGCTCATCTCAAGAACGCAACTAAAAAGAAGTCATCTCTCACATGAAATCTATATTCGGTCGAAATGGCATACATGCAAGTTGTGGGTGACAATGGGCCACATTTGCCGGATTTGAGTTTCAACAGTTCGCAGAACACTATGACTTTGAACATTCAACCACATTATGCACAAGCGAATTACACCACATTCTTATCAGGTGATGAGTCAAACGGGTGCCAATTATATCCAGAATCGTCGACACTCGCTGCAAGTGAAGGACACATCTGTGGCAAACGATGTTGCTTAAATGGATCAGATAATAACCATTAGATTCCAGAGTAGCAAATAAGCTATCCAGACCAGAGATATGGATGAGAACAAAACCGCAGACACAACCTCCTGTCCGAAGTTCCTCCAGAATGTCAAAATCTCCAGACTGTTTTGACTTGTAATAGTGTGGTATCATCATATCATGTGTGTGTTTTTTCTAAATCATGTTCATTGCAATTCTGTTCAATTTTGTTTACAAAAAGAGAAATATTTAATGAAATATTCAGGATATTTCGGTAGGTGCAAGATGCACTACCCGCTGGAGTATGGTACATGTATTTGCAAGAAGAAATAGAAAAGTTTGATATGTATCCAAAATGGTGTAACATATATTCTGACACACTTTGGCATAAACACCACAACAATCACCCAATCAGGGCATATTAATGTCTCGCACCATTGCTGAAAATTATTCGATTTTATTCGATCACATTGTAACTATATTTTATTGCTAAAATGGAGATCCTAAGATGGTGATTTTGGTATTTCCGACAAGTCCATGGCGGCCATCTTGGATTTATGCTAATTAGACATTCTTCCTCTTACACTCACCCAATCAGGATATACTAATGTGTCGCACCATTGCTCAAGATTTTGAACTTTTATTGTAACATTTGAACTATATTTTATTGCCACATTGGAGATTCTGGAAGGCAAGAACGTGATCCGTTTTTGTGTGTTCGACACATCACGTTTCATAAAATCGTCATATATATCACATGAAGAAGTTCGATAATTCAAACGAATGACATTTATGATGAATCTGAATGTGCAAGTTGAATTCCTTGACCTGAAAAACATTTGTTTAGACATCAAAATCGTGTCAATACCATGAATAAAAGCCGAGATATGGTGATTTCGGTATTTCCGCAAGTTCATGTCGGCCATCTTGGATTTATGCTAATTAGACACTCTTCCACTTTGTTGATTCGAGTAGATTCTTCACCAATTGTTGTATTCCTATTGAAGAGTAAAATAGAACATGATTCGAAAGTATTGCAATTTGTTTG
Source organism: Terebella lapidaria (assembly GCA_949152475.1). Lineage (NCBI taxonomy): Eukaryota > Metazoa > Annelida > Polychaeta > Terebellida > Terebellidae > Terebella > Terebella lapidaria. The sequence continues at coordinate 17,902,140 of OX424567.1, forward strand.
AGGTTGAATCCTATTTTCCCTAGACTATAAGTAAACAGAAGCACAGAATGTCTCAAAAGATACACTACCTTTCTGTTGCCAATTATTTTCTTCCAAATTGAAACACAGTGATGTATTAAGTTCTTTACGATATTTAATTGATTTTCAGGCTTGATGATCATTTGAAATATTTTAGAATTAATTCTAGTGGTTCATTTTTTTCGCAGCTGCATTTTACAGTATCTTGGTCAACAAATTCAACATAAGGACCCTTTCGCTGATTTCGGGACTGGCATATTTCATTGCATTTTCATTGCAATTCATAACGCCCAATGAATACTGCTTCGTCATATCTTTTGGGATTATATGGGGTGAGTTTTATATGGAGCGCCGGACATATGTACGTCCACATAATATTCGAAACTTTGTCTCAAGCATACCTGTGCTTTGGTATGGAATACTAATATCAGGTATGCCAACAAGACTAACTTTGACGTCCTAATAATTATAACACTTATAACACAATGCCCAAGAAAGAGTATTCAGAGTGAACAAAATCGAGGTCCCTATCCAGTGTGATCACAACTTTGACACAAGTATCCATTATCCAATATCCTGGCATAGAATGCAAATTGAATATTGAAGAACTTCTCGACTTTATTTTCCCCAGGTGTCGGACATTCATTCTGCTTTATTGGGGCTCCAGTAATCCTGGCTGTATATTTCAAGGACAGACTGACCGTTGGCAGTAGTTTGTCGTTCCTTGGAGGTAGCTTTGGCATGCTGGTTCTACCAATAATCTTGGATCTATTGTTAGAGGCTTACAACCTCCGTGGAGCGATGCTCATAATGGGAGCATTGTCACTCAACGTCTGTGTCGGAACGATGCTTTTCAGGCCGCCATCTTTTTACGAAAGAGAACGACGTGATAAACGTGTCGGAAAATCGTGGAATGATCCAAGGAAAGTTGGCGAAACAGGCGTCACGTTGAAAGGAATGAAATATACAGGTGAATTCAACCCTCGGTTGCAAAGGAACGAAGGCGGTGGTATTTCAGAAATTCAGTCCGTAAGTGCAGCTTGCAGTGACGTCCAGAACCAGCATGACCTAGACAACAGGAGAAATCTTGGAAAGGACGATTCTAATTTTTCGACAATAGTTGTTGGCAGTGATCCAGTGCCAAATGGTACTCTAGGACGGGTTTTCCTACTGATGCGTAATTGGTCATTTCACGTCTTTCACCTGGGTCACGTGATGCGAGTAACATACCTGTTCATAACAATGATGGTGTTACCACCTTATATCAAAGACATAGGACTCCAACTCAGCGAAATCACACAGGTGCTCACCGTGATGGGAGCTTTGTTTCTGGTGACTACACCACTTCACGGCTTCATCGCATCTCTCAATTTCGTGGAGCCGACCATTTACTTGGGATGCGTGGCTTTGTTTGGAGCGATTGCCATGCTTGTGTGTACTTTCTGGTCAACGAATGTTTCGACGCTCATCATGGCGACGTGTCTGGGACTTACACAGAGTGTCCTGCCGGCTCTGATAGCTGTGATTGTTAGAGACTGTGTTGGAACCGAACTCTTTCCCACTGCATTATCAATCGTAACGAATTCGGTCTACCTTTCTATGGCATTCGTTCCTGCTGTATATGGTAGGGTTTTTTTTCAATCATCATCAAACATACTTTATCAAATTACCATTTTCAATACATAAACTGGAAACACATGAACCATCTCTTGATTTTTATATTTCAGGATACATGTATGATATTTGGGGGAGCTACCATATTCCAATGGTGATCACAGCTTCTCTAGGAATTGTTGGCAGTGTTATAACGATCATCGAGAGACTCCTGCGGAAATCTCTACAGAAATGCTCATCTCGAGTCGTAACATGATGTGAGCAAGATAACAAATTAAAACATAAGATCCGTCAAGATAATGAATAAAAACATGAAAAATGGTGTTAGACATATTGTATTGTCGACCAACACATTACACGACAGAGTAACTGGTTAGTGTGCAGAATACAAGTATATTATCAAATTACAAAACATCCAGATTACGAAACCATCAAATAACAAAACCATCCAGAACTTAGAGTGACATACTCAGACGTAAGGCGACAAAATTCAACACACGAAATCCTCTGAAGTGGCATTGGGAATGAAAAAGTATCTGTTCTTAAAACAACACATATGCATGATGGCCCAAAAAAAATGCTTATAAACAAAGTATGGTGAATCAGTTTCGTAAATCAAACTCTTGACAGTGCCGGCAGCAGGTTTCCTTCGTTTTGTGCGCCAACGGACTATTCTTCCGATCTGACCTGATTTACGTTTAGACATGCTAGTAAGCTGATATCATGTTGCACAGGGAAACAATTACATTACAAAGGGTATAGTGGTAAATGGTAATGTCAACATATTCGAACGGTCTCGAATATAAATTTGAAATGAAATCACTGATGGCACATATGTATTCGCACATATATATTAGTGTTAGTGTTAGCGTCTGATATATACAGCATTGTCTTTTCTTGGCTCAGTTCATTACCCAGATGAGGAGTCGGTACCATTTGGTCAGGAGGCTCCAATCGATACTTATTTTTTTATTTATTACCAACCATATACTTAACAAGAATGCATGATGGAGTTTTCAAACTCACAGCTTATCTTTTCATAACAGTTTCAATGTTTCATGTTAAATACGACAAACAGTGGTTCTAACAATGTACTTTTCAAGACATACATTTACATACATTACCGGTGAAAAAAAGTTAATTTTTCCATAGTCAATTTTCTTTACTTAATCAGCAGCAACATTCCTATGTCGCCAGCATATGGCGTGTTTGTTTCACGACTCATACGCTATTTAAGAGTAAGTTGCAGATATGATGACTTTGTTCACCGAAGTTCCCAGATAGTCTCCAAACTACAGTGGCTGATGAGTGACACTGCGAAAAAACCCACTTATTTTTCGGAGTAATCTTGACTTGTTCATAACTGACATAATGTGTGCCCAAATAACGTTATTTCCGGGTAAATAACGTTATTTCCACGTGAAAATCTTTATTCAGGCAGAAAAAAACGTTGCTTATGCATAACATTATTTATGCGGATATAACATTGTTTATGCGGGAATAACGTTATTTACACGACAAAAGTAAATAATGTTATTTCAGCATAAATAACGTTATTTTCACGGAAATAATGTTATTTATGTATAAAAAGGATATTTCCGCGTAAGAAATGCTATTTATGTGTTAATTATGTTAATTATGTAACAGTCAGGTATACTTCGATAAATAAAAAGTTTTTATTGCAGTGTCACCTATCAGCCACTGTACCAAACTGTTGCGACAAGGATATGTTTTACCAAGACTAATAGCTGCTTTCAGGAAATTCTATGGACGTCATCATAGGCTGCTTGATAGGTACACTAAATCTGTCACCAACATGCAGCAAGACCTTTAAGCATGTAATGTTTTGGAATTCATGACGGGTGCCACATGTGGGGCAGGAAATGCTCAACCCTTCCCGGAACACCTGATTTCACCTCCTTATGGCCACATGATGGAGGTTCATGAAGTCCCATGCAATTTTATCGATTTTGCCTGACAGTGGACTTTGAGATTGGATATCGGACTTAGTTTTGTTCGCTTGGAATACTTTGTACTTGGGTATTGGTTCCATGTTTATAGCCAACTGCTTGCGGATGCCAAATAAAACACAATTTCATGAGGAATTTGTGATGTTCATTTATGTATGTGATGTTCTTTGATGAAGAGTAAAAAAATCGTTAGTTATCAGTATGTACTGATTATGCATAATAGTCTGGGCACGTTTTCTATAAAGGGCCTTAGAAATGACGATAGGGGGGATGGAATGTTACTGCCTGTCATCCATGCTGGGGTCAAAATAGAGTCCCTACTGGTCAATATTAGCCCGGATGACATTCAAAATTGTGATTTCTTCATACAATTCTAACAATTTTATGTACGGAGGTAGCCGCGGTTATTTATTCCGTTAAAAATTCAGATAAAAGACCATTAAATCATGAGTAATGAAGCTAGAGTAATAATTTTGGTGTCAAAATGTCTAGAATAACGTGGCAAATCAAGAATAATACCAACTATAGCATTACAGGGTGTACATTTTTTATTATTACATGAAAACACATAAAATAAGTCTGAAATTGCCTTCGATTTCACAATCTGTCATCCGCAAAACTCGGTGATTCAGCTCAAAAAATAATTTTACCTATAAGAAAACTTCACCAAAACTATCCAAGGTTATACACCATATTCCTAAAGTATACTATTCAAATGTCATAACTAGGTTTACTGCTAGTAAACCAAAGAACCTTATACTACCCCCAAGTGAACCCCGTGATTGCAGTATATTCTTGAATTTGACGAAACCAATCATAACCCTGTCAAAAACTATGCTACACTAATTTTTTTGATGTCAAGGTCAGAATCAGGTCCAGGCGTGAACTTGCTTTCCATGAAAAAAACAAGAAACACCAAAAGTTTACCACAATGATCTATTGGCTGTGTACACATCTTAGAGAATTCATTGTTCGTATGTTAATACCTGTTAATGTGGTTAAGTATTACGTATACTGGTCTAATCAATCATGGGTAGCTTAAGTCTTCACAAGTTACAATTTCAACATGTTTAAAGTAATAATATTTGTCAATGAATAATGGAAACTTTTATTGGGACAGTAACATGGTTGTGATCGTGAACAATTACACTTGTACTCTGTGATGTAGACTATACCTAAAACATCTTTTTTTTACAGATTGTTGGAGAAAACTGAATCTGGTCTCATGTCAATCTACTCAAGCAATTAACTCCTATCTTTGTATGCTACAGATATGAACATATACTGATATACTGCTTTGTCTTTTGGCTCAGGTAGAATCTGTAGTCTGTAGAGATAGTGATAGAACAACAACCAGCGATGGAACCAGCAGCGCGAGTTCAATCCAGAAAGAGAAGCATGGACGCAAGCACAGATTGGAGTCTGTGTTTTCTATGCCAGAAGTCCACAAATGTTGCCACCAGGAATCTTGGTGATCCTGGTGTGCAGAGGGTGAGGCATGCCCTAGAAGTGCGTACATGCTGTCAAGACTATTCAAATTGGGATGTGATAGAGCGACTCGAAGCTGTGCAATTCCAGACGATGTTACCAGATTCACCAGTAATCTATCACAAAGACTGCTATGCTACGTTTACCGGTTCCATGCACCTCGAGAGACTGAAGAAGAAAATCAAACCCAATACTGATTCAGATACCGACGGAGAAGCTAGCCTTCCAGCATTACGAAAACATGTGGTACGAATGAACAAGGACATGTGCGTGTTTTGTCAGGAAATGACAAAAGAGAAAACAAAACGAGTTGCATACATGGCAGTGTCTAAAAAAATCCTTGAAGCCGCCAAACATGACGAGACACTCGGGTACCGGCTCGCTGGTGTGAATGACTGTGTAGCTGGTGATATCCGTTATCACCTGAAATGTTATGTGAGATTCACACGAAGCTCCAAGCACACCGAAAGTGATGATATATCAGCCTCATCCTCTCAGTCACAGGATCCGAGCAGTGTATGTCTGCATACTATCACCCACGAGATCTTGGTTGGTTCAACAAAAGGGGACATCTACAACTTGCAAGATGTATGGCAACGATTTACTCATTTGATGGCAGAGCATGACATTGATGTCGGTCTCTACAAGCAACACAGAAAATGGTTCAAGGAGAAACTTCATGATTTGCTGAAGGGCAAAGTTGACTTCGTTCCTCAGCTTGACCCACAAGCACCATTGTTACTTTTTCCCACACTTCCAGTGAAGATTGTGGTACAAGCACTGAAAAAAACGACCGATCAACTTGAAGACAGTCTATCAGTGAGCGAGCATCAGGAAATGCACGCAACTCACTTCATGGATGAGGAAGACTTGTTGACAATGCACCATACGGCCCTGAAAATCCGAAGTGATATAAAGAATATACCTGCTTATAACAACTGTGGCACTTGACATACAACAGGTCACTAAACTCGTGCCCCAGAGTTTGTTCACATTCCTCAGTGTGTTGTTGACGGGCGAGGCTGGTGACACTGACGACGTTGATGACAAGACAAGGAGACTGTCACTGAGTATCGCTCAAGACATACTGAGTGCAGTATCAAAAGGAAAAATTATGACTCCAAAACACCTTGGTCTGGGGATGACCATCCATCAAGCAACAAGGTCAAAAAGTCTTGTAGATATCTTTCACCAAGCCGGGCATTGCATTAGCTACAGGCATGTCCAGTGTGTGGACACCACACTGGCGAAGCAATGTCTCGAGAACTTCACCAAAAGTGGTGAATTTCCAGTTCCACCAAACCTCACCAAAGGTCGATTCCTCCAATTTGCTGCAGATAACATAGATATCATCGAGGAAACCTTGGACGGGAAGGGGACTTTCCATGCCACACAGATGGTCGCCTTCCAAAGAGGTAAACCTGCAGTGCCAAATGCGGAACTAGTCTGTGGACAAGACAGGTCAATCAAGTTGCCAAAAGAGCTACAGAAACTCACTCACCCGCCTGAACACCCCGTGCGTGCCCAGCCCCAATTTGCAGCAGATGTGACCACAATGATATATGAACCAGATAGCCAAATGACAAAGAAAGCAAACAGGAAGGATCTCTGCTGGCTGTTAATCACACATTATGCAGACAAGCCAGTGCCATCATGGACTGGTTTCAATCAGCTTACAACAGCAGATGAGAATGAAACAACATCAGTAGGTTACCTTCCCATTATAAATGCTCCAGCACATGAGCGCGACACATTATGGACTGTAATATTGCGATGTTTGAAGATCTCAGAAGAGCTGAACCCTGGTCAGACAACTGTATTAACGCTGGATGAGCAACTCTACTCAAAAGCGAAGGAACTGCAATGGGAAAACCCAGATATCACAGAGAAGTTGTTTCTACGCCTCGGAAGTTTCCATACAGCAAAAAACTTCATGAAAGCTATTGGCCAACACTTTGTGGAATCCGGCCTTCAAGATGTTTGGACAGAGAGTGGAGTGTTTGGCGAGACAACAGCAGTTAACAACATGTTGGCAAAGTCCTACAATCGCACAATCAGAGGACACAAACTGACCATCACAGCACTATGGGAAGTCATGTGGCCAGATTTCCATGCCTGGGCTCAAAACCATGGATTCGATGACCAGAGTTTGAAACCTCTTGCAGAAGATGTCATGAAGGCGTTAGAAGATCGCGGGGATGCAGCGAGGGTATGCACACCCAATGAAGTGCTGACGACACTAGAAAATGCCGTGGAAAATGCGACTCTAACTCGACTGCTCAATGACTATGATGAAACCCTGTCACCGACCGGCATCTACTGGCGACAATACATGAAGATGGTTCTCATCCTCCTAAAATTCATACGCGCAGAAAGAACAGGAGATTGGCAAATGCATATTTCTGCTTTCAATGCCATGCTCCCATGGTTCGCCCAGTATGACCATACAAATTACACCCGTTGGGGAACAATCTATGCTGCAGATATCAACCAGCTTCAGGAATCTCACCCAGATGTTCATCGGAAATTTATGAGTGGTGACTTTGTTGTGAAAACAACACCCAAGACCTTCAATCAGGTCAGTACAGACTTAGCTCTCGAACATGTCAACAAAGTTGGGAAAGTGGCAGGAGGCCTGGTAGGAATTACTCGATCCGATTCTGCCAGAGATAAATGGTGCCTCACTTACAATGAACGTAGCCGACTTGTGGCTGAAACAGCAGACATGCTGGGGCTCACCATAGAAGACACAGAACATGTACCATCTTCAGTTAAAGAGGTCAGAAATGCCAGAGTAGAACGTGACGCAGCTGATGTGCAAAAGCTCATGGAGCAATTCAAGAAATTCCCAATCTTCAGTGAACATGGTGAAGATTTGACTTGCCTTCTGACACGAGATGTTGCACCAGACAAAATCAAAGATGCATTATTGACAGCTGAGGCAAAGGGGCGAGGTAAGCTTGAGAGCTTTGTGGACACACGGCTAATTAGGAAGGAGGTTAGTTTCCATGACAAGCTGAAGCTTTCGCAGAGCCCCACACTGAAGACGATGTATATGGTAGACACAAAAGCACATCTTACCCGACAGCATGGTAAAGCAGTCAAGGCTGACAAGGTCTTATTCCAACGACTACTTGTTGCAAAAGATGCAGGAAGAGAAATTGATCTACAGAAGCTGCTAACACATGAACTTTCACCAGTTCCACTCAGCTTGGCAGACCTCGCTGGAAATCTGCGGTCAACAAACAAAGCTGCGTTGAGCACAGTATTGGAGGATGCAGTCACGACAGGATCCATTCCAGACTCAACGCTGAAGACATGTACTATCATTGATGGGCAGGCCTTGGTACAGGCACTCGGAAAACCAGCAGGTGCAAAAACATTCGGAGATCTGTCTAATGCCTTCAATACCGCAGTGTTCAGCCACTTCAGCAATGAATGTTCTAGGGTAGATGTTGTATTTGACAGATACAGGAACGAATCAATAAAATCAGCAACTCGAGTGAAGCGGGCAGGACATGCCATTGCAATTCGTCGTAAAATCGACAACAAGGATATCCCTCTGCCAGTTAACTGGAAGCAATTCATCAATCTGTCAGAAAACAAATCAAATTTGATACAATTCTTGAGCTTACAGATGATGGAAAAAGCCAAGGACTCACTGCACAATTGTGAGTTGGTCGTTGCCGGTGGCTATTCAGAAGAATCAGCAGTGGAGTCATCAACTGGATCAGATATGACATCCCTGAAGTCCTCGCATGAAGAGGCAGATACACGTATGATTTTGCATGCGTTGGACGCGACGCAGAAGGGGTTTTCACGTCTGATCATTTCCTGCAGAGATACAGATGTTCTTGTACTCCTCGTTCACTTTGTTGATCAACTCAGTGATGAAGTATGGCTGCGGACCGGAACCACACAACGCAGGCGTTATGTGGCTGTCCACAGCATCAACCTCTCACCAAGCATGAGGCAGAACATCTTAGCATATCATGCGCTGACCGGGTGTGATACCGTCAGTCAAATGAGTGGACACGGGAAGAAAACTACATGGAAAGTTTTTCAGAAACATTCGACACTGCTCGACAGTCTGGGCTCTGGACTCCTCACTGTGTCAACCATGCAACAGGTGGAGGAATTCTTGTGCAGAATCTATTCGCCAGCTACCAATGAGACAACAATAAATGAGGTTCGCTACCGAATGTTTCAGAGAGGTACCAAAGATCAGGAGAAGCTTCCGCCGACCCAGAAGTGTCTGGAGCAGCACATCAGACGTGCACATCATCAGAGCCAGATATGGTACCTTGCAGGAAGTGCAATGCCTGAGTATGTGTCACCCATCAATAATGGCTGGTACAAAGATCCAGTGACAGAGCTTCTACACCCCCATCTGATGGTTGCTGAACCTCTCCCTCCAGACCTCACGGAGATCGTCTTCTGCAAATGTAAAAACTGTACCTCTTCAAGATGTAGCTGTCGGTCAAAATCCCTCCAGTGTACAGGAGCCTGCAGCTGTAGTGACGACATTTGTCGCAATCCGTTCAGTTCAACTGATGGCGACAATGACGATTCTGACTGATTTAAATTAACCTAGGTTTCAGGAACTGGGTGTGGTTCATTTACAGTATTACCTTGTTTTTCACGGTTTCACTATTTTCATCGTTTGGGATAAACATTTCTACTCACATAACGGAATGATGTAAGTCTCAATTTTGATCCATGAAAAAAGTGTCTTTTGCATGTTCAACAAGTTTTCCGTTTCGTGAGTGCTGCTGGCGAACAAGTATGGATTGTCCAAATTGTATATACATCTGGATCGTTGTATTTTGGAAGACTTGAAATGTTATAAAAGTATGAATGATACACGATTGTGATATCATTTGAGATTGACATCTGCTATGCTGTGTGTTTTCGATATGAATTGTAATTCAAACTTAGTTCAAAACGTTGTTGGTGTTGTTCCGTTGTAACATCATGTGTTTAGCACAAGTGTTATCTTATGCTTGGTCTAGTTGAGAGTTTCAGAGATACATATGTACATGTACATTAATCACACACTTGAACATGTTAAACAGTTCATCACATTTACGGTGTAGGCCTATATACCACGAACTTTCTCAGATGTACCCAATAAATCATTGTGGTCATATTTTGGTATGTTTTTTCTTGTTTCCATGGCAGAACACCACATCTGGACATGTGGTTTTAAACTATTAACTAAATTATTAAACTTATGTTTGAGATAAAGATTTCTATCACATGACAACAAAATAATTAGTGTTGCATAGTTTTAAACAGGCTTATGATTGATTGTGTCAAATTCAAGAATATCATGCACTCATGGGGTTCACTTGGGGGTAGTGTAAGGTTCTTTGGTTTATTAGCAGTAAACCTAGTCAGGACATTCAAATAGTTTATTTTGGCAATATGGTGTATATTCCTGGATAATTTTGGTGAAGATTTCTTAAAGATAAAATAATTTTATGAGCTGAAACACCCAGTTTTGCAGATGACAGATTGTGAAATCGAAGTCAATTTCAGACATATTATATGTGTTTTCATGTAATAATAAAAAAATTACACCATGTATTGCTATAGTTGGTATTATTCTTGATTTGCCACGTTATTCTAGACGTTTTGACACCAAAATTATTACTCTAGCTTCATTACTCATGATTTAATGGTCTTTTATCCGAATTTTTAACGGAATAAATAACCGCAGCTACCTCCGTACATAAAATTGTTAGAATTGTATGAAGAAATCACAATTTTGAGTGTCATCCGGGCTAATATTGACCAGCAAGGACCCTATTTTGATCCTAGCATGGGTGACAGGCAGTAACATTCCATCCCCCCTAAAGTGACATTTTGAGATTTTGTTCCTAGTCTATAACTTCCAAAACTATCAACGTGACTGAAATTCGTTATTCTAATCAATGCATTCGGCAGTGTACAGTGCATTGAGATATTTTTTTTCATATTGATAGTTATTCTTTGGATGAAATATCGGAATATATTCAAATCAACATTCACAATAAAATTCCTCAAGTGACCATTTCTCTGAGTATTACAATGATTGTCATTCACCTGTGTTTGTATGAAAGCACGAGTCCCTGGGCTTAATAAGTATTCAATCAAGAACTTACAATGATAATCAATGCTACTGAATGAATACTCCATGACAATATCTGATCACGCTGTTTGATCTCAATCAAGAAAAAAGTCAACATTACACCTTCATTTCTAGACCATGTATACCCATCACCATATAGACAAGATATCTTGTTCAGTAGAAAAGTGTTCCTGATTGGTCGGGCCAAAACGTATGGTACAGTTGAAATAAATCATTATTTCCAATTGAGGTCCCCTGGATATTTTTGTTTTCTTTGCAGGTTCATTGTGCTCGAAATGTACGAGTGGTTCTACCGGTGAATACTAGCCGTTGTCCCTCAGCGATGAAAACGTTTTCGCACTGGTGATAAAGGTGGATATATACATTTACCCATCTTCCATGTACATGCCTAATGTCTTGAAATTCTCGAAATGTGTATTCCTCATTCATGCATTGACTACTGCCTGACGGTTCATTCCATATGAGCCCCATGTCATATTGGTTGTACTGTATCTATGAAGGAAGTCACTCTGATATCAATCAGATTTTCTAAGCCTACGACATCATGCAATCTTTGTTCATATGCCCATATGAAAGAAAACACCATCTACAAGTATTTGATTTCCATTAATTTGTCCCTTGCTGAATTTTGCTTACTTTCTCAGGATGGGATGGGTGCTTTACTGAACACTGCATCTAATAACTTGTCGTGAAGTTGGTCTCGTCGGTTGATTCAGTCTGAATGTTTTGTACTGCGCACATTTTGTAACAGTTAGTTCAAATTAAATTCTCTTGAAATGTCTTCCCACCTCTCTTGTACCCAAGGTTGCAGTTGATTCAGAAGTGTTTGTTACGATCAGGAAGGTACCTGGAGCACTTTCAATTTGTTGGTTGTTGGATTTGTTTTATGAATAATCATCTATTCTGACTCAGTACCTGCAGAGCCTACACCCAGAGCCTTGAGTGGTGATACATGTGAGTTAGCATACATATGAGTTCAACACATTAAGGTCACTTTCACGTATGAGCGAGAACAAAATATTAAGAAATCACTTCCCATGGCATGCGTATATATGGCTTATTTGTACCTGAGAGATGCTGTTTCCAATATGCAAAACGAAAAAATATCTCAGAATAGATGTATTATTTATATACGCATATTTAAGACCGTTTTAGAGAAAAAATGCATAGTTGAGTTTTCGGCCGCACTAAAAGATTTCCAGTTTAGCAGCTCAACTCTCGTTTGCAGTCGAACCTGGCTGGCATGTCTGTATGTCGCTTCTATTCACAGGTAGTTATGGCCTCGATATATGGGATATAATATACTGATCTTAAGTCTGAGATGTTAGAAATATTTTGATATAAGATTCGTCCTGTTGATTGATGCTTTTTTCGTGAATAAATATGCATAATCCAAACAAGCATTAATCTACATGAAAATACAAATAATGTACAACTTTTGATAATGTACGCCATTACTAGCACCATTGAAGCAGATAGTAAATAAAATACAAGGCAATACAAGGCAGTATCTCACAATACATTGGTGTCAAATTTTGTTTTGTATGCTGGTTTATTCCAAATCTGGTTAAGCATAACATAATACAGCTGTCCAACACTACTTCCTGGAATTAATCACGTGCTGTTACAACTCGGCATGAGCATTCCTGTAGAGTTTTGCGCAGCATTCCTTCGGTGATCGCTGCAAAACTGCCAACAATTCCCAGAGAAGCTGTGATCAGCATTGGGATATGGTAGCTCCCCCAAACATCATACATGTATCCTGAAATATAGGAGATCTGAAAAATATTGTCTTCTCATGTGTATTCAGTTCATGTCTGTGAGATAATAATTAAAAAAATTATGTCTATTGGTGATTGAAACAAAACCTACCATATATTGCGGGAACGAAAGCCATGAAAATGTAGACTGAGTTCGTTATGATTGACAATGCAGTGGGGAAAAGTTCAGTTCCCACACAGTCTCTAACAATTACAGCTATCAGAGCCGGCAGGACACTCTGTGTAAGTCCCAGACACGTCGCCATGATGAGCGTCGAAACATTCGTTGACCAGAAAGTACACACAAGCATGGCAATCGCTCCAAACAAAGACACGCATCCCAAGTAGAAAGTCGGCTCCACGGAATCGAGGGATGCGATGAAGCCGTGTAGTGGTGTAGTCACCAGAAACAAAGCTCCCATCACGGTGAGCACCTGTGTGATATCGCTGAGTTGAAGTCCTAGGTCTTCATAATAAGCCGGCAGTACCATCATTGTTATGAATAGGTATGTAACTCGCATCACGTGACCCAAGTGAAAGACGTGAAATGACCAATTACGCATAAGTATGAAAAATGCTGCTCGAACGCTTCTGGGAACTGAATCATTACTAACAACTATTGTCGAAATGTCAGAGTCGTCCCTTCCAATGTTACCGCTGGTGTCTCGGTCATGCTGGTTTGGGGCGTCACTGCAAACTGCACTGACTGACTGAATTTCTGAAATACTATCGCCTTCAGTCTTTCGGAACCCAGGATTGAATTCACCTGCGTATGTGATTCCTCTCAAGGTGACGCTTGTTTGGTCAGCTTTTATTTCCCGGTTCCATGATTTGCTGTGACGTTTGTCACACGGTTCCCCTCTGTAAAAAGATGGCGGCCTGAAAAGCATAGTTCCGACACAGACGTTGAGTGACAATGCTCCCATTATGAGCATCGCTCCACGAAGGTTGTAAGCCTCTAACAATAGATCCAAGATGATTGGTACAACCAGCATGCCACAGCTACCTCCAAGAAACGACAAACCACTGCCGATGGTCAGTCTGTCCTTGAAATATACAGCCAGGATTACTGGAGCCCCAAGGTAACAGAGTGAGTGTCCGACACCTGAACAAAATAAAGCTGAGAAAGTCTTCGCTACTCAAATACATTCCATTTCAGGCCATTGGATAATTTTGTCAAAGTCGTAATTACACTGGGTTTGAGGTTTGATAATAGACTCGGTTTTCTTCTCTGGGAACTCCTTTTCTTGGGTCTTGGTTCTATGTTTATTAATGTCTAGTTTTGAAAATATTCGAAGAAGTTAGTTTTTACCTCGATGGCATACATGATACCACGGCAAAACAAGAGCACAGGCATGGGGGACATTTTGACAATGTTTCAATTATTATGTGGACGTACACATGTCCTGTCCTCTATAAAAACTCACCCCATAATATTCCACAAGATATGACGAAGCTGTATTCATTAGGCGTTATGAATTGCAGGGAAAATGCAAAGAAATATGCCATTCCCGAAATTATCGAAAGGGTCCGTATGTTGAATTTGTTGAGCAATACACTGTACAGTGCAGCTGCAAAATAAAACACCAAAATTAATTATACAAGTAGTCTTCGAGTGTGCAGATAACTTTCTGCCAGGGAATTGAGTGTCATATGTCACTGGTCACGTGACGCTAACTAGAATCACGATGAAAATCTTCGGCAGTTTTCGGAAGCGGTGCCTATTTCATTCGATATCTCGAAATGTATTGATTTTATTGTAATATTCGTTTTATTGACGTTTCGTTTTTATTGACAATTATTCATAGTAGACTGAATGGAAAGCACTTTCATCAGCATGCTACTAGGTTTTAAAGTCATCACTTTGTTTCATTTTGAGTGAAAATAAACGGTATCATTATTATTTATTTTGCGAGGTATTTAACTACTCTTAGGGTATGTTTACTTACTAATTATTATGCAAATGAAGTAGTTGATACTAATCATTAGACTTGCTATAGTTGAAGACGCCCCGAAGTATTCTATGACCTCTATGTATATAATACCAGCCGCTCGCACCAGGCCAAGTACGAAGAAAATACAGATGAACGACCCTGAAACATAAACGAGAAATCAGTTACATTATTAGTACTTGTTTTTGGTTTGCATACTCAATATGCCCGAGGTAAAAGCAAATGGATATTGGCCAAAGTAGCTTGTGCTGCCTCGCAATATTATCTGCCCACAGAAATTTTATAATCCAACTCCGCATTTCAGATTCCTAAGGAGCAGTTAACGTACCTTGACCTGATATATATTTGAAAACATACTTCTGTTGCTAACGACTACGTTACCTACAGCAACCATCCACGCCCAGCCTTTGTCGACAGGTAACTCAGCCATTCTCGGGTAAATTCACTTCTCAAATACCAATTCAGACAGGGCTCATAGAAGTACAACATAAACAATACCACTTTGAATTGATCGAATGAATGTTTACTAGACATTGCACATATGATCGGCAAAAATTGTTTTACAGGCAGGATATATATGCGTGAAGTGAACACAAACAAATGACTACAAATTCAGTGATACACACTCACTGAAGGTCTTCGATTTCATTGGCGTGCTCAAGTTGGGGTCGTTTTGTTGCAAAAATATATCTATTTAGTATATATTAGCATACGATGTTTGATTCATGTGTTCAACAACGACTCCCCAATCACCATCATCTGCTGTATATAAGCTGCTATATCATTACCGAGGACCAACACCAGCTCATTGTGACATTTTATACCCTACAAACAAGTGGTTTATTTGCACACATGAGCGTAACAAGGTCTACCCATCAATTTCAGATGTGAGCGAACCTTGGAAACATGCTTCGAAAGTAAAATGCATGTTCGAGTTTTGTCACTATAATGTAAATGCACCGAAAATCCCGGGAAATATATCCAGATTGAGTCATGACGGAAGGAAAATGCACTGTTATATTCGAGTTGTTCGTTAACATACGAAAGTAGTGGAAAACGTTTGCTCGAATAGGCAAAACACCACGAAGAGTGCGTTTATTCTCGCAATGATGAAGGTTTACTATGTTTATTTCACATGTTCGACATCAAATTAGAATTTTGATAAATATGTTCATTTTCTGTGTCAGCTGCTCTAAATGAATGGAATTTCGGGGATGATACATCTGGGGTGTACCTTGACGTGTATTTTTTTTATAATTGAAACGATTTTCACTCGCACTGTTAGAGATGCAGATCTGTTCAGAGCAAACCTACTGACAAGCAATAGCTCCATTTAAAGCAGTAAATTTACATCCATTACGCATGCACTGGTCACACCATCCACTTTTTGGTAATCAAACCTTTTCGACTACTGTCAACAGAAAGTATCACTCGTATTCAATACCACCTTTTTTATATTACTGATCCAAAGGTCTGATAACCAATTGGCATGATGTTTGCCAGTCGTCGCTGCCAGTTGTCAGCTTTAAATTGGTAAGGTATATGTTGTAAAAATCGAATATGTACAGCATAACAAATTGTACTACTTTAATTATTAAAATCATGAAATGAAATCATGACATTCAATCTGAATCAGAATGTGTTATTGTAGTGATATTAATGGCGGTACCTCCAGAATGCTGTCTCGTACCAGCCAGTCACGTGCTGACGTGCTGCTCCATGGCCACTATAGTTTTGTTAAATTTCATGCACATGAATAATTGGCTATTTTCACAGGTAACACGAAACCGACGGATAGGTGGATAATCTCAGGTAATCAAGCCCTAAACAACACTAATGAATCATCATGGAGAATTAAAATTACGGTTGTTTTGGTATGCGTCCACTTCTGATTAAAACACAACATATCTTCAAGTTACTGAATTATATTTGGACAGCAATGCATGCAGCAGTTTGGTATCAAACGCACAGTTGGCTCAACATATCATTATTGCTCCTGTACACGCTCAAGTGATGGCTGAAACACCCGTAGATAAAGGATGGGGTTGGATGGTTGTTGTGGGTGAGTTCGTTATATTATTACATGTATTTTAAGATTGTTGTTTCCGTTTCCACAGTTTAAACAATCCCAACTTAACATTACTGGTATATTATAAGTGATAAGTTGTGCTCAATGCCATTGGTATTGTACTGTGCAACATATTCAATACCATAATACATAACTTTCGATTGTTGTCAAAATGAAATACCTGTGATACAGAGGCAATTACGAAAGCATATTAGGGCCAGGTTGTCTGTCAAAAATTCAAGGTGTCTAATTCGTGATCTCGAATTACAGAGCTGGATCACGAGTTACAAAGTCGTGATCTTGAATTACAAAGTCCTGAATTACTTTGCGATTCGTGATCACGACTTTGTAATTCGAGATCACGAATTAGACACTATATTTTTTTGACATGCAACCTGGCCCTAATACGCCGTCGTAGGCAATATTATAGCTAGAACATGATTTGTGTAACATAATTCTGAACGTGAAAACATGACACATATGTTGTTTCAGCTTACAATATGTTCAAATTGTCGACTCACTCAAATCTTCAATTATATTCTCACTTGAAGTAGACATAAACCTAAATATAAATAACCTAATATTGCCAAGAGATATAATGATAGCCTCATGATATGCAAACTCATGCTCCGTATTCAAGGGCTTTTGTCTGACCCTTTCTAGGAGGTCTAAATACTGGTCCGATGGGTGACCACATTACTGGAGTTCTACTGTACTTCGGTCAAGTTTATAATCAGATATTTTCCGTTTAGGACTTAGTATATACTCGTTAAAACATAAGCTTTATATTCAAGTACAGAGTATCCATACTGTAGGCCAACTTACAGCTTTTGCTGGACATTGCCCTTGGTGTGAGCATTCAAGGTCATGTTATGTCAAGTGCAAGGTCACCATAATATGTCATATATGGTTTACATGAAGGTATATTGTCACGTGTTCAAATCAAAGAGTACAACCGGTGCATTTGGTCACTTTGGCGCTTGTGGTCCCACAATTTGAAGCGCCCAATGGATTAAGCTGAACCATCTTCTCTCAAAACATTATTGACATATTATGGTATATATGCAAAAGTGGCTATTTTCAGCAGTGAAATGGCAGCCGGTTTAACAAAAAAAAAAATAAAACAATAAAAAGGGCCAAAAACAGATCTGAGTATTATACTACCTCAGGTGTTATGGGGGCTTCATGTGAAAAATAGCCAAGAAAATAAAATCAGTGGACATAAAAATATGACTGAAACGTAGTATCTTCAATTAATACAGGTTGAGCTGATCAATGTACAAAAATTGTGGGGATACTTCACATGACATTGTGTCAATTAGTAACAACACAAACATTCGCTGACTGAAAATAGTTATGAAAATTTGAATCGGATGTTCGTCATTGCCTGATGTTTCCGACTTCTTGTCTTGCAGGGACCTTTATCAGCATGTTCATGATGATGGGATTCATGCGTACTGCTGGTGTCATATACATTGAAGCTGCTGAGTACTTCGAGGCATCATCCACTGCAACCAGTCTGATGTTCAGCATCAATTACTTGACTGGCCTTTTATTGAGTAAGTGTTAAAGCTATAATCACTTTTAGAATTGACAAAATTTATTCATTCTGTTGTAGCTTTAAATTGTCCATAGAATGAGAAATCATACAAGTTTAGCTTTGAAAAGGTGTATTACGTGCCCAAATTGAGTTGCCAAATCAAGATTCAAACTCGGGCCAGTCTATTTCGCAGCAATTTTTTCCTCAAAGCGGCCCACCTTTAGGGCGAGTTCTACACACAGTCTCATGACGTCATTGATATTTGTCTAGATACTGTGGCAACCAGCAATGTAGGCAGGCCGATCATTCTCTATCCACTGTTTTCATGTACGATCAACGGCAATTTTCTGAGTAACTGTTTCGAACTGTGCATATTTCCTATATATTTCCGACTATCTTGAGATGTACTTTCAAGTTTACGTGACAAACAAAAATGCTGAGTTTGGCTGATTTTAAAATTGATTCCAACTTTAACTGATTTCGAACGTTAGGGCGTGATTCTGCATATTGCTTGCTATGTAGCTTTGCATAGGTTGTAGCAAAAAAAAGCTCCAACACGGTGACATGATTGAACTAATATCATAACGACATCATACTTCAGCTCCTGTATATGGATTGGTTATTACCCGTCTGAGCATCAGAAGCCTGTCTATGATCGCCGGAATATCATACTCGCTGGCCTGCGCTCTGCAGTACGTGACGCCGGGTATATACAGTTTTGTGACCTCTTTAGGAATACTGTGGGGTAGGTGAACAAATGAGCTATATTTTGAGCAATAAAAAATTGAGATTCATAAAACCTAGAATACATATTTCTGATCAAAGCCAAGTAATTAGAAATATATTTTCAATAGTTTCTGGAATATTTTCAATTTTTCATCAGAAATTTCTTACAAGTTATAAGTGCGTCGAGCAGATATTGATTTTTTTACAGGATGTGGTCATTCCTTCACCTTCGTGAATTCATCTCTAATTCTACACACTTATTTCAAGGATAAACTAGCTCTGGCAAGTGGTTTTGGATTTGTTGGTGGTAGTTTTGGAATGTTGGCCTTTCCGCTTATCATAAACTTGCTGTTGGAGCAATACAATCTACGTGGCACAATGCTCATACTGGGAGGGGGCTTCCTCAATATATGCGTGGCGGCCATGTTGTTCCGTCCACCATCATTCTACACCAGAGAATATAGTGCAGGCAAGTTCACCAGGGATAACGAGACTTGCGATATAGAAATGGTAAACGTTAAACTGGAGCGATTGCAGTATACGGGAGAATACAATCCAGGCTTCATGCATAACGAAGTAGATAACAGTACCATGAAGAAGAACAGGGAGAGCACGTCCAACTTCGATACACCAACAACAGAGCAATCGATCCCAGCCGCATATTCAATAGATAAGACTACCTCCATGAACTCTTCAGTTAGCCTGAGAAAGGCATTGTCCATTTTGCTCAGGAATTGGTCTTTCCATGTGTTACATTTTGCACAACTCCTACGAGTGTTGCATCTGTACACATCATTGATGTTGCTTCCACCATATGCAGCCAGTATTGGATTGTCATCATTGGTTATTTCAAGACTTCTCGCTTACACCGGAGTGACATATGTCATTACAATTCCTCTGCATGGTTTCATCGCATCCTTGGATACAGTTGACGCCACAATTTATTCCGGTATTCTCTCCATGGTTGGAGGCATTACGATGATCCCATGTATCCTCTGGTCATCCGGGATGTCAGCACTGATCATGACAATAATAATATCAGGGACGCAAAGTTCCACATCCTGCCTACTAACGGTTCTTGTGAGAGATCGTATAGAAGCCTCACTTATGCCAAATGCGATGCTGATGATAAACACTTCTATATACTGCTTCTTGCTGTTCATCCCTGCGGTATTTGGTACGTGAGAATTTAGCTGATTTGAAGCAATACAACATTTCTGTCAAAGGGTCACCACTTAGGCCATTCCGCCATTATATGTCATTCTTGTTGGATTATTATAGGTAATTGACTGGAGACAGTGTTTGAGGTCCGAGATCGTGTCTGGGCCATAGAACGCACGAGCTTGTTAGTGTTTCATCGGCAAAGACACGACCGAAGGCCTCAAACACTGTATCCAGTCGATTAACTTATTAGTATATGCCGCATCATGATAATAAGAGAGAGAGAGAGAGAGAGAGAGAGAGAGAGAGATATGATTACAAATGCTGATATTTCTTTTAGACCCTGAAAGCAAAGAATTTTATGGACATTTCATGCACTACAAAACCCAAAACGTCATTTCACCTGCGCATGAATATGTGAAGGTCAAAAGACAGCCGGTTGCCAAGCGCAACGCATGTCAATAAGAAGGAGGTCAATACCAGGATATATCGGACCGACTGTACTCTGTGTAATCCATTGTAGCATTTTCGTAGGCATATAATAATATGTTTTATTACATATTCAAGAACAACATATGAATAGATTACGAATTAAAGACCAAATACTCTCTTCTTTCAGGATACATGTACGACATTTGGGGGAGTTATGATATTCCAATGTTTATCACAGCTGCTCTGGCAGTTCTTGGAGGTGCAGTTATGCTCGTTGACAAACTGCTACGGAAATATCTACACACTTGCCACTGTGCGGGTCCCCAAAGGAGCAAATGAATGTGTACTGTTCATGGGAGCTTTCAATGAAGAGGAAGTAAATATCACTTTATCTCCCAAACATACTATAACATCTGCAGAGATGACTCATTCATAGGTTGTATGTTTCGAAATAAATTACTATACCTATATGCTCCAAATAGATCTATCCTAAAACAACAAATAATGAACTTTTACACCAGTGAAATAAAAAATAATAGCATAGAACAGAACTTTAAATTGGCATTGGTCATGGCTTGGTGACATCCTGTACCAATTATTGCTCAGATTATACTTCATACATTGTATTGGTATTCATGTGTGTTTCAAATATTTCCACGCAACTGTTAGAGGGCGCATATACTGCCTATAGTTAAATGCTTACAATGTAATGTAACTATTGAGAGCCATAGATCGTATTGTGATATGTGATAAGATCCATAGATCATTTGTGATATGTGATAAGCAGGAGTGAAAGCACAGGCAATAATGGCGAAATGACACTAAAAGCAACGAACTATTCAACCGAGGTCCAAGATATTATAATATTCAGATAACACGTTTGTGCGAATTGGGTGTAGCTCACTGAATTCTCAGTTATATCATAACCTGCATGTAGTTGAGAGTCTATGTTGTAGCTGTGGGTTTCCTAGAGAAGATGCCGACCATTTCTTCCTGCATTGCCCTCACTGTACAACTGAGCGCTCTCTTGTCAGCCAAACTCAATGGGCTTGAACTGAGTTCTCACATATTACTGAACGGCCGTTCTAATTATCCCTCTGAACTCAATGCTGTGGTAATTGACGCAGCTTTAGATTTCATTGCAGCGTCTTGTAGATTTCGTAAATATTATGCATAAATATACAAAACCATGCGAGTGTGTTTTCCGCAAAAAGAGGGTTATTGGTATTTTGCGCAACGCAACGCAACGCAACGAAATGAATGATCGAGGGGGGCCACTCCCCCATTTTCTTCCGAATGATCACGGAAATGGAAATATATTTATAAACAAGAACAACAAAGAAAACATACGCCAATCTCGACAGACATGTACCCAGTTATGATTTTTTGTTCACATACATATTTTATTATCACTTCTGGAAATGTCATAGAATCAGGTCATTGCGTTGCGTTGCGCAAAATACGAATGATCCCCCCGGCTATTGGTATTTTGCGCAACGCAACGCAACGCAGTGAAGAATAAAAAAAATACCACCTTAGCGAAAAAAAAAGTTCAGGTCAAAGTCCATTCTATATACAACCCTTAAACATGTTTGTCTAGGGCCACGAGTCCGAAAATAACGTCCGTTTTGCTCTCCGACACACCAATTCCGATATATCAATGAAATAAAAATTGCCGACTCAGCAAAAAAATAAACACCCTTGAACATGTTTGTCCAGGGTGACAAGTCCAGAAATACAGTCCGTTTTTCTCTTCCCGAGATATCAATAAAAATTAAAATTGCCGACTCGGCAAAAAAATTAAGCCAAGGTCAAAGTTCATCGTCAATACCCATAAGACATCATGTTTGTCTAGGGTGACAAGTCCGAAATAACGTCCGTTTTGCTCTACCGTTTCCAACATATCACCGAAAATGAAAAATTCCGAGTCGGGGGAAACATTCAGGATCAAAGTACATCCCTAATACCCCTTAGTCGTGTTTCTCTAGTGCCAGGAGTCAGAGAATAACATCCATTTCTTTCTACAACGCACTGTTTTGCACCATTTCTGAGATATGCAGGAAGCCTCAGGGATGACTCAGCTAAACTATTTCGAGCCCTAGGTCGAACGTCGTTCGACGGAACAGCCTCAATATCAATGGGCTTCTCCCCTCGTGGTATTTTGACATCCATGCAAAGTTCCGCAGTCATTGCCCATATACTTTTTGAATTATCATCCGGAAATCAGAAACATTTATTTTATCATAACAGACCTCACCGACCCCAGAGCTGGCTGAAAAAAACAACATGCTTCTTCTACACAACATTTCTGACCAGGGGTAAGTAAATATTTGGGAAAAATACATCAAAGCAAAATGAAGTTATAATGCGGGAAAAAATTGACAAGACCATAATTGCATTTTTGCTGAAATGCCTTAATAAAATATCCATTAACCATGAGGAGGTAGCTCATATTTAAACCTAACACAGAGAAAAAGTGGATTGATTTTTATTTTTAGCAACTGCGTATAGAAAAACGTGCCATTATTTGATATTAAATGATCCAAATACTAATGAGTGTATTGCTTTTCCTGTACACTTCGATGCCATTACGTGCCTCTCCAATCGAAATACTGTATGCGGGAACAGTCATTGCGTTGCGCAAAATACCAATAACCGGGGGGAACATTGGTATTTTGCGCAACGCAACGCAATGACCCAATTCTATGAAATTTTCAGAAGTAAAAAAAATTGTGAAGAAAAAAGCAATACCGGGTACATGTTTATTGAAATTGGATGATAGTTTGGTTATTTTTGTTTTTATACATGCATACATAACTAGCTGTTTCCGTGATTCATAACAAGTCAAATTCAAGCCGTTGACCTTAAAATGTCTTACCTGCATCTCCTGTCCGCCGTATTAAAAGTATTATGTTGATAATACTTTGTCATATATCTAGTATAGGTGAATCAACTGAGTTGGATGCAGATATGTGTTTTGCTTTTATAGGGTTGATATAATGCAGAATTAGGTCAGGCTGATTATATGGTTCAAACAGAAACATGTGGTGGGATGTATGACATACTAGTATCAACCTCCTGTACTAGGGTCCCTCATCGGGAGTGTGCTGTCTACCATCTATTCTTGTACTTTCAATTTTTTTGTAATGTATCCAAAATAGAAATGCAGTGAAATTATATGATATGCGTTGCGTT
This sequence comes from Terebella lapidaria, assembly GCA_949152475.1. NCBI lineage: Eukaryota > Metazoa > Annelida > Polychaeta > Terebellida > Terebellidae > Terebella > Terebella lapidaria. Next base: position 17,926,197 of record OX424567.1, read on the forward strand.
GCGCAAAATACCAATAACCGGGGGGATCATTGGTATTTTGCGCAACGCAACGCAATGACCTATTTCAATGACATTTCCAGAAGTGAAAATAAAACATGTATGTGAACAAAAAGGCAACGCCGGATGTTGTTGTTGTTGATACTTATCTTCCGATCTTCGTGATTCTTCCTCCAGCAGTTAACTTGAAAATGTTTTGCCTGCTTCTCCTGTCTGCCGTAAAGTTTTATACGTGTATGTATGCATGTATGTATGTGTGACATGACGTGACTATAATAAATGTATGGACATATACACCTCAAGGGGAAATGATCACATGATCCCTTCTGAGGATAACAAAATGGAACCTCACTGTGCCGTATATGCCATGGGCGCGTGCTTGTTTGCGATTTGCTCAACTCGATAGCATTCAACAAAAGAACTGGCTGCATGGCAACACTTTTAGTGAACGAAATACAAAACTCATATTCTCAACACATTTTGAGCTTATCTGCAAATCATCTATGTCTGCAAATGCAGTGAAATTATATGATTTGCGTTGCGTTGCGCAAAATACCAATAACCGGGGGGATCATTGGTATTTTGCGCAACGCAACGCAATGACCTAATTCAATGACATTTCCAGAAGTGAAAATAAAACCTGACTGAGTGTATGTGAACAAAATGGCAACGCCGGATGTTAATGTTGTTCTTGTTGATACTTATTTTCCGATTTCCGTGATTCTTCCTCCAGCAGTTAACTTGAAAATAAGGTAAGGTTTTTTTACGTGTATATGTATGATGCACAAGTCCGAAGGACGAAATCATTGAGCACACCTTTTCTTATATTGCATTAGATGTGTTTAACAAAGAATTGGTTTTGAAAAAAAATATTGCATACATTCGAAGGCAGCAGCTTTAAAGAATTTCATCCACTCATCCGTATCCACTGTCCCATGGGAACTCCTGAAAAACACAAGTCAGAACAAATTTAGCACCACACTGGCCGTAGATCAGTTTTTATTTTCCGACTGATCATGATGATGTCCATCTAATTTCTTGAAGTTGTGGATTAGTTTTTGCCAAAAAAATCATCAAAACCTCTATATTTACCTATACTGGATTGAAAAAAAACCCTACTCATACAAACACGTTTCTATCCATAGTATATATAAAAGGTATCACCATCTATCCTGCACACGTCAATGGATGTTCCTAATAACAGGACGGCTTTGGCATAATTTTTGGGTCGAGCGTCGTTTCTATTCTAAAACTGCTTCATGTCAGGTTTACTGATGTCAACATCAGAATCTAGCAAGAGTGGTAATAGGTCGATATACACCTTTCATACCAACATCTAGACATTTGTCTTACAGATCTAGCTACAGTACTGGTTCAAGGGCATTTCATTTGAATGTTGCGCCAGACGGTTGACAATTCACTTGCCATACCACCAGACATGAAACGAATCGTTTGATTCAAGGGTAATTAAGGGTATTAACATAATACAATGAATCGACCGTATGCGCTGCATTTGAAACACAACCGTTTTGAAACACAAACACAAAGAAGGTCACTCACATTGCCACCGTTTTTCTTGGGTTACTGATCTGATAACAAATTGGCATGGCGTGTTTGTCCGTCGTCGTTCTTCAGTTGGTTAATTTTTTTTCAGATGACTTTTTTTCAGGTGTAATTTTGTACAACATCACTACTGAACCATAATTGCACATGCCCGTGTCAACGCAGATGGACTTCACATTTACCATTGTCAAGGACCTGGTTCCACACTAGGATAAGGCCAAAAAAATGAATGTTTTGGTTTGCGTCCCCGCGCGCGTCGTCCCAAACCTCCCGCGTCAGATTTTTTGTTGTTGCCATGATAGTATTTTTCCAATTCCGTGCAAGTCGATGAGCGTCATATCAACACTGGCTGATAACAAGGAAACGAGCAGAGTCGTCCGGTAAATGATTTTTTTTTTAAAATTCCGACACTAGCACAATCCCTTGCCGCGGAAGTAATGACACCTGATTTTCCATGCGAGCCCCTTCCACTTGTCATTGATTAAAACAGCAGATCACCTCCAGTGAACCGCTTCGTGTGAAACTTGCTTCATACAGACATAGGGAGTTGCATGCGTGGCAATATAGACACTCTTGCTTGGGAACAATACACATTTATATCGTTGATATATTTTGTAGTGAGAATCTGCCAAAGTTTTCATAGACATTATTTTGTTATTTATTTAGTTGTTTTATGATTTTTTTTATTACATGACTATTTTTATTGATTCTGTTATCAATGACTATTTTCCACTCGTTATTTGATCCATACTGTGGCTGATTTAGGACGTGCAAAAAATTGTTTTATCTTGTTATTTGAGATAATTACATAGGAAACCAAAAAAATATATTTTTATCTCATTATTTCGAGATATTGTTTCGTTATTTCGAGATCATTATCTCGTTGTCATCTCAAAATAACCAGATAAAAAACATTGTTTTTGGGAGTCCTATATAACTATATTATCTCAATGTAACGGCATAATCATCTTGAAATAATGAGATACTATCTCGAAATAATGAGATACTATCTCGAATTAACGAGATGACTTAACTATCTCGAAGTAATGACATAACTATCTTGAAATAACGAGATATTTAAATCCAAATGACGAGATAAAGAAACAATATATTTTTGCTGTCGTAAACAATTTTCTCGAGATGACGGCAATTTCTTTTTTCGGGGTGTCCTAAATCAGCCATCGTAGGTCCAATGGACTTCGAATAGATCTATATTTTTACTGTTCCAGAAAAATAAATATGGTAAAAGCACACTTTTTATGCAAAAAAAATACATAAACTGGTACTCAAAAAAAAACAAACCTCGGGTGTCAGTGGCTGTTCTAGACGATAAATTCCAGATATCGTACATACGGTAAACCCCAGAATCGTCAGAAAACTTTTAAAAAGTTTGACAGGTTCCGCAGTATGGGTCGGTACATACTGGAACTTCAAACAGTCTGTATATGATAACACAATGGATTGTCATTCGTCATAGCAAAAGAAATCACATATTCCGCTCATTGCTCGTGCTAAATCATACTTTGTACTGGTGCGATTTTCAAATACCTTCATCATCCCGTGAATGACCTTTCCTGTTCATAAGGTTACACATGCCTACAAATGTAGTTTACGTGGGCTGACTGTGGTATGATATGTGATATGTGTCACACCATTATTTCAAGGTTCTTTCAAGGTTCTCGTGTGTAATATAATCCGTTGGGATGGGCCTACTCCGTTGTCATCATTACTCTACTAACTTGAGACTAAACATGGATGTTGCTTGCATAATTGATGTAATTTTACTCTAAAGTGATCAAGTTAGGTCTACTGAGAACCACGCATTTTCAATACAATATGATCTATATATTGGTCATCTTTTCATTCACGAAAATACATTAACGTGACATCGGTGTGACACGAAAAAATCTGGTTTCTTCGCATTTGATTGAGACTTATCGGAGAATGATTGAGAACGGAAACTAAACCTAAACTATTGATGTTTAATATCTGAGTGATTATGTATTTTAATTTTGGTAACTGACGATTGTTGTTGAAACAAGAAAGTTGCTTCATTCGTCAAAAATGCCTAAATCCCCACGGTTTTATTCATGTAATTCCAAATTACGAATGTGATCTGCAATAGGTATCATCGAAACTAATTCAATTATTTTTTCAGTGTGTGCCAGCATTCCATATTGTTCTGGTGTGTCCTGTATGTTTAAAACAGTAATGCATATTTATTTTTTATTCGATTCTGACCTCAGAACATTTACATGTTTTATTTTTATTTTGCTCTTTTTCAATATGTTCAAATGTGAAAATATGGCCATCAGTGTGTTTCCATTGGAGGATGCATCTGGTCTAAAAATCGAATATCTGTGATTGGATAATTACAAAACAAATCACGACGTTTACCCTGGAGCAGGTTGTTTGATATTAATGGAGATTGCCCGTACCCGGCAGTCTCGTGCTAACGTTTGCTCTATGATCACTATAGTTTTCATGCATTTCATGTACATGAATACTTGTGTAGAGGACAAGTAACACGACACCGAAGGAAAGGTGGATCAAGCCCTCATCAACACCAATGAATCATCATGGATAATTAAAATGCGTCCACTTCTGATTAAAACACAAGTCTTCAAATTACTGAACTATACATGTACAGCAATCCATGCACCAGTGTAGTGTATCAAACGCACAGTTGGCTCAACGTGTCAACATATCATTATTGTTCCTGTACACGCTCAAGTGATGGCTGAAATCCCCGTAGATAGAGGATGGGGCTGGATGGTTGTTGTGGGTGAGTGGTTATATTATTACACGCATATCAAGAATGATGTCTCTGTTTCCGTACTTTAAACAATCTCGGAGAGATGGTACAACTTAACACCATCAGTATAGGATGAATGATGAGATGTGCCCAACCTCACTGGTATTATATTGTTCAACACATTCAATAAGATATAATATGTATCTCTTGCTTGTTGTCAAGATCAGATAGACGTTGATACTGGGAGGCAATATTACATGTAGAACATAATTCGTGAATATATTGAAAGTGAAAACATGCCACATAGGGTGTTCTGTTGACAATTTTCAGATCGTCGGCTGCAAAAAATATAAATTCTTCAATTATCACAGTGTGGAAACCGACTACATGAACGCGCGTTCACTTAGTCAAAGATGGCGACAGGCAAATGCGATTCGTTTTTGTCCACCCAAAATGAGACCTTTAAAGTAGCTCTTGCTGAATGAGTGACAACACTTTGGTCAACTAACACCCGCAGCACAAAGTGGTGCAACTCTCATAGTTGTTCCGTAGAGAGCACGCACTGTCATATAAAGTGAATCAAGGTAGGAAGTTATCAATATAACATTCAATAGGCTTTCGATATTTTTTACCTGGCTCTCTCTCTAAACTAATTAATTTTTTGACAGATTTCCAGGAATGTGTTTTGTTGCCGGAATACTTTTTGGGCCAGTTAAAATAACTCATATTGTTTATAATGCCGTAATTACAGAACAAATACCAAATAAGAGGACCAGAAAATCCCAACAACAACACGCTGTACTCCAACAGTACTATGACGGTATTATCCCTGTCTTCACTGATATGAGAATGGCTTGTTGTAACATGCGGAAACGAAACGAATAGGACTGCAAACTACCGTTTAATAGTACCGAAATGAACATGCTTCCATAACGGAACGAAAAGTCTCCAGATATTAAAACCGACAACATAGCCCAATGTCCATGCGGGTAGAAATGTATGAGATAAATATATTCTGAATTGTGCTAAAATTCATCGTGCTTAAAGGAAGGAATGGACATACTGTCGTCACTGACTGTGGTACCGTCGGCTCATTCAATCACGGTGTTTAATTGCCATAAAAAAGTAGCTAAAGATGTGTAATAATAAATCACAGTATAGCTCCATTAGCAAGTAATATTTCTCAATGTATTTCATCAGAGAGTGATTTCACAATATCAATGTGCATGTGAGTTATATAACGTATTGAAATAAATACACATATCTTGCTTGGGATATAAATTGGTAGAATAGAATAGAATAGAATAATGTTTATTCGACAGCCTTAACATAAGTTACATATACTTACAAATTTGTGAACATTGTGAACATTTACCTAAACTTACAAACTTTTGAACATAGTTAGTAGACAGCTTATGTACCATATGCAGACATATTAAGAATAAAATTTATATTAACTATTGACTATACATGGCCAATGTGACAAAAACAAGGGTATTTGATGAGACTGCCGAGAGACCAATGCAAAGCCTAGGGGCTGAATTACGCATGGCCTCGAAAACGTGGAAACTTATCAACTAATGAAGACGGCAAAAAAATGTAAACTTTCATTATAAGAACTTACTTAAAACAGAAGAACGTGTGGTTTGGTCTGTTGTGGGGGGTCGGGGTCGGGAACATGGCAAACAAACAAAATTAAAGGTGGCAATTTGTGTAGAAAATATGCATGACTATGGTGGCGAAAGAATGACAGGATGAATGTATACATTATGATAAAATGAATTCACATCACGATATGAGAGCGTTATGACACCCAACTAGTGGCGTTCTATTTGCAGTCTCTACAAAATTGATTACTGCAATGAACTTTTTCGGAATAATTCAATAAAAAGGAATTTTTTACTTTTTTCTTCAATACACCAATAGAAACCGAAAGATGGTCTGGATATTGCTCGGTCCATTTATTCCATATAGGTGGAAATTTGAAAATAGGAAATCTGCCTGAGAATTCATTATTTGCTTGACGCACATACAATAAATTTGATTGCCTTGTTGTTCGGGTGTTTTGAATTGCATTGTTTGCTGGGAACATTCCACAGAATGATGCTGGTAGCTTATTTTTTAGTATACTTAGCCATGAAAAGTGTTATTTCATGTTCATATAAATCTGTGAGTTTGAGAATTTTATATTTTTTGAATAGGGGTTCAGTATGGCTGTTATAATTAGCACCTGCTATAATTCTTATTGCCCTCTTCTGCAGTATAATAGTTGGTTTCATTAGTGATTTGGATGCATTTCCCCATGCTAAGATTCCATATGTAAGATAGGGATGTATCATAGAAAAATATAATGTTCTTAGGCATTTGGGTGGGAGAATATGTTTTATTTGTTTTATTGTGAATAGGGCTCTAGATATTTTTGTATTGATATGTTTTATATGATCTGCCCATGATAGATGTTCATCCAATTTGACTCCAAGAAACTTGGTGCTTTTTTCTGTGGAGTTAAAACTGATTTGTCCAAGGCATGTATTATTTATTTTTATACAGTGGTCTGAATCAAAGTGGGTGTTTGTATGCTTAGGAGACTTCACATGTAGGTATTTAGTTTTTGTTGGATTTAATGATAAACCATTTGCGCAAAACCAGTGATAGATGTTATTAATTTCCATATTTGCTTTAGAATATAGATCTGTGATGTTGTTGGAGGACAAATAAAAAGAGGTGTCATCCGCAAATGACAAAATTTTTCCTTCTGAGATTGAGTAGTTAATATCATTTACATAAATTAAATACAATAAGGGTCCTAAAATTGAGCCTTGGGGGACTCCATACTGAACTGGTAATACGGATGAATTAGTTTCATTTATTGACACATATTGGGTTCTGTTGTCCAGATAACTTAGAAGCCAGTCATTTATTATACCCCTTAAGCCATAGTATTCTAATTTATGCAACAAAATATTCCTGTTGATTACATCAAATGCTTTAGAAAGGTCACATAATATAGCAATGGTGCTCTCCCTAGGCAGATTATTGTTTGCTTCTGCACAATCATTTATTAAGTGGAGGATAGGGTGGATGGTACTGTGTTTGGGTCTGAATCCATATTGGTGGGTGTAGAGGAGTCTATTCTGGGTCAGATATGTTGAAATTTTGTTGAAGACAATTTTTTCAAAAATTTTAGAAAATGCAGGTAAAAGACTTATGGGTCGGTAGTTATTCAATATGGCATTATCTCCAGACTTGTGTATGGGAATTACTTTGGCAATTTTTAAAGCATTGGGTACTGTTCCACTCAGTAATGACCTATTGATAATATGAGTTAATACATGGAGGATATTGGATATTGAGCCTTTGATGACTTTCATGGGTATGGAATCATGCCCAAAACTGGTTTTGGCCTTTAGCTTAGAAACAACATCAATAATATTTTCAGGTGTTATGGGCTCTACAAACATGCTAGATCTACTGGGAGATTTTAAATATTCAGTGAATTTGGTGGGTGACTCTGGAACGCTCAAGCTGGTATTTTGGCCTATTTCTGAAAAGAACTTATTGAAGGCTTCAGAGATTACTGATTCATCTGTGATGTTATTATGTTTTATTGTAAAGGAATTGGGGAGTTCCGAAGACTTTCGTTTGTAAGAGATCGCATTGTTAATTACTTGCCAGGTTGCCTTTATGGCACCGACACGTAAAAGACTTATGGGTCGGTAGTTATTCAATATGGCATTATCTCCAGACTTGTGTATGGGAATTACTTTGGCAATTTTTAAAGCATTGGGTACTGTTCCACTCAGTAATGACCTATTGATAATATGAGTTAATACATGGAGGATATTGGATATTGAGCCTTTGATGACTTTCATGGGTATGGAATCATGCCCAAAACTGGTTTTGGCCTTTAGCTTAGAAACAACATCAATAATATTTTCAGGTGTTATGGGCTCTACAAACATGCTAGATCTACTGGGAGATTTTAAATATTCAGTGAATTTGGTGGGTGACTCTGGAACGCTCAAGCTGGTATTTTGGCCTATTTCTGAAAAGAACTTATTGAAGGCTTCAGAGATTACTGATTCATCTGTGATGTTATTATGTTTTATTGTAAAGGAATTGGGGAGTTCCGAAGACTTTCGTTTGTGAGAGATCGCATTGTTAATTACTTGCCAGGTTGCCTTTATATCATTCTGGGCCTCAATCAGTTTGGAATTGAAATATGATCTTTTCATCAGTCTTTTGATTTGATTATATTTATTTTGGAACTGTTTGTAGATTTTGGTATTTTCATCAGTAGGGGCCTTGAGTTTTTTCTTGTAAAGCTTATTTTTAGTGCGTAAAGAAGTGAGTAACCCACTAGTGACCCAAGGTTCTTTCTTGACATATTTTTCATATTTTAATAGATCGATATTCATATCACCAAGAATGACTGCTTTTTTATTTTCATTACTTATGATGTCCAAATTATTATACATTGTTTGTGAAAATATATCAACACTTGCACGTGGGGGAGTATTCGGCCGATATATAACTGCGACGATGAAGTTAGATTTTAGTGTAGTGCTATTATTATCTGGGGTGACTTCAATGAATATAGATTCAAAAACATGTGGTATCATCACACTCAGATCATCACGAATTTTAAAATTAATACTGTCCTTAACAAATAATGCAACTCCACCTCTATTATCATCATCTCGCGTACGGGTAATGATATCATGGTAACCTTCAAGGGATAGTCTTTGGTCCCTGTTACATTCAAAAACTTCACTTATGGCAATAAAATCAAAATTGAATGATGTGGAGCTTGTTTCACCTATAAGTTCATGAAATGCATCCCAGTTAGCAGAAAGACCTCTACAGTTGAGATGGAAAAAAGACGTGCAATTACCCTGCTCCTTCATCTCATTTCGTAATTCAGAGGGGTCAAAATATTTGCTATCCTCTAAGTCAATTGGAGCATCAGTGCTATCTTCACACCATACATCAGAAGCACTGTATATTTCCTTGAGATTGAAATTGTCCTGTCCTGCCACCACATCAAGTGTTATGTCAGCCATATTCAAACTTTGTAGAGAGATTGCTCATGTTCCCGATGCCCCACACACAACAGACCACACCACAAAACACTGACTTATGTAACAAGAACATATCTCTTCTCATTTTTGCCTTTATAAGTATTGTGTCGATATCATTCGTGAGTTTCTGTGATAAAAGAAATAAATTGAAATTGCAAAGAAATTTGATTTACAAGAAAAATTGATTTTGATAAACAAACGATGCTGTATTCGTAGGGTTTCCATGGAATGCTCAGGTAGATATGGGGAGGGGAAGGATTGCTAGAAGTAGTGAAATCACCCCTCCTCATGTTGCAATTGTGGTTGCGCCCTTGGAACATGTAAAATTAGATCTACATTGTACTTCGCACAGGGCTAACCGGAAACTTTTTGTTTATTCTCTATCACAAAATCCATCCGAGGGCTACTATACACATAAGGACGAGATCTACCGGTAGTAGTTGACCCGTTCAGGGGGGGGGGGGCTAATGTTCTATCATCTTCAGACTTCCAAACAACTACATGTGTATATAACGGCACTGTCGCATTTCTCTGTTGCTAATGTACATGCACATGTGGCAGAAGCCTCGAATGACTAGGATCCAGCCACGATGACCAATGCTCAGTTGTTTAATAAATACAATTTAAACCAAGCATATACCAATGACAACATACCAAATGGTTTTGAAGTTGGAATCAATTTTAAAATCAGCCAAATTCAGCATTTTTGTTTGTCACGAAAACTTGAAAGTACATCTCAAGATAGTCGGAAATATATAGGAAATATGCACAGTTCGAAACAGTTACTCAGAAAATTGCCGTTGATCGTACATGAAAACAGTGGATAGAGAATGATCGGCCAGCCTACATTGCTGGTTGCCACAGTATCTAGACAAATATCAATGACGTCATGAGACTGTGTGTAGAACTCGCCCACAAGGCGGGCCGCTTTGAGGAAAAAATTGCTGCGAAATAGACTGGCCCGAGTTTGAATCTAGATTTGGCAACTCAATTTGGGCACGTAATACACATTTTCAGAGCTAAACTTGTATGATTTCTCATTCTATGGACAATTTAAAGCTACCACAGAATGAATAAATTTTGTCAATTCTAAAAGTGATTATAGCTTTAATAGTGTCGTTGTAATATTTCTCGTTGTTTGACCGTATGTATCTTAGGCAATACTGCAAAGAAGATTTAATAATTAAATAAGTTAGAATAATAAATTACTATATCATCTTCGTTTTTTTGCATGTTATACAATTTGTAGATGTTTGTAGATCTGTAGGTAGATGAATTCTTGTGAATACTTGTGTGTTACCGAACCCTTCGCCGATAATACAATTCTTTTATAATTCATTTGTCATTTCCGCGCATTTTGATTTTTGAGTTACGTCAGTTTTAGGCCTAAGATGCGATAAACCGTATCCATTTCACACGAAACAACACAGGCCCGTATGCGCGTTCACTGAATCCTCTGAATGCATCCATGTAATCACAAAAATTTTGGTTGTCTGCTCTCACGTAGTCTGACAGTGTGCGACTTTAGATTGCGTCTTTTTTACCAACATAACTACAATACGATGTCAAATGAAGCTGAAATGTTACATAACTTTCTGATGCCCCTAAAAATGAACATAGTCCGGCCAACGAGACCCTGAAAGGCTGTCGCCATCTTTGACTAAGTTAACGTGCGTGTACGCAGTCGGTTTCAACACATGCTCCATATTCAAGGGCTTTTGTCTTTGAATGATTGCGATATACTCGTTAATAAATTTGATCACTTTGGCGCTTGTGAGCCCACAATTTGAAGCCTTCAATGGATTAAGCCAAACCATATTCTCGCAAGAAATTAATGACATATTATGGTATATATGCCAAATTGGCTATTCCCAGCCATACAAGTGGCAACCAAATTAAAAAAAAATAATAAAAAGTACAAATGACAGGATCAGGATATTATATTATCTCAGGTGTTGTGGGGATTTCATGGAAAAAATCTACAAGAAAAAAGTGGTCAGAAACAAACATTGCAGAGATACTCCACATGTGTCTGTTAGCAACAACAGAGACATGCACTGATTGAAGTTGTTGGAATTTGAATCAGATGTCCATCATTTTCTGATGTTTCCCACTTCTTGTCTTGCAGGGACCTTTATCAGCATGTTCATGTTGATGGGATTCATGCGTACTGCTGGTGTTATATACATTGAAGCTGCTGAGTACTTCGAGGCATCATCCACTGCAACCAGTCTGATGTTCAGCATCAGCTACTTGACTGGCCTTTTATTGAGTAAGTGTTAACTGACTTCGAGCATTAGGGTGTGATACATTGCTTGCTATGTAGCTTTGCATAAGTTGAAAAAAAAATGTTCCAGCACGGTGACATGGTTGAACAAATACCATAATGACATCATACTTCAGCTCCTGTATATGGATTGTTTATTACCCGACTGAGCATCAGAAGCCTGTCTATGATTGCCGGAATATCATACTCGCTGGGCTGTGCTCTGCAGTACATAACGCCTGGTATATACAGTTTTGTTACCTCTTTAGGAATACTGTGGGGTAGGTGAACAAACGGACTATACGTCAATATAACATTGAGAATTATGAAACCTAAAATACATATGTATGAGGAAACCAAGTTATTACGAATATAATTTCAATATTTTTTGGAATAATTTCAATATTTATCAGAAATTTATTCCAAGTTATACATGCATCGAGCAGATATTGATTTTGTTACAGGATGTGGTCATTCCTTCACCTACGTGAATTCGGCTCTAATTCTTCACACTTATTTCAAGGATAAATTGGCTCTGGCAAGTGGTTTCGGATTTGTTGGTGGTAGTTTTGGAATGTTGGCCTTCCCGCTTATCACGAACATGCTGTTGGAGCAATACAATCTACGTGGCACAATGCTCATACTGGGAGGGGGCTTCCTCAATATATGCGTGGCGGCCATGTTGTTCCGTCCACCATCATTCTACACCAGAGAATATAGTGCAGGCAAGTTCAACAGGGATAACGGGACTTGCCATATAGAAGTTGTAAACGTTAAACTGGAGCGAGTGCAGTATACGGGAGAATACAATCCAGGCTTCATACACAACGAAATAGATAACAGTACCATGAAGAAGAACAGGGAGAGCACGTCCAACTTAGATACACCAACAACAGAGCAATCGATCCCAGCCGCATCTTCAATAGATAAGACCACCTCCATGAACTCTTCAGTTAGCATGAGAAAGGCATTGTCTATTTTGCTGAGAAATTGGTCTTTCCATGCATTACATCTTGCGCAACTTCTACGAGTGTTACATTTGTTCACATCATTGATGTTGCTTCCACCATATGCAGCCAGTATTGGATTGTCATCATTGGTTATTTCAAGACTTCTCGCTTACACCGGAGTGACATATGTCGTTACAATTCCTCTGCATGGTTTCATCGCATCCTTGGATACAGTTGACGCCGCGATTTATTCCGGTATTCTCTCCATGGCTGGAGGCATTACGATGATCCCATGCATCCTCTGGACATCTCAGATGTCAACACTGATCATGACAATAATAATGTCCGGAACACAGAGTGCCACCTCTTGTCTAATAACGGTTATTTTGAGAGATTGTATTGGAGGCTTACTTATGCCAAATGCGATGCTGATGATAAACACTTCTATATACTGCTTCTTGCTGTTCATCCCTTCGGTGTTTGGTACGCAAGTATTTCACTGAGTCGACGCAAATACAACATTTCTGTCAAAATGTCGCCATTTAGGCCATTCCAGCATGAATTTCCTTCTTGTTAAGTCAGTTGTTTTATTCTTTCAGGATACATGTACGACATTTGGGGGAGTTATGATATTCCAATGTTTATCACAGCTGCTCTGGCAGTTCTTGGAGGTGCAGTTATGCTCGTTGAGAAACTGCTACGGAAATATCTACACACTTGCCACTGTGCGGGTCCCCAAAGGAGCGATTAAATTTGCAATCTCTATGCTGGAAACTTTCAATGAAGGAAAGAAAATATATCTTTCGAACATACTATAACATCTGCAGAGATGACTCATTCATAAATTATATGTTTTGAAATAACTTACCGTACCTATATGCTCCAAATATCCTAAAACAGCAAAAACAAATGCTGAAACAAAATAAATTGACATTTGTCATAGCTTGACGGAATCCTTTTATCAAACACCAATACCATTTATTGCTCAGACTACTTCATACAATGTATTGGTTTTATGTTATCAAATATCTCAACAACTGTTAGAGGGCTTATACTGCATATAATGGTTAACTATTGAGGACCATGGACCACATTGTGATATGTTTAAAGTGGCATAATCGTTTTTTTGGTTCTCCGTGTCAAGGTGATCAATAACCGCTTCCAAAGCAGATGTGCAGTGTGAAATTTTCAATATGCACACGAACTTGTCTGAATTTGACATTGACAATCAGATTTTTAGAATAGTTTCAAATGGAACAGTTCCAATGGAGTGATGCAAGTTGGGAAAAAAATACACAATCCAATCAGCTGAAACTCGTATAGATGCGCAGATGTCAACAATTCGTTCACATCGTGCGTTTTTTCGACATGTTCAAACGCCAATGTAGGGTCATGCGGATGCATTTTGGAGGTTTTAATGGTGCTATATTATCGAACACATTCTAGCGAATTGACTTCTAGCCAATTAACAAATTTCAGAAACAGGTTGTACCACTTTAAGCAGAAGTGAAAGCCCGGGCAATAATGGTGATCGTGTGTGACATATTAGTTATCTAGCATCGTGGACAGTCACTGCCTTGAATACGAAGATTCAATGACATCACTGAGATACGTTGATGTTGGTCATGGCTAATTTTATTGACACTAAATAACATTTATTTGATGTGTGTATACAATCAGTGTCCATTATCCGTCAGAGTTTGCAAATTTTAAAGAAATTCATCCACTCAACCCTACTCACTGCCATATGAGAACTCCTGAAAACACAAGTCGGAACAAACTTTGCACCACATTGGCAATAGATAAGTTTTTATTTTCCGAGTGATCATGATTATGTCCATACAATTTCTTGAAGGTGTCAATTTGTTTTTGCAAAAAATATCGTCAAAACCTCTATATTTACCGACACTGGATAAAAAAACACATCCATGTACGTTTCTATGCGTAGTAGATATAAATGGTATCACATTCTATCCTAACACAGGTTAATGGATGTAAGTAATAACGCTAGTGTGGATTGGCATAATTTTTTGGTCGAGCGTCTTTTCTATTCTACTGTTTCATGTTGGATTTACTGATGTCAGCATCAGAATCTTGTCATTGTGGCAATAGGTCGATATACACCTTTCAAACCAAAATCTATACATTCATCTCACAGATCTAGCTACAGTACTGGTTCAAGAACAGTTCATTAGCTACAGGACTGGTTCAATGACAGTTCGTTAGCTACAGTACTGGTTCATTTGACAGAAAGCGCTAGACAGTTGACAGTTCATTTGAAATACTGCCATACGTGAAGCAACTCGTTTGATTCAGAGGTTGTAACATATATTGCAATCAATCGACCGTATGTGCTGTATTTGAAACATCTGAAGCATATATTTTCACGTGTTATTGCATGATCATTCGTTGTGAAATTAGTTCAAGATCTTCCTAGAAAACCAGTTTTAAATTTCTGAGAATTTGTATATTTTGTCTTGAGAATCATCGGATTGTTTCCTGAAGGAAATGCCATTTCATTATCCCCATAGCACCGCTATGTTTGCTTTTGAAGCGTCGTTACATAATATAAACAAAATCAGTTTATGCTACAATAGATCTGGAAAGGAACATTTCTGTCACGATCCGTGCTATCGGTTCTCTACGATCACCATATTTTATAAGAGGTAATTTTCCATACTGCAACCATTGAACTTTCCTTTTCCAGTTTTTTAGAGATACAAAGGGAGAAAACAAAATCCATGTCTTCAAGTACATTGTCTCTTTGTGACTCTATTCGCTTGTGGAAAAAACCGCAACCACCCCCTCCCCCCTCGCGCCCTCCGATTCGAATTTCTCACTGCCATGCAGAGATTAACACCGCTTTAGAACTACTTTTTGTGCTCTCGTGTGGTTGCGGAAGGATACACTGCCTGTTTGTATCAGTGCGCTTGCGATGTTTGACTTCCCTCCACATCTCGAACGAAAATAATCCCTTGTTAATTTATTGTCAGTTAGTTTTTAGATGACGTCATTAAAAAAAAGTTACGGCGTTAGCCGGAAGTTCAAGGAGGGACGGGCCTCACGTGGAATACCATGGTTATGAAACACCTGTCCTCGTGTTACGGAGTTGAGAGTGGTAGTTGTATCCGATTAATACTCACAAACATTATTGGTGTTAAATTTCATCATAGGGTGTGATAAGGCACAATCTAAAAATTAGAAATAATATGGATGTTTTGAAGCTATTGTGTGTCTTGATATATACAGATTTCTCTCCTACCTTATAATGTATTGTCAGAACGTTTGCTATATCAAGATAAATATAATCCTGGGAGAACAATCCGATTTCATTTGCCCATACCATATTTCAAGGAATCAATCAAACACTTTCAAATCCAAGATGAATAATTTTGGTATATACACTGAAACATATACAATTTTGGTGAGTGAACTTCCCCTTAAGGATTGATTGCGTGTAATGGTCATGAACCTGGAATCGACCAGCTGTCCATTCACTTATGATGTAAATATAAAAGTAACAAATTCATGAATTTACACACTTCAAATCAACGTGAAACTTTGCCTTTCTGATTGTCCGCCATCAAGGATTACTAACCGAGACTCTGTTAAATTTGTTAACCTCAATGCAGTCGCCGGTATGTTACGTGCAATCAGTCCTTAAGAATTGATGCTTCTGCTTGTTGGTTGTTGTGCATTGCCACAGTGGTGGATCGACATTGTATTCTGATCTGAGGATATGCTTCAAAACCAGATTTTGTTAAAAATGAACTCCTCCCTAGGGATAATGATAATTCGTCCCAGTATTGGTCTAAATGTTGATCAACTTTATAGTCAACATAATTCATAATTATCGTTCGATTATCATAGTTTTGAACAGTTGATTCGGAACAAAATGTAAATAATTGAATCACCTCGCAACACTAACAATCGCAATATTTTGTGCTGAAGCAAGAATATCTATATTGCGTGACGAAAAATATACTTGTTCTCAGCAAAATATTTAAAATCATAACAATGTGATTAGAGTAATCGAGATCATGAATTGTGCAACATTACATAATGAACTATATAAAAACTCTTTGGCTGGACGTTTACCTGTTTCCTGTTTAAAAGATTCGAATTTTCATTGCTGACCTATATTTATATAATGGCATATGTGGTTTGAATAATTGTGATTAAAGAGAAGTCGATATGTATTCGGGTTGACCTTCGATGTGTGACACGAAATAAATCATTGCTTTTGATAAATTTGCTCCACATTCTATCGATAATCTAAGGCTGTCAGCATCAGAGAATGGAAATAAAACTCAGATCAGTGGCCCAGATCAATGGGTGTCTGGTGATCTTATTATTGGAAACTAACAATTCTTGAAGGATTCGAGTTGTTGTAATTTAGAATATTGAGTCAAATTAAGTATGCTCTGAAAAGAAAGCATCGTAGCTAATTTGCGTTGGCAACCGACCAACATAAACAACCCTTTAACTGGTCTTTTTCATACCATAGAGCTCATGTGTGTTTATTATATAAATGTGCAGCACGATGTCAAGATATTTGGCACTATTGTGAAGTCAAACAGGTTTCCCGCTCATTAGTTTGTGCGTTTTTGATTGAAACTTAATATATGCCTGACAACACACGGCCAGGGGCAAAGTATGTCATGCAGAGCAGATGGAGTGTAAATGACTACTAATTGACTGTTTGTGCTCCATTGAAATGCCAAGACATCACCCCAGAAGCCAATCGAAACTCAGGGGCGGATTAAACGACAGAGGGGCCTGGGGCTGGAAAATATAAATGGGCCTAAAGCTATCCGGTCTGGGAGTTCGGGGGGCGCCGCATGCCCCCCCCCCCCCGAGAAAAAAATGGCTTTTTTCTTTTGTGAGTTGAGCAGATTGGCGTAGGAAGAGGAAGAAATTAAGAGATATTTGGACATTCAAATGGAATTAGAATTTTGAATTTTTCTCCACAAAAAGGTGAAAGGACTGAAAAAGTAATTTGGCCTAGATCTATTATTGTTAACCGGTAGATTTCATATTTTGTAAATTTATCGAGGATTTTTAGAATAAAAAATCTAACATATTGTGGTATATATGCAGTTGTTTATTATAAACAGGTCAATCATGGAGACTTTCTGTAGGCCTGAGCCCACCTGAGTAACACCCGCAGAAAAATATAGTTTTATGAAACCCACGGTTTCAATCTGCAGCCTACAATAGGCCTATGAGTGAGGAAAGGGGACGAATATGCACTCGCGGGAATAGGACCCAAGTTTTAAAAAACTAGGAGTTAAAAATAGGCCCCCTAGATGAAACGAAACTGTGCATCGTTATTGTGAGAATTGGGGGCCTATTTTTTCTTCCTGGGCCTGTGGGCCTGGGGCTGCAGCCCCAATAGCCCCTACGTTAATCTGGCCCTGTCAAAACTGCTACTTTGTATTTTACCAATTATATGTGTGGTAACTACAATATTGGTTTTACACCGGGATGGACCAGTCACACATGAGATTGTCTTGTCAGGTTTTTGTACCGAGAAACAAACTCTCACAGAAATACTATATCCAGCATATCTTGCTCAGTTGTATAGGTTTGGGTTATTTATTGTTTATTTAGTTTTCAAAATAACTCACTGTTCTTATAAAAAAGGCATTACATCCCGGAAAACGAAACTTTACTGTTCCGGACGTAGCAGCCCCCCTCCCCCTCCATATTCCAGCTGAATCTCAAAAACATGCAGCATCGGGTACATAGCCACACAATCTTGTATTAGGTACTTTGAGATAGCGACTGTCTGAATCCTGACTCGTTATAATGTCGGAAAATCATTCTTCAAGAATATTGACACGGAATTGGAGTTCAGTGTATAGAAAAAAACTAAATTTTTTTTCCAATCCGTTTTTTTTATTATTATTCTATGTACTTAGTACATAATAACAGTGTACTTAAAAGGGAAGTGCAATGTCTGCGGATCCAGGTTATCATCCCAGGAAGCATCAACCAAACTGAATTTGGTAGATTGGCGGGGATTGTCGTTGCTAGGCCGTTATGCACGGGGAACCGGAGGTATTTTTGGGTCCAAGATCTAATCACATTCTGTTTCGAGCCATTTCCAGCCAAACAATGTTTTTTTTCGCCACAGATGAATGAACTTTATCTCACGAAAGGCCAATGTTACAACATTTTCTAGCTTTGTGCTAAAATCAAGTACAATACCTAATACATTACAGAAATTCATAAATTCACGTTTGTGCTCCATGCATGTTCAAACGAAGATATATACAGAAGCTGGTATGTTTATGAATACAATCAGTAAAAAAAAACGATAATGTTTTATACTCTGACAGCCGTTTTATCGAAATCTGTTCAGAAACATGTTTTTCTAACTGATGCACAGGACTCCCCTCATATACCTGAGTTTCATCCAGGACAGAAACTTTTTCCTAACTCACGGATGCAGTCAACTAAGCAAGACCGTTGAACCAATGTGAATAGTAGAACATTCCAAATTCAATATCCATCAGTCATCAATCGAAAAATTGCAAATAACTTTATGCATTATCCCTATTCCTGCCCCAAAATACAAATACGAACAGATGATTGCACATTCGTCTTTGCAAACAACGTTATGACAGACCTATAGTCTGATTTTTATAAATCTGCTCATACATGTACTGTACACATTATTCTGTGCGGCTGTTCAGCAATTATAAAGGGTATCACCATCTATCCCGAGACACATCAACAACGTCGATCGACGGCGTTTATTCCAATTCAGAAACTTATCACAGAAATCTCACAAAAAATATGTAGTCTCCCCATTAGCTCCGAGAGATAATTAGCTGATAAAACATGCACATCTACTTTAAAATGTTCTGCTTCTTCATTGCAAATGGTAAACACAGGTAGATTCAGGTAGAACCGGATCATTTCAATCGTAACTCTAAAGGATAGAAAACAATATTGCCATACATCAACACTGTTCATTATCTGGAACCTTTAAAGCATATGAATCCATATGTTATTATTGGGGCATTCATTGGCAAGAGAACATCAATCAGCCTTCCATTGCAGATGATAAACATGGCTAGTTTCGGGACAAATCGTTTGAATCAAAAACAATATTGCAATAAATCGACCGTATGTGCTGGATCTGAAACATGTGAGGCATATGTTGTCACGTGTTGTTACAGGGGTATTCGTTGTGAAATCACTTCATGATCTTCCAAGAAATCCTGCGTTAGATTTCTGAGAATTTGCACACTGTCTTCAGAATCTGCCGGACAGTTTCTGAAGTAACTGTCCTTTGATACCTTCAGATCACTGAATATATTGATTTTTGAACATCCTTAGATATGAATAAAATCGGTTTATAATACAGTTGATCTGGAAATGAACGTTTCTGTCACATGATCAGTGCCAGCAGGGTTGTCAAAACTTGTAAGAGGTAATGTTCCATACTGCATTCAGTGAACTGTTTTAAGTCGACATTTGCCCATACAGGTTTCTCATTCTCCAGACAAAGGGAGATAGAATGCATCCGTGTCTTGAAGTACCTTATACCTCTATGATACAATCACTTACACTCATCTCGCGTGGTGGCGGACGTATACAGCGCCTGATGAATGCCCCTGCGATTTCTGCCCCCCCCCCCCCAGAAAAACAAAACAAAACAATAACAATAATCCCATGATTTATTGTCGGGTTACTTTTAGATGACGTCGTTCAAAAAGTAATGACGTCAGATGGGATTTCGAGAAGGAACATCTGCAGGTATGCTGCATGTAGTTGACCAGGTTTTTCGTTTTGTGTATATTAAACATTGCGGTATGCTGATTATTAAATAACAGACCGGTGTTGGGCTTGAGAATAATTGAGAACAATCCTTTAACGTATCTTCTATCACAACATCCATCATATAGTACACAATGAAGCACGAAATAAAAAGTAGAAGTTATGTGGAGTCTGAGCTTTATTCTTTCTTTGTACGTTCATTAATTTTTATTCTGCAGTTTTCAGTTAAGGTGGCGGAGAGCTGTGATCGAGTAAGTTTGCATTTGCCCAATTATTGATGATCGACTTAGTGTTTGCGACTCATGAGCGTCGAAAACTGTTCAGCAAAAAAAAAAACTAAAAAAAAAAACCCACTGCGAGAACGAATCTATTCGCCCATACCATATTTTCTGCGTTTATTTAGTGATCCAAAATCATGTTGAATAATATTGCATGAATAATTTTGGCATGTGGAACATCATGAAAAATTTTGGCATGTGCACCATCTTGTAAGATTTTGACATGTGGAACATCGTGTAAAATATTGGCATGTAGAACAGCATTATAAGAACAGTTGATTAAAAGAGACGCAAGTAAGTTAATCGCATCGCAGCAAACACATTTGACATGCTTTGTGCTGAAGCGGGAATGGCTAAGCTGCTTGAATGAGAAACTGTTCTGGGGAAAAGTTCAAAAGTAGAACAATGTCATAAATGACCCATCAGAAGCATGACACATAATTGAAATCCTCAATTCTGTTGGCCCAAAATTGTGGTGTCATGCACTTGTCTCCAATATTGTTATATAATCTATCAAATGATGCATGTGAACACTAGAATAGATCATCTGAACACTCCCTCCCTCGGGTCAAATAGTATTGTCTGTTACACGGGGTACCAGTCAATATTTGTATAATAATAGTGAAAGATATGATAGAAACTTTCTCCTATCTCATGTTTGCCGTCGATAGACAAGGAACCGCTGCATACACACACTAAAGAACCCAAAAGCAACGCCCAATACCAGTCACAATACAAAAATAATTTGGGTAAATTCATTTTAGTTGATAAATATACTAATTCCATTATGTGTACAGTAGAAACAACTATATTTAACACACTGTCTGCCCCTGATGACGCCAGTGTGTCTTTTGATAAACTGTTTGTTCGGGCTTTGTTTCTATTGTAAAATGTTGTATTTTACGTTTGTTAGTGGCATCATCAAAATCTGACTGTATTGGTGGTAATAGATTGATACTTACATTTATGTAAATTGAGTAAATTCATGTAATCTCCCCTATATCCTGCCCCACTGGTGTCCGAACCAAATTTGCTGCACATTCCTCATCAGTGAGTTTTATTATTATTATTTTTTATATTAAGTGATCATGATGAATGACATTCTTGGAAGTAACTCTTGGTCATAAAATTTTAAAACCCTGATCATACAAGCACATACACACTGATACAAAAAGGTTTTTTATCCATAGTCCAGCAGTGGCGAAATTTATTTTGTCACACGCCACATGGGAGTCGAAAGCATCTTCTTTTGCTTTTTTATTTTGTTTCCTTTTGCAAAAATCTACCCACGAGACACAAGAGAAGATCCCGACAAAACTACCTCAATGATAGTTCATTTGAATCTGCTCTGAACACTTCCATTGCAAATGGTAGATTCGGGTAGAAATTTAAATGGACTCGGGATTGCTAGAATCGGAAGGGTATAAAAAGATGTTTCAAATCAGCCTTGTGTGCTGTATCTGAAACATCTGACGCATGTACCTTTGTGTGTTATTACGGAGACATTCATTTCAAAAGCACTGATCATCCAGGAAAACAACCGTTACATTTTTGAATATTTGCATATATAATGTCTTCAGAATCATGTACGTTTCTGATGATATTTGTTTTCAAAACTTCATTGCACTGACTGTATCAATTTCAGTTTGCTTTTAAAAAGTCCTAGATATCAGGCTATTATCATGATCGGTTTATGCTACAAATGATGTGGAATGTTCATTTCTGCCACTGCATCAGTTTCACCACGGTTATCAGAATTTCTAGGATGTAAATGTGCTATACCGGTTTCATTAAACTTGGTTAAGTCGCCATTTGTCTGGACAAGTTTCCCGTCTTCAATTCTATAGAGAGACAAGCTGAGGAAGACTTGATACATCCGTGTCTTGAAGTACCACAGCCATCTATGATATAAACCGTCTGACGAAAAGAACCACAACCACCCCGTTTCAAGTGCCTCGCCATCATGCAGAGATTAACTCCGCCTTGGAGCTATGTTTTATTCTCTCGTGTGGTGGCGGAAGGATACAGTGCTTGCTTGGATCAATGCGCCTGCGATGCCTTACTTCCCCCACATCCCCAAAGACAATAATCCCTGCTAATTTATTGGCAATTTTGTTTTTATATGACGTCATTTAAATTGTTATGACGTTAGCAGGAAGTTCAAGAAGGGACACCTTCAGATATATGACATGTGGTTGACCAGTTGTTTCGTTTGTGTAT
Source organism: Terebella lapidaria (assembly GCA_949152475.1). Taxonomy (NCBI): domain Eukaryota; kingdom Metazoa; phylum Annelida; class Polychaeta; order Terebellida; family Terebellidae; genus Terebella; species Terebella lapidaria. The sequence continues at coordinate 17,949,098 of OX424567.1, forward strand.
GTTTGTGTATGAGTCTCGTGGTTATCAGAAAACTGCCCTTAAGTTTTGAAATTGAAAGTGCTAATAATGCGCGATTAGGGTCAGCGAATAGCACCTATTTGTTTTATGAGTGTTTTGTCTCGAATTTCTTCATAGTGTGTAATGATATACAAACTGGGAAAATGAGAAAAATAAAGATTTTATGAAATTGTGTTGTGCCTTCATTATCATATATACAAATTTCTACTTTTTTTTCCAAATTCTAAAGTTTTGCAGCCAAGATAGTGGATAATCGTGGCTGGGTGAGGTTAGATTCGATCGATTATTAGTGATTGATCTGATTTCATGATAATATGCCATGATAAAATTTCAGCCCAAGAGCTTAGAAATATTACTGGGGAAATGTACACTGTTCAACGTATTGACTTTATTCCTGAAGCCTAAGCATACTAAATGTCCTGAGGCTTACAGTTCCAATAATAAAGGAAAAGTTAATAAATATTTATTCAATAGCAAAAAGGCTGAAAATGGCTCAAAAGACATATTACTTGATTTCTGATATATCTTTCGTCAGGACACTGTCGTTAAAAAATTGTCATTTCTCGACAAAAATGCATGTTGTAGCTTTTCAATATCAAAGACATATTTTTAACTTGTCAAATTCAAAGTCACCACTGGAATCGGCACTTTTTATGGCTTCCCATTAGCCCTATTTTGAAGCATTTTGGCAGTGATGGGATGGATAGCGCCTTCATAACGAGAAAACGTGACCAAAAAATTCAACAGCTTTATTTTGACCCCCCCCACCCCCAAAAAAAATACATGGGTTGAAAATGATTCAAAACACTTAGTAATACGTAGTATTTGAGCATACTTTACCTCAATTCTTAAGTATGACTAAGCATTGAAGGTCTTCCAATAGGAGACTAAACTTTGTTGGGAATAGAAATCAAAACCTAAAAGTTTGATTTGCAAATGAGTGAAAGAAATTACAACCAAAACACAAATTTGTAATTCGCCCCGTTATTGAGGAAAGTGATGATCAATTCTGTTTAAATGTGATTCAATTGCCCACTTTTTTCGAATGGGGGACTGAAGTTTACTGTAGGTCATATCATTCGATCATTATAATTTCAAACAGCTGATTCAAACCAAAATGTGAATACAAATATTTCATCACAGCACAAAATTATAAAAAAAAATGTGATGAATCAAGATTAACTATGCTGCGTAAAGTTTCAAAAGATGTATGAGATTTTCATTCTCGATCCCATCCAATATGTTTCACTATTGCAATCTTTCGAATAGGGTCTGTTTCACATCCTCCTGCAGCAGTGTAGGGGTTTTCTTGATCTATGGCAACATGGTATTTTTGCAAGCCACGGGTAAACGATTGATGTGAGTTTTACATTGGTTGACCTTTACAGGAAAGCTGCATTTGCGGCATGCACTCTACGTGGACATACGTACTTTACGGAGCCATGGCTCTGCATAATACCAGGTTCATTTACTTCTCTTGTATATACATCTTATCGTACTTGTGAACTGGAAAGCCTCCCAAATACACGCACAAGTAACACGCCAACTCGCAGAGCGGGTTAAGATAATAGAATGGACATGCCTAAGTTATCACCAAGGTTGAAGAATTGTGCTTATCTTGAGGTGATAAGGTGTTCATTAACATTTTGCAACTGGGATCTGTGTATGATTTTTCAACCTCAATACACACGCTTTTCCTAACACTTGAGTTGAACTGCTGAAAACATTGTAGTTGATCGGGAAACGGCTCCAAACATCACATACATTGCTAGCAATGCACCTGCGAAGCGTTCGTGTATATGCACAAACTATTTAAATATATATGATACTTATAAGACAGTTGTACATGTAGTATATGTACCGACCATTAACATAAAATCATCCTTGATATGATCATGATGACGTAAACAGGAAATTCAAAATTGGTAAATTTTTTATGAAGGCAACCGGGACATACGACTGTATCAAAACACTTGCATCATCAAGGGTAGACAGTGTACAACAAATTTGGGAAACAATCAAGGCAGGAAGCAGTTACGTGGAACTATGCCTAGCACTGGGATTCTACCAAATCATAACGACCAAAGCATTAAATTCTAATGAAACCATTTTGGTACCTTGGAGGACACTGATAGGTTGTATCTTTTCAGCCAAGAGTCATGCATAATCATTGCTTTTCCAACTTTCATTCCATTGAAATGTTTTTATTTGTCGTTTTGCTTCCAACTAACATCTGAATGTAAACGAACGAGTTGTATATAACAGTGTTATATATTATTATATACAAGTGTTACTAGTATATAAATATATAATTATAATAATTATCATATTATGTAATGTTATGTTTATATATATTATCATGTATGATGTAGTACTGTAGATAATACTGTTTGGCAAGAGTACATCAGAGTACATGGGAATGAGAGAAATAAATTTAACAGTTTTTTTTGCACAATTAGTCATTACACAATCAACACGATAGGTTCTATCATTGTTACATAGAGTGATTGTAGCACTATGTAATCGTAACAATCCCATCAAAACCCGTACTATCGATTGTGGTCGACTAGGGTATTCAAGCTTCCAGGGCAGTGTGCGGGGGGGGGGGGGCGAAGGGGGGGGGGGGGGGGTGTGGTTGCAAGAGGTGGTTCCAGGGTGGCACGGGGTGAGTTTATGGGCAACAAATCCGGGCATCTTGTCTGTCACGCCGACCGCATCGCTCCCTGCAGCATAGCATAGCAACAGGCTACAGCCACGCGTCCCCTTCGATACTCCGTACCTGGCTTCCCATTGGTGTGGTGCTTCCAAGAAGCTCACCCTCGGGGCAATTCCCCGCTACCAGGTGCATGACTACTGCGTGTCCTCGGGGGGAATACCAGAGAGAATGAGTGGACGGCTAGGATGGAGAGTCTCCAGCACAGCCGCTGGAGCTTAGTGACTTGATGGAGCAATGTCCACGGGCGCGCCGTGTGAATCCGACCCTAGGCCGCCAACATTGAATTTCACCGCCTCGTCCTGGTCGTCTTGCAAGAGTGGCGCCTATTTTGTAATGAAAATCCACAAATGAACTTTGCATGAAGTCTCGGATTACAGACATATATTGAACAATTCAATATATAAATCGGTGAGTGCATATTTGTAGGTGACACCTTTTTTAACATTATGGAGGGAAAATATTGACGCGTCAAGTTCAATCTGTTATATATCACAAATGCAGAACAACCCACACAGGGTTTTAACCTTCTTGTTGAAAGACAATCGAACTGGTATATAAATACATTATGCATTTATTTTCCATGACTCAATGCTTTGTCAATATTCCGTCCGTATATTATATGATTCATCATTGTGTCAAAGCTGTACATTTGCGAATCGGAGATGCATGGCAAATCTTGCAAAATTTGAAACTAATTGATGTCGCATCAAGCATTTCAATTGAAGTATTGACTTTTTACTTCCGCACATTCAACTATCGCAAATTAGTGATGACTTGAATTGTTGCTCTAGATTTCGTCGGCATGACAGTGCTAAATACCATGTACACACAATCTGGAAATCCCTTTCCGAATTAATTATTTAACGTCGATACATATCGTGCGCGTATGTCAAGAGGTACGGAAAGCAGGGATAGCAATGTTAACCAATATATATATTAAATACTTCAACTGTTTGCTAGAGTTTCACTAATTAGTCGTATGAGACAGGATTTAATTACAAAGATCGATCCGTGAATCTTCATGATTATAATCGGTCCATGCTCAGTGGCGGTTGTATCATAGGTAAAAGAACTGGATGATGGGTAAACTAAAAGAACTGGATGAGTGAATATTCAGGTCATCCACCGTTCACGAATGGTTTGATCTGACCAAACCCAAATGCTGCCAATGACAATCGTACAATGACAATCGTACAAATCGTACAGCACAAATTGCATGATTTGTGCTGATAAATGCAATCAAGACAACGCAACTATATAGTTATTCATATTTCATGAAGGGGCATTGGTCCCCTACCGCCTAGGATACAGAATATCAATTGCTCTAGTCTTGCAGGGTCAACGAGTTTGAAAAGGCGAACTGTCTCATTCATTATCTCTCATAATAGACTTCATTCCCTAGTTCCCTGGTATATTGCTCTTATTTCCCGGCGCACAGGATTCGTCTGATTTGTGTACTGTTGAATTTATTGTTGGAAAAAGTTTTTGTTTTTCAAAGATTCCCCTTATGTTTTTGCACGTTGCTTCATCTGGAACGAAGTTGTCGCATGTGTATACGGCTTCCTGTTTTCATATAGTCCACACTCTTGTGCTGTCGTTGCTCGATAACCTGACCAACAGTATCGCAATAATCGTAGGTGGGTTTTTCATTGGGACAAATGAAGATACCCGTTAAATTGAAGTTGTTATGAACGACCACAACTCATATCATATCTGAATGCAGCCTGTGTGATTGTTGTTGAACCACATTCAACATTCTCTTGTATATCCCCGTAAAATATGGTGCATTTCAAAAATGTATCCCCAGATTGGCATGTTGTATGTTGTATATATTTTGTCTACACAACGCGGAAGCATATGGAATTTTGAATTATAACAAATGATAGCGATACATTTAGAGGTTTTTAGGAATTAACAGGTATGCATCAGAGGTTTTGTTGTGTAATTGATGTCACAAAATTTGTGTGTTGTACGATGGTAGCATAATATTTTATGTGTAAGGAAAGACGCGTTTCCATCCGTTGACATGTAAATGATTGGTCATGAATATTATATTGCAAAGATATATACCGTAGATTCTCTGCTGTATGGGCACAGCACACTTACAAACTGCGGTTATATTGTGGCCAATAAATTGGCACATACACGCAAGTTATTCAGTGATAACCTCTTGCATCAGGTCAAAATGGGATAAGCCAGTGTCAGTGACCGTTGGTATCACTAAAACAATAGAATCCTTAAAGTATATAGTCAATAACCAATATACCATCTCCATAAATAGCTGAATGATGGGGTCATTCGCAAATGGATATTTTTGTTTAGATATAATAGGCTATGGCAACGTCATGGAATGTATGACATCTCTATAGGTGGGATTAGTGTTTGCGAAGGAGAGGACGATACCCTCAACAAGGGGTGTAATACCTAGCTACTAGTACCTACCTATCCTCAACAAGGGGTGTAATACCTAGCTACTAGTACCTAGTTATCTTCAACAGTGGTGTAATACCTAGCTATTAATGGTGTAATACCTAGATTTCAATACCCAGCTGTCATCAACAGGGGTGTAAAACCTAGCCATCCTCAACAAATGGTGTAATACCTAGCTACTAGTACCCAGCTATCACCAACAGGGGTGTAATACCTAGCCATCTTCAACAAACGGTGTAATACCTAGATACTAATACCCAGTTATCAACAGTGATGTAATACCTAGCCATCCTCAACAGTGGTGTAATACCTATATACCAATACCCAGCTCTCATCAACGGGGGTTAATACCTAGCCATCCTCAACAAATGGTGTAATATCTAGATACTAATAACCCGCTAACATCAACAGAGGTATAATACCTAGCTACTAATACCGAGCTATCCTCAGGGTGTAATACCATAGCTAAGTATGATCTAGCTATCCTAACAGGGTGTGATACTTAGCTACTTATAGCTGACTGTCCTCAACAGCGGTGTAATACCTGGTTAGCAATAGCTAGTTATCATCAATAGGAGTGTGATACCTAGCTAGTGATAGCTAGTTATCCTTAATAGGGCTGTGATACTTATCTAGTAAAACCTAGCTGTCTTCAACCGGGTGTAATCCCTAGCTACTATTACATAGCTATCCTCAACACGGGGTGTGTAATTGGTGCTTTGTTTACATTTAATTGCACGCAGAATGAATCATGGATGAATGGTTGTTTTGAGCTGAGAAGTGTTATGGATTGGCCGTGTTTTTTGTTCTTGTAGACGCAGTATACAATAATAAGGGGAAAACAGTGTCACCCCCTAAAGTCAATGAATACTGGGCCTAAGATGCAAACAAACATCATGGTAAACATATCGAATAACATTCCGCGCAGAGGTCGAGAACCTTCGGAATCCTTGCATAACCTGTTCTTACCTGTCCATACAAACATGTACCACAACATGCGCTGATTGAATGATTGTCACGTATCAATCACGCGATTCTCGATAACTATGTCGAGCCCACTTATAGAAACACCGACCACACAATATAATTCATATCTCCCAACTGCCCAGCTAATAAACGATGCCACTTTGGACAATAGCGATCGATTCAAAGATGGTATCGATCCCTAGTTCGTCAATATAATCACGGGATCATGAGAATTTTTGTTTTTCTTTTTTATTGTGGAATAACCGTACGGTATATTCGATTTCTAGTAGTTCCAAGAATGCCTCACCATCTTCTTCGTAGCTGGTGATTTGGTCGCATAGATTGTATATGTTATTATTCAACGCGAGAACAAGGTGTAATCAAGATGCGTTGTTGCTCATATTGTGTTCCTGTTCTTAACGGTTGTACACACTATGCGTTTCCCGTGTGCTGTCTGTGTGTGCGCACGGACACGCGTTTCTAGTGGATGTATTGGTTAGCCATTGTCCTTTGATGTTTTGATTTGTTCCAATTGACGACGAACTCCAAGGAACTAGCTATTGAACCAACAAGCGTCAATATTTATATCAAGCGTCTTCTCCTCAAGTCCCTCACTTTTATAGTCGTCATTGAGGCACTTGTCGTGAGTTTGAATGCTTCTCCAGTGCATTTGCATCACAATTGTTAACTGAAGTACGTTGCACTATTGAGGACAGCTTTCAATCTTTGTTGGAGAGGGAAAGAGTGATGTTTCCCTTAAGTCACGGTTGTTGCTCAGATGAGGTGAGAAAGGTGCAGGTTAGGTGCAGTTGAAATCAGAAGCATCATGATTGTATGGAGCGAGGTAGGGTGACAATTAAAGGTGGCAAGGGATGATATTCATTTTTCGCTTCGTTGGTATTGCAGGCTTTTTGATTGGCCATAAGATTACTTTCTGATTTGTCATGAGATTACATCCAACCTGATAGATATAGCAGCAGTAAACTGGGAAATGGCTGGAAAATGTTTAATATTGAACAAAACTGAGGGAATGACCCCATAACACTAGGTAATCTCATTGTACTTCGTGTGATGTTGTAGAGTCAGTGTATGTTCTCACTTTTTGAGTCCTTTGGCCTATCCCAAGTTATTTTCCATAATTACAAGCAAACACTTTAGCATATCGATCGTGATTCAACCCTGAAAAGTACGCACAAAAGCGGTTGTCCAACATATACATTTGAATGTATGCATCATGGGAAGCATACTGCAGGTCCTCTGTCTTTCACTTGGTCTTCGACGGGTGAAAGGCAGAACGTCGTAAGTGACACTTTTGGACAAAATGGTTTTAGGGCTTCATTTCATTCTGTGTAACCACGCGGATATGTACGCTTCGCTTTGTGCTTCAGGTCAGCTTATGAACAACGAAATATGCAAATGTTAAAATACACCGTAAGTGACAACTCCTGTATATGCAACCAGGCAGAATGTCGTATATAACACAGATTCCCGGCAGAATGTCGTAAGTGAACAGTGTATGCCAGCAGAACATCGTATCTGCACATCCCAGACCGGTAGAACATCGTATCTGCACATCCCATACCGGCAGAACATCGTAACTGAAATGTTTCTCATCGCGCTGGGATTTTGACAAAAGAACAGATATGTCTCTGTACACATAAAGGTGTGGGTGCGTTTTTTTTCTCTTTGGATACACGCAGGCACATAACATTCCTGTTGATTTAATCCCAAAACTCGTGTAATCCTCAAAACCGCCACGTCCCTCCCTCAAATTGTGTTGGGATATGACAGGTCCCTTTAGCATGACCTAGCGGGTGCGGGGGGGGGGGGGGGGTAGGGGGTGGGCTTGAAAATGGTAGATTGGAGTTGGTTACTTGCATAGCTAACTGAAGTCAACCTCTTCACGCTCAACTGTTAGCAACAGCACGGGGGACTATCCGTTCCCTATAAATTGGTTTACGGCGGTTTGGTTCCGTTTCACGTGTGCTTGTTTGTTTCGCCATGTGAGAGAAATTGTGGGCAAAAGTTTAACAGATTGTATGTGAGACCCGTATGCCTATTATTGTAATGCCTAGGAGTATATAAAGTGTTATTTGCGTGGGCAAAATGATAGTTTCGGTGTAGTATGGGGTATATTGGATATGTTCCGATTCACCGAAACGAGCACAGTTCCGATTTCTGTGGTTTCATGTTCCGATTTACAAGACGTATAAAAACATTAGAATAGACAACATTATGAAATGTTTTAAATTCACTTTGGCATATTAAAGTTGGAAATATTGAATTACCATCTGATCTAACGACGTTTCATGACTGAAGGAGCTTTAGATAGAAGGGAATATGACCGGTTCTGCTCTATTCTGATATATTTTATAAATTTTATTCATTTATTTTCTGCCATGGTTCATTAACCCCATCCTTCTGTCGAACCGGGTAATAGTGGACTCGCGAATTTCCCAAATAATTTAATCATATACATTGAATTCATTTCTTTTTTTTTCGTTTACGCTCTTTCGTTTGATTTTTTGTTTTCTTGATCACTCACCCACTGCTTACATTGCTGCCACATACAGCTAGAAGTGTGTGTTTTGGGCTGAATGTGGGTTGAATGCAGGTGACACGCCCCAGTAGTCCGATGTGACCTCGCAACCATTCCACTTTTGATAAGATTCCACGTTTTCACATCATGTGATGACATAAAACATGTAAAGTCGAGTTCAACACAAAACCTGGAATAATTTTTTACCATAAATTTATTTTGGTTCGTCGGATCCGTTTGAATTTTTTATCTTTCCATTTGGCATAAAATTATATCTTAAAAACTGGTAAGGTCAGCAACCTACTTCTTAAATTTCACCTCAAACAATATATTTGCGAGTTTGATCACAACTTGGCAAGTTATTCGATGTTTGAATCACACATTGCTCTGGAAAGAGATTATTTGATCAAAATACACTTGTATGTCTTCAAACTAAAACAAACATCACAATTGGTATATTGTTCATGGTCACAACTATTAGAAGAATCCTCAATGTGCTTGAATTCACGTGATCCTATTTGGGGCTGAAATTTACCACTGAGGTAGATTGTCAACTTTTTCAGTTTTGAAGATCTGAAATTTGATGAAAAATTTTTATTCAAGCAGATTCAAATTGATCCGACGGTCCAAAACAAAATTACGGGCAAAAATCATACGAGGTTGTGTGTTGAAATTGACTTAATTTGCATACACATTTCATATGCGGACATAAAGTATGAAGGTAAGAAAGTTGCCACGTAAGCGTTCGCATTTGTTTTCAACAAATGATATTCTTACTTTATATCTAGACATATAAGTGTCGGTAAATCTGAACATCAAAACATGTAAACTAATGTAAATTGGAATTACTATGACGGTAAAACGGAACTTGTGATGCGGCATAAAGACTTGTAGTTTTCTAGCAAAATTGTGCGTGTTGCGATGAAAGTAGTTGAATATATCAAAAACAAGCCTGAGAGACATAATATGTTAATGTTTGGTGATAAATGGCTAATTATTGAGGTAGTAATCGAAGCAACATCGCATAGGTCGCTTTTGTTTTGACTGTAGGCAGATACACGTAGGTCGGAACCAAATCGCCGTAAGCCATTTTGTACAGAACGGATAGTCCCCTGTGAACAAGTTTAATAGAAAAAAGGATACATAATAATAATAGTTCAATTAAAATCTTCGATAATCTGTTTGACAATGATTTATGTGAGAAATTGCGTTGTGATAGGTATTCTGAAAGCATAGTAAGCATTCATTGGGGGCAAGCAACCGGTTGTGTGCTGGTATAGACAATTTTCCCCGGGAATATATTGATCTAGCTATTATGACACAATTAACTTATTTATCATGACAAGGGAGACCGCATTCATCTATTGCCATATCTTGAATCAGTATCTCCGAATAACATCTTGGCTCGTTATATGCAGGGCCAGTTCACATAAACTTTCTTGTTCTGAAACATTTCCGCTCTACGCAGGTCAGCTCTGCACTCATCGTCCTTGTACAGGTGAGTAACGGCGTCTCCGAATTGTTGGGTGCATATTGCATTATAATCAATTAGGATGTTTTTTAGAAGATTATAATAATAATAGACATTAATTATTATTATAATTATTATAATAATAATTTGATTGCAGATGGAATTGCAGACGGGATCCGATACTCAACACTATATCAGATATGGGTAGGGTGGTGTGGTAAGGAAACGGCATTATAACGGTTATTATATCGTTGCCAAAAATAAAGGAATCAAGAGGGGCGGTGGTATGGGAAGTATCCTTTCGTAAATAGTTACTCTGACAAGATATGGTTCTTTCTATTGCCAAGTAGGGGTAGATGAAAGCCAATCGTTGCCGTATAAGGGATAAGAGGGGAAGCGGAAAAGGAAGACACCTTTTAGGTAAAGTCTCAGTCGGGGACAAGGTTACAATCATTGTAAAATAGGGGATTAGGAGGGAGGATGGGAAAGGAAGAGTCCTTCCATCAGTAAACTATGAGGTGGTTCTAATCGTTTTCGAATATGGGTTCAAGATGGGCGATTGCAGGGACAGTCCCTTGTCAATAAACTCTTAAGTGGAGAAAGGATTTCAATTGTCAATGAAAACCTTAGGCGTTCCCATCGTTCTAATTGTTGTGAAATAGGGGTTTAGGAGGGGCAGCGTGAGCAGAAAAGACCTTTGATGAATAAAATCTCTTCTAGGGGGATATGCTTCTAATCGTTCTAAAATAAGAGTTTAGGAGGGGTGGGAAGAGTTTGTTCCCGAATAATATATCAGGCTTGGATAGGCTTGTCTATACAGTGGTTCAGGAGGGCGATGATGGTGGAGTCCTTCAAATCTCAGGCGGGTACAGCGTTCCAATCATTGTCATTAAAGGGTTTAGGACGGTCGATGGGAACGGATAACCTTTTCGTAAATAACCCTTCTAGCGGGAATAGGATTGTAATATCAGGTTGTCAAATAGGGATATAGCGAGGTGGTGTGAGGGAAAGAGAGCCTCAAGCAAAAACAGGGTTTCACCATGGTAAAATAGGAGAATTATCTGTATATTCATATTGTAAATACAATTATCTGAATTGAATGAATCAACCATGCACAGGACCCACTCTGGGGCACCTAATCACCGTCCTATTCTGAGCCCATATATACTAGTACTCTCTTTGGTGTTTGCCCCCAGCCCTCTTCTCTACAAAAACCTGGACTCGCTTGTGCAGATGTTGTTGTGCAGTTAATATTTTGAACATTGTTTCAAATATCACATGTCACCGGATATAAAAACACATTTGGTTGCACAGAGGTTCAATTAAATAGGTGCTTGCACCATGTTACTGCGATATTTTGTAGTATGAAAGTTCGGTCGATTTCATTGTTTCAAAAGTTTTCAAGCAATTCAAATCGAGTACTAATATTGAGAATGGCAGATAATTACAGAAATTTGATCGCATGCAAATTTGCAGCAACAGCAGGCAGAATATGAACAAGCAACAGCATCATTATCATGTGAAGAATCCTCTTCCGTTGGTGAAGGGGCGTATAGGAGGGCGCTGATTGCTGGTTTCCCCTTTGTAGCATGTTTCGACATAATTTTTGGGTGACGCAACGTCTTTGGCAAAAAAATGGTAATGAATTTGACCGAAAACCACATCACTTTTACATTTGCTGGCCCTGTGTCTCTTCAGTAGCACTGCCATCCTCGCAGTAGCATGCCAGTGGCCCTTCAACATGTTCAATGCTGAGTCCAGCACCGTAGTACTACTGCCGTGAAACCGCCAACAAAGCCGTAAGGGTATGGCCTCAATGACACCTTTCTGGTTCCTCAGTACCATCTCGAAAAAAAATACATGTTTGATGGGTAGGGCAAAATACGAAAACACTACTGGATATATCACAACGGTGATGACGGTTTTAGCAGAAAACGGTTGTGGTACTGCAGTGGCACCGCCATTCCAGTGTGACAGGGGTATAATCAGGACATTTCGCCCAACATTGATGACGTTGTTCCATAATTTCACAGTACTGAGCCTGAAATGCCCAGGAAGCGATATTTGTGTGGAATAAGGTTGAACTCAAGGGTTATTAACAAATAATATTTCTTTCTTGTAGTTGGCCGCCAACTCCTATCACTATTATATTCCCAGTACCAACATGTATGACAGTGAGAGCCGGGCAATGAGACCGTGGGAATGAACATAGTACGAACGAATTTCATTGATAATTATCGGGAGCATGCTAACCTACATGTAGGCAGATACGACATTCTGGCGGGCCAGTGTTCAGATGATATGTCAGATACGATATATCGCTGCCAAATCCTGGGAGTGTGTCTGAAACGAACACTTCTCGATCCAAATATTGTTCATCCAGCCAGAGAGACACAGGCTAAGAAATACACCTATAGTTGCCATAGCAGTCGAATAACTACTGCCTGAAAAACTTATACGACATTCTGCCTGTTCGATCGGCACCCTTGTCAGATATTTTGCGTCCGACAGAACGTCGTAACAAACAAACTTGTTGAATCGTAGTTAAAGGTGAAGATTGTGTTGCTCTGTGATGCAAGGAAGGTCGTATTAGTTTACCGCGAGCATACAAACAATAAATATGAATAAAAATGGGTTTTAAATATGTACTTACGACCTTCTGCCAGGCTGAAAATATTTTCCGTCGCCTTCAGAAGTTGCAGGCAGAATGTCGTAAGTAACATTTTGTTCCATAAAAACTTTAAAGAAACACATTTGCAATATATTTGTATTCGGAAAGAACAAGGAAGATAGTTTACATGATATATCAAAAACTCCAATCGCTGGATAAATGCAGGTACGTGTGGGATGAAAAACATGTCCTCCTGTAAAATTACTGAAATGTCACTTACGACGTTCTGCCTTTCACCCGTCATGTCTTCCCGTCGGTCTGTCGAGTCGAGTGTGTCCCCCTCTCTATTGTAACTCTCGCCAATGCCCCCTTACAGGAAGAGTTTCCCGCGTAAGACCGGAGCTACCAACATCCTTGCAACTCCAACCGTGCGGAACAACCTGCAGCTCGTTGGAAAATCACTTGGGGTTGAGACAAAGCCACCGCAGCTAGAACCCGCACGCTAAAACCCCAGCGAACTAGACATGCAAACTGTTCGATATATTCTTCAACATGACCCCTTTGATAATCTCGAGGGCGTGTGAGTCTGGGAAATATGTCGCAGGGGATGGCGTAAGCTCTAGAAAGAGTCGGTCAGATTTCAGGCATGCATCGAAGTTTTATATCCTATCACATCACTATCCGGGGGGTTCGGAAGTTGAGTTTAGTCGTGCATACGCTGGATTTTCAGTTATATATTTGATACATCTGGATCAGTGAAATGTAAGTTTTGTTTTAAATACGTGTACGGATATATTGTAATGTAAAATGTCTATAATGAGACGCGTTTTGTTGGCAATACACAATACAAGATACAAATTCGTACTTACGTGGTTCTTAATTAAAACACGTGTAAGTAATTATGATGATAACAGTTGTTGCAGAAAGTCTTGTAATGTCGCCTCCCGCATGTGTACCGTGTTATTGAATAATTATTGTCAATATCCTACAGTTTGACCACGTCAGCAATAATGTCCCAATTAAAAGCTACACATATATAGATCTACGAGTCATATTGACTACAGGATTACCTAGCGTGATGTCCCCAAGAATCACCGATATTTTTAGACATGGAGGCGACAGCTAAGCACTTTAAACCTATGGCATTACAGTGGCATGTTTCATGGGAGATAGGCAGCTGTTTTATTTCAAGGAAGAAGGAAACATTTCTGATCGCTTGTGAATAATCAACCTACATATACAAATTGTAAGACAGCTAGGCCTAAAAGCTATTTATAGCGTATGTTAAAGGACCCTTTTAAATTGCGTAATTAGCATATTGTATGCTCTAAAGGTGATCAAACTGTATTCTGCAATATCCCGTCATTGTTGGATATTGATGGCTCGGTGTTACGAAATTAGGCTATCGATTGGTGGTGTCTTGATGAATGATCGGAGTTGACATAGCCGAGTACCATCATTTACAGATGAGGCTCAGAGAAAACAAGACTTTTTACACTAAGTGTAGACTGGAAGAATATTTATATAAAAAAAACAATATGGGACATTTGAGATAAAAAGGGTAAAAACCAAATGGCGAATCACTACAAGGTACATGTAGTCCATAGGCTTACCACAGAAATCATAAACATTATAAACCTTCTCGTATGAAGTTAATTTTGGGTTAATCTAAGTCGACATGGCAACGTGGGAAAAACTAGCATATGGTTTGTTGACCCAATATCCAAAACCAATCCCCATATCAAAACATTCGTTGCGAGGATGGTATCAGTTTTGAAGCTTTACTTCTCCTGGTGTGTGTTTGGGTTTCCGGGCAGAAACGGCGCACCAATTACAATAACTTCACCGTGATTTGCGAGTTGTCCAAACAGGTAGATCTATCACGGCGTGTGGACAGAATCATCTCGGTCACACGGGGATAGGTTTTTTACACATCGATGTCCCGACAGTGTGACCATCTTGTTCCCTGCTCTAATCAATTCGCGGTCTTTGTTTGGTTCACTCATCCATCAGCACGGATCCTTCGATCTGTCGCGTTCACCCCCGAAAGGGGAGGGTCTATTTCATTGGGAGTAAACTTCCTTGTCCGTCTTTTACCCCGGCCCGACCGCTTTCCCAACTCATCGATACTGTTCTAATAGACATAGGCAATCCGGTCCATTGGGACGGCGTCACACAAAACTGTAAAGTAAATATTGCGCGCGGTGCAGTACTTGGGGTGTTGGGTAAGAATGAAGAGAAAAAAAAACAGACGCCGACTCGTTTCCGGTTTTCCCGCGGGGACAACCCTTGACGACTTCGCAGTGAATGTACCGTTTTGATTCCTGACCTCCCACACACGTTTAAGGTGGCTCGCTCCAAAGGGCAAAAGGGTTTATTTGCTCAAAACAATTAATCAAATGTCACATTTGGTATATTTGAGCACAAAACTGCCGAGAAAAGTATAGGTCACCGTGCGTTTTTTTCCGGTATGGAACAATTTAGGCTGCGAACCTTGAGTACCGTTTTATAATGGAGAGTATAGGGAAAATACAAGTACATCGCACTTATATACAGTATTACCGGACAATCGTCAATTTTATCGACATGAGTAATACATCATTTTGAAGGTAGAAAACTACCCTTACATATAAAACCAAAAAAAATTTGGGTCACCGTCCGAATTGTTGCGCTAATTGCCATTTTTACTTGCAGAAATCTACGATTTACGGGAAAAGCGAAAATATATCGCACTTCTGTACAGAATAACCGAACAGTTATCAATTTTATCGCCATGAGTAATACATCATTTTGAAGGTAGAAAACTACCCTTACATATAAAACCAAAAAAATATTGGGTAACCGTCCGAATTGTTGCGCTAATTGCCATTTTCACTTGCAGAAATCTACGATTTAGGGGAAAAACGAGAATATATCCCACTTCTATACAGTATTACCGAACAGTTATCAATTTTATCGGCATGAGTAATACATCATTTTGAAGGTAGAAAACTACCCCTACATATAAAACCAAAACAATATTGGGTCACCGTCCGAATTGTTGCGCTAATTGCCATTTTTACTTGCCGAAATCTACGATTTAGGGGAAAAACGAGAATATATCGCACTTCTGTACAGTATTACCGACAGTAATCAATTTTATCGGCATTAGTAATACAGCATTTGGAAGGGAAAAAAAACCACCCTTACATATAAAACCAAAAAAATATGGGGTCACCGCCCGAATTATTGCGCTAATTGCCATTTTAATTGCCGGAATCTATGATTTAGGGGAAGTACAAGTATATATCGCACTTCTGTACAGTATCACCCAACAACGACCAGTTTTATAAGGATGAGTGATACATCATTTTGAAGAGAAAAATTACCCTTACATATAACACCAAGAAAATATGGGTTCACGGTCTGAATTGTTGCGCTAATTGGCTTTTCATTTACCGGGACCTACGATTCAGGGGGAAAACGAGTATATATATCGCATTTCTGTACAGTATTACCCAACAATCATCAATTTTATCGGGGTGAGTAATACACCATTTTAAGGGGAAAAACTACCCTTACAAATAAAACCAAAGAAATATGGGGTCACAGTCCGAATTGTTGCGCTAATTGCCATTCTTACTGGCTGGAATCTACGATTTGGAGTGAAAACGATATCGCACTTCTGTACAGTATTACCCAACAGTCATTAATTTTATCGGCGTCAGTAATACATCATTTTGAAGGGAAAAAAACACCCTCAAATACTTAGTATAGAATCAATCATTCTGAAATGTGGTACGATGGTAGATGCTGCCATTATCATTCCAAGCTTCGTCCAGATTTGGGGGAAAGGAATTGACGCCATGACGTAAAATACGTCTAACCCGTCACACCTAGCTTGTGTCTTTACAGTGTCCTAAACTGTCAAAATTTGAAGGACGCCGAGGGTCGCCGCGAAAATCCAAATAGTTTTTCAGTTACCCGTCATATTAGGGTCCTGTGGTCTGCAACATTTTCGTTTAGATGACGTCAGATATCCCCATGGCGTCTCCACGGCATCCCCATAGCACCACGACCTTACTGCGTCTCTGAACTGTCTACTGAGTCAGCACGACATCCACATGACGATTTCCGGTGAACCCGGAATTATGTGAGTGCAATCATGAGTTCACGTTCTTACCATGTTCATGGCGACTCTACGACGACAATAGGGCGTACTGCGAGTTCCTACCACGTTTCTATGGCAAACACAGCTACCCATGACGACCTCACTACGTCCTGAAAATGAGGTCCAGGACGCCGAGCCTTGGCATTTACTTTTAACATGTTTAAAGTAGTCGCCATCTCTCTGCGACCTTAGTTATCCTGTGCGTCCCCACGGCGACTTCCTAAATTCTCAGCACGACTTCCGGGTGTCTATGGTGCCCTGATCGCGTCATGGGTCGCCGTAGGAACGCAGTAAGAACGCCAGTCCGGTTTGACGGAAAACTCATTTGAAAAATGCTCAAAGTTGTGGCAATCGCTAGCTGCGACCTTCAGCATTCTATGGGTCCCCATGGCGACTTTATGCATTCTCACTATGACCTCACGCCGCCTATGGCGTCCCTATCGGGTCCTTGATCGCCGTCAGAACGCAGTAAGAACCCAAGCTCAGTGTGACGGGGGTATAAGGGGGTTCTGTCCGATACTTTTCCGGCATGACAGTCCAGGAATGTAACTGATGACTCGATGTAACTGATATAGGTCCGCGATTGTTCCGAGGTGATTTGATGATACGTGGTTGTGAATGATGTTCCTGAATGGACTGGTTAAGGTTCAGTACACAGTCACGTACAAAGGTTTTGGAATGACATTTGCCGGGGTCATCTGGGATGGCACAGTGCTATTTTACAGTTATGGGTGGTATGGGAATGTCCATGTTGTGTCTGAGGCACTCAATAACTCATGTCCTGTGTGGACGGGGATGGTCCGTGTGGACATCGTGTTATGCTCAGGATCGGTCCATGACACTGATACATGCTAGTAAGGGCTCATTGATGTATTTCCACCATACATGCAGTGTTACTTGCGCGTATGCACGCCGCATATCGCGAAAGTGGGTACATACCGGTCGAATATATATCAGATCAAAATCGTATCAAAACCCATGGACGATTGAAATAATTTGTTCAGCAATTTTTTTCCAGAACATTATCTTACAGACGAATCCCTTATATTTATATTTTATCTAAAACTATTTTAGATCCACCTATATCTATCCCTAGACTACCAAATTTAATAATATGTAAATCGCATGTTTAAACTGCCGCTAGTTTTTCTCGTTTTGCATGTTTTCATTTATTTTGGTTTATCGTTTGTAATGGTATCTATGTTCTGTAATTATATGTATCTTTCATGGTCACCATGGTCTCTTCTGGTGTCCAATGTATGTTCCTTTGATTTTGTTGTTGGTGTATGTAGAATAAAATTTCTATATTCGCTACTTTTTGGAGATTGATGTAATTAGTGCGCGTTCTTATTGTGAAGGGCAGTGAACTGCATGGATAATGTCATTGTGGAATTATGGCGAATTATGACTGTAGATAACATGTTGCACAAAACGTAGGCCCACATGATTATTCTGCAAGAAAAAAACAGGCATCCGCTTTTGATACGGCACTCGGCTTTATTCGACTCATATGCGCACTTTCTCAGTATGCGCGCATTTCATATAGAATCCATGCATCAAAAGTGAAACACGGCTAAAGTGATCGCTTATGGAAAACCCAATTGTGGCGTTGTGCCATATTTGGGCATATCGATTGGCACCTGGGGCGTTGATTGGTAAAACACACGAGGACCGCTCCTATAAGCACGCTGTAAAGACCAGCCGTGCTAACGAAATCAATCAATACTCGATAGGTGCCGCTTTCTTGTGGCGCGTACTACTTTAACCAGACATAAATCACCTATACATCACACTGCGTTCTTTCTAACTTTTTTCCTTCTTCCCCTCTTTTTGAACTCGCTAGATCTTCCCCAAGTACCAAGATGACCTCTCCGTACACAAACGGACGCACGTTGGATATGTCCACGGCGCATGCGCACACCTCACGCCCGCCCTACGAGAAACGTGACTCGCGTAGATCGCTTCCACCGCCGAGGAAGGACTTCGTGAGCGAGTGGTGCAAGCTGTATGGCCTAGACGAGGAGATATCCAAGTACCTCGATGAACACGGCTTCATGACTGGGGACGACATCTTGACACTGTACGTCCCGGACATCAATAAGTTTGACATGGATGTCACGCACAAATGCCTTCTGCGCGGCGCGATCCTGCAGTACAGACAACTCCGGGAAAATACGGACAGGGAACTCGAGAAACGCGGTGTCATCGTCATCAACAAGGCTAACAAGAAAAAAGGTACTATCATTGTTCATCTCGTATTTAGTTTAGGCAGCACAACTTCTTCTCGTAATATGTACATCAATTTTTATCTTGTGAAGATATATGTTGTGCGAACATACGTGTACCAAAAATAGGCCTGTATCATGTGCATCTTGTGAGCGATTGGCCTTTCAGTGGGGAGGTTGGGTTTTTTCACTCAAGATGGCCCTTGAGTCATGTTGATGACACGTGGTACTTTTGTCTTTCAAACATAAATAGGGAATTCGCGGGTAGCGGGTAACTTCCTGTGGAAAATTATCCCCCATGTGAAGAGTTCCACTTTCGCCCATCCCCTACCCCACGGCGTGTAAGTGCGTCCTCTCAATGGGCTATAAAGACCGTACCGGGATTATGTAATAGAAGAACGGTAATATAATGCGTCTACCTACTAGTGTTAACATCGATTTCTATGTGAAATGCCGTGACATGAGATTCGCAGTTGAAGGGAGAACTATTATGGGAAAGGGTTCTACCTTGTGAACACATGAAAGTACCTGGCCAACTCATGTAAAATGCCGCTATTTAGGCGCTTTATGCACCACTTCAGCTATCGAAAAACGAAATCCGAACCGTTACACGCATGACGCTCTTTCGATAATGGAATCCACTATTTGTATTGACTTTTGCCATGATACCGCCACTAAGTTACGTCAGATTACGCCCGCGTATAGACCATTACAACGGCGCCAACATCAAGCCTACACTGATCCTTATCTTTAAAATTTAAATTCTGGATTTCACTACAGATTATCGGAGCATGTGGAAACATCAGACGAACAAACTGACCACGATGGATTCCATCGTGATGACGATGTTAAAACCAGATGAACGGGAACGGATACGGGAGCTGAGGAGGCGGTTACACAAGAAACGCAGTAACCCTGGCAACGGGGGTCCATCGCTATACGAACGGATACTGCAGAACAGGGGCCTCAAACCAACCGGATCGGTGAGTCCATCATTTATCAACAGCGGAAGTTCCGTTTTCGTGTAATTATAACATGATATTCTTACTTGAGAACTAGATAAATTGAAACATTAGAGGACCAAATTCTAAGCTTATACCAAATTGATGTCTACATAACTTATTCTTGTGACGCAACCAGTGCAAAAATGATCATTCACATATTAACGTATCCACCCAACTGATAGGAACACCATTATGTAACAACAAACATTCTCATACCCTAGGAAAATATCTTTGAAAGAGTGAAAAGTTCTAGACATACAGGTGTCAATCAGTCAACCGCCAGTCGTCATTGAACAACCTACTTGGAAGTTTAATTTTTTTGGGAGAATGTTAGTGCATGTGTTCCATTGACAGACTGATGATTCGTAGATTTGGGTTTTCCGGTGAACGAAACAAACCTGACTCTCATTCAGAACTCACACAATTTTCAGTCCATTCAAAATATGGTAAAAAATTCAGAAAGATTATCTAGTGTAATTTATCATCCAGTATTGAACTCCTGGCTTGAGAACTAACGAGAAGCCGAGATCATATACCCCCCTCCATCCGATGTTAAAATATTTACGTTGCGTCCTTGTAATTAATTTCACGGTTGTCCTCACAATGTCTACCTGCAATATTCCCAACAATTCCCTTCAAATTTCCGCCGGATGGAGCAAGTAGTTAGAGAGCGGGAGACGGGGGGATGGGTTCACCACCCAACTGATGCAATGATTTGGAATCCTAGCAATACCAAAGCATGATGAGAATATACCAAACTAAAGTGGTTATCAATTATACAGTGACAAGCCATGGCTCCATGGTTCTCCAGGGGTGAGCATGTGATAGGAACTGGGACCTTAATGGAGTCCTGGGCAATGCCTGTCTGGCATCAATGGAGCTGAACTGCCAACGAAAGCAGCCATGAGCGGCGGAGTAGAATGAGTCAGAAAGCCATGCAGCCAAATGAAAGCGCGTGATCTTTGGGGAGTCTATAAAATTTGCTCTGTTTTTATTTCGTGTTTGTGGGTTTCTTTTTCTTTCTGTCGTGTTCGTCACTATTGCGCAATACGGGCAATTGATTCCAGTGCGACGGGTTCTATGTAGTGTCTCGATGACACATTGATTTATCATGGACTGTTCAAATTCCCATTTGCAATCACGTTGTCAGAGTTGTAATGTCACTCACACGTGCAAAATGTGGGAGCTATTTCCATCAACAAAAACGTACACTGCTGTCAGACTCCACATTTTCCAATCATGAAAAATTGTGGCTTCTTTTAATACGTTTCTTTGAGGTTATTTCACTAGATTCTATTCTGTCTGCTACATCTGTACCTGAATGACAAACGAATATATGAAATTAAGATGTTGGTTAAAACTCTGTTGTTGTTTTTGAACATCTCACTGGGGAAAACAAATGCTTCTTATACACAGTGCCCCCGTTGTACGTGTACATTCGAAAATATTATTGTATTGATGAATGTAATAATGCCCATTAGTTCAGGAAAACAATTCAACATTGGCATTTCGACGATGGGCTTCTCTGCCCTACATTTTACGCGTGTAGGTGGAATTATGACCTACATACTTATATATATGTATATGGTAGTTTCACAGAAACACATGCACCAGATGATTCATCCCATAATGTCGCTCGCCGTCATCCATTATGCATGGCTTATACACTCGGGAAGTCAGGCGTGAGAGTATCGGCGCACTGTATCTACATATCCATGAATTATGAACAAGTTCCTCCCTCGATGGATTATTATGTAATGTTTCCATAGATACACAACTGGTACCTCAATGTCACCTCGTGTATATCACTGGCATCGTCTGGAGAATGACGAACAATTGCCAATATTATTGCTAGCACCTCACTGTAGTTATCCATAAATAACATAACAAATTACTTCATGCAGCTATGTGCAAGATAATTACTAGGTTCACAAGCGAAGGATGCACATTCGGTGTCAAAGGATATATCTGAATTTATCTGATCACGAATATTTACATGCATAATGATTGCCTGAAAGGACACGTGCATTATATACATACATGATAGATCAGAATAATTACTGAGGTTGCCACTTATTATAATCATTATTATTCATCAAGCAACCTGCCCACCCCCCCCCCCCCTCTCCCACATGATGCTCTACAGGTGAGTGACGGGACGGAATCCATCTCATCTGATAGTGGCTCGTACAAGTCTCTCTCCCCCGAGCTGTCAATCTCCATTGCTGGGGAATCCCGGAGTGACACGCTCTCCCCTGACGACAGTATCCATAGCGACGTGTTCCACACGGCTAACAACACACCCGTCCACAAGGCGGCGCCACCGAGGCGCCAGGCCAGTCTGGAGCACCGCCAGAGTAGCGTAGACACGGTAAGATTTATATTAATATTTCATATTTTTATATGACTACATCTAATTCAGCAATGCATGTCATGAAAGCGCTTCCTTTTTTAATATGATTTAGTGTTATGATGTCCGTCTCATATGAACTGATCATACTATACTACATCACATCACATTCTCGAGCAAAATCAATACGAATTTTTCGTTAAATACATGCAGGTGATATACATGTATTTAATCCCTATCTAGCATCTAAAACTCAAATAATGCCACAGATCTTTATATACAAGTAAAAGTGGTAACATCCCCATTACTTATTGTCAGTACGGGATTATCTTGAATGAAATCCTGGAATATTTTCATCATTTTGGACACGTTAGGGATATGACAAACTCTTTCCCGCATGAAATGTATTCACCGGAAAAAATATAAAACGAGAGGTGCCTCAAAATTCGTCGCATGACTATGGTCAATTAGTTGACCTTGGCCTCTACGGTGACATCCTCCAAGGCAGAGATATAGAATAATTGTATATATATTGGGAGCCTCCCACGACGTCTCGACCGGTAAACATATAAATTTCGGGAAGATCCATGCGATTTGAGCTCATCAAATTCCGTGCAACAAAGTCATCAACCATAGTTGTGTGTCACGTGTAGCCATGGGAAACGCAAACAAAGGGGTGGTCTGCGGCCCTTGAAATATGAAGGCCGCCAAGGAAATCCGCCTGTCCGCAAAGTATCAAGAGTCCGACTCCCGCCGCTGCTCTATAAAACAAGGAGTGCAATAAAAATCGGTATAGGTGGCATCAATGGACATAGCTATAGAATGGGTAGGTGATCTATCCGGGACTTCTCGAGGGCACATGTAGGCGTCTATTGAATATCCATCGATTCGGGGTGGTGAATGGATCTGATTGCCCATCGTCAGGAGGCCACTTGATTTTTATTGACCCATCACAGGAACGAGCGACAACAGTAGATTGATCTATAAACCTCCAAGAGCAGTTAGAATCTTTACCGTTGTATTTTCCAGGTACCAGAAGTAGAACCAGAAAAGAAGGAGAAGCCAAAGAAATCAAAGAAAAAATCATCCGATTCCTCTTCCAAAAAGAAGTCAAAGAAAAAGAAGGCGGCTACAGAGGCCGACGAGGAAAGAGACACTATAGTTACTACTAAAGATGCTACCACGTCAGAGGAAACGAAACCGAAAGAGGAAATGCCCGAGGTTGAACTCGAGAACAAACTGGAAGAAATGCTGAGTAACTTGGACCGACTGAGCAAGGAGCCGATGACACCAACTGGAATCACTTCGAAAGAGGAGAGCGCATATCAGACTGAGTTGGCGCTCAAAAAGCTGGAAGAAGAGTTATTCTCTGAAGAAGAACTCGCTCTTCTTGAGCAAGCCAAACGCGAAAAGGAGGCCAAAAGCAACGGAAACATATCACATCACGACGACTTGGAGGAGGAGATTAGAAGTGTCATGCAGATGTGAAACTTTTTGACGTACGGGTGCTGCCATTTAGCGTTTGAGGGTTTTGTGCCTTTTAGAGAGAGATACCTGTGCATCGATCTACGCCAACGTTGAATTGTGAACTTTGTGATCGACCACTGAACGACCACAACGAAATCAGAAAGAAATAATCGATGGTCCGGTTGTTTTTCATGTGACCTTGTTGAATTTGATGAACTCATTTCCATGTATGGACTCATTGATTGATTGATTTTTTGATATTCGACACAGATAGCTCTGTGATTGAATGCCCATCCTCCACCCTACAGCAAATTTTCCAAGATTCTTGCCTCCATGTTTTGACTGCTGGTCAGTTGTTGTTTTACAACCTAGTAACTAGCATAGCTATTAGGTGGTGGCTTTCCAGTGAATGCAAGCACGTCCAATCACGCATACGCTTGAAACCATGTTATATATATTTGTTAAAAAATGACGCAAAGTATCGATGGAGCAGTATTTTTTAAAAATGTACAGGAACCATTTTGTGATGGTCTACAGTCTTTGTTGGATGGTGTTTCATGTCCCCTGTGTGTTACTGTATGATATTTTAGACCCCCGGAATCGTTTCGTAATAACATGTGTGTCACAATCGGCTCACATGGAATGAAAATGTAGTAATGTAAGGTCAAGAATCGAAGAGCATGACATCATTTCTCGCAATGTACATGTATATTCAAACACAAACGAATGTACATGTACACACACTGGACATCAGAAGTGTCACACCCCCTAGTCATTTTCGCGAAGTATATCGACAACGAAACATATTTACTAAACAATGAAGAACATGACATTTTTCAATAATATTACTTTTCCCGAGGATCAGTACCAGCTATTGTTTTATCAACGGCAAAAGCGAAATACTTATTTTAGGCCATTTTTGGACCCCAAATCAATACAGGGGGTGACACTTATGGCCGATGTGTGTACGATACTTATTTTGTTCGGTCAATATTTCGCGAGATATCCACATGTTTATTTGGAAATAATAATCACGTCCACGTATTAGTGATCGATTATCAAATTAATATACATTATTTTCTGCTAATGGATGTTAAATCTGTTCCAGGGGAAACCATCAACTCATTAGGGATTGAGCTTGTAGTTGTGTACTTATGTATAATTGCCATACACCTAACTCAACGGTGTATTCGGATAGGCTGAATTGTTTCAATGTGTTGTTGGGCAGATGTATTCTGATTTCGACAGTACGGAATTTTGCACACTGTCTGCCCCTGATGATGCAAGTTTTTCTTTGAGCTAAACTTTTTGGTCGGGCTTAAATAATTTAAAAAGTGTTTCATCATAGTTTTCTATTGACATCAGCAAAATTCTATGGCGTTGTTGGGCGATTCATTGCATTCCATGTGCAGGGGAGGGTATGATACTAGTGTACATTAATAGCCTGTGATATGGAATGAATGGATGAGTCTAAGTTGATCTGATTGATGTAGAAGCTATTGCCAAATACTCTCGTGTGATATATATTTGCGCTTCACACTTTCGCTATATTAAATGTATGCAATATGTGTGGATGATGTCAGTTGTAATGAAAACATGGCCCCAACATTAACACGCATTATTATTATTTCGTGCACTCGGTCAATATTTGTGAAATGATGTTGCCACCATACAACAACATTCATCACAGAATCAAGCTTGAAAATCCGGACAATAAATTATTTTGATGTTTTGGTGAATTTACATAATCGTGAAAAATACATGTATCGTTATAAAGTGTGGTTTTTGACATCGTTATCACAATATTTACATGGAATGAATGGGTAAATTTGTACTGCTAATTGTTGAAATATGTAATGAAATGTATATTCAGTAGAAATTTACAGTGAATAAATTATTTATATTTTGAGCTTTCTTTTCTGTACCAGTAGTGCCCGGGCCCATTTTGACCCCCGTGCACCCCCCCAGAACCCTCCCCCACTGGTATCATTTTGTCCATTAGGATGTACTGAATGAAATAAAACATGTTAACATTAAAAATATAGTGATGAACTTCATGTTAACACCCTGTAAACATGGGTACCTCTAAATGCATTTTTCGCGATTTTCGCATACTCGAAATAAGGGGGTATACTTGGTAAATAGCCTACTATGTCAGTTTTATGGCACGGATCACTACATGGTATATACCGTTGGAAAGGTAATTGAATTACCTATCAAGTAATGTCTTCAGATCACATATAGATCAAATATTTATCTGTCTATGACCAGTCAAATAAAATTTTCATCGACAACTCTGAACAAATTCCCCGAATCCATCATGTAGTACATGGAATGAGTTTATCCCCTGTAAATCCCTCAAATTCTCAAGCCACTGGTATAACTTCATTCTCTAAGACCCACTGAATGGAGAAAAACGTGTTACCAGTAAATATATAGGGATAAATTTCCTTGTTGACACCCTTTGAAAACGGGTTCTGCTAAACACATCTTTCGCAATTTACGTATACTAAAAAATAAGGGGGTATACTTGGTAAATAGCCTACTTTGTCGGTTTCATTTCACAGATCACTACATGTTATATATCATTGGAAAGATAATTGATTTATCTATCCAGTGATGTCTTTAAATTGCATATATCTTGAATATTGATTTGTCTACGGTCAGTCAAATAAGTTTGTCATTAACAACTCTGAACAAATTTAATGAATCCCACACATAGTACATGGGATCAGTTCATGCCCAGTGAACGATTCCGATTCTCCACCCACTGGTATAACTTTGTCCACTAAGGCCTACTGAATGGAGGAAAGATGTTTACAGTAAATATATATGGCCGAGGGATGAACTTCATTGCTGATACCCTTGGAAAACGGGTTCCCCTAAACACATCTTTCGTGATTTACGTATACTAAGAAATGAAATTAATGGGGTATACTTAGTAAATAGCCTACCGTGTCAATTTCATAACACTGAGCGGTACATGTTATACGCCATTGGAATGGGAATTGAATTACCTATCCATTGATGTCTTCAGGTCTAATATGTATGGAATATTTATCTGTTTATGGTCATTCGGATGAAAAAACTCGGATGAAAAAACTGAATATGTTTATTGTCATGCATTGTAATCCACCTGGAACGGTATTCTGTCCTCTTTCCAGTACTTTCTCAGAAACACAGTGTTTCCATTCAAAATGAACTATGATGAACGATCAGTTCGATGCTACAAACGAAGAATTTCAAAAGAAACTTTTATTTTCTGAGTATCATGGATTTCAAATGAACTTGCCAACATATATACTAGTTAAATATACATGACAATACCCGATGAGTTATGCTGATTATATCAAATAAGGATTTAAAAAGTGTCAGACAGTTTAAAGGATTTGCGCTCAGATGATGTGCAATGCCGAGAGGCAGCATAGCCTATCTGGGCCCATGATATATTTGCACCATGAACAGCAGAAAATGAAATTCTAAAACATATATGCTAGTAGAGTTGCGTATACACAAGATTAATACATCAAATTCTTAGGCAGCAACATTTTTTGGAGCCTCGTGAATATGTTATAGGAATTTAGGTTGCAACAGTATATCTCTAAATATATCTGACTCCACCCTTTTTCAGACAACACAAACCACAGTACAAATCAGGCAGGACAACCATAACATGTGGAAACATCAAACGATTCAACAGTACATATAGATGAGATTCAATCAGACTCTCAAGCTACCCTTCACCAATGATGCCTAACCACCATCAGCATTTGCATCATTGCCACCAAAGTCTTCAGCACAGCCAATTCAACTTCTTCTTCTCCAGCGCCAGAGTCCTTCATTCAATTGCCGTGCATATATATTACCTGCACAGTCAGCTAAAAGCTAAAAGCACAGAGGTCCCAGCTTGTTTTCTTCGAGTCTCCACCCATTGTTACCGGTTGGACTTGGGACATCAGGCTCAGGGATGTGTGCTCTCCTCCAGATATCAACCTTGTAATTGACATGCTTGTTGTGCTAATACAGGACTGTGGTATTTGGAGAAGTCTGTCCGATGTGTATGTACATTTGAGATTGCCAGCTCCATCAGGACACCCAGATATCCTCTCCGGCAGTGTGCAGGGTTTGTTGTCGGTGTGATGATGTCTCCCATTGGATACATATGCGAGTACCACTCAGATTGGGTCCACAACCGGCCACAAGTAGCTGCTGAACCCCTAAACCTGGCATATGCTTGTGGCAAACAGTTATGTGTTATGCTGTGAGTTACCCACATGACTTCACACAATAAAAGCACCATTGAATTGAGCAGTGAAGTGAAGGCAGCTTGAAAGTCCACCAATGGACTGTAGTACATTAGCATACTACACGTTATGTACAACATACTTGGGCATTAATAGACTAAGTTTTCGTTCTTGGATTACAACGCATGACAATAAACATATTCAGTTCAACATGTACACGTTAGCAACTTATCATAGCCATTTGATTCAGAAGTGCGGAAATTGCATAGATTTTCACAGAAACCATGCACTTTTACCTGTTTGTGAGAGAACAGGTAGTATATCTCGTATCCTCTTCATTCAAATTTGTTTTTTCTATCTAGGAGAACGAATTGAACGATTCTCTTTCAGATCAGAAAAAGGGGAAAAATTATTAGGTTGAATCCAGTCAAGATGATGGGCACCCAAGGGATTATGTCAGAATTGTCCATGATTTTTTCATCCAAATGACCATAAACAGACAAATATACTATACAGATCAGGTTTGAAGACATCACTGGATAGGCAATTCAATGCTCATTCCAATGGTATTATGACTTGTATCGATCAGTGCTATGACACCAACACTATAGGCTATTTACCAAGTACATGTATACCCCCTTAATTTGAGTATATGTAAATCAAGAAAAATGTGTTTTGGGGAACCCGTTTTCCAAGGGTATCAGCAATGAAGTTTATCCCTCGGCCATATATATTTACTGTAAACATCTTTCCTCCATTCAGTAGGCCTTAGTGGACAAAGTTATACCAGTGGGTGGAGAATCGGAATCGTTCACTGGGCATAAACTGATCCCATGTACTATGTGTGGGATTCATTAAATTTGTTCAGAGTTGTTAATGACAAACTTATTTGACTGACCGTAGACAAATCAATATTCAATATATATGCAATTTAAAGACATCACTGGATAGATAAATCAATTATCTTTCCAATGATATATAACATGTAGTGATCTGTGAAATGAAACCGACAAAGTAGGCTATTTACCAAGTATACCCCCTTATTTTTGAGTATACGTAAATTGCGAAAGATGTGTTTAGCAGAACCCGTTTTCAAAGGGTGTCAACAAGGAAATTTATCCCTATATATTTACTGGTAACACGTTTTTCTCCATTCAGTGGGCCTTAGAGAATGAAGTTATACCAGTGGCTTGAGAATTTGAGGGATTCACAGGGGATAAACTCATTCCATGTACTACATGATGGATTCGGGGAATTTGTTCAGAGTTGTCGATGAAAATTTTATTTGACTGGTCATAGACAGATAAATATTTGATCTATATGTGATCTGAAGACATTACTTGATAGGTAATTCAATTACCTTTCCAACGGCATATACCATGTAGTGATCCGTGCCATAAAACTGACATAGTAGGCTATTTACCAAGTATACCCCCTTATTTCGAGTATGCGAAAATCGCGAAAAATGCATTGAGGGGTACCCATGTTTACAGGGTGTTAACATGAAGTTCATCCCTATATTTTTAATGTTAACATGTTTTATTTCATTCAGTACATCCTAATGGACAAAATGATACCAGTGGGGGAGGGTTCTGGGGGGGGGGGGGGGGGGGTGCACGGGGGTCAAAATGGGCCCGGGCACTACAGAGCCAGAATCGTACCAACTGTTCAAATTGAATGTACAAATATGAGTGCCTATATTGCATAAATGTTTCGGCTTTCCCTGTTGCAAATTCAGATATATTTTATTATCCTTTTTGAAATTTATCAAGTGATGGGATATTCCACACTGTTTCCGTAACTGTTCGTTTGTTAAATGTACATGCAAATTCTCGAAGTAGTTTCTGACTAATCTGCTGGTCAGTTCCAATGTTTGTGTATGATGAGCAGGAAACTCAAGTGTCCAAAATGGTTTACGTTTGTATCGGATTATTATTATTTTTATTAGACAGTCACATAACATTGTGAATAACAGACATACAATCACTCTGGATAACAAGCTTAAAAACTGTCAAAGAATATGTTGTATATTAGAAGGTATATAACACCCTAAAAATCAGGCATACATACATGTACAATCATTTTGGATATTAACAATCAAACAGACAGTCGCGGAACACCCCGGATTACAGATATACAAAAGTCACAAAAGCCGCTGGAAAACAGTAAAAGTTCGGTGGAGTACGTGTGTCATTAATTGTTCAGTGGTATATACACGTAGAAAGATGCCTTGTCTGGATACATTTCTTGATGAAGTACAATTCATACAGGGAATTAAGCGGTAGTTGTTGATTTATACATGTATATTAGAGACAATTCATCTTTCAGTTGTGGTCGTTTTTCATGTGATATTTATTACGTAAGAGAGTATTCCTCATATGGACGGAAATTCTGTGGACACCCCGCTGGTGGCCAGTCATTTGGGAAGTCATGTGATATTTATGACGTCACAGGGTATTCCCCATTCTGGACGGGAATCCCGTGGACACGATGGAGGTGGTCAGTCAGTCGACCCGTCCGTCTCTTACACACAGGACACTTTTTTCGTTTACGTCTTGGTCGTAGTTCGTCAGGATGGTAGTCCTGTTCCTGAAATTACCAGCAATATGTCAGGCTTCAAAACAAATGAAGACAAAAGACTGCCAGGTGTGGGGTGGTACCCGGAGGCAATTCGGAAAGATCTGCAAACAGCAGGATATTTATCCTGTGAGCAAGTACTCGTCGTCTTGTGAGCAAGTACTCGAGATAACTGTAGTCTGGTGCAGGAATGAGTCAGTGACGTAGCACAATGACACTCAACAACCAAAATGTTTTGACTCTTAAGACCTGCAGTCAGCTCAGGGAAAGCATATTCACATTATCAGATCGGGCGTTCAAACAGGACATCTTGAGCTGGTATTGAGAAATGACACTTACAGTCATTAAGTTGTAGGTCCGGGTCCTGCCGCGTACCAGCGACTGCTTCATGACGTCAGTTCCGGGTGGGACGTCATGGTGACCAAGCAAATGGGGTCCGAGCTTCTTGCATTCTGACCCACAGTCATCGCAGATGCGGACTTTAACGTTTTGACGCGGCTTCTGTTGGCCAATGAACGTGTGCCACGTGAGAAACAGGTATTGGCCGAGTAATAATAATTGACTACGCCTGATTCTAATTGGACACCGCATTGACGATTGGATACTTACGAGTCCTGGTGCTACGACGACCCTAGTGGGTGTGGCAAAGCCAGAGAGTGGCAGGGATCGTGTGTCATCTGTATCACCAGAGTGAATCACCAGATCTATGTCAATATATTCGATTGAGATTTTATGTAAAATGTATCATAACACGTGGTCACATTCGCAGCCAAATGTGAATGTGACCACGTGTTAAATTCCACGTGTTAAATTCTATTAAAATTTTCTCGATTTTGCCTGACACTGGACTTTGAGATTGGACAATGGACTCGGTTTTGTTTGCTCGGATACTATATACTTGGGTATTGTTTCCATGTGTACGTGCATAAAAGCTGCGTTGGAAACCATCTTTCAGAATATGATTTTTATTACCCTTCTCGTCGCTTGAAGCAGGATTGATGCCGTTAGGTTTGCTTCCAGTCCTTTCTTCATCGGGTAGAATTTGTAGATTCCTGAAGATGTTTATTGTGGGTTTAAGTACTAGTAGATAGAAAGACCAAGAACCCCGATAACATATCTTTGATAGGAATCAGTAATGATGAGAGTTTTTCATGTAAAAATTATGCATACAATCTGCATTGTGCAAACGAAGGATATCACATGAACTTCAGGACGTCAAACAGTTTTTGATGAATCTTTAAAATATATATAGCTGTGAAGAAAAAGCACATTTATTCGGAGGGACAAGTGATATGTCGAAAATTGAGAGTGGTCACTGTTTGTAGGCCGTACTAACTTGGTATTGCGTTGTCTGGAGACCAGGAAAACAACAATCGCGATCACCAGAAGTACGACGAACAGACATAGAACAGCGATAAGACCTGGATCATGATGTAAGATATATTTATATATTCAAATATGTGAAATCATAAGGGATATGTACATGGTATGCCCTGCGATGTACCGTACGGGTATTCCAACTTCATGTGCAGAATTAGCAACGATATTCACCAATAAACAAGTTGTTGTGAGTGATAGTTTCTTTCCCCGTTGAGCGACTTGGATCTATGGTCGTACTCGGAGATATTCGAGACGTCACGTGACTGTTTGATGTCATGTGACTCGTGGTGGTCACGTGACTGGATCTATCTGATGTCACATGACTCGCAATAGACACGTGGTTTGTTCCAGTGCCTTTAGAGACATCACTCGACACTGTTTGGCTCCCAGTGGTTTTCAGGAACGAGGAAACAGAACCTGGATGATACCAATCAATCAACTTTAAGGCTTGTGTCGAGGTAATTAGAACAAAAAAAAACCGCAACCAAGCTCACGATGATCAATACGTATGGAATATACATCGTCGGCCCTTATGCATTTTTTTTCTTATAAAATCTGTGAAGCTTTCGCAAAATTACACAGGAACATTTGCGCGTAAGGTCGTGAAATATCTGGCACTTACGCCAACAACAATTGCAAAGTATGAAATTATAAATAAATGTAATGTGAATATTGAATGTAATGATAAATAATATAGTTCTTTTGAGGAACTGTATTTCCGCGAGGTAGTTATAGTCTGAAATCTGGAACAGAGTGCACCGGCCCCTTCCGTACTGAAATCAATTCCAATTCACAAAATCTTCCCACATGGTTGAACAACTCGAATGTAGCTAACCGACTGTGAAGCTTTTGATGTTACACGAAAGGCGCTTGACTGGGCACGGATAATTATATGGTTCATGGCGACAGCACGCCCGATAGATGCTACATGGATCTATACAACGTAGAGTGCTTCTTCGTGCCTTAACATTCGCTGGGATAACATGGCTTGTTTTCACGATAGTGGAATATTTACTGTATATCCACACGGCCTTGCATGTTGGTGCTATAAACAAAGGTGAGTATGCATTTTTCTTGTAAATCTCACGTCATCATACCATCAAGAATGAAAATGAAGCGACCATTGTTGCCACCTGTTACATTACCTGTAAAGGTATCATCTTGTGTAGTCAACATTTCGTCTGTTGTCAGAATATCGGTCGTTGGTTCTAGTGTCGTTGTTTGAAGTAACACTGTAAGTCAATATTTGTGTAATATAAAATACATATATGAAATATAAGAGTACAATGCAGATTAGGTATATTGTCTGATAAATTTCTCCGTAGCACAATAGTTCCCCCATAATCTCATCACTAAGTACGATTTAGACATGATAACACTGTATAATTATAAAATGCATGTGGTGTTTTAGAAACAATACTAAAAGAAATTATACATGGAAGGATGGGAAAAATCCAATATTAATTAAATATTCATTATTGTAATATCCATCTATATTCGAAATTGGTTTCATAAAATATGTAGGTCTATATGTTTCCTAATATACTGGTTCGACATCTATCGTCCTCGCAATACTGGTGAAATATGTACCAAATTCGCAGAAATATGGATAGCGAGAGCCACAGGAGACATCCTGCCATCCATAGCCCTGGCCAGCGTCAATCCGGATACACTGGTACACTCGGTGATCCGGATACCCTGGACTCCAGGATGTGTACTTCACGGCCTCACCTGGATTGGAGTATGAAAGGCAGACAGCAGTCGAAATCGGCAATGAAATTGCACCCAAAATTTATTAATAATGTTTAAGTGTTGGGCAATTCTTTGCATCTATAAGAATTGTAATTTTGATGCTTTCCATGCATATGCAACGGGTTTGCCACACTTTTTGCCAGCACAAAACGTAACCCATGGAAGAATCAACCAAAGGTTATAAAGTACTTTTTCATTATCAAAACTATAATCGCATTTAATTTCCCTATAATGAATATAAACTCTAACCATTCTCCCACGTTAGGTATCGACGATTGACACCAATCCAATGATATCGAGAGGACACGGATGAGTTGCTTACAATCAGATCCACTAATGCCAACCACTCATCCTCTCCATGCAGACGGACTAAATCACCATGACGACGCATACAGTCCTCACGTGCAGCGTACCACGCCATGGCAACGTCACTAAGGAAGTAGCATTTCCCACTTCCGGCTAAAGTGTATTGTCCGCCATTTTGTTCCCCATTGTTTTCACATTCCGTGATAGCTGTGAATGAGAATTCAATACTGGACACTACGTTGTTCCTCAATTCTTCCATGAAAATAAATTGATTGGTTTACCGTCATTGAATGAGTTTTCAAAATGATTTCACAATTAATTGAAAGTGTGAATAACAGTTCTACTGTACTAGGCCTACATGTAGATTCCGTTTGTTGTCTTCTGAAAATGTGAATCGATTGCCGTTTTGCATGATTGTGACCACATACATAAATAATGAAAACAATATCCGGAAACCTATGCCCGGTTAGGGGTTATAATTTTTTGTGTCATTCTTTATTTTCGTTTCAATTTGGACTCTACGACCTGCAACAGCGACATAAACAAATTAACACATTTTCAAAGATCGAATTCCCTCTGTATTGTGCCAAGATATCTTCCTGCATATCTGCAGCCACCGAAGCGTATGCAAATTTTCACAAATCGCGTTATATAAAAAAACATAAATCAGCAAAAACCCGAGGTGCTTCGGTTATTGATAAATGCATAAAATGTGCCGGGGAGGTCTCCCTTGAATGCCTTCTCGCTATTAACCAAGGTCCCGAGAGCCATAAAACCCCAGGAAGCACTTACCAACTTCACAGGCGTATAGCATTGTAGATTCACAGGGTTCGTCCACAAACCGGAAGTCGTTTACTGCGTCGAGACATGCGCAGTGTTGTCTTCCGCCAAAGTTATTGGGTTGGTTGAGGGCCCATCTTCCGTAGGTACCTGGACGGGTATATAGTAGACAGTCAAGGGCAGTATCTAGGACAAGATGGTAATGAAGGAAGAAAGTGGGCGATATAAATTAGATGCTCGATATGCAAAACTTATTTTCTTGAAAAGAAATCTTACAATAAGTTCATCTGAAACGCTTCCTGTTTTTCGCCAGAGGACAACTATCATGTATACTACACATTCTTAGAGTTAACTAGATATTCTATGCTGAAGCATTACGGTTATCCTGATTTACAGGGAGTTCAATACCAAGCCTATCTGTTTCACTTGAAATTTAAAAAAAATGGGTCAATCGCCGGCGGCTCATTCTTATGGAATGCATATATCAACAGCACAAACATTTTACAAACACTT
Organism: Terebella lapidaria; assembly: GCA_949152475.1. Classification (NCBI taxonomy): domain Eukaryota; kingdom Metazoa; phylum Annelida; class Polychaeta; order Terebellida; family Terebellidae; genus Terebella; species Terebella lapidaria. The sequence goes on from OX424567.1 coordinate 17,984,597, forward strand.
AAGTATATCATGTATATGGAGAAGACTGAGCAGTCGTACAAAACAGGCATTCACGCTAGAAGCCTATCAGACATGTTTTATCGTATTTCAACATCTAAAATCATATGCAGTCTGCAACTGAGCATGGTGTTCATTTCCTCGGACTGAAAAAGGCAGGTTGACATATATCTAAAATAAGTATCAACCTATTTCCAATACAACCAGATTTTGATGATGCCACAAGCAAACCTAACGTATGTACAACGTCTTATTCATCATGGTTTTAAGAAATCTCAAACATTTTCTCCCAGCTGTCCTCACCACCGGTTCTATAGATGAAGTTGGCCTGCCAGCCCCCGCATGTTTGTCGACTGTCGCCACTACACTCAAAATCACAGCCGCTTGTGATTCCATAACGACCGAAGGTATCACCACAGCTACACCGGGTACCCGCCTAGGTGGAATGGAATCGCTAAATTGTGCAAGCAAAGTTTCTGCTCTAAATTTGATAATTATTGCACATTATTCGCCTATGGTATTTTTTTCTTGAGAAAGATAGACAATTATCACATTCCAATGACAAAGATCGTGATGAGGTCCATATAACTTGTTGATATGTAGCGATCTATCATCGTGTAACCGTCCTTAATGATAACAACCATTATTGATACTTCACGTGTACATTACAATCTTTTGTTCGTAACTTAGTGTGATACTGATGTAAAATGAAAAATTTACTGATCAATATATATTTGAAAGCATACTTTTACTCCGGCATATGTGTAGTTATGCTCTGAGCATATAGCCATGCAATTTTCAGGGGTCAGTGCGGGAACATCAAACGATACTGGAAGGTCATCTCCTGGTTCGTCGTCATAGCAACCCTGGGCTGACAATAGTTCACCATCTGGTCAAGGATTGATAATGCTCGACATCGACCAAATTGTTATTGGAAATGAAGGCTTGACTTTAATTATATAAAACGTAATGTGAACTTGAAATATAGCAGAACTGAGATGAATAAGCGACTGACCAGAAACCCAGTGCCACAGTAGTCCTAGCTGCTCCTTCCCGCCCGTCCAAATCACTTGTATATTCTCATCCGCCATCTTGTATCGCAGCGCCATCTGTGTATCGACATCCGGGATAGATGCTAGATGACCACCAAGTACTGCGCATGCGTCAGCTGCTTCCAGCCATGTCTTCGTGTTGAATTTTCCTTGGAATTCAACACAGTAGTTTTGAGTTTGTATTTCTGTGCAGTTCTCAACTAGGATTTGGCCTGAAATCGAATGCCTTTGTGAAAGCTCAATTCCAAAGTGAAGAGTATTGAATCAAATATCATCATATATATTATACTATGTTTAACAGTTACCCCCAAATCACGTGATTTATGTGTTAAATAATGATTGTTAAATAATGATGTTAAATGTGATTTATTTATAATGCATTAATAACACTGATTAATATAACTAGAAACCCATAAGCATGATAAGAGAGATACTCTCTTATGGGTTTCTGATATAACGTATATCCAAAAAAAAAAAAAGATTGATTTTTTCAGAATGCCAATAAATTTAGACCAATATTGTGTTAAATTCACTGCTTTATCATACTCACATTCGACATGGCACACCAAAATAAACACACCAAAACGAACAATAAACTTCATATCGTATTCCCCTCAAAATCAGTATCCTTTTGTGGTGAAGAAATCAGGTACACTAATCTGCTGAAATTTTGAAAATGTATGCCCGACAGCGAAAAACATGTAAAAAAATCACTTGTTTGATGTGGGTCAACGCGAAATTTGTGTTCTTTATATTTCCACCCATCATCATGTTTATTACCTGACTTTAAACGCTCGATCGAACAAAGCCCTCATGAAAATATATACCTAGCTTGCTTTATAATGCCTATTAAATTTTATTTCGCATGTTATATCAACGTACCTAAGATCGCTTTATACGACCAAGTGATCGCATACTCTAAAAATACGAAGGTCAACAAAAAATGACATGAAGTATGTGAGATTTGGCTTGTCAGGAAATACCTTGTATATCTTCACATTAGATCATAATGCACAACTCAGCAGACCAATCTGAACCAGGCATTGTGGCATGTATTTATGAATGTATCATAAAGTAAACATCAGGAAATATAGTAAAAACACGAGTCGTCTCTCGGCAGTATGTGATTTGACTCCAATGAGGGATGGGAATCTACCACGAGATTAGTTTGGGAATATACAGTGGGCCATTTCGCACCTCCCCCCCCCCCCCAACCTCCATGACACACCAACAACAATTTTAAGTTTATCGGACCAGATAACCTAATACCATGGCGTTTCGTCCATTCGTCCGTCTGTCGGTCATCGTCACCATCGTTCCCCACATTTTTATCTTTCAAATTCACCGTCAAATCTTGGTGACGATGAACTCACGTATGGAAATCGGCCTCTACGGCTGCAGATAGAAATCAAAAGGTCACATTTGATCTGAAATGTGTAAATACGATTCTACATACAAATCAGCTGTAGACAGTTGAGAGTTGTATTAAAGTTAGAATCACTTTTAGAATTGACAAAATTTATTCATTCTGCGGTAGCTTTATTTTGCCTATAGAATAAGATATCGTACAAATTTGGGTCTGAAAATGTGTATTACGTGCCTAAATAGAGATGCCAAATCAAGATTCAAATCATTTTTTTCCTCAAAGCGGCCCGCCTTGCAAGCGATTCCTATACACCGTCTCGTGACGTCATTGGTATTTGTGTAGATACTGTGGCAACCGGCAATGTAGGCAGGCCGATCATTATCTATCCACTGTTTTCATGACGATTAACGGCAATTTTCTGAGTATCTGTTGTCGAACTGTGCATATTTTCTTTACATTCCTGACTCTCTCGAGATGTAGTTTCAAGTTTGCATGACAAACAAGAATGTTAAATTTGGCTGATTTTAAAATTGATTCCAACTTTAAGAACATATAGGAAGTCATATATAGCGGATCATTTGGCGGTCTTGAAGTTTACGTCATATGACATCGAGTGGTGAATAGAAAGGTCAAGTCTAACCTGAAAATTTGAATACGAAACAAATATAGATAAAGCTTGATTCGTTTTATGATCCTATAGGAAGTCATATATGGTGGATCATTCGGTCAGCTTGGAGGTGACCTTGAGTGGTAACTCCACGGGCCTCAGTAGGCCTGCAATGTGTAAATTGCACACATTATCTGGCAGCGGATACAGCTTTAGTTGATATTATGAGCATATAGGAAGTCATAATGGTAGATCTTTTGATGGTATTGGATTTGAGCTCAGATGAATTTGAGTGGTGAATCCAGAGGTGCGTAAATCTGAGTGTATATCTGAAATGTGTATATTGGATATTGCATACACCATGGCTGTAGATAGAGCTTCGGTCTGTATCATGAGAATATACAAAATCAAATATGGTGGATATTTTGGCGACCTTGAAGGTTTTGATTGGTAAATCAGAAGGTCACATCTGATCTGAAATCTGTGAACTGTAATCTGCACACAAAGTGGCTGTAGGTTTGTATTATAAGCATATAGAAAGACATAAACATTTGTCACAGATCCATTGATGGCCGTGACCTTGACCTAAGATGACCTTGAGTGGTACGTGTCGAGGCAAGGTTTGACATGAATGGTATAAATTACCCGCTGCAGACAAAGTGCTTGTAGATAGAGCTTAGGTCTATATTATGAACATATAGGCAGTCACATCAGGTTTTTTTGGTGACATTAAAAGTGATCTTCAGTGAATTCGATAGGCCAAAGCAGCAATTTTTACTGACGTAACAATTCCGTCTAACACTGTACATTCCTCCGGTAACGTTTCTTAGCTCTTGGGCTATATTTTCTCTCGAGTTTTTTTTTCTATAATTCTAAACATAATTATCCGGTTGCATTTTGATGGTACAAACATTCGTGTAGATTTTCAACGTATTGACAAAATCAAACCCGCGGGGCGGTCATTTGGAAAAATGGCCTGGAAACCTATTTTCGAATGCAATCTGAGGTTTTGACACGGAGCCCCTAAGAGGACACACTTCTAAGTGGAAAAATTTTTTTTCGCGATCCTTCGTGATTTTTTCGCGTTCCCTCGCGAAATTTTCGCGTTCCCTCACGATCTTTCACGTTCGAACGCAATCTTTTCGCGTACCCTCGCGATAGTCTTGATTACGCTGACGCGCATGACTTCTGGGAAGGCCATGCTACAAGATCACGTTCGAACGCGAAAAGATCGAGTTTGAATGCAAAAAGATAGCGTTACAAAGAAAAAGAAAAGATACCCTCAGGGGCTCCGTACTTGGTACTAATATTATCACATGTTAGTGTACGAATATGTTATTACAATATTTTGGGGGAGTGGATTATTTGTCCAGAGTAAATTCATCATGAATCCTAAAGCATGTAGCATTGTGCCGAAACCAACGATACGATACATTGAATTCCACCTGCTTTAAGTCTTATCATTGACATCGATGTCGCACACACGTACGAAATTACAATACCAAAGTACGAATTCTACCAAGCATAAGGGAGGGTCCGTGATGTGATTGTTCACCATACGACGGCATTCTAGTACGTAACTAACAGTTGATAAGTACATACATGTCCGTTTAAATGATTTGTAACACTTAGCAGCGACAGATTAGATTTGTCATACTTGATTCGGTCAAGCATTGACTACAACAAATCATGCAAAACGCACAACGTCGACAGACTCGAAAGCACTACATGTATGAGTATTTGTCGTGTAACTTTACAAGCGTTCAACTCCATTTGTCAAACTTCGCCAAAGTCAATCAAGATCATGACAGGCATGAATAATCAAAGCCATAACCGATCTGTAAGTGTCCGTCTTCCAAATAGCTATGTAGAAAATGTATTGAGAAAATTGGTACAGTGCAATTTTTTCAAAAGTATACTGACAAAATTAGAAATCAAGGTTAAGAATATTCTGTCATAGATTTTCCCGAATGATGGCTTCTGAAATACAATTGTTTCATGTTCGACACTGGAAAAGGACATTTAATTTCATTAAGAAATTCCGCTCGAGGATACAACGGCCTGACTTCCTGTGCACTGATTTAGCAACATTGCGGATTCGAGTTTTTCGTCAGGCCTTTTGTCCTCAAATATATAAACTTCGAGAAGTAACCATGTTTCACTGATCGTTTGGGTTATTCAAACATATCGTCTGTAAAGTCAAGTTCAACACAAAACCTCATATCATTTTTGGCCTAACTTCGTTTGGGATGGTAGGATCAATTTGAAATTTTGTTTATTCTCATTCAACTCGAAACCGTATTTTTTCACCAAATTTCAGACTTCTATCTTGAAAATTGAAGAAGTTGGCAATCTACTCCAAGGTTAAATTTCACATCAAACATGAAATTTGCGAGTCTGAACAGTATTTGTCATGTTGTTCGATGTTCACATTGCATAGCTCTTTGTAAGAATGATATTTCATTAAAGTACACATGTATGATTCTTCCAACTCAAAACTTTCTTCATGTCTCATATTATATTTCTGAGCAGAATAAATATCAATAATTTCCCAAATTTGCTTGAACTCCTCTGATCCGGTTTGTGCACAACTTTTGACATTGGGCTAGATTGCCAACGAAATTATGGCCGAAAATCATATGAGAGTTTGTGTTTAACTTGAGTATAGTAAGAATATAATCACAATATTTTTTTTATCTACTATTATAAGACATAGAAAGAAACTTTGCCACACATTACCCATTAACAATTTCTCAAGAGCGGGTTGGTGACTTCTGTAAACGTGACAGGGGTACGTTTCATCGTATCTCTATAGTGGCTACTATGACTACAACAATACATTCATTTTTACCAATGGTAATATTGGCACATCACTCCCACTCTCACGCGAATTACACGCGCTCTTCGGGTAGTTTTGGTTCATTAGATATTATGTTTGCATATCAATGAGAGTGAGTAATGTAACCAAAGGCCTTAATGTAACCTATCACATCGTATATCGTACCGCGGACTGACACCGATCCACTTCTTAATTAGGACATTTCGGCACGAACTGCCCTTATGGTTTTCTCATTTTGTTTCTATTTTTTCCGCTTTCTTAGTTTCCGGATGATAACTTCAGTTTGCCTTGATATATCTCCGCCAAATTTTCACCACTGCTCCAAAATATGCTCCAAATATTATGTGGGAAAATGTGTTTTTGTTTTTATTTTTGTAAATACCTCAAAAGCGGTGCGTCGAAGAGCGAAATCAACATTATTTTCCAATCCGTCACTCCAAATAAACAAGTCCTTGAGGGTAATGGGGATCAACTTTCACCTTGACATGTAATTATTTTGATGGCCTGCTTTTTTTTTTATTTCCGTCAATATCTGAGATTCAGATTTGGTGTGACGTAGAACAAAACGGAAGTTACTTTTCTTATTGTCGCTCAAGGCAAATATGACTTGGGATATCAGGGATGGAATATGACATTGACCAGAATTTGTTTCAGTGGAGTTAACATTTTCATTGTCATCGATATTGAAACGGGGCGCCGGAGAGCAAAACATGCGTAATTCTGGAATTGTTGCTCGTGACAAACATGTCTTAGGACATGGGTATGTTGGGTGAAATTTGACCTTGATCTGAGACTGCTTTTGCAGAGTCTGTATGCTGAGCTAACTATCCCATTTGGGCCGATAAGACATTGTTGTGGTTTTTCCTCCGTCCTCCGTCCGAGATTGTTATTTACGTGACAATTTTACTATGAATTTGGCCGTTTGGCGGGCACTTTAGAGGCGAAACTTGCCAATTTACACAATTGCAAGCTTTACAAATATTTTTTATCAAGGTTGACGTGATTTTTTTTGTTCAAGCATACTATTCTAGGCCATTTGTAATGTGTATAAATATGGTAGATCTTGCATTGCAGACCTTGAACAGCCCGACAGTATGCCCAAAAGACCCAAAATGGACCGAAAACGTGCAAATTGGGCCCTGGGGACAGAAGACTTGCAAATAGAGCTTAAGTTTGTATTATGAGCATATCGAGGTCATTAATGCTGGATCGTTCATTGACCTTGAGCTTGACATTATATGACCTTGATGGTAAACGTCAAGTTCACATTTGATATGAGCTATGTAAATTAGCCATTGCAGACAAAACGACTACAGATACGTGTAGATACGACTACAGATATGGTTGTATTACGGGTATATGGTAATCGTATATGGTGGATATGTTGGTGACTTTAAATTTGACCTCAGACTTCAGTATTACATCTCAATGATATATTTTATCTAAATGTACCGGTAAGCTACAGCACACTTGGTGCTATGTTTTAATTTTTTTGTCCATATGTCGGACGGTGCGTCACAGCGGAACGGAAGTTATTTTCAGACCTGAAAAGGAAACGAAACAGATATAACACACACATACCACAAAGTCGAATGACATTCCAGTTGCGGGGGGTACTACTTGTACATATCTGATCCAATACAATAATATACATATTTCCATGCATCTCATTTGCATACCGTAATCTGAGAGGTGTGCCATTACTAGCAGTTGTACCACGTTTTAGGCGGTAATTTCGATGTGACTTGCTGAAACCTGTACGTGTTACCACGCAAAAAAACATTTACATTATCATAGGCCGCCAGATATTGATATAAATGTAATTTTCCATATTACGACTGAGCAGTACGCCGGGGATCTGACGAACGTATAGTATCTTTGGAGAAACTTTTTTTTAGAAGTGAGTAATACACTCCTCAAGTGAATGGAAGTAATAATTAGATTAATTTAATCGAGATTTTAAACTAAATTAATCAATATTTTTAAAAGAAAAGAAGGAAATTAGTGCGAGTGTTATATTTGATATTTTGTGTGTGTACTAGATTACTTCACGTTCAGTATTGATCTAATTATCAAAAATGGAAAATATTTTGCGGACGTTTTTTGCACATGAATATTGCGGTTATTGCCATAACAATGGCAATTTGATATAACCAATATCATATGCGGCATTAGCACCATCCTGGCAGAACTGTAAAAGTGTTCACCAGTGTAGAACTGCAAGGGCACATTTCGCGTTATATCATTCGCTGACTCCTACACATAATTGTCAGGAACCTTTTGGCACGTGTTTCAGTATTCTATAAGATATTAAGATGATAGCTTCCAGAGGACCCCCTTGAATTGGCTAAAATGTGAAATTCCTTTGACTATCTTCAGACTTTGAAACAGTCATACCGGTAATTATAGTATTGTGCATGCAGATCAACTATTCTTTTTAATGTGGAGGTATAGGCAATCGCAACAACAAAATATCTGCAACATGGGCTATTTTTCTTGTAAATATAACTAAAAGATATTCTTTAATGAAAAAAGAGATTTCTCTGGAAATGTTTTTATCAACGAACCAAAGCATGTTTTTCTAGGGCAAAAATGGGGTGGTTATTGGGGGTCACCTTGCTATTTTTCAAATATGTTGTCAAACTTGTGGAAGTCATTGATTTGTTTCTCATTTCTAGTAAGTTTAGGTGAGATTGTCTGCTCTGGATTTTTATGAATGCCTGTAACGGAATTTATTTTAATTTAATAATTTATTTCTATATAGCGCCAACAAACCATGTCATAATTATCGTAGCGCTTTATATGTGACATAAAAACAGGTACAGTAATGCCAGACAATAACATGTAGAATATAGGATAACACATAAAGTTACATTAAATTGTATATACTAGAGGAAAAAGACCGAATATAATATAAAAAACCCAAATATAAATATAAAAAATAGTATGATGCTCACCATATCCAAATGTATCAAAACATGCATAATACCATAGCCCACGTGTGCTTGTGGAGTTGTTCATAATACAGCTAAAATATGTTTTAAACACTCTCTGCCCCTGATGAGGCCAATGTGTAAATGCCAAATTGCATTATCCAAGAATTAGCCATGAACGGACCGATCATCTTTCTTCTGGTGGGGATATCTCTGGCGATGGTGGCGCCATCTGACGGGATAGAGTGTTACCTGTGTACCTCTTTGGACGACAACTGTAAAGACCCATTCAATGCTGAAGGTATCAACAAAGTACCCATACTGGATTACTGTGCCAAGTCCAAGGGCTCGGTTGATGGTAAGTTGTCAAAACTTAATATTTCATGGTATGCGAACATTTTCGGAAAAAAAGAAACACAACCTAACCAATCATATTCTGTATGGCCTATCCAAAGGCCAAAAATGGCGTCATCATACAGAGATATGGCGTATGTTGTTTCTGAAGTGTTCGTACTATAAACTCTTACGTGATGAACGTGATGGAAATAACTGTATTCAACTGTAAAGTACCTAATGCATATCGTTTCAGATGACCAATATATAGTACGTTCAGGGTCGACCGGTACAATGCCATACAGTGGATGTGCAACTACAGACAACATAGCGCTCTGTTACTGTGATACAGACCTCTGCAATGGCGTCCAGAAATCCGCGATTGCAAACGGCGTTATGATTGTCTCCTTGGCGACATTTATGACATGGCTGTTCCAAGCATAACATTCTCATTTTTACAGCTTTATAAATAACTACTTGGAATGAGACATTATCTAAATATTTACATTATAATTCTGATTCTAATTGTCATATTAACCATGGAAATGTATTATTCCTAATAGATATGAAATTTACGATTTATTATAGGTTTATGTGTGTTGTCCAAAATATCATGTTGTCTTCAACAAATACCCATAAGGTGGTTGTCGTTTAGTTACATAGTTTTCGTGGATCTGTGATAATTTTGGTTCCACTGATATTGTCCGATGGTAGTATTTTCAACTCGTGTGTTAAAATTGTGTGCATCATATAGCCTATATGCACTGATTTGGTATAATTTTGAGTTTTTGAATAATTCAAATTTTCTTTTTTGAAACTGCAATTATATTATTATAACATAATTTATAAATAGGTACTACCCTCACATGCACCGTACACATGGTTTGCTGGTTCCAAATTCAGTCCAGCGATAACCATTCGCAGTTTGTATTTTCCTGAGGAAGGAAAGAAAATGGTTTTATGTTGGTATTTGAAAGATTTGTTGATTGCATGAGTTACTCACATGGTGTTCAAATTGACGTTCTTAGACGCACTGTTTCCGATATGGCCGAAAATAAAAAGTGCCGACTGAGTGCCAAAAATTGGCCCAGAGTTCACCCTACACACCCCTAAGACATGTTTGTCTATTGTCACGAGTCCGAAAATAACGTCTGTTTCACTCTACGATGCGTCGTTTCCAAGATATGGCACAAAAAAAGCAAGAAAATGCAGCAAACTAGCTGCGGAAGACGACATTAGAGCTCGAGCACATCATCAGCACCACGACAGCTGAATATATCTTACACAACGTTAGGCCTACCCCCCCCCCCCCCCCCGAAAAAAAGAAAGAAAGAAAGAAGAAGCCATAATTTCATCCCCTATGTGATTCCAATTCATTTCCGTATACTAGGATGAAAAACATGGCCTACTTCATTCATATTACTAATAAGTAAACATTTATTTTAAAATCGATCAATGGAAAAGATATGCCTGCTAAAATGATATGGAACCTCATTAAAATATCCTCAAAACATTGGAAACTATGAGGAATATCTGCATCTGATAACATCAGATATAGCCTAACACATGCCTTCACTGGGCAAATTAAAATACCAGTTAAGAATAAAAAAGACTTCGCAATCCAGCACAGAACACCAGCTTAATTGTCATGTTATAAAATACGTCAAATTACGGTAAATGTAGCTGTGGCATCGCAGACGAATCGCTGTGTTTACTTCATAACGCCAAAAAAGTCCACACGCAGATGCCCACAATAAACACATGCATGTATGCATACACGAATTGCTGAACAGAAATTGTGTTTCAAAATACGCGTCATTGTGGTAAAATTTGCTTTGCATTCTGGGAACGTCAATTTCCATCGGCTCCGCCATTTTGGGACGTTTCTAGATAATTTGAACATTTACGTTATTTTCTCAAACCTAGCACATCGATTCATGCCTCATATATCTGTGGAATAGTCAAAGTTTCCCATCAATTCGAGAGATTTTATGTCAAGGACAAAGAAAATCCTCATTTGAAGTAGGTATCTAAACGTTTACATGTCAAAACGTGCGTCGATAGGTTGGCATGAAACCTCCATGAAAAAGTCAGCACATAGACATGTAGAGGGTTGGGGGCTTCGCCCCCAACGCTCTAATGTCAAAAAAAAAACTCACTCTACGATTTTGATTTCACTCTACGACGGATCGTTTCCGAGATATGGCCAAAAATGAAAAAAAAATGCTGACTCAGCAAAAAAAAAATTGCCCCAGGGCCAAGTTCACCCAACATATCCCTGAGACATCTTAGTCTAGTGAAACGAGTCCGAAAATAACGTCCGTTTCTCTCTACGACGCACCGTTTTCCGATATGGCGGAAAATGAAAAGTGCCGACTGAGCAAAAAAAATTTGTCCCAGGGCCAAAGTCACCCAGCATACCCCTAAGACATGTTTGTCTATTGTCACGAGTACGAAAATAACGTCCGTTTCGTTCTACAACGCATCGTTTCCGAGATATGGCCAAAAATGAAAAAAAATATGCATACATTTTTTTCGATGTGTCTGAAATATTTTCGATGCCTCTAAAACTATTCTTGATGCGTCTAGAACATTTTCGATGTATCCAAAACATTTTTGATGCATCTAAAACCATTTCCGATGCGTCTGAAATATTTCCGACGTATGCAAATCGAAAATAATTCATGCTTAAGATGCACTCAATAATTTCCGATGCATAAATATCAGAACTGTTTCATGCGCATCTTAAAGTATTTGCTATATATTAAAAATGTTTTAGACACATTGGAAATATTTTAGATGCATAGAGAATATGTTAGATGCGTTGGAAATGTTTTAGACACGTAAAAAATAGTTTTAGACGCATCGGAAATATTTTAGTGGCAATCGAAAATGTTTTAGATGCATTGAAAATGTTTTAGACGCATCGAGAATAATTTTAAACGCATGAAAACTATTTCAGATGCATCAAAAATATTTTAAATGCATCGAAAATATTTTAGAGGCATCTAGAATAGTTTTAGACGCATCGAAAATATTGTAGCCGCGATCAAATTGACTGTATTTTTAATTTCTTTTCCGAATCTTCGCTCGGGATCAAACCTCAAAAATTTGGCAGATAGAAGCCACCGTAATAACTGGCTCAGTGGTAGATATGTATGTATCAATCTATTACCACAAGATTTTGCCGGTAAAAATAGCAAACCTAAATTGAAACATTTTTTTGGAAAAGAACATATCAATTCAAAGACACACTGGCGTCATCATAGTCAATGAGTGAAATTTACATGTAGTTGATTCTACTGTGCGCTTGATGGAATTAGTATGCAACCGATTGAACAACCTACAAATCTAAACGGAACCTCGCCGAAATACACACAATGACACATTCGGTAAATATCATAACGGGTAATCAGCGCATGATTCAGAAGCTGAGGATATCGGAAATGTGATTCAGGCAAACTCAGCACTCTGTTCTATTTCATGTGAGATAAATACTTTAAATTTGTTAAACAATGTAGTTCCTATTACAAGCCAACACTGTCGGTTAATTTGTTATGGTAGCCAGGTTTATTTTGTTTGCTGATGACAAGGCATTGGTTGGTCTGGTTGACAATGACAACTTCCAAGCATATGAAACTGAAATAGAATCATTTGTCAGGTATTGTGAACACAATTATCTCAAATTAAATGTTACTAAAACAAAGGAAATGCTTCTAGATTTCCGTAAAAACCGTGTAATACCTACATCAGTCTACATAAACGGAACTGAGGTTGACCGTGTACCAACTTATAAGTATCCTGGAGTTGTTATCGACAATAAGCTTAACTGGTCCTATAACGTGGAATATATCATGAAAAAATTACGTACTCGGATGTATTGCTTGTATAAACTCCACATGTTCAATGTTGACCGGAAAATTTTGCAATTGTTCTATAGTGCTGTAGTTGAGAGTGTATGGAAATATTGTTTCATTTGTTGGTGGGGAAATGTCACCAAGGCCGATACAGATTCCAACAATCGGATTGTTTCGCGGGCTACCAAAATATTGGGCGAGGAGTTGCAGTACGTGGAACATGTATACGATGACCTACTCCGTACGTAACTCTCACGTGTCTGGACAGATAATACCCATCCGCTGAACACCACCCTGTCTCAGCAGGTCATGCCTCGTAGTGGGAGACTGAGGCTTCCTAAAGCTAGGACCGCAACACGTTACCTCCGTTCCTTCATACCGAGGGCAATCCGTCTGCATAACAGTCAGCATGGTCGGGGCCATATCCAGTAATCTAACAATGTCCATTTTGTACATATGTTTGCTAATATAAATGTGATTGTATGTGGTATTGTTGACCAATCGACCAAATCAGTTTCCCTTGAGTGAGATCAATAAAGTTATACTTACTTACTTACTTCTAGTAACTAAATGTGTACCTAACATTCTTGTCATGGAGCAAAGCTAGCAGCAAAAATAATCCAGTGCAGCATATTTTGATACTAATTGATTATCTTATAATTAGGTAAAACCAGTTGCCATGACATGACCTGACTTTGGGCCGGAACAGTGTTTGGCCTACTCCTGGAAAAGTATGGCTTCCATGAGACATCTAAATCTTGAATATTTGCAAAATGGACCAATACTCAATGAGTTACGGCCTGATTAATCATGACATAAATACTTAACTCCTCCAGAATAAGAGAATGAACACTTACTATTGGGATATTGCAACATTAGATATTTGAGTTTTGCCCAAGGTTATTCTTTAATGGTCGGAACACACGGACATTAGAATGGAGTCTTTCCGTATTCTGAATACGTTCCTTCCCCCCTCGAATCCAAGTGAACAACCCTAATACGATGTTTTTTTAGCTTCACATTAATTGATATTTTTTCAAAATAGGACTTAGAATAAATTGAGGTTTGTATTGCTGTCGTAAATGATTGAAAGAAGTGTTCGTTCCCTTCTGGCTGGAAAGTGTGCACCTCATTGTTCGAGAACTGCTTTGATTGTGGGGTTGAAGTGTATATACCTACCGACATTTTGTTATTCATGAAGGTAACCTCTCAATTCGACCATATTTCACTGAACACCTGATGGTTCTTATTGCTGGTACATGAGCCTGGCATAGGATTTTGTTCTCGACCTTTGAATACCTCCCATCGACTTTTAATTAACCTCTTCGGGATTGTCCATGTGCCTATATCTTGGGCTATGTGCTTCCTAAAAAGGAAACAAAACACATAATACATGCAAACTAGAGCGCAAGTTATTGTGTGCTCGAATGACAATATCAGGGAAGGGTTTCTTGTACCTATTTGATCCAATACAATAACGTGAATATATATCTCTGCATATGATTTGCATATCATCATCAGAGAGGCTGCAGTTTCGGTGTGACTAGCTGGAACACCAAGCGAAGTACCCTGGACATTATAATTGGTCGCAAGCGATTGATATATTAAATGTAATTTCCAGGTATATTTTCATATTACGACAGAGGAGCACTGCGGCGGCTTGACGGACTTTCCGTACCTTTGGAGAAACATCCTAAAATGTGAGTAATAAATTCCCTAAAGTAATTGGAAGTAATAACTAAATAACTCGCGATCTTGCTATGAAAATTGGTTTAATATTTTGTTCTTAGTTTGTGTGTATGATTGATATTTTGTCATGTTTTTCCCCAGTCGCCATTAGCGAAATTTGCAAAATTTTATGTAATAGCATTTCAAAAATGATTAATTATTATTGATATAATTTTCATATAGTTCTGGAAACTCGTTTTTTAGGTTACCGGAACTTTGGTCCGCTAACCTATTGGCATGGCGTTGCGTCCGGCGTCGGCGTCGTCCACATTTTTATCTTTTTTGTTTACGGACCAATCTTTCTGAAATTTTGCACAAAATGCACAAAAATAATTCAAGAAGGAGGTATTTTTCAGTTTTTTGATTTTCGCATTTTTTTCAAAATGCATGCATGGCGGCCGTTTTCGTCGAAAATCGGCCAATTTTGGACTTTGGACTTTTTTTCTTTTTGGACTTTTTTTCTTTCTGATACATAACACTCCTCATATGTACTACTATGATGTCTATAAATTTCGTTTCGATTGAATCGCTCGAAGTGGGCCATTTTGGCCCAAACGCGGCCCAAATGGGACTTTCCCATGTTAAATTCTCCTATGCTTTATAATGGGACACATTAAGCCTTATATCTCATTTAATATTGAGATTAGAGACTAGGAATCAATTGTGGACATATAGGAAATAATATATGCTGAATATTCTCGTGACCTTGAATTTGACCTTTGACCTCGGTTTCAAGGTCAGAGCGGCCGTTTTTGTCGAAAAATGGCCAATTTTGGACTTTGACGGTCGTTTTCTCAAAATCTGTTCAGTAACTTTTTTTTCTTATTGATGCATAACACTCCTCATATGTACCCCTGTGACATGTATAAATTTCGTTGCGCTTGAATCGCTCGAAGTGGGCCATTTTGGGCCCAAACTCGGCCCAAATGGGACTTTCCCATGTTAAATTCTCCTATGCTTTATAATGGGACACATTAAAGCCTAATATCTTACTTAATATTGAGATTAGAGACTAGGAATCAATTCTGGACATATAGGAAATAATATATGCTGAATATTCTCGTGACCTTGAATTTGACCTCTGACCTCAGTTTCAAGGTCAGAGAACAAAATGGCTAATATCTCGCTTATTATCGACTTTACAGCTTAGGAATCAATTGTGGACGTATAGAAAATGATATATGCAGATTATTGTCATGACCGTGAATTTGACCTTTGACCTCATTTTCAAGGTCACAGGGCAAAATGGCTAATATCTCACTTATTATCGACTTTACAGCTTAGGAATCAATTATGAACATATAGGAAATGATATATGCAGTTTATTGTCATGACCTTGAATCTGACCTTTGACCTCATTTTCAAGGTCACAGGGCAAAATGGCTAATATCTCGCTTCTTATCGACTTTACAGCTTAGGAATCAATTATGAACATATAGGAAATGATATATGCAGATTATTTTCATGACCTTGAATCTGACCTTTGACCTCATTTTCAAGGTCACAGGGCAAAATGGCTAATATCTCGCTTTTTATCGATTTTACAGCTTAGGAATCAATTATGAACATATAGGAAATGATATATGCAGATTATTTTCATGACCTTGAATTTGACCTTTGACCTCATTTTCAAGGTCACAGGACAAAATGATTAATATCTCACTTATTATCGATTTTACAGCTTAGGGATCATTTGTGGACATGTAGGAAATGATATATGCTGAATATTCTTGTGACTTTGAATTTGACCTCTGACCTCATTTTCAAGGTCAAGAACACAAAATGGCTGATATCTCACTTATGGTCGACTTTATAGCTTAGGAATCAGTTGTGGGCATATAGGAAATGATAAACGCCTAATATTCTGATGACCTTGAATTTGACCTTTGACCTCATTTTTTTAAATCTTTTACTTCTTGCTGAAGATTTGGAAACTATTGAAATATAACCTCAACATATATGTATAACTCAATGAACTAAACTGTATTAACTGTACATATTTTGCATATTACTGAATATATGTTCTCTTTCCAGTTCTGATTGCGTTATACCTGACATTGCACATTCTTTCACATATACAATCCTTACCATTCGAAGTTAAGCCTGAGGCGAACCTGAGGGTTCACTTCTTAATACGTCCCCCGAATGGTTTTGATTGCTATATGTCTATGTGTGTGTAGGTGTCTTTATGTTTCATTTAAGAAAACTTGTATTTCCCCTATTTAACTTCGTTAATTTCGATATTAATATGAGAGAAAGCCGCGAGCCTGTGTATCTGTGAAAGATGCACACACATAATCCCTTTAGCAGGTGGCACGCATCCACGCGACCGCGACAAACCGCAGATTGCTTTATGGCCCCATGGCGACAAAGCTGACGAGTTTAAATGCCCTCAAAAGCATGCCTCAGGAGCATGAGCAGACAGTTTGGTGATCACTGATCAAGGTTATAAAAGACAGTTAACGGGTGTTTGACGGTTAACCGGTTAATCGTTTGGAGATTTAACAGCCGGTTATTCGCGGTTATTAAAAAAATGCTAGCCGTCGGCGGTTAACCCATTAATCGTGCAGGCCCTAGAAATTGGCACTTTTAAATGGAAAGTCATATATGGCGACTTGTGTGGTGACCTTGAATTTGACCTTGGATGACCTTGAAAGGTCAAAACAGCCATTTTTTGGTGGCTTGTCTGTCTTTTCTCGAAAACTGTCTGATCAGATTTGAGATTTTTGTTTCAAAAGATTCTAGTTATGTACCTCTGTGATGTGTATAAGTTTGGTTGCCCTTGAATCGCCGGTCTGCGTATGGCTGCCATTTTGAATTTTCGACGGGTCGACGAAGAACACATTTTTCGGCCCAAATCGCATTACTATCCATTTAGGGCCATTTCTAGACAAAAAATTTTTTTCACCCTGTGAAAAAAATTTTGGACTTAGAAAATTTTCGGCACTTTTATCTTCATAATGGGAGCTGCGCGGATTGTACTCATAGAACGCTTGAAGATAGAGCTTAGAAATTGGCACTTTCAAATGGGAAGTCATATATGGTGACTTGTGTGGTGACCTTGAATTTGATCTTTGATGACCTTGAAAGGTCAAAACAGCCATTTTGGGGTAGAAAAAAATGCACAGATTTGCCTCTACAGATGAAATGCTTGTAGATAGAGCTTTAAAAGTTTGCATTATGAGCATATAGGAAGTCATATATGGAACAACTGATGATGACCTTGACCTCAGATGATTTTGAGTGCTAAATGTTTGATGTAAAATATGTAAATTAGCCACATACAGGTTAGGATTGTGTATAAGCTAACAAGAAGTCATGTATTTATAGCACATCTCTTGGAGACCTTGAATTTGACCTTATATATATCCTTGAAATCCAAATCTCACAACCTTTGCCTGACCTGGCATGTGTAAATTGGCCTCTACAGACAAAATACTTGTTGATAGAGCTTATATGTTTGTATTACGAACATATATGAAGTCATATGCAGCATACCTAATGGTGATATTGCAGTTCACAAAGATGACCTTGATTAGTAAATCTCAAAGTCATATGTCACTTGCAATGCTTAAAGCCAAAATTGTCCGGTAACCTATCTTAGCCCTTGGGCTAATTTTTTTCTTTTTGATACATAAGACTCCTCATATGTACTTCTATGATGTCTATAAATTTCGTTGCGCTTGAATCGCTCGAAGTGGGCCATTTTGGCCCAAACTCGGCCCAAATGGGACTTTCCCATGTTAAATTCTCCTATGCTTTATAATGGGACACATTATGCCTAATATCTCACTTGATATTGAGATTAGAGACTAGGAATCAATTGTGGACATATAAGAAATGATATATGATGAATATTATCGTGACCTTGAATTTGACCTCTGACCTCAGTTTCAAGGTCAGAGCACAAAATGGCTTATATCTCGCTTATTATCTACTCTACAGCTTAGGAATCAATTGTGGACATATAGGAAATAATATATGCTGAATATTCTCGTGACCTTGAATTTGACCTCTGACCTCATTTTCAAGGTCAGAGCACAAAAATGGCTTATATCTCGCTTATTATCGACTCTACAGCTTAGGAATCAATTGTGGACATATAGGAAATGATATATGCTGAATATTCTGATGACCTTGAATTTGACCTTCGAACTCATTTTCAAGGTCACAGGACAAAATGGCTAATATCTCGCTTGTTATCGACTTTACAGCTTAGCAATCAATTATGAACATATAGGAAATGATATATGTAGATTATTGTCATGACCTTGAATTTGACCTTTGACCTCATTTTCAAGGTCACAGGACAAAATGGCCAATATCTTGCTTCTTAGCGACTTTACAGCTTAGGAATCAATTGTGAACATATAGGAAATGATATATGCTGAATATTCTAGTGACCTTGAATTTGACTTTTGACATCATTTTCAAGCTCAACAGGACAAAATGGCTAATATCTTGCTTATTATCGACTTTACAGCTTTAATAATCAATTGACCTGTGTGAATTGTGAACATATAGGAAGTGAGATATTCTGAATATTTTAATGATACTGAGTTTGACTTTTGACCTAAATTTCAAGGTCAGTCATTTTATTTTTAAAGTCAGATTACAAAATGGCTTATATCTCGCTTATTATCAAATTTACAGCTTAGGGGTCCATAGTGAACATATAGGAAATGATGTACGCTGAATAGTTTGGTGATCTAGAATTTACCCTTTGATCCCATTTTCAAGGTTAGAGATATGGCGATTTCATTGGTCACCTTGAATTTGACCTTCAACTTTCTCGGCTTAACTCTGTATATTTCTCCGGTAACCTTTCTAGCCCATTGGGCTAATTTTGTACATGATGTTGCCAATGGAAAATGTTTTGAGAAGAAACCAACTCTGACAAAAACAATAATATAATTATCAGGACATTTTGTGCATGTGTTATAGGTACAAAAGTTATATCGGATGAGTGTGAAAACTCAATTCAGTTCAGTTTATTTCAACTTCAACACATAATACAAATACACAATATATATACCGTAATATCATACCAAATAATCACAAACGGGTAAATTTCTTCAGTGACGTAAATGGAAGCATTGTGTTTATTGATGAGTGCATACCCCAAATGCGATCGTTATACATTACTGATAGGCGCTGGTCGAAGCTACGCTGTCTACACACACGATATGAACACAAAATGAACTCTATACAAATTAAACGCCTCTAAATAGCGGACCAGGCGTCATATTCAACACCCACTGATCGGCGTTGGTTATACGTTCATGTACAGGGTTGACATTTAATATGGCATATTTGTTTTATTTTCATCAATTTTTTTCATTTTTTATTTGCAGGAAATTTGTCTTGCCTAGCGTTCATAAGTATCTAACCTCATACTTAGTGCATTCTTTATCTTGTATTTTCAATCTGGTAAACACTGTGATCCAGAACAAACAAACCAACGTCAAATTGTGCCAACAATAGATTTATAATGTATATTTTCAAATTTAATATCTCAATAACACGCAACAGCAGATACATGAAACTTTACAATATTGAGCGTCATTATGCCATCTAGCACCAACAATATTCAGTATCAAAAGTGACCTCTCCTGGCGGCTCGTAGCGCCATCACACAGCGGGGCATGTCCTCAGACAGGGGTATATTGGACCATGCGTCCTACACAGCCTGTCGCAATCCATCCACACTGGTTGGTTGTCGAACCAGGTTGTTGATCCGACGGGTCACTTCAGCCCATAGGTTCTCTATGGGGTTCATATCTGCTGAACACGCTGGCCATGGCAAGTGCTCAACCCCCTGATCCTGAAAGAAAGTTGCCACTGTACGAGCCCTGTGTGGAGGAGCTCTGTGTGGTACACAAAGTTGTCCTGGAAGGCCCCTCGAGCGAAGGGCAACATTGTTTGGTCTAGGATGCGTATGTACTGGTGTTGATCCTGATTGCCAACCAGGATCAGAAGGTAACTTTTTCCACCTGCGTGGTCTCAAATGGCGGTGATCTCTGGCGAACTGCAGACGTGGCTCGTAATGCCTTTGACTCAGCAGGGATTTCCTTAGTGGTCTCGTGGCACGATACCCAGCTCGAACCAATCGGCTGTTCACTAGTGTTCTGGATACGCTTACATCTATTGCGTTCTGCCACTGTACTCTCAATGCCCTGGCTGGCATGGTACGGCCGTCAGTACACAGGCGAATCAACAAACGGTCCTGTCTTCTTGTTGTCTATAGGACGTCCTGGGCGAGATCTAGGAGTAGGCACACCCGTCTCGGTGTTCCCCTTCAGGATCTTGCTGACCTCCCCCTGTGTAATGTTGATTTGCCTCGCAATTTCAGTCTGTTTTAGCCCATTACGTCGCAGGGCAACCACTCCGAGACAAACTGTCGCACCTAATTGACACACCATTACTTCAGGAATCTGTGTTTAAAAATTCGTAGCTCCAAGTCAAGGAGATCCTGGGGTATGCACACAAATTTGACCACATAATTTATACCAGAACAAAAATCACCCCATATCGCAGTGGTCAGTTATTTTGTCACCCAATGTGCACTCCCGTGGTGTAAATTGGCACGATAATCGCCTGATGGGCAGGTGACATGCTTGGCTGAACATCAGATCATGTAACAGCTTCATGGTACTTATCAATTTGAATCTATGACATAATATTTCACCAGTTTACCAAAGTTACCCACCACCGATATATTTCATATTAAATGTACGTTCATGAACATTCACACACAAATAAATTGTGTGCAAGTGATATCAGCATAAATGAGTTCGATACAAACTTTCGCCTCTGAATAAATGACAAGAGGTTATATTCATCACCACTGAGAGATGTACAAAATAAGTAATTTGAAGGAATTATCCGATCTTTACATTATATTCTCATTTTTCTAACTTGTTTACACCGGTTTTCGACGATATTTTTTGCTATGATGAATTTCATCGTTCCAAACTTTGGCATACTTCACGGTGGCCACCCGTTCCGCGTTATTGCTGGTTAAAATTCGAATTCCGCGTTATTATAGTTAGGGTTCGCGTTATTATGGTAAAGAAATGGTTTACCGAGCTTCATAAAAAATTGGTATTATCGTGAATACTAAGAAATTACTAAGCAGAAATCAACTGCTCACGGAATATTATAGGCATTCTTGAAACCCAGTGCATTTCGTGTAGTGAGATTGAACTTGTATTTTGTGAGATATTTTGCACACAGTTTTGTCATGTTTGTTAGATCGCAATCGTGTTGTAAACATCCTGCCCAAATATCACATAAAAATGACATGTACGGCATTTTACAGACGTCATATAAACAAAATTGATTTCCCCATGACTAATGGAGAGCTGTCATACACTCAAGTACAACTAAATAGAACATTAGTGTTGTGTAAACACGATATAAGTCTTTCCCACAGATTCCGCGTTATTGTTTTTTTCTACATCTGTGGACCCGCGTTATTGTGTCTGTTGAGTGTGATTGTTTTCAATACGCCAACATGTTCGTCCACGCGTATTAAACTAGTAATGGGTCGTCTTAATGTTCAATTCAGGAACAGTTCAGTAACTGTAAGTTTGGCTCAGTCGTCCTTGAAGAAACCAGCCACAATTTCAATTTCGATCAAAATATTCAAGTTGTGCAGGACATACTGGAACTACGGTAGGCTGCATCGGCTCAACAGTTTCGTCAGAACAAATGTACTTGCAATTGGTTTTATATGTAAATAGAACGCCCCATAGCGAGGACCTCGATCCACACTAGAAGAACCAGGTTGAATTCAACATCGGAGTTCTTCAGGTCCCAAATAGATCTAGGTCTACTGTCTCGGGTTAAGGCCTGCATTGGTTGTCATAATGTCATTACACACTACTGCTACATTTCAATGGAACTATTATATGCACTAATTGTCGAGATTAATACCAAAAAATAGACATGGATAGGCTTACGTATGTTTATTAATATCCATATCCTATAAATGTCAGTGCACGATTCTTGACGGAAAAAATATGACTGCAACAAAAAACAGCAACAGCAACTTTTTTCAGTAATTTTTAACGAACGAATCGAAAATATGTGTTCAACTGGAAAGAACAGCGCCCTTCGTGTAGGTGTGTCAAATATAAATAAACATATTTTATCATCTGCATAGATGTGGCCGACTGCATGCACATATATCAATCTCGATCCCCAGCAATATCGCGTGTTCTTGATAAGCAATAACACGGATTCAACAAACTTTAGATCAGGAACCAATTTAAGCTGTTCGTCGGAAAATATATGGATTATTAATATTTCTCGGACAGGAACTAATCCTAATACACAATTCTGTATCATGATTTACTTATTCATGTATTTGTATGGCTAATTTAGCACGAAAATGTCACCCGATTTTGACAACTGTCACCCGATCAACGTATCTTTGGTCACTCGTGCATGATGATTATTGGACCAACAAAAATCAAACTATTGTCTATAGACCGCTGATACATGCCAATGTTCCGTGGAACTATTGTTGTACGCTAATGCTTTATTTATCTGTATGAATTTATCGCTTTTTACCAGGACCACTTCGAAACTTTTACCACAATAACGCGGGGCCTAACTATAATAACGCGGAATTCAATTTTTAACCAGCAATAACGCGGAACGGGTGGCCACCGTGTACTTCATCAGGGAGTCAAACGGCAGTTTTCTACCAAATTTCAGACTTGTATCACAAAAATGGAAGAAGTTGGCAATCTGCTCCAACGTTAAATTTCAGCCCAAAACGGTGATTCCGTTTCGGGTTGAAATTTAACGATTCTCTTTACATCCATCAGGATTCGAAGCGTTGTTGTAATTTCGGACCAGAAGACACATTGTTGTGTATTCCACACAAACATGTTGATTTCAAAAGATTGCTCCGCTACAAAACCGAGCAAATGCACAACATTGTAGAAGAAGAAGAAGAAGAAGAAGAAGAAGAATTTATTTTGCACCGTGATACATAATACATGTGTGAATTTAATAATATAACAATCAAGATATGCACAGTGACAAGATGTGGGACTTAAGTCAGTTCTGGCTGTATACCTAGTCAATATCCTAATGAAATATTACATACCAATTTAAAGCAATCATTGATTAGGTGGCCCACAACTCAAGCATTGAAAACAAAAGATTATCATACATCAAACAGATAATATTTAAACATGGCTCCAATAAGCGATGATGGATAATAACGAAAAGAAACAAAAAGAAACAATCTGTACATTGGGATAGATTTCCAACTTTCTCAAATTTCGCGAAAGGAGTCTGAACTTCGGTCGAAAATTGCCGTTTGACTCCCAGGTGAAGTATGTCAAGTTATAGATCGATCCAATTTAGCATTGTGAAAATATCAGCGAAAAACAGTGTAAACGAGTTAGAAGAATCAAAGTATAGATGTATGAACAGCTATATTAAGTTACACTCTCTACCATTGAGGGTGCCAATGTGGTTTCGGGCATGAATAATTGATCTAGGTTTGTTTGTTCTATCCCAACTTTTTATATTAGTTTTTTTACATATCCAATATCTTTATTTGTATTATCGAAGAAGCAGCAATGAACAGACCGATAGTATTTCTACTGATGGGGATATCTCTGGCGATGGTGGCGCTATCTGACGGGATACAGTGTTACGTATGCACGACCGCGAATGGTAACTGTGGTGATCCATTCAACGCCGAAGGAATCCCCACACAACCATTTGACTACTGTGCCAAGACCGATTGGCTGATCAGTGGTGGTAAGTTGTGATTGTTTTTATTGCGGTACACAAACGCACTAATGTTTTCGGGGGAAAACAATCATATATATTGTGACGGAATAGCGGAGTTCTTCGGGCGGCTATTACGCCCACTGATCGAATAGTACGATGTATGTTGTGCGTGAACACACCAACAGGAAGTCCGACGTCAATTGCAACAATATCCGATGTTTATTGGGATGATTAAGTCCGATGTACGATCACTCTCACATTCAATCGTAATCCCCACAATAGTCCGAAGTATTAATAGTCCTGTATAAATTTGATATCCTCTAATCACAATCTTTGGCTTAGTACCTCTCAATACAACCTTTCTACTCAACAGCCTAGGATCAAGTGTGGGAAAGCGCGGGGCTAAGTTCATGATGTGTGTGGGTTTTCCCGCGTAATGTGGCAGGTGTTCATGTGAAATGGCGGGAAAGTGATGTCATGTCTGTGTGGGCGGAGTCATGTGTCTGGGAATGTGGTGATTGGTGGGATTGTAGGAAGTGTTAACGTGAGCAGTGTTGTTTACATGTAGATGTGGTGCGAGGACGGTGCATGCCCGGTGACGTAAGGTAAGTAAGTATGAAGTCATGTGATGAATCTGTGCCGTGTATGTCGAGTGGGAGAAAGTGTCAGGGGCGGGTTTCGGGCCATAACAGTCGTAAATATTCTACAAAACACCCCTTCGTCAAATTACCCCCTGGGAATTTACCCTCCCCGAAACCTAACTGTCCAAAAATCTAAACATGATAAGCTAAAAGTCCTAAGGGAAACACATTCACCGCGCGAGACAATGATAAAGCAATGGATACAATAAAAATTCTAACTGTCAAAATAAAGTCATTGGTCGGTCAGTCCACAGTCACTAAGATGATATGAACACATTTGACAAATACATTTAAAACAACGACAGGTGACGATGAAACACATAAATCAAGACATCAATCACAGTTAAAAGAATCACAAATGTATATACATATTATATTATTGGAATGTGAAAATACTCCTCGACGCTCCCTAGCGGAACGGAAACACTTTAAAGTCCGAGATACCTGAAAATGACCAGGATTAATTGGTTCGAATTACACACATATATATATATGGTATGATTAGTACGATATGTACAGGTCACAGCTATCCTGGTGCTGTGCCCTGGGGTCCGAATTTTAGTCCGACTGACGGTCGCGTCTCCGTGACGCGGGAGGCCGGGCGGCTGGCGATGCCTGTTGCATCAGCCGCCTTTGGTCGTCGGCCGGCAAGTGCGGTAGAACCGCCACAATCGTCGTCCAAAGTTCGTCAGGGATTCCCTGAGGTTCCGGCGACGAAGACGAGGACGAAGTATTAGAGAGGCGGGCTCTAAGCTCCCGTACCTCTTCTCGTAAGTTCGAATTATTTTGCTCCGCAGTACGAAGTTCCTCCCGGAGTCGTCGATTCTCCTCCAGGAGAGGGTGCGGGGCTGTCGGGGTCTGTCGCTCGTGTAGCGATCCCATCCCGAATCCTAGGGACATGGCGTTATACTCCGCCTGGCGGATGTGCGCGTCCATGGCGAGTACGTATCCGCGGCGGATAGCTCGCAGATGTTGAAGTGCCAGGTCGTCCGCGCTGGCCAGTGCCAACGACGGGAGGTGATGCTCAGCATCTTCCGCAAGCAATAGAGGGTCCGCATCCGTTGCAGCCTGGGTGATTTGTTCCATCCAGTATGACTGATGCGGTCCGAGTCCGGCGGGAAGACGACGTGTGTTGTCGTCCTGGTAGAGTTCGGCGAAATCCGGGTTAATTCCGGGGAGGACTTGTAGTCCGGGTAAAGTCCGTTCGAGCAACCTTTGCCCGTGCTGGCGAAGTAGCTGGTAGTCCGCACCGAACTCACCAGATCCGTGAAGTCCGAAATTGACCTCCAGGTCGCGAGGTAATGGATCCTGGTCCTCCAGGACTTCCATCCTTAACCGAGGCCTGTCCGGGTCGTTGGCTCGCGTGACCAAGGTGGTCGTTGGGGGCAACAACTCCTCCTCGTAATCCAGGTACGGAGGAGGAGGTCCGAAGGTGATCAGGCCGCGAGACGGCTCCATGGGAGAGTCCGGCCTGCTGTCGGGTGTCCGACGTTGTCGAGGTTCTGGTTCATCCTCGATAGTCCGAAGTGGTGGCGGCTGGTCGCACTCCATTGGCGACTCAGCGTCCGTAGCTGGGGTTCGAGAAACCGTCTTGGGTGAAGGCTCCCTATCCACAGAGTCCGTAATCTTAGCCGTTTCCATGGGTTCGGCTGGGTCCGAAGTTCTAACTGAGTCCGCAGATTCAGCCGCGTCTGTCTCGACCGTAGGTCGACTTGGCAGGGGCGGATATTCGTCCGGGGGTGGCACAAGTCCCTCCCGAACTCTATAGTCCGTAACGTTAGGCACTGTAGGCCTCTCAACAGTCCGACTCTTGGGTATCGCCCCCGAGGGCGAACTCCGTGCGGGAGTTGAAACTCCTGTGGCTGGTGAAGCCGAAGTCCGAGGTTCGGCGGTCTTCGTGGCCGAGGTCCGAGATTCAGCGGCCTTCATGGCCGAGGTCCGATATACAACAGGGCGGTCGAAATAGAAAGCCCCAGGCTTTCGGTAGCGGACGTGACGATTAATCAGTTGGATGTCCCGTACCATCCGTTCGACCTTGGCTTCGTCGGCCCTCGTTTTCAGTTGGGCAAACTCGATACGATCCAGTACCAGTTGGACCTCCGGTGCGGTATTCGGCGGGTACTGTGACATCACCGCGGGCGCCATCGCCCAGATGCCGAAAGTAAGTACCGATTCCGGCGTCCGTCGGAAGATAGGTACGTGCGATGGTACGCGTGGTGGCCGATAGTTCGGATTGGGTTGCATGTCAACCCCACATCGCTTGGCGAAACGAGTTACCATATTCTCGGTGGCCATTAGTGATCCCCGTTGGAAAATGGGGAATCGGTCCGTGTGACTCGCCGTGGGCATCGAGATATGTTGTATCATGTCCGAAAGCGTTAGGGTCATGTACCCGTCCCGTGCGGGCACACAAAGAAACGTACGAATGGCATATGATACGCCAGAACATGAGCATCCAGCTCCTGTGGAGTCCGAAGTGGGGCCCGGCGAGGCACCGTGGGCCAGGTCCGTTCACGTTCCGACTCCTCCTCACTGGTACAGAAGGGGCAGTCGAATCCTCCTGTTCCGAGGCGTAGCGGCATCAGAGTCAAGTACTGACTCCCTGTCAGTGTCGACGGTACAGAAAAATCATGGACATGGCCATATCCTGCGTGCCGGTTCCGGTCGTAAAGTGGAACCGCGTTCCAGTCGATTGGACTCGTCCCGTGGGGTGTGGGGGGACGAGGTACGAGCTCCATCAACTCGTCAACTTGACGGCGATAAGTCTGTCGTCGTAGATCCCGTGACTCATGATTTCCCTGAGTCCGGAATAAGTCCGTGTATGCCGAGGAATATCCTCGCGATGTCGTCGCGTGCGGGAGCAACGCGAGGGGTCGTACGGGTTTGGCCGGTGTGGCTGAAACAGGCGAAGTAGCCGACACGGCGGTCGGTCGTGTGGCTGTCACTGGCGGAGTAGCCATCATTTGTTTTGGTCCGGAGTCCGAAGTAACACTAGCCGTGGCTTTAGCTGCGTCTCTAGCAGCCATGGCTTGTTCGACAATTTTTCCGCCTTCTTCCAGGCGCTGGAAGTCAGGCGCACTTAAGTCCGACATAGAGTCCGATGACGGACTCGGCGTATGACGCTCTCCACGTTGAACGAGTTTCGCCATCACTTTCTTCCGAATGTCCGTTTCGGCCCCAGAGGCCGTTTCTGTATCCGATATCGTGATCGGGTCCGAGGTAGGGGAAACTGTTCCCGGTGCGCTGTCGGCTGTCGCCGATTCTCCAAGTACGATAGGATGTTCCGGCTCATCCCCAGCCTCCACTATCCTCACGGCAAGTGGCAGTTCGTTATTATCGGCATCAGATGCCGTCTTCTTGTCCGGTGGCTTGTCTCTTTCCTTGTCGGAAGACGACATAGTTCGAATTTCGCTCACTGGCGTGAGCCCACACTCACTAGTCCGACTTTTATCCTAATGCAAGGTGCGTATCAGGATTATTCACACAGTCCGTGAAATACTAGGCAAAAGTCCGTGCAATTGCCGTACGAAATATCCACAAGATATAGTCAATTGTCTTATAAGAACACTGTTAATATTCAACCCTTATTCGATAGATGTTAACTCTCCAGTGTCCGCAGCCAGAATGACCCACTTCTAAAACTTTCCTGCTTATCTGGCACCCGTACACACACAAAGTGCTGACAGTGTCTTTTGCGGTTTTCCACAATCGGGGGGTGCGCTCTGTCTATTGTCTTATACGTCTTTACGTTCGCTTGATCCATCTCGGCTCTCAGTCGTGCGAAGAGGGGGCGGTCCATCACCTAGGCAACGCGTGTACATCGAAGCTCTGGTTCATCACACCAGTCAAGCGGGGCAGTAGGTTAGCACACAGCTGCTCTATTTTCCCATAGTCCGACACAAACTTCTGGATAACGTAATCCAATCATTTCACTGTCCGTCTAGCATACAGTCAAAATTACTGCACCTTTTACGTGCTTCCACTCTCTATTGAAGTTAACTGGGAATGTTTATATGGAGGTGCCGCGGGCGGCTTCAGTGTTTATTTGCGCTTCATGCTTTTCCGTGTGAACTCTTACAATTAGTCCGTTCCTTATCTGCACAGTTAGCACACAATAAACTTTTGACCAACTTGTTTAAACAGATGATCACTGTCCGTACGTATGCTGAGGTATAAATACCAAGCTCACAGAAGTTTGCTCAGTCCGTTCATTGTCATCTAGTGCCGTAGATAATGGAACCGCTGATATTATCATGAGGGGTGATGGGGTGATCTGGGCGGCCCTGCCGTGGCGCGTTGCATAATTTTTTAATGAATGTGATGACAGATCGCGCGTTGGAATGCAGAGGTTGGTTCATAGCTGAATTCTGCTCCTGAGGGCATTCCCCTGAATTGTGCGTAGGGGGAGCAGAGGCTCTTATCAGACGCTTGCTCGGAAGACGGCTATCCTCTCACCTCGTCCGCGACAAAGTGATCTTACTCACGGCAGGACATGACGGCTGACACATGGGTGGAATTGTTAGTCATGCAATATTTAGGTAGTGCGCAACAGGCGCGAGATGGTATGGAGAAGTACGAAGTTATATGCAATGCATAACACACATATACCACATTATAGTATCGTAACCAGCATCAACATTATAACGTCATATCAATATTATATATGAAAATTGCCTCACTGACATCAGTACATAAAAATGGTTATTGAAATGAATATGTACATAATATTATTATATTATAAATATATTTTGGGGTGATATGACATTATAGTCCAATAGACAGGCATTCATTCATCATCATTGAGATCAGTCCCTTGGCACAGCCGTGGTTATCTGAACCGGGCTGGGCGGCGAATCGTGCGTCTGGGTCGATTGTACGGAGCAGGCTGGGGCGTAGCCTCGCTTGTTGATGAGTCCGTAACAATCGCGGGTTTGGGTCCGCGGGGTTTTGGCGCTCGCTGTGAAGCGCTAAAGTTCGACTTGCGCGATTTTCGCTTCTGGCGACGGCGTCGCGGTCCGATTGCGGGACTTCTCCGACTGGCGGGTGATGACGAAGTATCAGTCTCGGTAGTCCGATCTGTATCTGACGACTTGTCTTGTACGGTGACGTCCCAAGGGTAGAGGAATTCCTTGAGGAGCTCCAGGGGATCGTTCGATGGTTCGGTCTTGGAGTCTGTGCTACTTGACGACTCAGGTGGCGATACGACTTGAGGTTGAAAGTTCAGCAACTGTGCATCGCCTTCGTACGGTTTGATGACATCCAGATGGACGACTCTAGTATTTCGTGGATTGGAGACTAGAGCAATTCGATAGTCTACCTCAGTTACGC
This sequence comes from Terebella lapidaria, assembly GCA_949152475.1. NCBI lineage: Eukaryota > Metazoa > Annelida > Polychaeta > Terebellida > Terebellidae > Terebella > Terebella lapidaria. The sequence goes on from OX424567.1 coordinate 18,015,037, forward strand.
GTTCCAGGACTCTCCAGGGTCCGGTCCAGGGTCGGGCGAATTTGTTGTTCTGGGTGAGGGGCAGGTAGTAGTACCGTACCAATTCTCCCGGCTGGAACTGAGGGCGAGATTTCGCATGTGCGTCATACCCCATTTTCTGGCGGGTTGCAGCTTTTTGCAGATGGTCTTGCGCAAACCCATGGGCAGCTCTGATGGCGGTTCGGAGATACTCGACGTATTCAGGTCCGCATGGAGGTAGCGGTTCTGGGTCATACGAAGGAAACATCAAGTCAACAGGCAAATTGCATTCATGTCCGTATACCATCAGGTGTGGTGTACACCCGGTAGAAGAGTGCACCGGGGTGCGGTACGCCATGAGTACATATGGTAAGTGCAGATCCCAGTCATTCCCTCGATCACTGACGAATGCACTCAACATATTCAACAAAGTCCGATTGAATCGTTCGACTTGACCGTCACTTTGTGGGCGGTAGGGCGTGGTCCGAATTTTCTTGGCGCCCAAAAGGCGTACAACGCTCCGAAATAACGACGACTCAAATTCCGTTCCTTGGTCGCTGTGTATGGCTTTCGGTACCCCGTGGTACACGATCCAGCGATTCACCAGAACATCGGCGACATTTTTGGCCGTATGGCGGCGGAGCGGGAATGCGTCCATGTACTTTGAAAAGTAGTCCGATATAACAAGAATGTACCTGTGACCTCGTCCGGTAACTTTATGGGTATCTAAGATATCCATGGCAATACGATCAAATGGCGCCCCAGTTGGTAGTTGCGTTAGAGGCGATTTCTTGGGCGCTGGTTTTCCTTTCCGTGACACACACTGCGGGCAGCGGGCGCACCAGCGGGCAACATCCAAGGCGAGACCTGGGGCCCGTTTCACTAAGATCATAAAGAGCTCGTTAGCAGCAAAATTCTCGTTAAATTAAAGAATCCTCGTTAATAACGAGGGTTTATCAATCACTAAGATTTCCATCGTTAAAAATGCTCGTTGTATCCATCGTTAACAATATGTTGTCATAGTTATTTTTGTGTTTTTATTTCCATTGGTAAAAACTTCAAGGAGCACTTTATATAACGAGCTCGCTATCTTAGTGAAACGGACCCCAGGCCAGTAAAACCGGCGCTTTACTCTCTCAACAGTCCGTTGTATTCCGAGGTGGCCTACGACCTTGAGGTCGTGGAGTTGGTGTAGAACCACCGTTCGTAATGCCGCTGGTAACACAGTTTGTACGACAGTCCGACCAGCTGGGTCCGGCTTGGTAGTTCGTATGAGGACTCCATCCTGTAGCGCTAACAAAGTCCATCGTGAAACCAAAGTTTTCACTTCCTCACCGTAGCGGGCGACTTCCTTTGACGTGGGTTTCGTTCCGTTCAATACCCACTGTCGTACGAATCCGACGCTCGGGTCGGCTTGCTGTGCGGCAACAATATCGGCGCTGGAATAGTCAGACAGCCATCCCTGTCCGTTCAATTTCACATCCAATGCTCGCACACATGCAGCTTGGCGTATGGAGATCATCCGAGATAAGACCGGTGATGTCATGGTATCACTGTCCAGGGAGTATTTCTCGGGTCCGACGGGAACCACCTTAATCCGTCTGACGGTGCGTGACGACACCCCTTCGTGACGATTAGTCCGTGATGGCCTGCGTGGCAATGGTTCCGACACCCCTTCGTGGAGGGATTCCGTACCTGAAGTCGACGAAGCACACTTGTCGCACACCCCTTCGCGGAGCGGAAGGGCCCGTGGTGTCAGCGCCAACTTGAGCGGTGTCGTGTTCGTAGCTGTGGACACAACCACTGGTTTGGAGCTTTGAGCGTAGCTCGATTTAACGGAAGGTTCTTGCTCCACAGTTCCTTCCTCCCTTAGTTTGACGGCCTGGCCTGTGGTGGTGGCTGAGCCGGTGGTGTCGTAGCCATTGGCTGAGAGTTCGAGTTCGGTATACCGATCTGTCCGTTATTCCGATTTGCGCCAGAGCGTGGCGGGAACGGTTTCATTCCGTTTCGTACCAATATGTCCTTCAAACGGAAACACCGTATCCATCTGTGTCCGGGTTTCTTACAAAAGAAACATATTTCAGTTCGACCTTTAGGCGTAGGACGGTCGCCACGAGCTTGAGCGGTGGCTCGTAGGACAGAGTACAGTGTGTTCTCACCATATTGTCCGCACTCACAACTGACAGCACACTGGAATGCTTCCGCGACCCATTCGCGAGAGCAGGAAGGGACTGAATGTTCCTCACACCCTTGCAGTCCGGTCGTGTCGCTATCGGCGGGGTCGTAATACGCAGCGATCTGATCGGGAGTGGGCGTATCCCAATGGTTCGATTGTCCGATCGCACCTGAAAGTTCGTCATTCATTTCCGTGTCGTTGACGTACCCATGGTAGGTAGCGTCCGCTCGGCGGGTATCGTGTGGTCGGTCCCTCTTGATCCGTTGCTGTCGACTCTCCGCTTTCAGTACAGCCGTGAGTGCGTCGCTGTACGAAGTAAATGTCATTACACAAAGTCTATCCGCAATATGGTCAGGCTGACCATTGACAAATTGCGAAATAACAGTTCGTTGGAGAAACTCAGGTGTGACGTCATCGAACACCTGTTCTGCTATGGCTTGTAGCCGTTCAAGGAAATGTTCGGCATCCTCTTTCCGTTCACGCTTCAAGAACGGGAAGTCGTCTCGTTTCGATTGTCGGCGGGCGGCGGGTTCCCATCCTTCCAGGAGACGACGCCTGAATTCATCCCAAGGCGTGTTGAACGGAATGTTCAGAGCGATTGCTTCCGCTCGTCCGCGTAACGTACTACGAAATGTCGTAGTTTTGTTCAGGTCCGTGTACGTGAATGCAGCCGTAAACTGTTCGAAGCTGCGGAGGTACTGATTTAGATTACCCTCCTTAAACGTGGCTCGCCACTGCGCTGGTTTGGCAGTACTCAGCGCTAGCGTCGGGATGATGGGCGCTTGTGATGCCGCTGTCGTAGCGTGGGCAGTCGTCGCAGAAACGGCGGGAGTTGGCGGCGCGACCTCCATGGTCGGTGCGGCAGTGGTCGTGGTGACCGGTACGACGTATGGCGTGGCGTCGGGTGCGGGCGGGTAGCCAGCGTGATTTGACAACGGCGCGGTTTGGGAGACCGGTCCGTATGGCGGCGACATTTCCGGCATTCCGTATGACGGGGTTGGGTGTGGCATTTGCGGGAACTGATATCCCGAACCAGGAGCGTACACACTTGGAACTGCTACTCCAGGGTTTTGCGGCACAATTCCCAAATTGGGCACTATTCCGTGATTGTACGCGGCAACACCGTAAGCTGGTACTCCATGGTTTGGTACAGCTACTCCCCCATGATTGTGCATGGGCACCGCATTTCCATAGTTCGATACTGCTACTCCCCCATGATTGTGCATGGGCACCGCATTTCCATGGTTGGGTACGTAGCCGTGTGAGGCGGAATGTTCCGCTGGTAGCGACGGTTCGCCGTGCAATGGTCCGATGTTGACTACCGGTGGTGGTAGATGCGCGGGGTGCGTGTTTTCGCTGGTGTCGGAGATCGGTACTCCGATGTTGCGCGGTCGGCGATCGATGGTGTCGCTGGTGTATCGGACCTCCGATCTCGGCGCGGGTACGTGGAATCGTGTCGGCGGGTCGTTCGTCTGGGCGGCGTTGAACCTGGGGTCGGCCGCTGGGGTACTCTCGGTGGCGGCCCTTCTCCGGTTCGGCAGGTGGACATCCGGCAGCTCTCCCGTGACAACTGGGTCGGCCGGTACTCTGGAGTACACCGGCGGGGTTCGGTCGGGTCGCGTCAGTGTGTGGATCGTTACCGATGGGCGCGACATTACATTGTCGTGTCGCGGATACAGTTCAGCACGCGTATCCGATTCATGCGACCATTGTTGGACACGCGACCGACTCGGCGGGTGCGTCAGCATGGAATTGTCATAGTTCGTTGGTCGTACACTCACCGACTTATAGTAGCGGGTCGGCATTGGGTTGGCGCTGGAAGCGCGCATAGTCCGTTTCGCTTCCGTCGCTTGGTCGCGACCTTGGCGGTCCGGCAGGTGTCGCGTGGTATGACCGCGCATGCGCGTCAAGGATTTCTGTCACCGTGCGCGACGGCTGGTACGGGTCACCGTCCAACAGTTCTTCGAGGTTACTATCGGCTCGCATCCAGTCCGGCATGTACTCTACGGATGCCGCCGACGATAGTTCGTACAGTTCGTTTGGCGGTTGTACTTGCGATAGCGTAATAGTATCGCTCATCGCCACTGACCTTGGTCGTGCAGTTCGCTGGTTCGCTGGGACCGGATTCATCGTCACCTCATCTTCCGGGCTTGGTCCGATCGGGTTCCGAGTCGTAGATCGGGTATTCATCAAAAGTTCGTACGTCGGGATAGTTCGTAAGCCGAGAACTGGCCTTCGCTATCCTGGTCACGGCACCAATGTGACGGAATAGCGGAGTTCTTCGGGCGGCTATTACGCCCACTGATCGAATAGTACGATGTATGTTGTGCGTGAACACACCAACAGGAAGTCCGACGTCAATTGCAACAATATCCGATGTTTATTGGGATGATTAAGTCCGATGTACGATCACTCTCACATTCAATCGTAATCCCCACAATAGTCCGAAGTATTAATAGTCCTGTATAAATTTGATATCCTCTAATCACAATCTTTGGCTTAGTACCTCTCAATACAACCTTTCTACTCAACAGCCTAGGATCAAGTGTGGGAAAGCGCGGGGCTAAGTTCATGATGTGTGTGGGTTTTCCCGCGTAATGTGGCAGGTGTTCATGTGAAATGGCGGGAAAGTGATGTCATGTCTGTGTGGGCGGAGTCATGTGTCTGGGAATGTGGTGATTGGTGGGATTGTAGGAAGTGTTAACGTGAGCAGTGTTGTTTACATGTAGATGTGGTGCGAGGACGGTGCATGCCCGGTGACGTAAGGTAAGTAAGTATGAAGTCATGTGATGAATCTGTGCCGTGTATGTCGAGTGGGAGAAAGTGTCAGGGGCGGGTTTCGGGCCATAACAGTCGTAAATATTCTACAATATCAAAATGCCAAAATTGCGTCATCAGAGAGAGTGTTGTTCATAGTGTATGTAATTTCAGGACACGCGTACGGTGTTTCACGCACAGGGTTCAGTGGTATCATACCATGTGAGGAATGTATTGCCTTCCTAGGCATAAGGCAGTGTTACTGTGAAACGGACCTTTGCAATGGCGTGCAGAGATCAGCGGTTGCACACGGCGTTATGATTGCCTCCTTGACGACACTTATGACGTGGATGTTGCAAGCATAACGTTCTCACATTTACTTGCTGATCAATATTATTTGGTGACATATTATCTCAATATTAACATTCTATCTTGAAAAATTTATCTATATTAGCTATGCAAATTACTCTGATAAATATGTCCACATGATTGTGTTCTAGGTATGTATGTTGTCAAAAAATCTCACGTTGTCTTCATGGAAACCCATAGGAAGGAAGGTTCTCGTTTATTGGCCATCGCGTCACGCTGGTCTTTTACATGTAAGTTTTGGTAAAAATAAGCCCACGGAGGGTATGCATGGGCGGCCCCGGTTCTGCTATCATAGTAATCTCAACAAAAGGATCACAGCAATTTCAAAAATAATATTTCTGATTGTTTTAATGAGGTTTACATTTTAATCTTGTGAATAAACGCAAATACTCTGAGAGCTTTGCGATATTTTTGGATGGTTTACCGTAATACTAACGCATATGGTAGCACAGCATAAATATTGACCTAAATTTCTGATGTTGGCAGAACGATTACAAAAGATAGCCAAGATACAAAACTTTTATAAAAGATACAAAGATACAAAACTTTTATAGTTTCCGACATAAAAGTGATAAAGTGTGATGAACAATATGGTTTTTACATCAAAGTAGACGCCATGAACTATCAATTTGATCCAAAACAATGGGCAACATTAAAACCATTAATCTATACGGTAGATATGTTCTTCTGTGTTTATTATCTGGAAAATAATGAGCAATTTAATCCATTAAATTAAGGTTATTAGTCACACAAACTTTCCCCTCCCAACATATTTCCGCTGGCCACAAAAATAATCATCTCTATCAGTCATGGGGTAATCGTATTCAGTATTCGTATTCGAATACATTCGAATACACTTTTTTCTGTATTCATATTCGTATTTGAATACTTTGCAAGAGAATTCAGAGTATTCATATTCGTACTCGAATACTTTGGCAAAGTATTCATATTCATGAATACTTTAGATGAATACTTAAGTATATTTGTATTTTTTTTTTTGCTTGAAATTCAAATCTAGCAATTACAACCAATTGTTGTACCTGTACACGCTGTTTAATCATGGTTTCACCACTAGACTGATAATTATGGCCAACAAAGACAACTTCCTGGCACTGTGTGTACATAAGTCAGCCATTTGTTGTGTTAGCAGAGCCAGAAACTACATGTGTGGAGTATGTTCAATTGATAATATCAGGAATCCAGGATACCATGCAGCAGCAGCTTCCTTCCAGCTGTGTACTGGACAACACAATTGGTGTAGTTCCTGGTAGTCTGTTACTACATGAATCAAGCCTGTTAGTCCCATACATGTGTGGCTTACCAGTGTGCATTGATTGTTTGGTCCAGATGTTTTGAGTTTAGTCAAAACAGGGTGGTAAGTGATTATGCAATATCGTAAATACCGAGCTGTGCCAGCATACAGTTCTGCACCTGTAGAGAGGCTTTTCAGCATAGGAGGCAAAATCTTCCGACCAGATCGCTGTCGACTCTCTGACAAAACTTTCCAGGACCTCATGTTCATCAAGTGCAACAAACAGTTTGCCAAAAAACACTAGATACTCTAACTACTGATATTGACTGGCGATTTGATACATTACCAAAGGGAATTACTCATACCCAGTATACTGGATGTTGCATACTTGCAAAGTTGCAAGGAGTTTCTTATCATACCTTCAATCATTTATGGTAGATCTATGCATAAGTATCTGGATATAAAATGAATAAATATATGTATTATCTGACAAATGTGTTATTGGACTCCATACAACAAAACTGGACTGGTCAAATACAGCAATTGGTTTGAAATGTTTATAGTAGATTTATATTTTATAGGAGTTTTATATTTGCCCTCAGGGCCAAAAGCCTGTATGTGCCCTAGGGCAAATACGGAATTTTTACGTTTTTTGACGTTTTTCCTGACACATGCATCTAGGTAATAATGTTATTGTCAAATAATACTATAAGTTATCATGGGCTTCAGACCCCAATACGGCGTGATATCTGCCTGAAGTCACCATATACCACGAGGCCGCAGGCCGAGTGGGATATGCTGACTGAAGGCAGATATCCTGCCGTATTGGGGTCTGAAGTCCATGGTAACGATTTTATCATTGGATTATATGGAGCTCTCCAAAACGTCATTCTGTATTACCCGCCTGAAGCCCACGATACAGAAAATATCGTGGGGTTACGTCACAGCTCTCCGAATACGGCGTGGTATTGTCGGAAAGTTGACCATTCAGAATCGTGCATTTGCAGCAATCCGATGATAAATATATTACACCATGGTTTGTTTTATATTGGCCCTTCGTATGGGCTCTAACAAGATGTATGATCCCTAGGGCCTATCGGCCTTCGGGCATACATCTTGTCAGGGCCCATACACGGGCCAATATAAAACAAACCATGGAATAATATCTAAGTACATGTACCAATACAGAGTATATTGTATTATTCCACAATACAAACATGTAGGCCTAAATATAGCCTGATGTAGATTGTAGAACATGTATAGGTCCTGATGTATTCATGAATACATTCAAGAATACTTACCAAAGTATTCGTATTCGAATACAGAGCTAACTATATGTATTCGTATTCATATTCGTATTCATACATTTGTAGAGTATTCGTATTCGTATTTGAATACTTATCTAATGTATTCACCCCATGCCTGATCTCTATTGTAGGTTACTTGGTTACTGTGTTCTCCTGAATCTCTGATCGTGTTGGCTGTATCGATATGATATGAAATATTTCAAGTCTGAAGGTTAAATTGTTCATATCATATAAATAGCAATACTAGCAATACCGCATACACCGTACACGTGGTTTGCTGGTACCAAATTAAGTTCAGTAATTAATGGAGAATGGTGATTTGAAGGATGTGTTGCTTGCAGAAGTTACTCGTATTGTCTTTCAATTAAAATGGGCATAAAATACCGTAAACATATTGATTGTATGTTAATAAATATAACTATATTGTCTTTAAAAATCATGGTGTATGGTAAAATAGGTTATTTTCGATAAGTAAATGTACACACGAATATGTCCGTGGATATTTCGTCACCGATTGGGCATACAGTTGCTGATTCAGGAAGCATGATTTTCTTTTCTCATCATCAATCTCGTTCCACTGGTATCTCATTGTGCTCGTTATATCGAGATAACAACTCGCAACATGAAAATCTTTTCTCATTATATGGAGATATTCTCGTTCTTGTTATGTCGTTATAATAGTCATACTATAATTATGCTAATATGATGGAGAAAACCACGAATAAGCCACACTTTTTGCATGTTTATCAGATTGTTGAGAATTGTAATATATGTACCACGGTATACAAATTATTTCGATATTTATAAAAAATCTCGATACAAGATAAAATGTTTATTTCATGTGTCCTAAATCAGCCACCATAGACATCACTTGGAGCCGAAGCTTCGTTTGCGATAATTAGACAAAAGGTACATAAGTGTGCATCTAATGTCCGTTCATTTAGTATATTCGCCAACATATTGGACTATAATGAAAAGAATGATACACGTTGTGCTCTCCAAGGAGAATTTTTTACATGATTTTGAAGAAAACTGTCTGAATAGATTTTGAAAAAAATGGCCACCAAAGACAAAATTCATCGGTTTTTCGACAAAAAAGGTCGTTTTGACCTTTCAAAGTCATTGAAGGTCAACTTCAAAGTCACCACTCAAACCGCAATATATGATTTCCCATTTGAATGTGCCAATACTTAGGCTCTATCGTGAAGTGTTCTATGAGTTTACTCCGCACAACTCCCTTTATGAAGGAAAAATTGGGTGAAATTTTTTAAGTCCAAAAAAATTTTCAATGGCCAATAAAAAAATTCTATTTTTTTGCTGGAAATGGCTCAAAACGAATAGTGACTTGATTTGCAACAAAATTTTTTTTTCGCCGACCCGTCTAAAAATCAAAATGGCCACCACACGCAGACCGGCGATTCAAGGGCAATGAAACTTATATACGTCATAGAGGTACATGAGAGGAATGTTTTGAAACAATAATCTCAAAAGTGATCAGACAGTTTTTGAGAAAATGGCCACCAAAGTCGAAAATTGGCAATTTTTCATCCAAAATGGCCCCCAAATCGACAACAACGATTCAATCAAAAAAATTTTTAAAATGCCTTTAGATATTGGCCTAAGGTACGTTCTGACAAATTTATGGGGAAATTCATCATGCCAAAAAACGTTACAGACCCGGACAGACGACGGACGACGGACAACAGACGACAGACGACGGACGGACGACGGACGACGGACGAAAAACCACGATAATAGCTTATCAGCCCAAAGGGCCGGTAAGCTGAAAAAGCGTGATCTGCTTGAAATAACTACGCATGTCTTTGACCAAAGCGCTAAGCTACCTTCGAAGTATTCATTTATCACAAATGGACCTGTCATTTGATGAAATACGATTAAAAACCAAACTGACCGTGTTTACTGTCCGCCATTGCGGGATGCACTAACGATCGTTAGTGCATCCAGTCTCGCCACAGTGATTTTATGCAGTGGTTGCCCTTTATGATGTGTAATTGTATGCATTTTCGCGGGGCTCCGTTTAGATTTATAAATTGTTCTATCGTTCGGACAGTTGCATTTTAATAATTCCATCAAGTATAAAGTAGAAACAACACTTCACTCGTTGTTTGCATCTGATGCACCACTCTTGTCTTTGTATTCACACGTTTCTTTTAAAAAAAAGTTTACTTCAATGTTTACATAAGCAGAATCTAGTGTTACTGGTGGTAATGGATAGATACATACATTTCTACCACTGAGCCAGACTGAGTGTCACTGCTTGTCGACGTTAATTATTTCCCTGACGATCGAATCGACTCAGCAACGTTTAGCTTAGATTGTGTACTTATGTACTTGTCTGATGCCCGTATTGGTGGTAATAGATTGATACTTACATCTATACTAAGGGCTTCGTTCTGGATTTCTAAATGTTTAGTGGGTAGATGGGCAATTGGGAACTAATTCCATCAAGTGTACAGTATAACAATCCAATTTTGCACATCAATTACTGCTCCTGGTGACGCAAATGGGTCTTTGACTTGATATGTGTGGTTGCGCTTTCTTTCTATTCAAGAAAAACATCATGCTGTGTTTTACAATCGATATTCCGTTCGATCACACGATTGGGGTTTGCTGATGGTTTTTGATCAGTTATTAGAGGGCGATGTATATGGTGGCTGATTTAGGACACATGAAATAAACATTTTATCTTGTATCGAGATTTTTTTGTAACATCGAAATAATGTTCATACCGTGGTACATATATTATAATTCTCATCAATCTGATAAACATGCAAAACGTGTGGCATATTCTTGGTTTCCTCCATCACATTAGCATAATTATAATATGACTATTATAACGACATAACGAGAAAATAATGCCAATATAACGCGATATTATCTCGATATAATGAGGAAAGATTTTCTTGTTACGAGTTGTCATCTCGATATAAAGAGTACAATGAGATACCTGTGGAACGAGATTGATGATGAGATTAGAACATCATGCTTCCTGAATTAGCAACTGTATGCCCCATCAGTGACGAAATATCCACGGACATATTCGTGTGTACATTTACGTTTCGACAGTAACCTATTTTACCATACACCATGATTTTTTAAAGACAATATACAGTTTTGTTAGCATACAATCATATATGTTTATGGTATTTTATGCCCATTTCAATTGAGAGACAATACGAGTAACTTCTGCAAGCAACACATCCTTCAAATTACCATCATCCATTAATCGCTGAACTTAATTTGGTACAAGCAAATGATGGGTACGATGTATGCTGTATTTCTAGTACATTGCATATTATAACAGCAGAAAAAATGAAGTGATTTATTTGAAAACTCGAAAAGGGTACAAAATTATAACCATTTTATGTTTATATGAACAATTTTAACCTTTGATATGAACAATTTTAACCTTCAGACTTGAGATATTTCATATCATAATAGACTATATCGATACAACCATACGATCAGAGATTCAGGAGAACACAGTAACTACACTAGAACCTTCCTTCCTATGGGTTTCCATGGAGACAACGTGAGATGTTTGGACAATATAAATATAGCGAGATTACAATCGTTATTTATGAGAGATTTTATATTCACAGAGTTCACAGCTATGGATCAAATTTTCAGGATAGAAATGTTAATTCGCCACTTCTGGTACCTGGCGCCGCCTAGCGATTAAACGGTCGAATTATTTTCACTGTTGACTTCCGGTTCAGTGACATTGATTTGACAGCTAGCTGTCAAACTATTTTATGTGCATTCAAGGCTCCAAATCTGTGTGATACGAGTTTCTAAACAACTTTTGAGTTTTGTACATTATTATAGGATGATTCTGGCGTAGTTGAACCGTCATCAATAAATTAAATGTGGAAATCTAGTTATCTTCAGCTTCTGTTGGCACGTAGTCCTATCTCTGAGACGCTGCGGAATTAGTTGGCACGGACTATAGCCTAGCTATAGCTACTCAGAGACTCACCCTGGCCTGTGTTAACAAGTTTACACCTATGCAATACCCCTAATGGCGCTATGTATGTAGCATTGAACTGGTGCTCCTACCTTATAATCTCAAGAATGATAATCTGGACTGAAATAATAAGTTTAATATGTAGATCTGCGTGTAATATAACGTATATATATATGGTCAATGTGAGCATACACGAAAATATCATTTTGTGATGTGCATATGTTATCAGGTTATGGTGTGATTTGTATGTAAGCATGGTAAAAGGCAAGTGTGTAATGTTCAATACCACTGTTGTATATAATCATGAATATGTACAATAAAGCTTGAATCAATATAGTAATGAGTTTGTATTTTGTATTATGAACCAGGAAACACCACCACGAACCTAGTCAGCTATAGCCTCATAGAAAAAAATGGATGTTATTCCTCAAATAAATGTATGTGCTTTGTTTTGTGTTGTATTGGTGTTGTATTTGTTTTGTGTTTCATGTTTGCGTTGTATTCTTGTTGTGTTATTGTGTTATCGTGTTTGTGTTAGTAGTATTGACCTTATGGAAACCTTACAAAATTACCAAGGTTTGTAAATTTCATTCTTCATGATTGTCAGTTTTGTTGTGAACGTTTCAATTCAGGGAAAGTTGTTGGCACATTGGCAGTTTGTTTTTGTTTTGAGGGAGCAAAGAATGTTGACTAGTCTTTTTGTTATCTGTCGTTGTGTTGAGTTTGTGTTGTTTTAAAATTTGAGGAATTGAAATCGGCTAGACCTTTGCTGTATAGGGTGAGGACCAAGCTGTCAGTGAATGGTACGTGCTGTTGGTTCTGTTTTGCAAGCTCCCTTTGCAGGAGCCTTGGAAGTTATGTTGAATGACGCGAGTCACTGAATAAACTGAATATTTCTGACGTGATAAAATTATATGTGTGCATAGAGAATAGTAGCAGTATTCAATCATGGCATTTGGGGTTATATGTACAATTTAGTGGGCAATTTCATTCCCAGCTGATTTCCTACAGTTGAGATCCAGAATGACAATTGGTCATGATCAAAAATTGTTTAATATGACACATCATTTCTTTTTATCTGCGTTTATCATTTTGTGCCACAGATAAACTCATCATTATCATTGATTATCATGAAGAAACAGAATTGGCCACTAGATTGAACATGTGCTCCCGCATTTGCTCTATGTTTGGAAATACCAGTAAACAGTATGGTGGTAGACTAGTATCAATGAAAGAATATTTAGTCAAAACGAACTTTTGAAAGAGAGATACATGTAATGGTTTACAGACGAAGTACGACCTGACAGCTCTGAGTGCCAGACAACTCAATACGATACTCAGGCATCACGGAAAAAATGTGAAAGGGAAACGACAACAAAAGATTGCAATATTGTGTGAGGTGTATAGTTTACATGATGAGCCAGGGAGTATTAACGCTATATTGAACAAAGTTAAGCATACTCAAAGTGGATGGACTAAAGACATCCGGAAGGCTCCGGCAATTGGACTTTCTCAAGTTGTAGATTATCTGCTCAGAAGCCATGATACGGTCACTCACACAGAGTCGGGACACATCGAGGTGTTCAATACGACAACGTTGAGACGATACAAGACCTTGAGGAGTTACTCTCTATACAAATCTGGTCACATCCATTCAATGTCATACCTCCACATGAAAGATTCTAGTGCGTGTGCTTTGAGAGGAAAGTGCAACCCCTCATTCGACACCTCAGGCACCACATACGAGTGCATAGTCATCATAGACAAATCATCAGAAGCCCCTGTGGCATCCAGCTGCACATGTGTGGCTGGTAACGGCGAGGCGTGCACCCATGTGGCAGCCATGTTGTTTGGGATGGAGGACTTCACTAGTCTAGGATATCACACACTCCCTGATGACCCAGCTAGCACAGAGCTTTTGTGTGCTTGGAATGCTCCCAAAGCGACGAAGGTCACTTTTCAAAACTAACAAAATTTCGGGATTTGTGCTCTTGAATTTTTGGCATTACTCAATACTTATTTCAATGATTGCTACAAAAACATGACCAAAACTAGACGTCAAGTCCTGAACATGCCTTGGAAGCTTTTCGGTGTTTAGACCCAGGTGTCCCACTCATCAAGCGCGAAGCGCGCTTCACGCTCAATGAGTGGGGCACCTGGGTCTATTCGGTGTTAAGACTAATATATATATGTTTGCCATGGGCTCTAGGACACCCCTTTTCCAAGATATCGACAACAATGAAAAATGTCGACTCGCCAACAAAATTTGAGGTCGAGGTCAAAGTTAATCCATAGAACCCTCAAACATGTTTTCTGGGACGACAAGTCTGAAAATAATGTCAGTTTCGCTCTACGACGTACCGTTTCCGAGATATCGCCAAAAACGAAAAATGCTGACTCGGCAAAAAAAATTTAAGTTCAAGGTTAAAGTTCATCAATAATACCCCTTAGGCATGATTGTCTAAGGCGACAAGTCTGAAAATAAAATCCGTATTGGTCCACGATGCACCATTTCCGAGATATCGCCGAAAAGGATGATTCAGCAAAAAATTATTTGGACCTTCAAATCAAAGGTTGTTTGATAGATCGATCCCATAATCAATAGGGTTCTTCCCTGGTGGTACATGTATATGAAACTCCATGCAGAGTTCTGCAAACATTGCCTGATTTTTTTTTGGTTATCGTCCGGAAACCATGTCTCAAAATCAGCCTTGATTTCATCCTCACGGACCTCGAATCCGGCTCGAAAACAGAAGGGTTCTTCTGACTAGTTGCGAAAATTTGGCAAGGATCCATTGAGGCAATCTAAAGTTAGCGTCCGGAACACAAATCGGCGGAAGACAAAAAAATATGCTAAAACCATTCCTAATGCCTTAATACCATCAAATCATGGATTTGCCATCTATACACACATCCTATATATCTAATTTGATCCTTGGCATGAATTGGTGACCTAGAGTGAAACGTAATATAGTGTCTCATTGACCAATGTGTTTCTTATTTCGGTCAATAAGACACCATATAGGATACACAACATTTAAAATTTTAGGTAGAGCCAGTCCCTCTCAATGACCTGAGCTTCAATGCCCATGTTCCGGGAAGAGTTGTGCGTTCTAAGAGGAATTTCGGTGACTTCAACCCAGTTGCACCAAAAAAGAGACAAGTTGACACCTCCCAGTATCAGAAATTGGTTCATGACCTCAATTTATGTCAACCGAATGTACCCTTTCTGACAATTGCGGATCCTCTTCGCTGGAGCAAGGTTCCTCAGCTGTCTACCGCTGTCCCAGATGTGGCTCCTATGCTCACTTTGCCCCAACGTGTACCTTTCACGAGCGAACTCCTAGTTCCTGCAGCTGATGAGACGGTGACGACATCACCGCCCTTGCCACCATGCCTCAGTCAGACTGCCAATTCATTCAGATCATCATGGAATGACAATCCCCTATCAGATGTTGCCATCACCACCTTCATGTCTTCATTGAAACCAACCCCCGAAGACAGGTTGACGATTGAACAGCTGACAAGAGGACAGGCAGGGAACCCGAAATGGAAGGTGTACAGGACAGGCCTAATTACTGGTTCATCCATCCATGCCGTGTACACCAGGATGAAAACCATACAGGACGGGCGGGCTACAGATGCCAGTCGCCTTGTGAACCAGTGTATGGGTCGCAGCACCTTCAGAGGGAACAAGGACACCAGCTATGGACTGGCAAATGAAGCTCGAGCTGCCACCTCATATTTTAGTGCATTCAAAGTACACCATATCAATCCACAGATCAGTGAATGTGGTCTGCTAATGTACAGCAATGGTTTCATTGGTGCCAGCACAGACAGGATTGTTACATGCAATTGCCACGGAAAGAGGGTGGTAGAAATCAAGTGTCCATCAACGATGGAAAAACAACCGAAGGGCTCATTCCATAAACTGAAATTCATTTCTGTATCTGAGGAGGGTCATTGTTCACTAGTTAGGTCTCATCAGTATTTTTCTCAAGTACAGTGCTACATGGCAGTCACTGACACAACACACAGAGACTTTGTTGTGTGGTCACCACAAGACCTGCTCGTCATGGATGTACACTTTGACAAAGAACACTGGTCTGCTATTTTGCAGAATGCAACTTATTTCTTCCGAAAGTTCATGTGTCCAGCTTTATTAACTGTCAACGAATCAGAAAGTGGGAGGGAAACTTTCATCAAGGAACACCAGTGTAGCATGTGTGATGGAGTCCTGCTTGACTCCGATAGCCTGACAGACAACAAGGATGCAAGCATTCAATGTGAATGTAACTGTCAATGTAGAAAGTGGTTTCATTGGAAATGTGTTAATTATGAAGGCACCTCAGCGGCTGATGAACAATGGGAATGCCCAGAGTGCCATCAGAAGTGTACATGAATATATGAACAGACTGAATATTTGCATGTGATTCATTTGTATTTCAAGCATTTGGTTGTGAATACTTGATGTTCATGTATGACTGTACGGAATATCAATGGATACAAATTAACTCGAAATGTGAATTTATAATGCAGATGCCATACAATTCAGAAGTTAATCTAGGTGTAAGTGTAATTGTATATACTGGTAAAAATTGTATGACAGATTTATACAGAAGATGTACCTTCAGGTACTCCAGATGTAACTGAATATTGCACATAAATGTACATGTACTGTAATGTAAACAAACCAAATTAGAAGTGTACCGACTAAAAACTTGACTTCACTGCATGAACATGGTTCACTCAGAAACGGTTCACTCAGTACCAAGATAATATACATGTATAAGCAAATGTGCTCAGCTACTAATTAACTGAACGAGGTTGTGTTGGCAATATATACATAAACATCATTGGAGAAACACACACTTTCTCCAAATAAAAAAAATTCAAAATTGCTAGTACCTGGAACAAACCATTTTGTGCCTGATGAATATCATACATTTATTAGTACATGTTATTAACATGAAATCACTGACTTGTTCAAGGACATGAAAGTCATTTATTTCAGATTGTGTCAGGAAATATTTCAACCACATTTCACAATATCTAGCACACATGGACAAACATTTGCTCGCTTTTCTACCCGTCACTTACAGTATTATTTCATATATGCAATTACATGTAATACATTATTCGTACACCTGCATATGAACTTGTGAATTTATGATACTGTTTACTTGTACAGACCACTCAGTCATGCAGAAGTATAAGTATTAGTACACATTTAGAAACATTCTAGAAACTATTCTCTGATTTTTCTGACTCTGTAACACCTGTCATTTTTTGCCGGTATTTTTTTGCGATGTGAAATGATATTTCAAGATTTCTGATATATCGTTTTGGACTGAATTTTCACAAAGTTGATTGTCAAAGTTTTGCGACCAAAAGTCTGGAATTTGGTATGATCTAGCATCGCAGAAAAATCAGCAAGAAAAAGTGTAAATGATTTAGAAATCATATATTACACTTAAGTGCGTACTTTCAAGAAAGGGTCCTTGAAGTTAACCATATATGCACAAGCTTTGAAGATGTGCTCAAAGTTATTGATCATGGCCATCTTGACCTCAGCTTCTAAAATCCTGTTTTCCTTGATGGCTCTCATGGCTCGTTCAACATGGATTCTTGCTACTGACAGTTTTTCGGAGTACTCTAGCTGCTGAGCTGACAACTTTCCTGTGCGCTTGTCCTTGAATGGTGGAATCAGCAGCTTCACACCGGGTGGGAGATCTTCAGCTATCGTGAAGCCACGATCGACCATCACCTTGTTGCCAGCATCAAGGGCGCGTAACATCTCGACACTTTCTTGCGTGATTTTCTTGTCAGACGCTCGACCTCCCCACATGCTCGAGATGTAGGTGATCGCACCACTTGGACTCATACCCACAAGAAATTTCACCGTGCTGTGATGTTTGTAGTTGGAGTATGTTTGTTGATGATTTTGTAGTGCTCCTGGTGTTTGACTGAAGACCTCTGTACAGTCTAGTACAATCCTTACATTCTGGAAAGGATCAAAGCAAGGAGCTTGATGTGTGAGTGTGACATCACTACTTGGCATGGAGCAGATGGTTTCCAGCTCTCTCGAAATCAGGATCACCCACGTGTTAAAGATGTTGGAAAACGTGCTCTCTGCTATGCCGAACCTCCTGGCGCAGTCCTTCGAGGGAAGACCTAGTCGCAGGCGAACAATCGTGGCAAACATTTCCTCTTCTAGGGACAACACTCTTTTTCTACCCGGCTTTGCTTGGTTCTTCTCTGAGTGATGTGTGCGTCCATATTGGGAGACATACTGCATGTCAGTTGCCTTAGGTTCCAAATACTGAAACAGTGCCTTGAATGTTGCGTAGCTTGAAAAACCTGTGTAATAGTTGAAGAGACGGTGATCTTCTTTCAAAACTGACAATGAGAAGATTTGCCCCTTGCTCTCCATCACACTATGTGTAGCCTCGACTGCCTTTGCTGCAGTGTAGTCACTCAGCAGGTCCTCCACCTCTGGGTGCTTTTGTCTCAGCTCATCGATCGCATCCACAACACGTCCGCTCCTCACTGTTTGCCGGTAATCATGATCAAGCATAAACTGAAATAGAGAAACAAAAAATATAATTGTCAGCATACTACTACACCATGTGTTTCAGTTGTTGAAATATTTAGAATCCATTTCCTTGTTTATGGAAAGTGGAAGTGTGAGGAGGTTGAAAGCAGGTTGAACTCACCGAGTTATTGTTGCTCTCCTCAAGATTTACAACCTTGGCATCGTCAATACTGACAGTGTTCTCAATGTTGTGTGCTCCTTGTACTTCAACCTCCTGAATTAAATCATTAAACACATTATGGTCACATGCATACATATATGCACATATCATTAGTTTACATTATCAACTGATCTTGTAGTTACTGCATTAAGCTGTGTTTAATGCTTTTATATCATCATCGGATATCAAATTTTATATTTTCAGAGTTAAAAATGAAATTCTGAAGATTGTGTATATTTCGTACATATAATATCATCATTGGATACTAATGTCAAATTTTACATCTTCAGTGTGAGAAATGAAATTCTGAAGAAACATTGACACAGTAAGCACCCGAAAATAACACCACATATTGATAGGTCTGGTATTGAATTTGGTTTATTACCACAAAATAGCATCATTTGGTTTCACAATACTTTTCATTCAAAGACCAGCTACATTAGTGTCAGACTTAAGTCATTAAATGACAATGGGTCCTACGAAACTGACATTGATTTTTGCTTTGCCCTTGTCTTTGGTGTTGATAGATATCGCCGAGTCAGCCTGGACCTTCAGGATTCGATTCCTTGCCAATGTTGTCCTTCTGGGAACTGGTACTCTAGAGTTCACAAGTTTGTCAGGCTTGACATGGTTCCAACCTGTTTTTAAAAAAAAAATACTATAGTGAGACTACTCATGCAGGCCTATAAATTGGCATTACAAATATAGTTTGTATTTGATTTCAAGATAGACAATCCCAAATGTAGATATAATTCATTCTCAGCATTTTAAAGAGAGAAAAACTATATGTCATTCAGAACTGTAAGACATAATAATACATAATAACATGTTGAATGGTACAGAAACATTCCAAATTTATCCAATTTCATGCAATATAGAGTATTATCATTATTACACCAGAGATTAATACTTGGGGAGATATAGGAATATCTAGTATGAAATAATCTCAGTATAGGGGGGGGGGGGGTACTGAAAATGCACTCATTGTACAGATCTATCTACGGGTACATTTATTTCCAATAATGATATATTCATATTCAATTAATGTCTAGTAGATTACTGATTACCTTTCACTTTTTTCTTTGGGTTTGGTCCCGTGGTGAAATGACAGGTGCATATCCTGTGATGTGCTTTCGGCTGCCACAGTTTACCGGGTAAAGCTTTCCCACTCTTGTCATCGATGGCCTGCCTGTTAAGCGCAAGCACCCACACCTTCTTCCAGTGGTCATCACTCGGGAATGATAGGAATGTGCAATTCGATGTGCTCGATTTGTGCGTACACTGTATTGCACAACAGTGATTGCCAGCAGGCTTAAAACCTAACCGACTCATGCGTTTTTCTTAGACTAAACAGCTGTTAAAGCAGATTTAACGTGAAAATATCAGCAACAGGCGTCCCTGGAAACATCGCTAAACCGGAAGTCAATAGAGGAAGGTTCGCTCGTTATTCGATAGGTGTCGCAAGTGAGAACGTGAATTCGGGAATATCGAGATAATATGTCATCAAATAATATTGATAAGCATGTATATATGAGAACGTTATGCTTGGAACATCCACGTCATAAATGTCGCCAAGGAGACAATCATAACGCCGTGCGCAACCACTGATCTCTACACGCCATTGCAGAGGTTTGTATCGCAATAACACTGCTTTCCGAATGTTGTGTCTTCACATCCCTCGTATGGCATGACACCTTTGAACCCAGTACGACTTACAAAGTAGACTGTTGAAATGGCATACAGTTGTATGCTGATTCCATCATGTACTGGCATGTTGTATGAACAACGTAGAAACAACACTATCTCTAATAACACCATTTTGGCATTTGGATATATACATCACTGGTTAATTTCCAGAAACTATCAGTGAGTTTGCGTACCGAAATAAAATGAAATATTTCACAACTTACGAAGAATGAGCGCTTCGTCCTTGGTTTTGGAACAGTATCCAAAAGAGCTGTAGCGAAAAATCCAATTTATCAACATATATTTTCCTTACTATAGTGAGATAAGGAAATGAATTGGCTAGCTTTGTATATAAGCTGCTAAGGTTCATCTTGTTCTGGGACGGAGCTATGGCGACTTGAATTTGGGCTTTTTATCATTGTTTTCTATTGCCGAAGGAATTAGTGAAATCTGTCCTGAAGGAAATACATGTATTCTATAATTTCTGCTCTAGATTGAAGTTAACGTCAATTTTGTATTCCTTCATTATGATTCTGATGCAGAAAGATTAAAATTGGCCTTTCCTCTGTGTTTTTGATGTATTTTTCACATAAACCGTGACTTTGGTGAAAATGCGTGATTTTGCAAAACAAACAGAGGCTTCCCAAGAAATCGCTTCCCATGGCATGCATATATATGGCTTATTTGTGCCTAAGAGATGTTGTTCCCAATGTGCAAAACAAGAAAAACTCTCAGAATATATGTATTATTGATACACCGTTTTTTAGGGAAAAAAATGCATATTTGAGTTTTAGGCCGAACTAAAAGAATTCCAGTTCAGCAGCTCAACACCCGATGTTATGTTTTTAAATCCCATTGAAGTGAATTAAATATCATATGTTTGTAGATTTGATACCAGATTGACGATGATTTGCTTATTTTTGCTTGTGTAGCTGACCCTTTTATGTCATTTCGGTCCAATATTTGTGATATAATTAATATTTATAATTCTATGTGGCGCACATAATTCGTGGTTCTTTACAATATGTGATAAAATTAGCACCTGACACCAAAATTTGTAGCATCCACAATGAAATAACCCATTAATGGACCACATCCTTTTTTACAATTTTACAATGGGATGAAGTCAGTTATTGGCCCATAAATCCAAAGTGATATAATTTGCACTCCTGAAAATTTGTACACATGTTATCTAGATCATAATTCATCACAATTTATTATCAGATGGTAGTGACATCAGGACCCCCTACTATTCAGGCCACACAACACCAATGATATTGCGTCATATCCGTTACAGTCAGAGAATTCCCTATTTTAAAAACGGGGGATGCCCTTGATCACCCGCAGAATGGTGGGGGATATTTTGCTATGGCTGGTTGTTGACCCGAGCTGGTTGGCATTGCACACGAACAGTTTCAAGACCACAGCATGCACAGAACGGCTCGGACGTCGAACGATATATATGGGTTGTCAGGCATGAAAATCCGTCGTTTTAAGGGGGTATCCTCAGAATTCGAGCTGTAGCGAAAAATCCAATTTATCAACATATATTTTCCTTACTATAGTGAGATAAGGAAATGAATTGGCTAGCTTTGTATATAAGCTGCTAAGGTTCATCTTGTTCCGGGACGGAGCTACGGAGACTTGAATTTGGGCTTTTTATCATTGTTTTGTATTGCCGAAGGAATTAGTGAAATCTGTCCTGAATTAGTTCTACACACATAACACTCTATCCCGTCAGATGGCGCCACAATCGCCAAAGATATCACCATCAGTAGGAGGTAGATCGTTCCGTTGATGTTTGCTGCTTTGATAATGTACACAAGTAAGCGTCAGGAAATGCAGTAAAAGACCTGTGTCGCCGCTTACAGCAGTGCATAGCTTGATTAAAATGTGGGGCACCGGGGGATTTATTGAGTCTAGACTTCTAAAGTCATGGCCTACTGCAAATATAGTCACAGGGTTCCCACTCTTGTGGATAACGAAATCAAGGCCTTTCCAGACCTAATACGGAACAATTTCGCAAACCATAAAAAACATGTTATGCGCGGTAACTCTTAAATATAAATTCAACACACTTGTACATTTATTATATGTATGTATCGATGTAGGCCTATTGATCTTGACTCGTAAACAACATTTTGGCTGAAATATTTCGTAATTGCATCGAATTCCAAAAATCCTTCATAAAACATATCACCGCGTAGCATTGTTCACCCTGTCACCGGTACCCAGAAAATCAATACAGAGATTGTGGCGTTTTGACCCCTGCCCTTTTGGCAGTTTTCAACTAACTGTCATATCAAGGCAATCCCATAAAGATTATGTAGGTTTGAAAATATAGAAAACACTCGAGTAACAGGGAGTTATTCAACATAGTCTCGGGCTGCCGCCCTCGACCATGTTGAATAACCCCCTGTTCCTGACCAAGATGCGGTATTCGACATTCACCATGGTGATCTGACCCCCTCATTGGCTAGATAGGCCACTAGCACCAACTCGAATATACCATTATAGCTCACTAAAGTGCTCATACCGCACCTTAAACCTGTTCCTCGGGGTTTCTCTATTTCTTATACATCCAATGTATTGTAAAGACCGCGTAATTCCTTCAAATGACTGATTTGTGCAACTCTCAGTGGTGATGAATATAACTTCTGGTCATTTATTCAGAGGAGAAGATCTGCAAAGCGGCATAGAGCTCATTTTATGCTAATATCACTTGCACACAATGTGTGTGTGTGAATGCTCATGAACGTACATGAGCGTATAACCAACGCCGACCAAAAATGCATACCTAGCGCATTTAGGGAGTTAACACATCATTAAATGCAATGAATTCATTTGCCTCACTAAATGGCCCGTTTGTGATTAATTCGTATGATAATCACAAAAATCGAAGATTGTGTATTGTACACCACATATTTTGAAGACATTTTACTCAATACATATATCAATTTGCATATCAGGCCACACCAAATTGAAAAGTTGGTCTATGGATTTCTTCCCAAAATTCTACACGGAGATTTTTTTTCACAAGTAAAATTATTCATCTTTGGATATTTGACCAGAATTCTCTATACGAAGATTCTTTTTCTTTACAAATAAATATTTCTTCTACGGATTTTCGACAATCATTTTCTGTACACGGGAAACTTTTTTTTTTATCAAAGTTTTGCTTAATGGACTTTCGACTAATATTTTCTATACGGAGGGTATTTTGGTCTAATGTTCCCATTCAGATGGTTATTTAAGGTAACACATGTGCATTTAAGAGTTTTTTTTTATTAATATAATCAGGTAGGGAACATATTGTTAGCATACATGATGGCAATGCAATGATGAATACTGTTGAACTGGCCATTATCATAAACTGTAGACATTATGATCAATCATAGTATTATCAAAGAGTGTAATATCAATAAAAGCTCCCACTCTCTATATAGCCCTATGTAACAAGCGCAAACAATATGAACTTCGCCGGTGAGGGAGCGGTCCCCTGCCATTAAAGTCACCCTGAGTTTCTCGACTAAGGCCCGACTGCACATGTCGTACTTTGAAAAAGTATAGCTTAAGCGTAAGTTACACTCTACCAAAGGACCACAAAGTAGAACTTTCACAGAGTGTAGCTTGGATTGCACACGTTCACCTTAGGTCCTCACTTTGGTTAGTGTGCGGGGGAGTGTATCTAACGAGGAATTTCTTGAGTATTCGCGAACTGCAGGACACAATACTCATGTCACAAGGACTTGCATTTTCAACTTCTACAACATATGAACAAGGAAATCTGCTATCGATAATTCATAGCTATAAACACTACTAAAAGCAACAAATATTGATGAGAGCATCACACGGGAAAAAATGGCATGGATTAAAACCCAAATAAATTCAGAACGTATATGCAATTACCATAATATTATCTGATTCCATAGAATGTTCATAGAATTATATAATATCCGTTTTTTTAGATATCACGAAGTTGTGTTAACTTATGGTCACCTCAAGCGAGTGGATATATGGAATTATTCATTATAATCATAAAAATAACTGTTAAATCATAACATATGTCAGGGATACAATATGTTTTAATTGGATGATGTGTCCCGCGCCCATCTTTTTATATTGGTATATCTTGCGAAATAATATCACGTTGGATGTTGAAATATTAATTATAACATATTTTAAAGATATAGATTGTTGTTATCGCAATTATTCTGTACAAATGTACAGCCCATGACCACGCGTTTGAAGTTAATCCTATGGATTTGGAATAATATATAACTCAATATTCATTGCATTTGCCATGCTGCATTTGCCGAACAATCCCCATGCTGTCTTCGACATCTTCATAGTTTGTCCTACACTTTTGTAATCTGTAATCAGTATACAAAAAAGTGCGGCTTTAGGGAGGCTCATGCCTCACTAACATTTCACTAACTTTAAAGGCTTTTAAAATGTCACTTCGACACAAAGTGAGAGGTGTGCAATCGAAAAGTGTGACTTAAGTTGAACTTTTCGTAAAGTGTGGCTAAAATACGACATGTGCAGTCGGGCCTTAGTGTTCAAGGGAAAGATGTTTGTATTTGTAATAACGTTAGTATGATTAGGGATAACACGATTAATGTATTGATAGATACAGAAGCTGCCGTTAATTGTATATACTTATCAGTTTTAGAGAAGTGTCCTCATGGATTAAGGTCGAAGTTTAAGGTGAATCAAACGCAGTGTGTTGCTGCGAGTGGTAGCAAAGTCATGTTGTTAGGTAGCGTGAAAACGTATTTGAAAATTGATGGAAAGAGATTATATAAAACCTATTATATCAGGTTTGCCCTTCCTAAAAGACCATCTTGCGTAAATCACATTCAGCGAAATTGGGAAGGTACAGCTTTCAAAAGTTCACCCTATTTACGCTATTGATGATATAACAATACCAGCGGAGTCAGAGGCACTTTGTGGGGGGCGTATAAATCACGTAATTACCAATGGTCAAGGTGACGGGGAATGCACTGGTAAAGTGAATGAACCCCAGGGGTCTACTTCTGGCACACGTAACCGCAACGAATAATAACAGCAAAGTGCCGGTCAGGCTGTTCAATCATACACTCAAAACAAAGAAGATAAAGAAGGGACAAAAGCTAACCGAGTTCTGCCCATTGGAAAAATCAGAAGTGATAGTGAACCACTTTTCTGAAACCGCGAATGAATTACCTGGTAATGGGGGTGTCGCAACAATATTCAAAACCTGGTCCACATATAGACTTGTCGTCTCCATTGATGGACGATGCAGAAAGGCAACAAATGCATAATTTGCTGTCAGAATATTCTGATTGTTTTGTTGATCCCAGCGATAATCATATGATCATCGGAATTACTGATATGACAGAACACAAGATCAAAGTTGTTCCGGGATCCAAGCCTGTACATAAACAGCCGTATAGATTGTCACCAGAGAAAATAGATCAAATGGATCAAATAATTAAAGAATAATTAGAGCATGGCATCATAGAGCCAGTATATGATGGAGAATACGCGTATCCATCGCTGCTGGTCTGAATCTCATCGGGGGCAGGAGATTAGTCATCCATTACCGAGGCTTGAATGCCCAAACCATCCCTAAAAATTTGAGAATCCCCAGATTAGACGACATTTTCGATAATGTAGCCCACACGAAACCTAAGTATTTCACATTGCTTGATGCATAAATTTCATTTCACCAAATTCTCATGGAAGAGAGTTCCAAAAAGTACACTGCGTTTGTTACTCATTCAGGTGAGTACAGGTATAGGACAATGGCACAAAGGCTGCAAAATGCCGCGTGTACTTTCCAACCTTTATGGATGTTATATTGAGGGGTGTACAATACAAATATATTCTCTCGTATATCGACGATGTGCTGGTGTTTTCAGCAACATTTCAGCAACACATGTATCATTTGCGGGATTCTTATCCAGAATTAGGAAAGCAGGGTTGAAATTTAAGACATCAAAAGCAAAAACAGCTGTCCCTAAGGTAACATTTTTGGGCCAGGTCTTGAGTGAAAAAGGTAAATCGCTAGAACCCTGTTTGATCTCACAAAGTCCAAGGTACCTTTTGTTTGGAGAGACGAATGCAGGCTGCTTTTGAAAAATTTCGCCAATGTATTGGATCATACCGTAGAGAATGAGACAGTTGTGCTGTTAAATGAAGTTTATAGTGAGAACAGGATCAAAATCAAACTGTTTTAGTTGGCAGAATGATGTGGTGAACAATATTCTTTAAACAAAGTCGATTTTCCAAATTTCTTATGGAGATTTGACATGGGAGGGCCACAGTTATGTTCAGACCTGCACTGGGACAGCGGACAGAGCCGACTGACCGGCACAGCGCAATTTTGGTAGGGACCATGTCAAAATGCCCAAACTATCATAATGTGCTTGACCACAATCCATACGTTGTGAATGATCCAATGCTTGTGACCGCCAACTTCTACTGACTACACTCAAATTTATGAATGAACAGCAATCATTGTTATATAGAAATCTATACAATCTATAGTTATTGTAGAACGTACATGTATATATATATATATATATATATATATTACCAACACCTGATAAGAAATCCTGAAATCAGGTAATTTCATAGCAGTGCCATAACATTGGACATATTATTGCGAAACTTACATGAAATTGTCAATTAATGAGTCTCATCTCCGCTTTAAATATTCAGTTACAGACGAACACGACTGATATAATTGTGTAGAACGGTTCCTTAACTTGTACAACGAACATTTATCACAAGTTTGGGAAAATTGGAAGATTTTTGGCTGGCATTTTTGATAGGGTCCACAAGCCACTTTAGCTCTTGACCGTCGAATATGACCATAACAGCTCATGACCATCGGACGAACAAATACACCGTCCGAAAATAATTTGGTAATGTATGTTGTAAAGGATATTTTATTATTGGATGGTACTGAGGCCTACGAAACGAAAGAGCCGAGTATATTCATCGTACAGGGAGGGAAGTATTTATGTGTAGAAAATCAATTGTTGTTAAATAATAAATTATGAACGACTTGAAATTATACCATGTATACATAATTTACACGTTCTTTCTGGTATCACAAATTCTGTCACACAGCATAGGAAAATCACATGGGCGTTCCTATGGGCAGAGAGCTTTATTCTATGGGTCATGAGTCTGGTCAAACCCCCCGAAATGACCACTCACGACAAACTCCATCCATTGTACGTGACGGCCGTTCGTTCATGTGTAGTCACTCACCCAGCGTCCCAAAACATGGCGGCCCAAGTATCATACACTGCGCCTGAACACTACTCGTCCACTAAATGAATGCCATTTAATCCGTCTGTCACCTTTTAAATATAACAATATATTAGCGCTCGGGCTTCAAATGGTCCATTTCGGGCTTGAAATCATCCAAGACGGGCCTCAAATACCCATAATGCACACAAAAAACGGCCCATGTAGCGCAGGTTACTATTTCTTCTAAATTCAATGAAGATTAAAATGTGCCAGACGGATTAAATATGGTATACATTCAGTGGGTGAGTAGTATTAGTATAGTAAGGTGCGCTACATGGGCCCAAAAAACATATTATTACTATTATTACCGATCAACCAAGTTTCATTCGGTGTGAGAGTATATTTTTTAGTCTGCTTATTGAATAAAACAAAACAAAATAAGCCATATGCGGTGAACAGACTCCAACGCGACATTCTTTTGGGCTTGGCTTCAACGGGCCCAAGTAGCACACCTTACTCCACTATAATAATACTATACTCACCCACTAAATGTATACCATAATTAATCCGTCTTGCACTTTTTCAATCTTCAATGAATTTAGAAGAAAGAGTAACCTGCGCTTCATGGGCCCTTCAACGTATGGATCTCAAATACGTTTGAACATAAAACGCGGGCGTCAAATGACATTTGAAACGGAAAACTGGGCTTCAAATGAAAATAACAGTATATAGTATTCCGTTTGAAATTGGGGCAGCACTCATTCACACAGCCATAAACAGTTATGATTGTCTGCTTAGCGTTCTTGTAAATTACCAGATGTAATAATCATAAATTGAATAACGAGGAAGGCGCAGTGTATGATACTTGGGCCAACATGGCTATGGCCCTTCCATGTTAAATCTCCAGAAGAAAATAAAAAAATAGTTGACTTTGTTTAAAGAATATTGTTCACCACATCATTCAGCCAACTATATCAGATTGGTCTTGATCCTGTTCTCACTTCGAATTTCCTTTAACAGCACAACGTGTGTCTTTCTCTTAGGTATGATCCAATACATTGGCGAATATACTAAATCTACATGTCACCATGACTCACTGATAATAAATAGCCCCTTAAAACATAGCCCGTAAAACCCATATACAACAATCGTAAAATCAAGTGAGGGTGTCAAGCTACTCTTCGATTTTTTTTTGCAAAAGCAAACATAGAAATTAAGCTAATAAAGTATGTGGGCGTTTTCGTTTCGGGTTTTTTTTAATGAGATTTCGACAGTGGAGACTTCAACGCCTCAATAAATTTAGGAAGCTTGTTAAGTTGATCAATTGATCTCGAGCAAAGTGGGTGCACAGGTTTTAAACATGAGGAGTTGTTTACGTTCCGCCTGTGCTTGTTTGAATACATAGGCCTACATATAGCGGGGTCCATGATTTGGCGCCGTCTGTAAAATGAACCAAATAAAGGATGCCCTCTATAATTTTTTTCAGGCATCTTCTATTTGTGATATCGGCAACAAATATTTGTGAACCACGATTTCCATACTCTGAGCACACAGAGCGGGACCGTCCCCAAGTGAACTTAGATTTGACAACAACCTCTTTGGGACCGGGGTGGGAGTGAGTACGGTGTTCGGCTGGCAAGCCGTTGCCTTGTACATTTCGTTTGTCAATAGTTCCATGGCTCTACCGTAGCTGGGGCATGGAATTCAACGAGAAACTGTAAGTCGTCCCGTATACGATGGACACATTGCTTCGCATACTAGTTTATCAATAAAGCGACCGTCACCTCGACATTAGTTTTCCCCAAAAGCTTTAAATGATATAGGGACCCCAAAAATCCATTGTCATGACTGTCAATTTCATTCTCAAATGTTGTCCGTTCAATCGTGGGACTTTAGCGCCCCACGCACTTGCGTGGTGTAGTTTTGTTTCTGTCATACCGCTGTTTGGTTTTTATTTGTACATACATATGTAACGTTAAGTGCCCTAATATCGTCACATTTATTGATTATCTTTGTCTGACGCAGTCAACAATATTTTTGCTTGGTACAAGAATGTGAGAAAATAAAAGCGCATTTCTTGTTGGCCATGCCACAGCCTCGAATTTTTGGTCAATTGAAATATCGAAATAATAAGCATTTTATCAAAACGAATCAGCATCTGGCGATATAAGGACACCGGTGTCAAATATCACCATTACAGGTGACCATTTATCGCCATAGGGTCCTAATATCGCCACCTGATACTTACTACGCGTCCTATTATTCAATTCCTTATTACCAAATGTGAATAAGCAAGTTAAATTGAAACCCCGGTTGCAGAAATTTTGAAATTCCAACAATAGGTAGTCCTTTAAACAATGTCACCGTAAAACAAGTGTATTGCTGCAGAAAAGTTACAGGAGGTAAATAATAATTCAAATTTGTTCAACAGTAGCAAAGATATAGCTATTTTTGGCACGGTGCGCTCCTCAATGGCGGTTGAAAATCACTGACGATATTAGGACAATAACGATATTAGGGCACCTGACGTTACTTCAGAGAGATGTGAAGCATATTTGCCGGCTACTGACAGGTTATGTAGCATATCCGCTACGTGATCCTGGACCGTTTTGGGGTTATCAACCATTTCTCGGGACGTTATACATTCCTGCTGAAGAGCAAATAGTAAGCAGGATTTAATCGCATTATTGACACCCATGTAAGATAAAGAGATGCCGTGGGAGATAACCTTCCAACCTGTGGGTGAAGTTGACAAAGTAATTGGATAAACGAGCGGATGGCGCTTTCGGCGATCCTCTGAACGAGAAGAATTGTTTGATTTGGAACAGTCAATTGACGGTTGTAAAGGGAAGCAAACGAGGCTGAAGGACCCTCACAGGACATATAAGCATAGGTGAATTTCTCGAGCAATTGACAAGCCAAGTTCGATGTCGGGGATGGGCCAGGCGAGAATTTGAAGAGTGGCGAACTGTGTAACAACGACAATATGTCTCTGTTGTAGCGACTAGTCGATCAACGGTATCGATTAATATCACGGTTCTGGTCATCTGGTGATACTACATCACGGACAAGTGGTGTAGAATTATGTCCGTGGCCCTTAGCGGAACTGTACCGAAGCGCAATGCTGCCACGTGAGAAAAAGAAATTAAGTCGATTTAAGTCGATTTAAGTCGATTTAACGAGATAGTTAAATCGATTTAACGAGATATTATCTTATTAATCGACTTAATATCTCGTTAAAACGACTTAATATTTTTTCCCTATGGCAGCACTACGCTCCAGGAAAGAAAAAAATATTAGGTCGTTTTAACGAGATATTAAGTCGATTTAACGAGATGATAAGTCAATTTGACGAGATAATTAAGTCGATTCAACGAGATAATATCTCGTTAAAACGACTTATTATCTCGTTAAAACGACTTAATTTTTTTCTCATATGGCAGCTCTGCGCTTCCGTAGAACCGCAGCCTTGGCAGCACTTATTTTACAACATCTCGTTACATGTTTTATTCAGTGAAAACACACACTTTTTAAAAGAAAAATTTGACGTGACTTCAATATTTCCGTCCCCAATAAATGAATGTTTCATGACAGTGGCTTAGTTGTCACAATATATGTTGTTAGCTCGCTAGTCATCTTCTAAATATTTATGGCCTGAACACACAAACCGAAAGTGACCATTGGGAGTTTTCGTCCATCGATTCGTCTAGCATCGAGATAATAAAATCTGTACCAAGATTGACCAGGGCTTGTTCTTAGTTGTCTGGCTAAGACTAATTTATAGATCATTGTAAAAAAAAAATGTGGAAAAATTTGACATTATTGTAACAAATAATATGTAAGTAAGCTGTAGTTTCCCTTTGAAATCATCGCTATATTAGAATTAAAATAAACATATTCCCGTGCATCTCATTTGCATATTATCATCCTAAACATGCACACACATGGGATGGACACACCCGTTCCTCGAAAAAGTTTTGGCGGCTATTTTGGTGTGACATGCTAAAACAAGTACTATATTGAAGACACTCGTCATTTCCTTTTACCCCCCCCCCCCCCCCCCGGAGATTGATATAAAGTGTTTCGGTGTGACATGCTAAAACAAGTACTATATTGAAGACACTCGTCATTTTCTTTGACCACCCCCCCTCCGACCCCCCCCCTGGAGATTGATATAAATTCGATTTCGAGGTGAATTATCACATTTCGATCACAAAAACTTGATCGGGCTTAACGTATCATTGGAGGAACCTATTCAGCAGTGAGTATAAGTGACACTTCTAATTTCCAAAACTAGATGCATTTCTGGATCTATGAAGAAAGATTTTATTCTGTGTGTTTTGTTGCATTCAATTTGGTATGTCTGTTTCTTAGTCGCCTGTCAGAGAATTTTGTATATTTTAAACAATTGCTATTACCTAATGTTTATCGGGAATATATTGGATAGGGAGATAATCATCAGATTCGGAAACTAGAAAATAATATGGCAGCGGGGCTTGAGATACTTCGAAAGAAAATACAAATATAGCTGGGAAGTTAACCTTTAGTGGGATTCCTTATGTTTGAAAATGGGGTAAGGGGATTTTTTAGGGGTGAAAGTGACTTGAAAACAGTTTTGGAATCCATTAGGACTGTTTCATCCATTTTTGCCTGTTTCCAGATTTTCGCGCCCTGGAAACAGTACCTCTTGAGCCCGTTTTGAATAAACCCGAAGAATGTTTTTTTTTCCGGACTTTCGTGTCGAGTATCACTAGGGGTATGGTTGCTTCTAGGTCTATAATTGCGGTTCTAATCAACAGATCATTGGTTTCTTGATATTGTTAGGAAGGATATTGAATTATCTTTGCGCTCATATATCTCTGACGAAGGTGACGTTTGAAACGTTTGAACGTAATTTTAGTTTGCAAGTCTAAAAACGTTGGAGGAAACAAAGCGTGGCCAAATCCTACACGTAAATGTCATGTTTGGTTGCGCCATTTCGTTTATATACATAGATTCAAAGTTATGTAGATCTAAGGTTGGATTTTTAAAATCTAATTATGGTAATTTAACTTTAAAAATGTATCAGAATGATAATTATTCCTTTTGATTACAAAACGCGTATTACAACTAGACATACATAAACATGTGTCTGCCTAAGTCTACAATAATATGTTGTACAACTTAGGCAGACAATAATATATAATCAGCATTAGGGAGACATTTATATATACATGTAATAGTCATTAGGCAGACATTAATATATAGTGAGCATTAGGCAGACATTAATTTATAATAATCATTAGGCAGACTGTAATATATAATAAGCATAAGAAATAAATTTGCTTAAGTATTAAAAAATTGATGAAAATAAATAAATAAATAAATATATATATATATATATATATATATATATATTTTTTTTTTTCTAGTTTTTATTTGCAAGAAATGTGTCTTGCCTGGCGTTCATGAGCATCTAACCTCATACTAACAACCCAACACCACATTGTGCCAACAATAGATTTATAATTTATATTTTCAAGTTTAATATCTCAACAACACGCAACAGCAGATACGCGTCATTATTATATACCTGCGACATTATTCGTCCACATAACCCTGTTTGTGCCCTGTGCGATAACAACGGTGAGCGGGCAAATACGAGGGCAAATATCAACAGGGCAAATACTGGCCGGTATCCTGCCCGCTGTCAACGATCGCTCATGCGCATCGAATGACGTTACCAAAACAACACAATCATGTACGCGCTCTATTTTATTCTTTTCACGGTATATAATAAACACAACATCACCTGGTTTTTCCAGCATGTGCCCCGATATTTGTCCTTGATCCCGGCATTTGCCCTCGGCCTTCGGTCTCGGGCCAATACTGGGGATCTCGGGCGAATATCGGGTCACATACTGGAAAAACCAGGTAATATTGTCCATATATGTGATCTAGCACCAACAATGTTCAGTATTGCGTGTGACCTCCCCTGGCTGCTTGTAGGGTCATCACACCGTTGCGCCTTAGAATTCGTTATACGAAAATTATTATTATTATTATTATTATAATTATTATTATTAATACCATCAGAAAGGGTCCTCAAGGTGTTGAGGGGGTATGTCAGCACGTTCATCCAGCACAAACTGTTGCAATTCATCCATGGTTGGTTGT
This sequence comes from Terebella lapidaria, assembly GCA_949152475.1. NCBI lineage: Eukaryota > Metazoa > Annelida > Polychaeta > Terebellida > Terebellidae > Terebella > Terebella lapidaria. The sequence goes on from OX424567.1 coordinate 18,048,728, forward strand.
CGAACCAGGTTGTTGATCCGACGGGTTACTTCAGCTCATAGATTCTCTATGGGGTTAATATCTGGTGAACACGCTGGCCATGGCAAGTGTTCAACCCCCAGATCCTGAAGGAGAATGGCCACTGTACGAGCCCTGTGTGCATTATGAGTATTGTCATCCTAGTACACAAAGTTGTCCTGGAAGACCCCTTGAGCGAACGGCAACATTGTTTGGTCTAGGATCACAAGGTCACTTTTTCCACCTGCGTGGAAAGCTTCCCATATGGTTATCCCACCGCCTCCAGCCTGCACCCTGGGTAGTATGCAGGCTTCATGGTAAAGTTCTTCAACTCGTCTGTGAACTCGGATGCGTCCATCATGGCGGTACACCTCAAATCTCGCCTCGTCACTAAATATGATATGATGCCAGTGATGTGGTCCCAAATGGCGGTGATCCCTGGCCCACTGCAGACGTCGCTCGTGATGTCTTTGACTCAGCAGGGGGTTCCTTAGTGGTCTCCTGGCACGATACCCAGCTCGTAGGTGCAGACCCTGGGGACAGGGGAACCTAGAGACACTTGACTGTGAATGTTCAGACCCCGGAGGCAGGGGAACCTGGAGACACGGGACTGTGAAGGTGCAGACCCCGGAGGCAGGGGAACCTGGAGACACGGGACTGTGAAGGTGCAGACCCCGGAGGCAGGGGAACCTGGAGGCACGGGACGGTGAATGTCCAGACCCCGGAGGCAGGGGAAACCTGTAGACACGGGACTGTGAAGGTGCAGATCCCGGAGGCAGGGGAACCTGGAGACACGGGACTGTGAAGGTGCAGATCCCGGAGGCAGGGGAACCTGGAGGCACCAGATTGTAAAGGTGCAGACCCAGGAGGCAATTATGTTCCTCAGTGTTCTCTTTGTATAATCTTAAATATTTCTGTTATGAAAATGTCAGTAAACCATGAAACGTCCATCTGTAGGAAATGTATAATCACAACTTTAGACGTGAAAAGGTATTTACTTGTTCACACACATTAAACCTTCACGCTATTGAGCCTCTACATAGCATTCATACTGAGCCAACTTATCTCTGAATCTATGACTCTCACATGTAAGTTAAAAGATGTTTCATTGGTTGGAATATAACCTTTTCTAGTAACCGAAAAATGTTTGCTGTTATTTTATTTACCCGAGAACCATTTTCAAATGTGCAATTGAGTATAACCTGATAACTAATTTTTTTTTGCTTGAATACTTAATATTGTTATTATTACAGATGATGCAGTGAATAGCGTGGAATATTATAGTTTTTACAGCATGATAATATCTCATTTATTTATAATGACATGACCTTTTAAGTGAAAACTGTCTTAAAATGTAACAAGTGAGTATTCGTGACTTCATGACTTCTATATCCATTTAGTAATTAATTTTAAAATCAAACTCACATTTCCTATCAGTAGGAATATTCATGTGCTAATTTACCATGTATTTACAATCCTGCCATAACATGTAACCAGTACATGTATTACTTCCTCAAGTTATGGTTAAGCGGTGTCACTATCAGTACGGCGGCATGGATGTGGTATGGTTACCAAGTGTAACCATGCTTGGTGTCTAGGTTAAAACTTACATTTGAAGATCACCTATCACTGCTAGCAATGCCAAATATATATATAATAGTCTTTTTGGCCCCACAAACATATTGGTGGACTTTTAAATGAAATGTCTGTAATGATTGAACGACACATAAATGACGAAAATAGCTTGTTCTTCGTAAAATTCAAAATGGCCGCTAAAACAGTGTTTCTGAATCACTTTTACCCCTGAAAAATTACCTGAGTATATAAGGATCCCTACTACTTGATTAAAAGCGAAGAAATTGGCCATAGGTGTTTTTTTTCGTAGCCATGTGAACCGTTTTTCATCATATATTTTGGCTTAATTCGAGGATGGGCGAGTCACGGGGTGTAGTCATACAGACCATTTAATTTACTGGTTGGGACACACACTGGGATACCGACACAGAAACATTGCCGGGTCGAGAGTAATAACCATTGGCAGGGTAAATAAATATAAAAAACACACACGAGATAATCATCCTATTGTGTACTCTCGAATGAGCATTTCAATCATCTGTATCCACTTTGGATTAGTTTATTTGAATTAGTGTAAAATGTATTGACTAAATCGCTGAAAACTAAAAAAAACCCCGCAATATATATCGTCGATTTGTTGTAACTTTCATGCCATGTTATCTAAAACGGGTCATCATCCAAAGGACGCACGGACATACACTCATAGTACGCGCACACCCCCGAACTGCGACTGCTTGTATTTTTAGGTTACCGACCCTATGGTCCGATAACCTATTGCCGTGGCGTTGCGTCCGTCGTCCGTCCGTCCGTTCACATTTTTATCTTTAAAGTTTACGGTCACATCTTTCTGAAATTTTGCAGAAAAGTACCTAAAAAAAGGTTTTTTTTTTAGTTTTCCGATTTTCGCATTTTTTCAAAATGGCGGCCGTTTTCGTCGAAAAATGCCTGATTTTGGACTTTGGCGGCCATTTTCTCAAAATCTGTTCAGCAACTTTTTTTTCTTTTTGATACATATCATTCCTCATGTGTACTCCTGTGATGTGTATAAGTTTCGTTGCGCTTGAATCGCTCGAAGTGGGCCGTTTTGGCCCAACCTTGGCCCAAATGGGACTTCCCCATGTTATATTCTCTTATGCTTTATAATGGGACACATTAAGCCTAATATCTCACTTAACATTGAGATTAGAGACTAGGAATCAATTGTGGACATATAAGAAATTATATATGCTGAATATTCTCGTGATCTTGAATTTGACCTCCGACCTTGGTTTCAAGGTCAGAGCAGCCATTTTAGTCGAAACATTGCCAATTTTTTTTACTTTGACGGTCATTTTCTCAAAATCTGTTCAGTAACTTTTTTTGTTATTGATGCATAACACTCCTCATATGTACCTCTGTGACATGTATAAATTTTGTTGCCTTTGAATCGCTCGAAGTGGGCCATTTTGGGCCCAAACACGGTCCAAATGGGACTTTCCCATGTTATATTCTCCTAAGCTTTATAATGGGACACATTAAGCCTAATATCTCCCTTAATATTGAGGTTAGAGACTAGGAATCAATCGTGAACTTATAGGAAGTGATATATGTCGAATATTCTTGTGACCTTGAAGTTGACCTCTGACCTCGGTTTCAAGGTCAGAGCACAAAATGGCCAATATCTTGCTTATTATAGACCTTACAGCTTAGGAATCAATTGTGGACATACAGGAAATGATATAGAGCACAAAATGGCCAATATCTTGCTTATTATCGACTTTACAGCTTAGGAATCAATTGTGGACATACAGGAAATGATATACGCCGAATATTCTGATGACCTTGAATTTGACCTTTGACCTCATTTTCAAGGTCACAGGACAAAGTGGCTAATATCTCACTTGTTATCGATTTTACAGCTTCGGGATCAATTGTGGACATAAAGGAAATGATATTTGCTAAATATTCTCATGACCTTGAATTTGATCTCTGACCTCGGGTTCAAGGTCAGAGCACAAAATGGCTAATATCTCGCTTATATTTGACTTTACAACTTAGGAATCAATCGTGGACATATAGGAAATGATATATGCCGAATATTATGATGATCTTGAATTTGACCTTTGACCTCATTTTCAAGGTCAGAGCACAAAATGTCTAATATCACGCTTATTATCAACTTTTCAGCTTAAGAATCAATTGTGGACATATAGGAAATGATATTTGCCGAATAGTGTGATGACGTTGATTTTGACCTTTGACCTCATTTTCAAGGTCACAGGACAAAATGGCTAATATCTCACTTATTATCGATTTCACAGCTTCGTGATCAATTGTGGACATATAAAAAATGATATATGCTGAATATCATCGTGACCTTGAATTTTGCCTCTGACCTCAGTTTCAAGGTCAGAGCACAAAATGGCTAATATCTCGCTTATGTTTGACTTTACAGCTTAGGAATCAATTGTGGACATATAAGAAATGATATATGCAGATTATTGCCATGACATTGAATTTGACCTTGACCTCATTTTCAGGATCACAGAACAAAATGGCTAATATCTTGCTTTTTATCGACTTTACAGGTGAGCCATCAATTGTGAACATATAGAAAATGATATATTCTGAACATTGTCATGACCTTGGACTTGATCTTTGACCTCATTTTCTAGGTCGCAGGACAAAATGGCTAATATCTCGCTTATTATCGACTTTACTGCTTAGGAATCAATTATGAACATATAGGAAATGATATTTGCTGAATATTGCTATGAACTTGAATTTGAACTTTGACCTCATTTTCAAGGACAGAGAACGAAATGGCTAATATCTCGTTTTTTATTGACTTTACAGCTTAGCAATTAATTGTGGACATATAGAAAATGATATATTCTGAACCTTGTCATGACCTTGAACTTCACCTTTGACCTAATTTTCAAGGTCACTGGACAAAATGGCTAATAACTCGCTTGTTATCGACTTTACAGCTTAGGAATCAATTATGAACATATAGGAAATGATATATGCTGAATATTGCTATGACCTTGAATTCGATCTTTGACCTCATTTTCAAGGTCAAAGGACATATGGCTAATATCTTGCTTATTATCGAGATTAGAGACTAGAGACTATACATTGAGATTAGAGACTAGGAATCAATTGTGGACATGTAAGAAATTATATATGCTGAATATTCTCGTGATCTTGAATTTGACCTCTGACCTTGGTTTCAAGGTCAGAGCAGCCTTTTAGTCGAAAAATTGCCAATTTTTCACTTTGACGGTCGTTTTCTCAAAATCTGTTCAGTAACTTTTTTTTGTTATTGATGCATAACACTCCTCATATGTACCTCTGTGACATGTATAAATTTTGTTGCTTTTGAATCGCTCGAGGTGGGCCATTTTGGGCCCAAACACGGTCCAAATGGGACTTTCCCATGTTATATTCTCCTAAGCTTTATAATGGGACACATTAAGCCTAATATCTCCCTTAATATTGAGGTTAGAGATTAGGAATCAATCGTGAACTTATAGGAAGTGATATATGTCGAATATTCTTGTGACCTTGAAGTTGACCTCTGACCTCGGTTTCAAGGTCAGAACAAAATATCTTGGTTATTATCGACTTTACAGCTTAGGAATCAATTGTGGACATACAGGAAATGATATAGAGCACAAAATGGCCAATATCTTGCTTATTATCGACTTTACAGCCTAGGAATCAATTGTGGACATACAGGAAATGATATACGCCGAATATTATGATGACCTTGAATTTGACCTTTGACCTCATTTTCAAGGTCACAGGACAAAGTGGCTAATATCATACTTGTTATCGATTTTACAGCTTCGGGATCAATTGTGGACATAAAGGATATGATATTTGCTAAATATTCTCATGACCTTGAATTTGATCTCTGACCTCGGGTTCAAGGTCAGAGCACAAAATGGCTATTATCTCGCTTATATTTACTTTACAACTTAGGAATCAATCGTGGACATATAGGAAATGATATATGCCGAATATTATGATGACCTTGAACTTGACCTTTGACCTCATTTTCAAGGTCAGAGCACAAAATGTCTAATATCACGCTTATTATCAACTTTTCAGCTTAAGAATCAATTGCGGACATGTAGGAAATGATATATGCCGAATAGTGTGATGACGTTGATTTTGACCTTTGACCTCATTTTCAAGGTCACAGGACAAAATGGCTAATATCTCACTTATTATCGATTTCACAGCTTCGGGATCAATTGTGGACATATAAAAAACGATATATGCTGAATATCATCGTGACCTTGAATTTTGCCTCTGACCTCAGTTTCAAGGTCAGAGCACAAAATGGCTAATATCTCGCTTATGTTTGACTTTACAGCCTAGGAATCAATTGTGGACATATAAGAAATGATATATGCAGATTATTGCCATGACATTGAATTTGACCTTGACCTCATTTTCAGGATCACAGGACAAAATGGCTAATATCTTGCTTTTTATCGACTTTACAGCTGAGCCATCAATTGTGAACATATAGAAAATGATATATTCTGAACATTGTCATGACCTTGAACTTTATCTTTGACCTCATTTTCTAGGTCGCAGGACAAAATGGCTAATATCTCGCTTATTATCGACTTTACTGCTTAGGAATCAATTATGAACATATAGGAAATGATATTTGCTGAATATTGCTATGAACTTGAATTTGAACTTTGACCTCATTTTCAAGGACAGAGAACGAAATGGCTAATATCTCGTTTTTTATTGACTTTACAGCTTAGCAATTAATTGTGGACATATAGAAAATGATATATTCTGAACCTTGTCATGACCTTGAACTTCACCTTTGACCTAATTTTCAAGGTCACTGGACAAAATGGCTAATAACTCGCTTGTTATCGACTTTACAGCTTAGGAATCAATTATGAACATATAGGAAATGATATATGCTGAATATTGCTATGACCTTGAATTCGATCTTTGACCTCATTTTCAAGGTCAAAGGACATATGGCTAATATCTTGCTTATTATCGAGATTAGAGACTAGAGACTATACATTGAGATTAGAGACTAGGAATCAATTGTGGACATGTAAGAAATTATATATGCTGAATATTCTCGTGATCTTGAATTTGACCTCTGACCTTGGTTTCAAGGTCAGAGCAGCCTTTTAGTCGAAAAATTGCCAATTTTTCACTTTGACGGTCGTTTTCTCAAAATCTGTTCAGTAACTTTTTTTTGTTATTGATGCATAACACTCCTCATATGTACCTCTGTGACATGTATAAATTTTGTTGCTTTTGAATCGCTCGAGGTGGGCCATTTTGGGCCCAAACACGGTCCAAATGGGACTTTCCCATGTTATATTCTCCTAAGCTTTATAATGGGACACATTAAGCCTAATATCTCCCTTAATATTGAGGTTAGAGATTAGGAATCAATCGTGAACTTATAGGAAGTGATATATGTCGAATATTCTTGTGACCTTGAAGTTGACCTCTGACCTCGGTTTCAAGGTCAGAACAAAATATCTTGGTTATTATCGACTTTACAGCTTAGGAATCAATTGTGGACATACAGGAAATGATATAGAGCACAAAATGGCCAATATCTTGCTTATTATCGACTTTACAGCCTAGGAATCAATTGTGGACATACAGGAAATGATATACGCCGAATATTATGATGACCTTGAATTTGACCTTTGACCTCATTTTCAAGGTCACAGGACAAAGTGGCTAATATCATACTTGTTATCGATTTTACAGCTTCGGGATCAATTGTGGACATAAAGGATATGATATTTGCTAAATATTCTCATGACCTTGAATTTGATCTCTGACCTCGGGTTCAAGGTCAGAGCACAAAATGGCTATTATCTCGCTTATATTTACTTTACAACTTAGGAATCAATCGTGGACATATAGGAAATGATATATGCCGAATATTATGATGACCTTGAACTTGACCTTTGACCTCATTTTCAAGGTCAGAGCACAAAATGTCTAATATCACGCTTATTATCAACTTTTCAGCTTAAGAATCAATTGCGGACATGTAGGAAATGATATATGCCGAATAGTGTGATGACGTTGATTTTGACCTTTGACCTCATTTTCAAGGTCACAGGACAAAATGGCTAATATCTCACTTATTATCGATTTCACAGCTTCGGGATCAATTGTGGACATATAAAAAACGATATATGCTGAATATCATCGTGACCTTGAATTTTGCCTCTGACCTCAGTTTCAAGGTCAGAGCACAAAATGGCTAATATCTCGCTTATGTTTGACTTTACAGCCTAGGAATCAATTGTGGACATATAAGAAATGATATATGCAGATTATTGCCATGACATTGAATTTGACCTTGACCTCATTTTCAGGATCACAGGACAAAATGGCTAATATCTTGCTTTTTATCGACTTTACAGCTGAGCCATCAATTGTGAACATATAGAAAATGATATATTCTGAACATTGTCATGACCTTGAACTTTATCTTTGACCTCATTTTCTAGGTCGCAGGACAAAATGGCTAATATCTCGCTTATTATCGACTTTACTGCTTAGGAATCAATTATGAACATATAGGAAATGATATTTGCTGAATATTGCTATGAACTTGAATTTGAACTTTGACCTCATTTTCAAGGACAGAGAACGAAATGGCTAATATCTCGTTTTTTATTGACTTTACAGCTTAGCAATTAATTGTGGACATATAGAAAATGATATATTCTGAACCTTGTCATGACCTTGAACTTCACCTTTGACCTAATTTTCAAGGTCACTGGACAAAATGGCTAATAACTCGCTTGTTATCGACTTTACAGCTTAGGAATCAATTATGAACATATAGGAAATGATATATGCTGAATATTGCTATGACCTTGAATTCGATCTTTGACCTCATTTTCAAGGTCAAAGGACATATGGCTAATATCTTGCTTATTATCGAGATTAGAGACTAGAGACTATACATTGAGATTAGAGACTAGGAATCAATTGTGGACATGTAAGAAATTATATATGCTGAATATTCTCGTGATCTTGAATTTGACCTCTGACCTTGGTTTCAAGGTCAGAGCAGCCTTTTAGTCGAAAAATTGCCAATTTTTCACTTTGACGGTCGTTTTCTCAAAATCTGTTCAGTAACTTTTTTTTGTTATTGATGCATAACACTCCTCATATGTACCTCTGTGACATGTATAAATTTTGTTGCTTTTGAATCGCTCGAGGTGGGCCATTTTGGGCCCAAACACGGTCCAAATGGGACTTTCCCATGTTATATTCTCCTAAGCTTTATAATGGGACACATTAAGCCTAATATCTCCCTTAATATTGAGGTTAGAGACTAGGAATCATTTGTGAACTTATAGGAAGTGATATATGTCGAATATTCTTGTGACCTTGAAGTTGACCTCTGACCTCGGTTTCAAGGTCAGAGCACAAAATGGCCAATATCTTGCTTATTATCGACTTTACAGCTTAGGAATCAATTGTGGACATACAGGAAATGATATAGAGCACAAAATGGCCAATATCTTGCTTATTATCGACTTTACAGCTTAGGAATCAATTGTGGACATACAGGAAATGATATACGCCGAATATTCTGATGACCTTGAATTTGACCTTTGATCTCATTTTCAAGGTCACAGGACAAAGTGGCTAATATCTCACTTGTTATCGATTTTACAGCTTCGGGATCAATTGTGGACATAAAGGAAATGATATTTGCTAAATATTCTCATGACCTTGAATTTGATCTCTGACCTCGGGTTCAAGGTCAGAGCACAAAATGGCTAATATCTCGCTTATATTTGACTTTACAACTTAGGAATCAATCGTGGACATATAGGAAATGATATATGCCGAATATTATGATGACCTTGAATTTGACCTTTGACCTCGTTTTCAAGGTCAGAGCACAAAATGTCTAATATCACGCTTATTATCAACTTTTCAGCTTAAGAATCAATTGTGGACATATAGGAAATGATATATGCCGATAGTGTGATGACGTTGATTTTGACCTTTGACCTCATTTTCAAGGTCACAGGACAAAATGGATAATATCTCACTTATTATCGATTTCACAGCTTCGGGATCAATTGTGGACATATAAAAAACGATATATGCTGAATATCATCGTGACCTTGAATTTTGCCTCTGACCTCAGTTTCAAGGTCAGAGCACAAAATGGCTAATATCTCGCTTATGTTTGACTTTACAGCTTAGGAATCAATTGTGGACATATAAGAAATGATATATGCAGATTATTGCCATGACATTGAATTTGACCTTGACCTCATTTTCAGGATCACAGGACAAAATGGCTAATATCTTGCTTTTTATCGACTTTACAGCTGAGCCATCAATTGTGAACATATAGAAAATGATATATTCTGAACATTGTTATGACCTTGAACTTGATCTTTGACCTCATTTTCTAGGTCGCAGGACAAAATGGCTAATATCTCGCTTATTATCGACTTTACAGCTTAGGAATCAATTATGAACATATAGGAAATGATATTTGCTGAATATTGCTATGAACTTGAATTTGAACTTTGACCTCATTTTCAAGGACAGAGAACGAAATGGCTAATATCTCGTTTTTTATTGACTTTACAGCTTAGCAATTAATTGTGGACATATAGAAAATGATATATTCTGAACCTTGTCATGACCTTGAACTTCACCTTTGACCTAATTTTCAAGGTCACTGGACAAAATGGCTAATAACTCGCTTGTTATCGACTTTACAGCTTAGGAATCAATTATGAACATATAGGAAATGATATTTGCTGAATATTGCTATGACCTTGAATTCGATCTTTGACCTCATTTTCAAGTTCAAAGGACTTATGGCTAATATCTCGCTTATTATCGACTTTATATCTTATGAATCAATTGTGGACATACTGGAAATGACAAATGCCGAATATTATCGTGTCCTTGAACTGACCAATGACCTGATTTTCAAGGTCACGGGACAAAATACTAATATCTAAATTATATTTTGTCCGGTAACCTTTCCTAGCCCTTGGGCTAATTTTTGGGTATTGGATTTAGCGATATGCTTCTGAACCTAAGCTCACATTTTGCTAATGGTAAATTTGCTGATGAGTTTTATACAAATGATTCGCCTTTTTGTAACTATATTATCCAGTGCTATACAAGCACCAACAACCACACTTATTATACATTCTAATGATTGCCATGTGATTTGAGACATGAGTGTCCAGTCGACTATACTTCCCCTTCATAAACTTCTGGACATGGGGAGTATTCGAGCAAATTATGAATTATGAGACCATGAATTCATTAACATGCAAAGATACCTTCCTTGCAAATGGCTTATTCCATTGTTACACTTAAGGACGATATACAAAGACGCAACCATGAAAGGATCATTCGTCTTCCTACTGATGGTGGTATCTCTGGCGATGGTGACGCCATCTGACGGGATAGAATGCTACGCGTGTATGCCCGATGACGGTAACTGTGGCGATCCCTTCGACTCGGACGGAGTCGCCAAAGTCGGTTCCTTTGACTACTGTATCAAGAGCACGCCATCGGGTGGTGGTGAGTTGTCAAAAAATTGCGTCATTGTCACTGGTACGCATGAATATTCATGATACCTGATGATATATTCATAACACCTAGATGATAACGTTGTAACCTGCTGACTTAGCTTTCATTACATGGAGGTATATTCCTTGCTAGGGTTCAATATCATATTTGTATTGAGCTGATACAGCATGGTTCTGGTTATGCAAATGAAAATCATGTGAATGCATGCTGTTGGGGGATCGGGTACATACACTACAGAATGTGAAAAGTTGTTATTACCGTATACCTGATGGAATCAGCGAACCTTTATCATTGCCCTCGCCCCGATAGGAGGAGAGGGTAATGTAATTGGGTCTGTCCGTTTGTATGTCTGTTTGTTACTTGCCGGAATCTTCGATTTCGGCAAGTATATTGGTCGGTTGGTTACTTGCCGGAATCTAAAGATTTCGGCAAGTATGTTGGTCGGTTGGTTTGATTGATTGATTGATTGTTTGTTTATCTGTTAGTGCTCTACAGGTCGCAATTGTACGGTGATTGTTACGTTACTTGGGGTATGTAATCTGTAGGATAATAGGCAGGCACCGCACACTTTTGGTGAGTCTAGGTCAAAGGTCAAGGTCAAGGTCAAGCAAAACGTCGAAAACACATAAGTGGCCATAACTCCATTTCTAATTGTCGTAGAGACTTCAAATCAAGTGCATATGGTAGATATACTCGAGTTCTATCTTTTGTGACCTTGACCTTGACATTTGACCTTGACCTTGAGAAGTTCGCCTGAGGTCGAATATTTGACCTTGGAGGTCACCTCCTCCGATTTTCGATCTGATGCTTGGAAACGATGTCGGACCGGTCCCTTATGGTCAATGTCAATTTTTAGCGCGATCGGTCATTTGTTTGTGGGTCTGTTTGTTTGTTACTTGCCGGAATCTAAAGATTTCGGCAAGTATGTTGCTCTGTTCGTGGATGTGTTTGTGTGTTTGTTTGTTACTTGCCGGAATCTAAAGATTTCGGCAAGTATGTTGGTCTGTTCGTGGATGTTTTTGTTACTTGCCGGAATCTAAAGATTTCGGCAAGTATGTTGGTCGGTTGGTTTGATTGATTGTTACTTGCCGGAATTTTCAATTCCGGCAAGTATGTTGGTCGGTTGGTTTGATTGTTTGTTTGTTTGTTTGTTTGATTGTTTGTTTGTTTGTTAGCACTCTACAGGTCGCAATTTTGAAGCGTTTGTTACGTAACTTGGTGGGTGTAATCTGTAGGTTAGAAGACAGACCGTGCACATTTTCGGTGAATCTAGGTCAAAGGTCAAGGTCAAGGTCACGCAAAACGTTGAAAACACATAAGTGGCCATAACTTCGGTTCTAATCGTCTTAGAGACTTCAAACCAAGTTCATATTGTAGATATACTCAAGTTCTATCTTCTGTGACCTTGACCTCGACGTTTGACCTTGACCTTGAGAAGTTCGCCATGAGGTGAATGTCAAGGTCAAGTACGAAGGTCAGCGCACCATATTGAGCAGTATATCGTTGGAAAGGTCTTGAGCCCCTGATTGCAGTGATACCTTATTTTTGGCGCTGCGACGTAAACTGACGTCACAATGACGTCATAAACGTCAAATTTCCGAAATTTCAATTGGTCATAACTTCTTCAATACTGTATGGAATCTCTTGAAACTTGATATGCATATTGACAGCAGTGACCTTTACGAATTGAGGTACAAAGGTCAAAGGTCAAGTTCAAGGTCATCAAAATCTCAGAAAAACACCTTTTTGGTAATAACATCTGCCTGAATCATCGTAGGCCCATGAAATTTACATCATTCCATTCAGAAGGGATACAACTTTCAGACGAATATATCATTGATATGAATGACCTTGAACTTGGTCAGAAAATTGAGGTCACATGAGCAAAATTTCAAGGTCAAATTTTCAAACTAGCTGAAACCTATCAAGTAGTATATCAAATGAAAGGTCATGATCGCTTGATACATACTATTCCATTAGTTTTGATATGTGACGTTTATTGACGTCACAGTGACGTCATAAACGTCAATATTTCGAAGATTCAAAAGGCCATAGTGTTCACAATTGTTATTCGACTCTGATGAAATTGTTCAAGTATATTCCGCATCTCCATGCACAGGCAATGCACAATTTTCGTGACCCAAGGTCAAAGGTCAAAGTCAAGGTCAAGGAAAAGGTCAAAATTTCATAAATGACCATAACTTTGGTAAAAATCGTCATAAAGAGTTCAAACTAGGAACATATTATAGCATATCAAAAGGTCTACCTTAAATGATTTTGAATGTCACTTTTGACCTTGATGCCTGAGGTCAAAGTTGACCTTAAAAATGACCTTGACCTTGACCTTTTGCAAATATATCGAGTAGTACCTTTTTTTAAAGGTCTTTGGAAGTACTTTCCAAATATGTTTTTATTTTCGAAATCTGACGTCATACAACGTCATAATGACGTGTTTTAATGAACAAATTTGGTGAATATTCAAAGAAACTCATTAGTTTTTTCGCCCTCTAGCGTCCACAATTCTCGCTGGATTTCTTTCAAAGTTAGTGTGCATATCCTGTAGTCTCACTTCTCGCGACTGCACACTTTTGGTGATTCTAGGTCAAAAGCCAAGGTCATGGAAAAGGTCAAAATCACATAACCGGCTATAACTTCAAAACTAATCATTGAAAACAGTTTGATCTAGATAATATTGTGACATATTAAAAGACCTCCCTTGAGGGACTTTGGTCGTGTCATTTGACCATGACATTACAGTTCAAGGTCAAAGTTCTCTTTTTTTCCATTCCGGCAAGTACTCGCTGTACCAGCGAAGGCTTTCAGCCGTCAAGTCAGCAGCAGCGAGCGATTTCATTTGTTTGTTTATCTGTTAGTGCTCTACAGGTCGCAATTGTACAGTGATTGTTACGTTAATTGGGGTATGTAATCTGTAGGATAATAGGCAGGCACCGCACACTTTTGGTGAGTCTAGGTCAAAGGTCAAGGTCAAGGTCAAGCAAAACGTCGAAAACACATAAGTGGCCATAACTCCAGTTCTAATTGTCGTAGAGACTTCAAATCAAGTGCATATGGTAGATATACTCGAGTTCTATCTTTTGTGACCTTGACCTTGACATTTGACCTTGACCTTGAGAAGTTCGCCTGAGGTCGAATATTTGACCTTGGACAAACAAGTATGTTGGTCTGTTCGTGGATGGATGTGTTTGTGTGTTTGTTTGTTACTTGCCGGAATCTAAAGATTTCGGCAAGTATATTGGTCGGTTGGTTTGTTAGTTGCCGGAATCTAAAGATTTCGGCAAGTATGTTGGTCGGTTGGTTTGTTACTTGCCGGAATTTAAAATTCCGGCAAGTATATTGGTCGGTTGGTTTGTGGGTTTGTGTGTTTGTTTGTTACTTGCCAGAATCTTCGATTTTGGCAAGTATGTTGGTCGGTTTGTGGATGTGTTTGTTTGTGTGTTTGTTTGTGTGTTTGTTTACAGCCTAGCGTCCACATTTCTCATACGATTTCTTCCAAATTTGGTGCACATATTCTCTAGAATACCGCGCAGAGAACGTCCTATTTTGGTGTATCTAGGTCAAAGGTCAACGTCAAGGTCAAGCAAAACGTCGAAAACACGTAAGTGCCTATAACTCCGGTCCTAATCGTCCTAGAGACTTCAAACCAAGTTCATATTGTAGATATACTCGAGTTCTATCTTTTGTGACCTTGACCTTGACCTTTGACCTTGACCTTGAGAAGTTCGCCCGAGGTCGAATATTTGACCTTGGAGGTCACCTCCTCCGATTTTCCATCTGATGCTTGGAAACGATGTGGGACTGGTCCCTTATGGTCAATATCAATTTTGAGCGCGATCGGTCAATTCGTTATGACGTAATTTATGTTTCTATGGCAACGAAATCGGTCCCATTATAAGCCAAATTGCATTTTTCAAGCTGTCCATGCTGATAAAAGCGTCAATAATGTGCGTAAAAATCCAATGATAAACCTGTTAATAAGCAAGGATGACTTCTTTTGATCGTAGGTCGAAAGTCAAGGTCAATATTGACCCGCAAGTGAAAACCATGTAGGTCACTATATCTCAGGAACTAAACAAGTTAGAGACACGAAAGTAAATTCACAGTATTGCACTCACTTAGCTCAACAACTTCTGCATTACACCTAAGGCGTATAACCAATAGCCTTTACAAGCGCCTGAGGTCGAAGTTGACCTCAAAAATGACCTTGACCTTGACCTTTTGCAAAAATATCGAGTAGTAGCTCGTTTGAAAGGTCTTTGAGAGTACTTTCCAAAGATGTTGTCATTTTTGGAATCAGACGTCAATTGACGTCATAATGACGTCAAATGTGATTTCAGACCAACATTTAGGCCTTTTGAGTGTCAGATGTTCAAAGTTATACCATTTACTGCAGATCTAACAGATGCAAACGATGTGGAGTCGTCCTGTGATGGTTTCTACCAATTTTCAGCTCAATCGATATATCCGTTTCGACGTAATTGACGTTTTTGTGCCAACAAATTGGTAAAATTTCAAAGGAAACTCATCATTTCTAGATATTATGATCTTGTCCGGTTATAATATAACATATATACACGATTTAATCATGCATATTTAAAAAAATTATTGAGAGCAAGTTTGAACTATAGAATTGACAAAACTTAATCAGAATCCTATGAAAATTCTTCATTTAACATATACTTTTTATGTTTTCATGGTTCCGATTTTCACAAATTTACTGAACATTAAATTCTAAAGCATTTCATGCAGTCAGTTGCAGTGTTACTTCTAGTTTATGGTCCACTTTTCATATTTGGAATAAATTGAAAACTCGCCGAGATATCAAAGTAGAAAGAGCAGTGGGGTGAATCTGATTCTCAATCCATTCACACAACAATAAGCTGTAGAAACGATTACCCCCTGTGGACATGTCCCCTACTAAATATACACACTCGGTCGCGTATTAGTACAGTATATCATATATATATATCCGAATGCAGTTCTCAAACAATATTTCTTTTTAAATACAGTCTGGGTCAAGCGACAGGCCACTTTATATCACAACTTTTGGGGGTGACGGACCGGCGGAGGGATCAGCTCAATTCCCGGTTTTTGGTGGTAATTTGTCTCATGACCAAAGGTCCTGTACATGCACCAGACATCTCTCATTTTTTTCGAATTTTCAGAAATTCACACAGCAGTCACATTTAAACCGATACCACTGAAATTCAACACACGGATATATAATGGTATCCTCCATCAAATTGCGAAGTTTTACGCGGATTGTTCGAACGTCAATGACGTCACGACGTGAAACGTCATTTTTCGAAATGGGGCTATATATCGGAAAGTATTTGTCGTACAGAGAAGCGGATTGCACCGTTGGAAAGCTCGTTGAATTCTGGTTTAGGAGGGTACTATCCGATACTTTTACGCCATGATAGATTTTCCGCTATGACGTCATAAACGTGTGGCCTGTCATACCAATTTTTTCGACTTTTCAGCAAACTTTCAAACATCCACAGTGCACTCAAAATTGAAGCTATTGGATTGTAATCGTTAGGACGTATGTAGAATATTAATACCCAGCCATTCACTGAGTTTCAAGATGTTACGTCCAACGACAATGACGTCATGACGTCAAACGTAAACTTTTGAAATAAGGTAGTATCTCGGTAAGTATTCATCCTAGAGTGGAACGAATTACACCTTCGGAAAGCTCGTTCAATTCTGCTTAAAGTGGGCCACGTGTGGTTCCTTGCTGTCATGATAAATTTCTCGATATGACGTCATAAACGTAAAGCCAGTCATACTTTTTAGCAACATTCCAAGCATCCACATTGCATTCTAATTTGAAGCTATTCGACTGTAATTCTGACCACATATGTGGAATTATAATACTCAGTAATTTTCATCGTAGAGACTTCAAACCAAGTGCAATTGAGGTACAAATGTCGAAGGTCAAGTTCAAGGTCATCAAAATCCCAGAAAACACCTTTTTGGTAATAACATCTGCCTGAATCATCGTAGGCTCATGGAATTTACATCATACCATTCAGAAGGGATATGGCGTTCAGACGAATATGTTATTGGTATGAATGACCTTGAACTTGGTCGGAAAATTGAGGTCACATGAGCAAAATCTCAAGGTCAAATTTTCAAACTAACTGAAACCTATCAAGTAGTATATCAAATGGAAGGTCATGATCGCTTGATACATACTATTCCATTAGTTTTAATATGTGACGTTTATTGACGTCACAGTGACGTTATAAACGTCAATTTTTCGAAGATTCTAAAGGCCATAGTGTCCACAATTGTTATTCGACTCTGATGAAATTGTTCAAGTATATTCCGCATCTCCATGCACAGGCAATGCACAATTTTCGTGACCCAAGGTCAAAGGTCAAGGTCAAGGAAAAGGTCAAAATTACATAAATGCCCATAACTTTGGTAAAAATCGTCATAGAGAGTTCAAACTAGGCACATATTATAGCATATCAAAAGGCCTTCCTTAAATTAGTTTGAATGTCACTTTTGACCTTGATGCCTGAGGTCAAAGTTGATCACAAATATGACCTTGACCTTGACCTTTTACGAATATATCGATCAGTACCTTTTTTGAAAGGTCTTTGGAAGTACTTTCCAAATATGTTTTTATTTTCAAAATCTGATGTCATACAACGTCATAATGACGTGTTTTAATGAACAAATTTGGTGAAATTTCAAAGAAACTCATTTGTTTTTTCGCCCTCTAGCATCCACAATTCTCGCTGGATTTCTTTCAATGTTAGTGTGCATATCCTGTAGTCTCATTTCTCGCGACTGCACACTTTTGGTGATTCTAGGTCAAAGGCCAAGGTCATGGAAAAGGTCAAAATCACATAAACGGCTATAACTTCAAAACTAATCATTGAAAACAGTTTGATCTAGAAAATATTGTAGCATATTAAAAGCCCTCCCTTGAGGGACCTTGGTCGTGTCATTTGACCTTGACATTACAGATCAAGGTCAAAGTTCTCTTTTTTCCATTCTGGCAAGTACTCGCTGTACCAGCGAAGGCTTTCAGCCGTCAAGTCAGCAGCAGCGAGCGATTTCATTACTTGCCGGAATCTACGATTTCGGCAAGTATGTTGGTTCGTTCGTGGATTTGTTTGTGTGTTTGTTACTTGCCGGAATCTAAAGATTTCGGCAAGTATATTGGTCTGTTCGTTTATTACTTGCCGGAATCTAAAGATTTCGGCAAGTATATTGGTCTGTTCGTTTATTTGTGTGTTTGTTACTTGGCGAAATCTTCGATTTTCGCCAAGTATGTTGGTCACTCGCGGATGTTTGTCTGTCTGTTTGTTTGTTTGTATGTTACCTCTCTAGCGGCCACAGTTTTACCGCTAACTTCTCGAAACTTTTTTGTTGGATAGGTATTTGGCCAAGGACGGGACCGAACGTTTTTGAAAAAAATCGGTCCATTGATGACGTCACCAAAAATTCTTAAAAACTCGAAAAATCCCTATCTCTCATTATTGGCGAATTTTAAAAAATTCGCACAGCAGTCAAATTTGAACCGATTGTTCTGAAATTTGGTACACTGATATATGTTCATATCCTCCATCGAAAAACAAACTTGTACGTTGATCGGTTGAACGTCAATGACGTCATGACGTAAAATGTCAATTTTTGAAATGGGGCCATATATCAGAAAGTATTTGTCGTAGAGAGAAGCAGATTGCACCATTGAAAAGCTTGTTGAATTCTGGTTCAAGAGGGTACTGTCCGATACTTTTCCGCCCTGATAGATTTTCCGCTATGATGTCATAAACGTAAGGCCTGTCATGCCAGTATTTCGATTTTTCAGCAAAATTTCAAACATCCACAGTGCACTCAAATTTGAAGGTACTGGACTGTAATTATGACACCGTATGTGGAACTTTATTACCCAGCCACATACCGAGTTTCAACACGCTACGTGCAACGTCAATGACGTCATGACGTAAAACGTCAATTTTAAAAATGGAGCTATATATCAAGAGGTATTTGTCGTACAGAAAAGCGGATTGCACCGTTGGAAAGCTCGTTGAATTCTGGTTTAGGAGGGTACTGTCCGACACTTTTCCGCCATGATAGATTTTCCGCTATGACGTCATAAACGTAAGGCCTGTCATACACGTTTTTCGGCTTTTCAGCAAACTTTCAAACACCGACAGTGCACTCAGTTTTGAAGGAATTTGTCTGCAATTATGAGACCGTATGTGTAATGTTAATACCCAGCAAAACGCCGATTATCAACACGCTACGTGCAACGCCAATGACGTCATGACGTAAAACTTCAATTTTAAAAATGGACCTATATATCGAGAGGTATTTGTCGTACAGAAAAGCGGATTGCACCACTGGAAAGCTCGTTACATTCTGGTTCAAGAGGGCTCTGTCCGATACTTTTCTGCCATGATAGATTTTCCGCTATGACGTCATAAACGTAAGGCCTGTCATACCAGTTTTTCGACTTTTCACCAAACATTCAAACATCCACAGTGCACTCAAATTTGAAGGAATTGGATTGCAATTATGACATCATATGTGTAATATTAATACCCAGCAATACAGCGATTTTCAACACTCTACGGGCAGTGTCAAATACGTCATGACGTCAAACGTCAGTTTTCGAAATATGGTTGTATCTCCTTTGGTGTTTCTCCTAGAACGGAACGAATTACAGCATCGGAAACTTCGTTCAATTCTGCTTAAAACAAGTCATGTAGGTTTTTTCCGTCATGATATTGTTTTTTGGTATGACGTCATAAACGTAAGGTCCATCATACTTTTCAGCAAACTTTCAAACATCCATATTGCACTAAAATTTGAAGAAATACGACTACAGTTTGAGATCATATGTGAAATATTAGTACCCATGCCATTTACGAGTTTCAACATGGTAAGTACAGTGTAGAACGTCAATGACGCCATAACGTCAAACGTCAATATACGACTCTAAGTAAGTTTTTATCCTACAGTGAAATGGTATCCACCATTGGAAAACTCTTTTGTTTGTATGTTTGTTACCTGTCTAACGACCACAGTTTTCGCGCTAGCCCTAGGACGGGATAGCACGTTTTTGAAAAAAATCTTACCATTGATGACGTCATTAAAAATTCTTGAAAACTCGAAAAGTCCCTATCTTTAACATGGGGCGATGTATATTTCACATTGATATTTCGCTAAAAGTGGCGGATTATTATTGGGCATAATATTTCAAAATTTGATCCTGATGCGATCCGGATTACGGATTTGACAGCCATTTAATTTTAACATTGAAAACTCCTTTCCACACATACAGTTTTCGTGCAAGCACCTCAAAAATTTGTTATTGGATAGGTATGTCCCCTCAGACTGCACCGCCTATTTTTGAGAGAAAGTTTCTTATCGATGACGTCACCAAAAATTCTTTAAAACTAAAAAAATCCCTATATCTAACATGGAGATATTTTTTTAAAAAATCATAACTCGTTAATTTTTTGATAAATTGTTCTGAAATGTGAGACAGACGTGTACAGTGACAACTCCTTCTTACCACAAAAGTTTGATCTCGATCTGATCCGGATTACGGATTTGACAACCGTTTGAGCATTTACATTGAAAACTACGTTCACCAGCTACTTTTGATGTGTTTTGCATAGTTCACGTTGATTTTATTTTGCACAAATTGGCGAAAAGTTACTGTGCACAAACTTACATCAAGTTGTCTGGATCTGATCCAGATTACGGATTGTGAATTGACCAGTTGTGAATATATCGAGTAGTAGCTCGTTTGAAAGGTCTGCGCGAGTGCTTGCCAAATCTGTCCTTATTTCCGAAATCTGAACTTAGGTAATGGCATTATGATGTCAAACCTTAATTCTATCATAGAATTTCACTTTTTACATGATGTGTATCAATCGGTCATGATCATTTTTGATCTGATGCTTTAGTATGTATATATGATGTAAAATGAAAAACATAAATAATGATTATGGCGTTAATAATTCTCCTAGAAACTTGAATCCAATTGCATAGTATAGATAAACTCTCTCTCTAAGCTTTATTATGCATTACCTTGGTCGTGAGCATTGACATCAACCTTGACATAACCGCTGAGAGTCAAACTTGCATGAAAAAGGTATTTTTCTATTCGTTGCATGAATACAATGTGTCAATCTTGACCCATGCCCCATCTCAATTTCTAGGGTGATCTGATCTCTCATTATGACCTAATTACCGTTTCGATGATGGAAAGAATCGCTTTTATCATGAGCGAAATTGAAGGTGTTTGAGTGTTTTTCGAATCTGTCATTATTTTCGAAATCCGACGTATCATTCATTATTATACATATGACAGGTCATACGACGTCATTATGATGTCAAACTTGATTGATATCAGCATTCCCAAACAAGGTCTGAACGTGATCTTAACTAGTACATCTCAGATCACACGTAACATAAGTTTCCTAGTCCAGAAAGGGTACACTGTCGCTAATTACTACTACTACTCCAAGATAGATAGATGTGGGAGAGATAAGTGAGAGATAAATGGGAGATAGATAATTTATTTTGTACACACATGATATAAGTACATCTTAGATCAAAATGATAAAATAATACATGGTAGTTTTTGTACAGGAGACCAAAGGAGACGACGCTAATCGAGCTGGCGACCTTACAGTTGCAGTTGATACATGTGTATCACACAGAAACCATTTGCCAAACCAATACGGCCTATGTATCGCAGGTTACTCTTTGTTCTAAATTAAATGAAGATCAAAAATGTGCCAGACGGATTAAATATAGTATCCATCCAATTTAGAACAAAGAGTTATGTATTACATATATATTTCCGTGTAAAGTTCATGATGCAATCTTGGATGTAAATAATGAATGAAGCGTGACATTTAATCCCAATAACAACTTTATGTTATTGAATACAGAAGAACGACCAGTATAACATAAATGGATCAATTATATTTCTATATACATTGTATACCACACCTGTATTTGTTGTATTTGCATATTCATCCATTGGAAAGAAATGAACGATTCACATGCTGCCATTTATTTCAACAGGCATTTGGCATTTCATTTTCTTAAAGAATGCTAAATTTAATACATGATGAATTCAACACACCATTAATACCCAAAACATGATATTATATTTGCCGTCAGCCATGAGTTTATGTGATAATGAGTTCAGATGAATACAGTAAACCCAGAAACATTCACCTACATAAAACCTTCGCGATTTTCACAATTGAATCTTATGGCCACGAATGTTGTAATTCACAATCTTGAAACAGGTATTTTCATTGGTATTATATTGGTGTTATTGGTTTGCGTATCTGTTGCGGTGCCGATATAACAGGTACACGCCAAGGGTCTGCATAGCAGGCTCTGGTGATCGCCCACATCGGCTCTGAAGCGAAACATAAGGGGACAAAATTATATGGACATACATTGTTTCAAGAAACTTCATAATATTCATACCAATATACAATTCCAGGATGATCCAAGATTTCATGTCTGTGATAACTTACAACTAGTGTCTTGGTGTACCAATAACTCTTGATGAACAATAAAAATTCAGGACAAATTTGATTGCATGGCTCATATTTTAGACGTGGCTGACTCAGACCCACCTTGAATATCAAGTTAGCCAATTTTTCGTTGTCTACTGGAGGCAGCTGTAGATCTGTTGAGAGGTGATGTGGAGTGTAATTCACCATTGTGATCACCACGAGTTTCGCTGCCTATTTTTCTGAAATTATATAGTAAAAAGTATTGTATATTAAAATAAGTCCAAACATTTTTATTTACCACCAATATGGGTGGTAAATAAAAATGTTTGGACTTATTTTAATATGCGAGTTGTGAGCATTAACTGTGACCCAGCAATTACAAACTGTGTTTGGACATAAAAGACATTAAAATTGACAAAAATGTAAGCTTCATTATTTTTTACAACGATTGGTGAACACGTATGAGCTTATATAAACATCTTTTGTTGGCACAGATCTTGGCGTACGGGTGGTTATTAATATCAGAGGAAATCAGTGAGCTGGTGAGAATCCATCAGCCTGATTTGGGAACCACGTACCACGTAGAGGACACTCCATATACGTACTGAGCTAACCGGGCATCAGAGACATTGAAAAATTCACACCATGGATGATGTGCAATTTGTCATCATCATCTGCCCTGTCAGATAATATTATATCCGGGGGAGGGGGGAGTTGGGGTGGGGGAGTTGGGGGGGGGGGGGTGAGTAGGTTATGAAAAATGTCCCATTTCTCCTTACAACAGCTATAAAATGTGTTCTTCTCGATGATACAGTTTGGTTCAATTACCAGTCACACTACAAACACATGAATGAAAGCGTACTCAAAACTATCTAGCTCCCTACATATTAGACAGATAGGGAGATAGACGGGGAGATAGATAAATAGATAGATAGGGAGATGCAGTTTATTTCAAATGTGCAATGCAACAAATAGTTGTATTATAATACGATTCATAATACATGTGTGCTGCACATTGATGGAAGCTGTCTGTAACACGCGAGTGCCCTGACTTCCACAGATACATATATAGCACATAATATATAGTATACAAGCTACAGGCAGTTGGAATTGAAAGCGTAAGAATGTCATTTTTTTGCCGAAACATTTTGAATATGCTGTTGAACTGATTGCTATGATATGGTTTGTATTACAGTATTTGTAATTATATGTAGGGCCTATTGATTCAGAAGACTGTTTCGCAGAAATAAGTTGGATACCACATATGTCATGTGCACATGCGATTCCGTTGTAACGAATGAAATACCGACAACGCATCAATCCAAACCGCACCTTTGAGGTGATTCCTTGTCCATCGATACCCAAATTGTCTGCACAGATTTTTTTTTCGGCCGTTTATTCCCAGACCAGATATTTCGTGGATGTTTATGTTAGCCTTAGGCCTAATAGATTCTAGCTGTTACATCAGCCCGTGCAAATATTCACTGGCCTGGGCAGATCGACGGACCGACCACATTGCGACCCCCGCTGTATGACACAGACGTGTGACGCGTATGACGTGTGACACGAGACAATTGTAAACTACAATTCACAGAATACTAGTAACTAGGCGAAGCCCGCACCATGCGCGCAACATTTGTCCATCGTGGAATCGCTCGAAGCCCGTCAATGCGGAGACCTGCCAAGCGGACAACTTACCACGATCATAGTAGTACCGGGCGCGAGCCCGGAGATCAAACAGGACCAATGAACTAAATGACGTATAACTTATACTAAGTCCCTTAACTGTACTAACATGCAGTGGACATGGCAAATACGGGATGATGTAGAACCAAGCTTTTGTGAGAATACTAATTGTAAAGTGATATTTGGATATTTCGTTGCAACTAGGTATTACGTGTATTGTGCTCCAGGATTGATACAATGTCAAGAGGTAGTTAAATAGCCTCCCACACAAAAGACCCTCTTTGTCCCACACTTCAAAGTAACAAGGTTTGAATGCGACCTAAAATTATCTTGTAGTCAAATGAAATGTCACAGATGTGACACCGATACTGCAATAAGTGTACGCCATGCCCAAGCAAATACATATATCAGGTACCTAAAATATTACAAGTGTAAAGCTTTCCAATTCATCAAAACAAATACATAGATCGCACAGGAATATATATATCAAAAGGCTACAGAAATATATGGGCAAATTACCTGAGGCATCACAGATTATGATATGCCTTGGTGACGAATATGATACGAATATGATCATAATTTACTATTATGCATATCAAAGCAAGAAAAATGATTACATGGTGTTAAGCAATATTTTTTTCCTCGAACCATTACTATTGATATCATTCATTTCGCACACTTGATGGTGGACAATACTAAATCATGATCAGAATAATACACATCATGAATGTCAATTACTACTTTTGCACTGCCATCTTTTTCCAGGCCGTTGAAATACACGTGATCTATAAGAGTTCCACTATCAGTTGTTGCATTCGAAACAAACTGGTAAAATCCAAAGTTTTCCATTAATCGTGTCAACTTTGTTTGTTTGCCTTCCACAATATTATCATTGAAATCACCGATCACCACTGTTGGTACACCGGGAGCGAGCAAACTCAACAGGGTTTCTAACTTCCTCAGGAATGTCACTATTGGCAAAGAGGGTGGTCTGTAAATGAGTACTATACAAAATGGAGATGGCACATTAAGAACAACTACCTTCGATTCCAAACCAAGAACAGACAACATGTCAAGCTCTTTGGGTTTGCGATCTGCAGAGGCGCATATCATGAGTCCATGATTCTGTCCATCATTTCTGCAGTCGTCACGAAATGCGACAAAATTATGCAATTCTAGAAAGTTGCTGATGTCTTGATTTTCATTCAAGTACGTTTCAGTGAAACACAACACTCCAGTACGGTGAATTATTTCTCTTTCGTATTGACTATTGAGGTCTTCAATTTTGTCCAGAAAGTAATGAACATTTAAGTGACCAACAGTGATATAATCTAGATTTTCTAGTTCCATCAAGTTCGGAAAAGCTGGCGGGCATAACATGTTTTCCCTCATGCTGTCCATTTCATGTTTGATTACTTTGTCTGCTTTAATTCCACGCCGATCAAAATCAAGAATATGTAGTCCCTTGAGTGATTTAACGCGACTAAATGCTACGTAAGCCTGACCTTTCCCAAATCTGGTTGCCCCCTTCATGCTAACTACAATCTCATTCATTGTTAAACCTTGACATTTGTGAATTGTAACTGCCCATGCCAAAGTTAGAGGAAATTGTCTTCGTGATACTTGTGAACCTTTCCTGCCAGCTTTCTCGAACTTCCCTTCTTGTCGTAATATCGGAATAGCATCTGGATATTCTAGTTTCCATTGACTGTTACGATATGCTTTTTTACCCACACTTTCCTCGTCAAATTGTACTAGCACGACGGATACACGGTTGTTGGAGTTCTTTATTATACCTTTAACTGTTCCTAGAACGCCGTTCACTAAGCCATCTGATGTGTCTACGTTGTATGTCAGCATGACGCGCGCACCAACAGCCAGTACAAGAACAGTGTGCAGTCCAGCAGTTTCGGATCGTTTTTGTGTAGTCCCACTATTTCCAAGATCCAGTTGACCTGTTTTGTCTGTTTTGTCATCTGCTGCGATAATTTTTACATGCGAAGATTCATCAGGAGCTAAGCACCTCAACATTTCTTCATTTCTCGTGTCAACGTCCTTGTTATAAGCATATACGTGAAGAACGTTTTGAGGATACTCTGGATCTTCCCTGCTGATTTCTCTTGATTTCAGAACTTCAACATCGTGGTCAGTACATTCACCAGTTCGAACACGTGACAACAGTTGTGCAAATTCCTCATCGCCTTTCTGACGCATTATTTCATCTAACTCGTGCAGCATAAAATTGTCTCTCCATAGTGATCCATTGAGGTTTGCTAATGGATCCCGAACATTGTCAAATATCCGTGACTGCAAAACGGGCGGAAGCTGATATAAATCTCCTACTGCCAGGATACAAACATTTCCAAACAGAACATCATCTGGTACTCCCTTGATCTCATTCAGTCGTTTGTGTATAGTCAGAAGCATGTCTGAACCTACCATCGATATTTCATCAATTACCACTACACACAGATTCTCCATGTTTGATCGTAGGGTGTTCAGTTTTTCGAACGTGAGAGTATCACTGGCTTTGTCATACTTTGTAACCCTTATCAGTAATGCCGAATGAATTGTCATTCCCCTTATACTAAAACTAGCAACACCAGTGGGGCCTAGGAGCAATACTGTGAGGTCTGTCGGTTTGATTGTATTTGACAATGCTAACAGTCGTCTGGTCTCAAAGTGTATCAGTTTTATCACGTGTGATTTTCCCACGCCACCTGGACCACTTAGAAACAGTCTATAAGGAACCACGGGCTGACCCTTTTTCATTGCAATAACTGTTTCTTTGCACCACTTGCGGTGATACCTTACAATCTGGCGCTGTTTCGTATTCAAGGCACGCATCATTTTCCTATACTCAGTCAATGACATAACACCTTTGTCAATTTCTGCTTGATAACGTAACCCTAAATCAGTAACAGGATTGCTATTCTGATTCTCAATCAGTGCTGCATTGGCATCCACATCTTCTTGTTCGATATCTCGTTCTGTTTCAGGTCCTTCAGCTTCTGCCTGTTCATTGTTATGCTCTGTTTCGGGTGCAACACTCGCCCACACGTGTTCTGGTGGTCCACACAAAGAATTCAGACGTATCGCTTCATCAATCAACTCTGTGTTTTCAGTAAATCGCTGTTCGTTTTCACGTAGTTCATCAGCAATTGCCATGTAGTGATCTTGAAAACTTGCATAACCACCAATCAAATCTGTGTTTTCGTGTCTCCAGTGTTTGTAGAGCATCAATTTGGCTCTGTAAAAATTCCCTGTGTCCAGTTCAATGTCAAACTTTCGAAAACGAATAACAGCTTCGGTTTTGCGTTTATGCATTCTCCCCAGTCCATTCTTCAGAACAATATGTTTTGGAAGATCATCTCTCTGTGGCGAAGGGTCACCTTTATTTTCATCCATGTCCAACACCACTGGTACACTATCATCGACAGCTTCTTTGTCATTGTAACTAACTGTGTAGTTGGCAGCAAAGGCAGCAAGGCACATGTGTTCCAGTGAATTGGGTCGAGATGCATACCGGGTAATAACGTTTTTCTGAAATATGTCCTCATCGGTTTCATCTTTGTGTTGCAGTTCTTTCATTGGTTTCAGGACACCAATACGTTCTGACGGCGGATCAGTGTTAACAAACAAAACTTGTCTGCTCAGTTTTCGCATTGGAATAGACAATATTCTGTAGGCTGCTTCTTGAACGCTGACCTCACGGTGATTCAGAAACACAGATCCAACTCTTTTTAGCATGCTCTTTATGTCACCATCTTTGTACTCGCGACATGTCTGTCTCAATAGTTCTCCCATTCCACTCTCGTTTTTTGTCATATACGCTGCTACGTACATGATCACTGCGTAAGGGTCCAACAAATATTGAATGTCCATGTTCGCCTGCCACGCTCTCAATATCGTGGGGTTGTAGGGATTTGTATTACATTCACAGGGATCTCTCTTCAGAACAACATTATTCCCTCGCTGGGAAACTTTAAGTGCTTTTTCGTAATCTTCTCCTTCGACATTCATATTGTCCAGCAAATCTCCAAGCTTCTGCGCAGAATTCTCGTGTATATCAAGTTCATTGCGAACCAAATTTAGCACCTGTTGAGCTTGACTTTTGGTTTCTTTTGGGTCTTCGCCTGCCAGAGGTTCACTAGCTATTAGTGTGTCTTCACTTGGTGGCCGCGGGTAACCAAACCTACATGAACCTCTTTTGCGGCAGTACGAGGAATGGCTGTGTGTCTGTAGTTTTCGCACGAGTGATTCTAGCTCAGGATCTTCCTCTGGCAATTCACAAGTAACATGTTTATCAATGAATTCACACACCTCTTTCTCAGATTGTTCGCCCAGCTTTGGTGCATCCTTTACCCATAATATTGTGTGAGCATGTGGAGACCCTCGAGCTTGAAACTCTATACGAATGACGTAGTCTACGACTTCTCCCAGTGGTTTAGCATTGGACATCAACACAGTTTTTAACAGAAGCTCAAGTCTGTAATGAAAATGACGCGCTGCAGTAACTGGATTATTCCGAAGCCATCCAACTCTTTCTTGAAAACTTAGGTTTTTTACATCTTCGTCGGTCAAAGTTGTACCATACTGTCTCGCAATTGTCTGTATCAGATCAGGCCACTGCATATCAGCTGCAGACACTGTGAAAAACCACGTTGGTATACCTAATTGTCTCACCATTGCTAGAACATCATAATACAATGTCTGGAAATATGCTGGCGAACCTCTTATATTTGTTAAGATTTTATATGCATGGTCAGATTGTATGAGGGCAGTTAGTTTGTGTGCATTGTTTACCATTCCAGCATTTATGCACTTTCCTTGAAAATGTTTACCAGACACCCTTCTAAATACGAAATGATTTATGTCACTCTGCAACTGTTTACTTTCAACTGCATACTGTGCACTTAGCAGGTACTCAGGAGACTTAGCGAATCTACCCTCACAATCGAGCAGACGTTGGTTAAAATATCGTCGTGGGGTAATTTCAACCTCGCGTTCACTTGTTAAGGCAAATTTGCCATTCGGGTATTTGTCAGGAAAAGCAAGTTCTTCAAAATTAGGATCAGATAGGAGTGGTTGTGGTTTCTCTGTTTGTCCTGGGGCGACATTAACTACCAGATTCGACATATCTTGACTCTCTCTCATCAAACATGTTTCAAATGGGAGACCTCGAATTTTGCTTGCTTCTTCTAAAGCGGTTTCATCCTCTTCAATTTCGTCATCAGAACATTCGTTTTTTGTTCTCTTATCACTGGAGTGTCCTTCTGCAATTACATCAACTTGATCGGAAACATCAGGAGGTGCGTTTGGGGAAACCAGTGCCTCATCAGTATGGTCTTTGTTTGATTTTTCAACACTGCATGGTTCCAATACAACGTAATGATTTTGATCTAGTAAACCGAGGTCAAACTCATATCGCGACTCTGATCTGGAGACTACAGTGAGACAAGTTCTGTTTGTGGTTTTGTGCACCTTCACAGTAAGCGCGAACATGTCAACGAGTGCTTGTAAAGCTATGTGCTCTCCCCACTGCTTACTATACTGGAGGCCATCGAGATATTCTATCCACTGAATCTCCTGCCGGCTGTGGTCATCGGTTATTTCTGCAATTGCCCTATCTGTGTTCGTGGGTGGTTCCGTGTCTCCATTACCAACATGTGCACACACAAAATCTCGATATTGGTCGGGATTCTTGGACATGTACTTCGCTAACAACGCACGCAATTTAGTTGGGGATATTTTTGAAATACCCAGCCTCTCAAGTTGATAGCATACTGCATAAAACAGACAATCGCCATCGCCGGGGGTGTCTATGATGTTCATGTCCATGTTTCTAGCCAGTTCACTAAGTTGCCGCATGTCCGAATTGTCAGCAGAGGCGAAGACGCAATATGTCATGGCACTTTCCTTGGCGACTTCGACAGCAGTTTGGATATTTTTATCAGTCTTTGCACCACTACCATCAAACGCTGTAAGGCATGAAATATTCTGCTCAACGCCTTCAACAGATCGCTTTTGACTTATGCGTGTGCTTATACACCTTGAACTCTTGGATGTTTCTTCTTGTCCAATGATTCGAGTTCGCTCCAAACCAAATGATTTCTTACATTTTTCATCAACTACATTATCAAAGTTGTTGCACCTTTTACTAATTTTGTCAACTGCAGTGACTGACTTTTCTATTTCAAACGATTTCACAGTCTCTGTACTTATTTCCACTTGCATTTCGTTTTCAGCTTTCTCGGTTTCACAGGATGTCATTGCCGTCCACATGTCATGATCATCTTCCGCTGAATCTTTCACCCAATCCTCATTGATCTCGATATCAGCATACAATGGATTGTTTGCTTTTAGGTATCTAAGTGCTGACAGTACTTTATCAGGTCTAACGTAATCAAAAATATAGAAACTTTTATATCGAAGATTGCGTTTGAATTTCAGTGGTAACAGTTGTGTCTGTGAAGGCAATCGTGGCAACTGTTCACACACGAAATCGAGTTTTGCAGGAACGTTAACAGCCGGACCATGTATTCCAAGTTGCCTTCCACGTGGCAATGCCACCATTTTCAGAAATGGTATCCGTTGTGAAATTAAACGTAACTCCAATCCATTCAATCCTTTCAGCTCTTCAGGTATTTCAACTAAATCTAAGTTGTTTGCCTTGGCTTGAGCTGGTAACTTGCCTTTTCTAAGTGATGCTCTGCATGTTAAACATATCCATTCTTTGCCGCCGGGCGAGGTACGTCTGAATGGTAGGATTAAATCTAGTGTCCGCTTCGATATCTTACAATAATTGTCTGCCTTGAATTCCACAACAGTAGACCGATACATCAACCTGTTACAACAACAGCAAACAAAGTCTGCAGAGCATTGGACACTCTTGAGAAATTTGTTCACCAATGCCTGATTGCTTAATATCTGCGTCCTTGTCCTGTTTCTTTTCTCCTTGATATATTGTTTGTGTTTCTCAAGCCTTTGACGCTTCTTGCCTGGTGCTTCCATTTCTCTGTTAGCAGACATTGAACGTTTCACTTTGTCAAGTCTGTCACTTTTTTTCTCTGATACCTCCAACATTCTCTTAGCTGACTTCGAGCATTTATCTTTATCTAGTCTTTGTTGTTTCTCGTATGGCGCTTCCTTCTCTCGCTTAGCTGACTTCGAGCATTTATCTTTATCTAGTCTTTGCCGTTTCTCCTCTGGTTCTTCCTTCTCTCGTTTAGCAGACACAGAGCGTTTCACCTTTGCAAGCCTTTGCTTTTTCTCCTCTGCTACTTCCTTCTCTCGTTTAGCAGACACAGAGCGTTTCACCTTTGCAAGCCTTTGCTTTTTCTCCTCTGGTACTTCCTTCTCTCGTTTAGCAGACACAGAGCGTTTCACCTTTGCAAGCCTTTGCTTTTTCTCCTCTGGTACTTCCTTCTCTCGTTTAGCAGACACAGAGCGTTTCATCTTTGCAAGCCTTTGTTCCCTTTCTTCTGCACTCTCCAGTTCGCGAAGTTTTCGCATGTATAATTTGCACTCTTTTCGTTTTTGGTCTGCACTTTTCTTCCGCCCCATTGTCAAATTCTACAAATGTCAAAACTGATATGATAGCGAAATACACTTATGGTTTTGTGAAATCAAAAGATTAGTCTATAATTATTATCGATAATTCAATGCAGACTAAGTAGATTTTAAACATATGGAGCTGCGCTGCTTTAATAAAAATGCCCAGTCCCAGTTATCAGGTTATGTACGCGTATCGGAGCTGTGCTGCTTTAATAAAAATGCCCAGTCCCAGTTATCAGGTTATGTACGCGTATCTGTTTTCTGACAAATTCTTTGTGCAAAAATCTGCTTGCAAGTCAATATTATCAAATCAAGCTGTTGTATAAACTCCCAATAACAAACTTAACGAATATGTTTCTTGTAGTGTGTGAATATTCTTCACAAATTCCACTCTTATCAATCAACAAATAATAAAAGTACCAAAGTTTATTTTCAGCAATACAGCACAAGGTATATCGAACAGCAATGAACAGTACTTATATGTTAATGTACTTTTCCCTTCACACCTGTAAACCAGTGAATCTTGTAAGTAATTCAATAATTTCAAAACTTGTGTGTTAACAACATTGGATTCAAAGTACTAAATACAGCTGTACTATGTGACTCAGTCTTTTCCAGATTTTATTTTCCAACAGTTATCACTCGGCAGATTTATGGCAGAGAACCACAATTGATAGGAAAATAGCACAAGGAACAATTCCTTCGTGCATGCAAATCTGTTTTCCGACAGCTATTGTGCAGCAATTGGTTAATGCAGAGCAATGTGATATAGATATATATACCAGACAAGTTTAAATTCAGAATCAAGGTGCTAAGGATCAGAATCAAGCTTTCAATGACAAAATCAACGACTTTGTTTATTCTGTGATGGATATTGTTCAGATTTTACTCTTGTCAACAAACAAATATCCCAACAGAAAGTTATGTTCTGCAATACAACAGAATATTACAGAATACAATGTGCAGTGCTTGCTCAAATCTACTTTTGTTTTCACAGCTAGTATATACTTTGTCTACCTTCAAATTTCCTAACACAACTCAGCCACGTGCAACAAGCTTATTCCAAGTGCAACAAGCTTATCACAAAAACACGTTCAATTCAATCTTGATGTTAAGATGGAAGTGAACTCAAGACACCAATCGACTTCACTTGAAAGATTTTGAAAACTATTTTGACACGAAAATAAGTGAAGTCACAATTTCACAGCCAGATATTCACGTATTTTCCAAACTTTTAAGCAATCGAAAGCACACAACGTAGTGCACACGAATTCAATCTCAAGCAATATCAGGTCAATGCAGTTCAATCTCAGTTCAATAGCAATACAGCCGCAGTACTGGACAGAACAAGCTGTCACACCCCAGCGATCTACGTCGAGATCGTCTGAGTTAGTGCTAGCCCTCCAAGCTAGACTCCCTGTCAAGCACGCTGTGTTCGACAGGTCGCAGAGTGAAGTGTACGTTGACACGACCCCCTGGCACCCGTAACGTCTGAGACGTCACTGTGGCAACCTGAAAAAATAAAAATATACATGTATTCACCATACTGCAGCTTGTTGAAATTATATCATATTTAGCTACGGCCTGATCACATACGACCATGTGGGCAGATCCCCCAATATAGATCATCCCTGCCATCCGAAACATTCTTGAATTGATATACCACATAGTTACAGATAGTGGTATGTTTACATTTAAGTTTGAAATCAATACCAGTAAGAAATGCTTTGAACTGGAAAGCAGTGAAGTTCTAAATCAATACTAGTAGTATTAGTTTCGAGACAGATGGTACCTCACCAGCAACATACTTGCTATTATGCTGCATTTCATAATGTCTCGCCATAGAAAATTCATGCAATGAAATACAACACACAATTGGATCATTATATTCCACATTTGTAAAATCTCCAGGGCCAAATTATTATCAGGCACATGTATTTGTTAGGTTTTCTACACCTCTACTACATATAGTGATATCAGACCTGTTCAAATTACTCTTATCGACTATTAATTAAACGAAACATACTTCAGGTCAGATCCTTTCTGAACATGTATGTGGAAATTGCCACATGTAGAGAACGCACAGTGCATCTGTCTAACAGTGTTAATTTCGAAAACAAAATTGTGTTGCCAAGTAAGCCATCTGGTTGCTATGTCAACCAAAATAGATAAGGTGTTCTAAAAAAAATATATGATCTATCTGATCCGAGTTCGGATGAAATATGCAATATGTAGCCTTCACAAAGAATTTCGAAAGACGCAATGGATGATCACATAACCATAGTATTAGTATGTTCTGCTATGACAGAGAAAAATAGATGTAGTTTACCGAGAGTAGAGATTAATAATGTCACAGTTACCACAACATGATCCGAGGTTAAGTTGCTTCCCAGTTATTGAGTATTCATGTCAATTCTCAGTTTGTCAGTTTCTACAGAACATTGACCCACTAGGCCAAATAGGTACAAGTCTGTCTCAATGGTTCGTTAAATTACCAGTATATGGCAAATATTTGTGACATCACATACATTGTAGCTTCGAAGCTTAGTTCCCAAATTAATCATATCAGTTCAAATTTACTACAGTTGATTTGACGAATATAGCATGAACATAAACACTGTCAAGCCTCTGAACGCGCCTCTTTACCTCGCCAGATCAACATTTCCCGGGATATTTATCATGAGCACTGAAATATTTTTCTACACGTGTGAACTTCATAGACAATTTTCTTCCTTCCATAAAAACATAGTATAGTATACATATAGTCAACAAAAAATAGTGCAAATTAGAAATGATTCTTAATTTGTGTACATCATGACTATACTATATTTCACTGATGTTTTAAAAGTGTAGTTTACCACATGACATATGAATGTATAAATGCACATTGACAAACGGATATGTATTTGTTTTGTAATCTTGCTATCTAGTGGATTTTGTGGATTCTAACACAATCTTCGTTCAACAGTTTGTTCATCGAAACAATTTTGGTGTATTGAGTGCACTTAATTCGAGATACAACTAGTTGATCATAGTTCTAACACTATGAGGTCTACAATGTTCACCAAATGATGAGCAAAGCATTATCATGTAAAATGATGTCTGATTGGACTATCTTACATTTCATAGTAACAAATATTGTCCTCGAATAATTGGATGTGAATGTTCTCACGAAACATTCTGCTAGCAGCAATTCATTATAATTGACAACAGAAAGAACTATAATGCTGGAATATTAAAGCACAAGCTGACATTATCGAGGTATTTGGTACATACAAAATAAGAACAATTCCGGAATACAATACATGTACATTGGGGGCTAGTACTTACAAGCACATATTTTTCTACTTATTCAGCACAACTAACAAAGGAGTCAAGTTTTTATACCAACACAAATGTTCATTCATATGAAAATCAATGAACCACAGTGAATGTTCTATAGCTGGAAACATTCTGATCTCATACAATGATCTCTTGTGCATTATAAACAAATACAACTGGACATTCTAGTCACTAATGACCGCATGGGTGTATCACTGAAGCCCCCTTTCAACCCTATTGCCCAAAACATAAATGCAGACTCTGAACTATTTTTTACTGTCAGGCCCTGGCAATATTAATGTCAATTTTTTTGGTGACATCAACATTCCTACAGCCACCAACAATACAGCCAAAGAGTCTCAAAAAGAACATCAGCTCTGTACTCTAATCTACATCCACTGCAATTCGTTAGGTAAATGTTCGCAGATACCAAAGTATATTTCTCATTTTTGTACTAAATAAACTGGTTAACCTACTGACATTCATTCTATCATCATCCTGGAAAACAAATTGTTTCTGCAGATGACCTTTGCCAAACAGGCCTGTGCAATATCGTTGTTTTTCATTGAAAACACCCACCAGAGCGTTCACATGAAAGTATCCTAAACAGGCTAATATTAGTGTGACATGTGTCGGCAGTCAGCCATTTTGGTTGCTATGCCAACCAAAGTTAATGATCTTAATCAAGCGACCTGTAGAGCATTCACACGAAGTGTCTATGGCGGATATCGCGGATATAATGGCATGAAAGCTGACAAGCGTAAATCCAATGATAATTGTACAGATAGACAGCAACAATAAACTGGGAATGCAAACTTAACAACAGATCACTATCTATGTGCAAAACACTTGTGCACAGATAGCGTACCACAAGTAACACTGGTAGTGGCCTCTCCCTGGTGCAGCGACTGGTCAAGCTTTGCTTGACTGGGCCTTGCTCGGGTGAGTCTGCCTCGTCCTGCACCGAGGCCCCTTTAGCGTAACTGGGGAATCTGTGAACAGAAAAAAAACAAATCAGAATTAAAATGGTATTCTGGTGAAGCAAGCTTTAATCCCAAAAATCTATATTTTAAATTGGCACTTTCAGGTCAAATGATACATGAAACTTATACATGATGTGAGCTGTTTGTTTACCTTTTGAGAAACAAAATAACAATGTATTCAACTCTTTCATATCGTCAACAGTATTGTAATCGTCATATTTGTAAGGTATCATATATTGCACACTATTGCTCATTCCATGCTCATATAGATTCCATTAAACAAACTGCTTATCAACTGTGATTAACAACTTATCAACGAAATGTTTAAATACCAAGGTGGTTCTGCCACAGGATGCTGACTTCAAGGAACAGCCCTCAAGTAGCCGGGTGCAGCAAACTGTGAACAAATAAGAAGTCTCAGATGCCCTAATACATGTAAATCAACTGAAAACATAGAAATTGATGTAGTGTGCAGAATTCAAATATATATAATATAATAATAGGCAATACAATGTGTAAATATGATAAAATTATATCCTAATTTCCCAAGACTTTTACTAGTATATGTAGCAAATACATATGCAGAGTCACAGTATACATTGTACAGTATTTTAATGTTAGCCCATTGGAGCTTTATATTGTATGTGATGAAGGAACATACCACCGAAGCGAAACAAACTGGATGGCACTGGGTAGTCCTCCTAGTAGCACGAGGACAAAACAGGAACTGTACAGTCACCAGCAGCCTTCTTGGTCACAAGAGGACTGCACACAAAGCTGGACACCACAGGGTCACTGGTAGCAGTTCTCCCAGTCACAAAAAGTTACACAAACAGGTGAACACCACCGGCAGAAGTCACTAGGGACAGTCGCCGATAGTCCTCCCAGTCGCACAAGGGCCAGGCACAACCCAAACACAGGCTGGAACTGTTAACTGGTCCGCCCAGTCACCGAAACACACGAAAGCACAGGAAGTACGGTAGTACAAAGTCTGATTGTCAGCAATCTGAAAGATAACTCTTGAGGTAAGTATATTCACAACAAGTTATTACTAATATCATTGCAAAAGTTCGCCCAAGTACTAAGATAGGTTACCAGACAATTTTGGTTCAAGCACCACAGGCGAGATACGACATTGAGATTTACCAATCAAGTTCATCTTTGTGAACTTCAGTGTCACCATTAGGTGTGCTGCATATAATTTTGTGGCCTTTCCAGCCCATATATTCGGCTTTTTCGGAGACTCAAGGCACTTCATCTTTATAAATAATGTCAACGACCCCAGTTAACATGTATGGAAACAAAAATCTTAAAATTAATCTGATAGTTTCCGAGAAAACAGCAAAAAATTGAATTTTGGGCTCTTTGGGCCGGCTTTTCAGGCCTATCGATCGACTCAAGGCACTCCATCTTTATAAACAATGACAAGGACCCCAATTAGCATGTTTTGCAATGAAAATATCAAAACTGATCAGATAGTTTTTGAGAAAACGGATGAAAACTTAAATTTAGGCCTTTTTGGGCCTTTTGAGCCTAGATTTTTCGCCTTTCATCGATTCAAGGCACTCATCTTTATACACAATGACAAGGACCCAATAAGCATATAGAGAAACAAAAATCTCAAAACTGATCAGGTAGTTCTCAAGAGATCAGCCAATAACTGAATTTTGGGACTTTTTGGGCCATTTGAGCCTGAATTTTTGGGCCTATCGATGAACTCAAGGCACTTCATCATAATACACAATGTCGAGGACGCCAATTAGCATGCTTTGAAATGAAATTCTCAAAACTGATCATATAGTTCTTGAGACAATAGCCAAAAACTGAAATTTACAGGTGCGGAACCAAATGTTGAACAGTACCAAATGTCAAACACAGTTGTTCACTTTATCAGTGTTCAAAGAGCATGTAATTAAATCAAACTTTCATGAGTAAGAGTTGCTTACATTTAACATTGGTACGCTCATGTGCAGTGAATTATAATTTTGTTCATGCGTTTTTGAGGATTGATAAATTTAAAAACTGTGTTCGACATTTGGTACTGTTCAATATTTGGTCCCCCACCTGTAGGCCTTTTAAGCCTAGATTTTGGGCCTTTCGAGCAATTCAACGCAGTCCTTCTTTATACACAATGTCAAGGACCCCAATTAGCATGTTTTGAAACAAAAATCTCAAAACTGATCAGACAGTTTTTGAGAAAATGGCCGTCAAATTTTAGAATTGAGCATTTTTCGACAAAAAAAAAAGTGAAAATCAAAATTAAACCAAGGGCTTAGAAAGGTTACCAGACATCATATATTCAGGTATTAGCCTTTTGGTATAAATTTTGGTATAAATCCTGACCCACTGTGACACGGTGTCAGGTGAAAGCCGTTGTCATTTCAGAAAGGGACTAACACTTAACTCTGTTATTGGGCTGAACTAAAACTCGTATAGGCCTATGTATGGTATATTATAGTGATGTAACCCCAAATATTTAGTTTGATTCTTTTGTGTTGCAAACAACGACTACATGGGGAAGTTCATGTCTTTGTTCATGTTAGCGCAGATGTAAACAATTCGTTCACATTGTGCGTTTTTTCGGTATGTTCAAAATCCACTGCCGGATCATGCGGACGTATTTTGGGGGTTGTAACGGTGCTATATCATCTAATAATTGCTAGCCAATTGATTGATAACGAATTTCAGAAACCGATTATTCCACTTTAAGTGAGATATTTAGAAAAACATTCCCCATTATAAAGCATAAGAGAATTTAGCTTGGGAAAGTCCCATTTGGCCCGAATTCGGACCCAAAATACCTAGCCCACTTTGAGTGATTCAAGGGCAAAGAAACTCATACACCTCACAGGGGTACATATGAGGACTGTTATGCATCAATAAGAGAAAAAGGTACAGAACAGATATTGACAAAACAACCGTCGAAGTCCAAAATTCGATGTTTTTTAATTTGTCAAAAATGGCAGCCATAAGATTAAACCGTACAGTTTGAAGATGTTAACGCCGGATGGACGAATACACGGCCAAACGGATGCAACGCCATGCCAATAGGTTACTGTATCGGACCAAAGGTAGAAAGTAGGGGTAAAGCTAACACTGTTCCAGGGCTACGTTTCCAGCCTTGCGTTCAGTGAACAAAACGTTCTGTGGCGCTACGGGACGGAAGTAGCATTTTCTATTGTTCTTGGATAGCAACTAGGGGGCAACGGCGAACGTTCGCAGAGCGCTCGCTGTCACTGAACGCAAGGCTGAGTTAGGGTAAGGATGGGGCGAGTGAGGGCTGAACAACGCGAGCTGCTGCCATGGCTGCTGCCGCCGTGCCGGTGAGCCGCTAGCCTGTTGGCCGCTATCCCGGTCACATGAAAATCACCGATGTTCATCTGAATACACTCGCGAACCACAGTTTCGATACAGAAACATGATCTAGAACATATAATCTATTCGCGCACATCAATTTTATCCGTTTTGTCGAGCTAACACCGACATAATCCAAGGTTTTCGTACATGAAGAACTTGAGCAAAACAAAAACACCTCACCGGAAATCAGTCCGTCCAACACTATGACCACACGTGATTCAGCAACTGCAGTTACGGAAATAGGGAATATGGTCAATAGGCCTATCAAAATGGCATGGCACGCAATCAAAACAATGAATTTGAACTGTTGAAACATCACGGCATCTTGCGTTTGCCTCATCATTTTGGTTCTATCTAGGCTTATAAACATGTAGATATAAATTTCCGCTGAATATTCGTTCAAATATTCCATCTGATTTAGGGCGTTCCAAACCAGGAATTTTGTTCACTTAACACACTGTTAACACATTGTCCCGGATTACACAAAGTACAAATTTTGCTTGAAATATTTTAAAGAATAAGACCTCGATACCTGTGCACATATTAAAACTTTTGATGAGCAAGAAATAGCCATGAAACATTTAGGCCAATAGGCTCAATTGTGAATGATAAACTAGGCTACATTTCTGATAGGACTTTGTGAAGGAGTGTTTTTAGCTTGAAAAAGTACGGAAACATTTATATCGGGTAAAACCAGAGTAACTTTATTACATTACAGAATGAGTTGTAAATATACGTGTGGACTATTAAAATATAGCTACATTGTATAATTGTTGTAAGATATGCCTAATTGCGAAATCAGCAAAATAGTCACGTGGCACTGTTTGCCCTGGAAATACAAGATTGCATCGAAAGACGTTATTTCATGTAGGCTACATAGTGTCCATCATTCTGCAGACTTCCATGCTCTGCTCAAAAGTATCTAGATTCACTCACAGGATGAATCCATCTAATGTGTTACTTCCCGGTTCAGTGTCGAGCCAGTGATAACCTATCGTTGTCCCTGGTAACGTGCCTACAACAGTCATTGTCTACTGAAATGAAAGTACGGGTGTAATAGAACTGCGACCTTATTTTTTTCGCACTTTACAAGCCACAATTCCAATTGGTTCATTCGTGAAATAGTAGGCCTAACACAAGTGTTCCCATTCCAAGAATAAATACCAAATAATTTAGCCAAATGGAGAACAGAAATTCCTTAGAAAAAAAAAACAACAGAACATCCCTATATCTCAGTATTTTTGACGAAAACTCTAACATCGGGTAATTTCTATGTGGGTGTTTCTGAAGCTCAGCACCCGAGTTGACACATGTCTCAATATAAGACATCATCGCGCTGAGCTACACACAGATCAGTCAAACGGCAATAGCGCCGAGACGCAAAACGTCATTTTTAAAAATAAAGGTGTATAGTAAGTAACTCGGGAATAGTTGCTCCAGAGAGAATTGGATTTCACTATTGGAAAACTTGTTGAATTCTTTTTTGGGAGAGTACTGTTCAATATTTTTCCATGATAGATTTTTTTAATACGACATACCCGTCATGGCGATCTTCGTGAAATATCAGTGATATATTCAAGCATTTATATAGTATATAGATCTACTGCACTCGAAATTGGGCTTTCGGGAATTTGTCGTACAGAGATATGTTTTTTTTTTCTTTAAATATTTTTGTTGGGCGAACCCATTTCGTGTATATGCTGTGCGACTTAATTATGGAGTGTGATATATATACAACTGTGGAGTTCCATTCCGGTTTGGGACTGCATGACAGGGCTATGACACACACTTCCTATCATACCGTTCATGGACCTGGCATGGGGGTGTCCCTACCAGACCATGAAGCTATCCTGGTGTTAACCAGGCCTGGTGAACATAGCACCTGCGGACCCTATGGTGTAATCATCCCCATTCCTGAGTCATACCACCAGGAAGTCCCCCAATATCGTACTCGTATGTGAGTAACTCACGGCTGAGTGGTCAGCCTTCCCATTGAGCCCACAGCACACCCATCCTGGGTGGGGATCGGCCATGACAAATCCCTCGGTCACCGATAGGATTCGAACCCACAACCTCCCGGCTTTCAATCCTACAGCTTAACCACTGCGCTACAGGGGCCGTACAGAGAAATGTGTTTACAACCACCTGCTTTAATTTTGCATAAAAACCGAGTTGCATGGGGGTGTCCACTCTTTCCGTCATGGCAGATTACTCACACACAGATGACACACATGCGTTAAAAAGATTTCGACAAGTTTGGCCTTCAGGCCAATGGTATCTCGTTACTTGGCGAAATCTTCGATTTTCGCCAAGTATGTTGGTCACTCACGGATGTTTGTTTGTATGTATGTTTGTTTGTTTGTTACCTCTCTAGCGGCCACAGTTTTCACGCTAACATCCCGAAACTTTTTTGTTGGATAGGTATTCGGCCAAGGAGGAG
Organism: Terebella lapidaria; assembly: GCA_949152475.1. Lineage (NCBI taxonomy): Eukaryota > Metazoa > Annelida > Polychaeta > Terebellida > Terebellidae > Terebella > Terebella lapidaria. Next base: position 18,090,775 of record OX424567.1, read on the forward strand.
ACCCAACTTTTTTGAAAAAAATCGATCCATTGATGACGTCACCAAAAATTCTTAAAAACTCGAAAAATCCCTATCTCTCATCATTGGCGAATTTTAAAAAATTCGCACAGCAGTCAAATTTGAACCGATTGTTCTGAAATTTGATACACTGATATATGTTCATATTATCCATCGAACAACAAAGTTATACGTTGATCGGTTGAACGTCAATGACGTCATGACGTAAAATGTCAATTTTTAAAATGGGGCCATATATCGGAAAGTGTTTGTCGTAGAGAGAAGCGAATTGCACCATTGAAAAGCTCGTTGAATTCTGGTTCAGGAGGGTACTGTCCGATACTTTCCCGCCATGATAAATTTTCCGCTATGACGTCATAAACGTAAGGCCTGTCATACCAGTTTTTCGATTTTTCAGCAAAATTTCAAACATCCACAGTGCACCTAAATTTGAAGGTACTGGACTGTAATAATGAGAACGTATGTGGAACTTTATTGCACAGCCACACACCGAGTTTCAACACGCTACGTGCAACGTCAATGACGTCATGACGTAAAACGTCAATTTTAAAAATGGAGCTATATATCGAGAGCTATTTGTCGTACAGAAAAGCGGATTGCACCATTGGAAAGCTCGTTGAATTCTGGTTCAGGAGGGTACTGTCCGATACCTTTCCGCCATGATAGATTTTCCGCTATGACGTCATAAACGTAAGGCCTGTCATACAAGTTTTTCGCCTTTTCAGCAAACTTTCAAACAACCACAGTGCATTCAATTTTGAAGGTAATAGACTGTAATTATAAGAACTTATGTGGAACGTGATTGCACAGCCACATACCGAGTTTCAACACGCTACGTGCAACGTCAATGACGTCATGACGTAAAACGTCAATTTTCAAAATGGAGCTATATATCGAGAGGTATTTGTCGTACAGAAAAGCGGATTGCACCATTGGAAAGCTCGTTGAATTCCGGTTCAGGAGGGTACTGTCGATACTTTTCTGCTATGATAGATTTTCCACTATGACGTCATGAACGAAAGGCCTGTCATACACGTTTTTCGGCTTTTCAGCAAACTTTCAGACATCCACATTGCACGCAAATTTGAAGAACTATGACTACAGTTTTGAAATCATATGTAGGCCTAATTGACATTTTTATGAATTATTTGTTGCAAACTTTTGAAAGGAACGGATTATCCGAAGAATTTGTTATGTTTTCCAGCCAGAATATAACATCTATAAACACAATATCAACAGGCATCTTGAGGAACACCAGTGTATCAAATTTGAAGTAGTTGTAGCATGAAATTGTCATTTTGTGAAGTCACAATGACGTAAGAATTCTGGTAAGGGTGTAGTTCATGGCATCTGACCTCTGCTTTTTTGTGTTATATCTCTACCGTCCATATTCCTGGCTTGAATTCTTCCAAACTTGGAGTATACTGCAGAATAAGCACTCGAGAAAGTGCGGTTTTATTTTTGCGGATAATAGGAAAAAGTCATATATTTTTTCGACAAAAACAATACTGGGTTTTCTTCATGTGCTGTAGAACTGAATTATACAAATATGAAAAAAATCAAATCATTGACACTTATACCCTGGGAGATATTGAAGAAAATGTGTCAATTGGAGTTGCAACGGCTGCAATTTTGAACAGAAATGCGTGAAATTTGTGTATGTTTTGCATTATGTAACTAACATGCAGCAATAAAAATTTGGTGAAAATATTTGAAAATTTCCAGGAATTATCTGATATATACGTATTAAAATGTGACAAAAAGACATAAAAATTTGACAGAAGGACACGTATTTCTAAAGATTTGAAAAAAAATATTATATGTCATATTTGGCTACAAAAAAACTTGAAACTCTCAGATATGCTAAACTATGCTAGTTTCTATCATATTCAAGTGTTGTTTCGAAATTTTGAACATTTTTGGACTTGCAAAGTCAACTTGAAAATTTCGAGACCTCAATTTCAGCAACCTTGTCTCCAGTGTATAACATTGCCTGCATTTTCTGTCAAGACCCAAATATCTCGAAATTTCAAACTAATTTTTTTAGCTGTTTGTTGTACTATTTTTTGATAGATTCTTTAGAGGGTCATTCACACAAAATTTGGTCCTGTAATGTGTAAAATTAAAGAACTTATATTTTGCAACATTAGGACATGTAGATAGTTTCAACACCCATGCAGGACCCCACTAATGGAACTTAATAGCTAATTTTTGTTATGTGAAATGAATGACACTTAGGCTATAAGCTATTGAAAAGTTGCTTTGATTATACTTTAATTTTAGAACTTATAGTACTATCTATCATCATGTGACATTATGCCAAAAAAACGATAGATCCATATCGCCTTATCGATAGATAGATAGATAGATGGGAGATAAATGGATAGATAATTTATTTTGTACACACATGATATAAGTACATCTTAGATCAAAATGATAAAATACATAGTAGTTTGTGTACAGGACACTATAAAAGGATAGTTTGTAGTTTATACAATGCGTATCACACAGAAACCATTTGCCAAAACAATACGCCCTATATATCGCAGGTTACTCTTTGTTCTGAATTCAATGAAGATCACAAATGTGCCAGACGGATTAAATATAGTATTTATCCAATTAACAATAAGAGTATCCTGCGATGAACGTGCCGGTATCGGGCTGATTGTGTTTATGTATTATACCATATTTCCATGTAAAGTTCATGATACAATCATGGGTCTTAATAATGAATGAAACGTGCCATTCAAAACCAATAGCATCTTTATATTATTGAATACAGAAGAACGACCAGTATTACATAACTTGACCAATTATCTCTCTATATATACCACATCTGTATTCGCATAACCATCTTTTGAACTAAGATGAACTGTTCACATGCTGACTGACATTTATTTCACCGGGCTTCAATATGGCACCAACCAGAACAGAAAGTACAAAAAAGCAAAACAAGATAGTATATCAAACACCTATTCCAGACACCTAACGTACATGTTTTACAACCTCCACTGATATATGGCACCAGTATATCCGTTTTTTAACGAATCCATATTCAAATTAATTTTATTACAGAACGTTAAATTCAATACATGAAACCAACACACCACCAATACATAAAGAATGATATTAGTATATTTTCTCCCGGAAATGATTTTTTTGATAATGCGCTCAGATGACTACAGTAAAACATTTCCCCACATAAAACCTTCGCTATTTTCACAAGTGAACCTTTATGGCCACGAATGTTGAAGGTGTCAGGAGGATGTGTGGAGCCGATCAGCTCTACTCATTTTTATTGAGAATATTCTAGGCCGTGATTATTTTAGGGTTCTGGTTAGACTCGTCGCATCTGGCCTGTTACACAGCTGATGGTCTGTACATGACAATCCTGAAGGCGGAACAGTGTTAGATGTTGTCATCATTTGAGAGTTTTTTCATTAGTGTTATATATTGGTGTGGTTGGTTTGCGTATATGCTACGGTGCCGATATGTCAGGTAGACGTCATCGTTCTGTATAGCAAGGTCTGGAGATCGCCCACTCTGAAGCGAAACATAAGGAGCCAAAATTATATGGACACACATTGTTTCAAGAAATAATATTCATAATAATATACATTTCCAGGATGATTCAAGATTTCATGTGTGTGACAACTTACAAATACAGTACTGGTGTACTAATAACTTGAGGAACAATAATAATTCAGGACAAATTTTATTGTCTGGCTTAAATTTCTGGCGGGATCTACTCACACCCACCTTGAAATTCAAGTCAGCCAATTTCTCGTGTGTCTACTGGAGACAGCTGTAGATCTGTTGAGAGGTGATGTGGAGTGTAATTCACCATTGTGATCACCACGAGTTTCGCTGCCCATTGTTCTGAAATTATATAATAAGAAGTGTTGTCTATTGTAATCAGTCCAATCTTTTATTTCCCCCATTCACTTATATATATATATATACGATTTGTGAGCACTAGCTGTAAATCACCGATTACAAACAGTGTTTGGGCATCAGAGACATTAGAACTTAAAAATTGTAAACTTTATTCATTTTACATCGATTGGTGATCAAGCGTGAGATTATATTAACATTATTTGTTGGCTCGGATCTTGGCGTACGGGTGGTCATTATTGTGGAAGAAATCAGGGGACCTAGTGAAAGTCCACTTGCCTGGTTTGGCAACCACGTACGACCTCACATACTGTAGAGGCCGGATATTGACGCCAAACCTCAACTGGCTGCATTGGTGAGAGGTCAGTCCACATACAAACTGAGCTAACCGGGCATCAGAGACATTATGAAACACACACCATGGATGATGTGCAACTTGTCATCATCATCTGCCCTGTCAGATGTTTCTGTAACAGGAAGGGGGGGGGGGTATGGGTTTTGGGGGGGGGGGGGTGGATGGGAGAGGTATACAAAAATGTCCCATTTTTCCTTACAACAGCTATAAAATGTATGTTCCTCAATGATATAGTATTGCGCCGATTACTGGTCACACTACCAAAAAATGAATGAAAGCATACTTCTTGGATACCAAGTTCCTTACAACCAGTGTTTTTGAATGCGACCTAAATTATCTGGTGGTCAGATGAAATGCCACAAATGTCGTGAGAAAAATGTTGCGGATAATAAACAATAAATAACATTGACTCCATTCATTTTACACACTTAATGGTGGACAGCACTAAATCATGATCAGAATAATACACATCATGGACGTCAATTACTATTTCTGCACTGTCGTCTTTCTCCAAGCCATTGAAATACACATGATCTATAAGGGTACCACTATCGGTTGTTGCATTTGAAACAAATTGGTGAAATCCAAAGTTTTCCATTAATTCTGTCAACTTTGTTTGTTTGCCTTCCATGATATTATCATTGAAATCACCGATCACTACTGTAGGTACACCAAGAGCGAGCAAACTCAACAGGCTTTCTAACTTCCTCAGGAATGTCAGTATTGGTAAAGAGGGTGGTCTATAAATAAGCACTATGCACAATGGAAATGGCACACTAAGTACAACTACCTTTGATTCCAAACCAAGAACAGACAACATGTCAAGCTCTTTCGGTTTGCGATCTGCAGAGGCGCATATCATAAGTCCGTGATTCTTTCCATCATTTCTCAAATCGTCACGAAATGCAACAAAATTATGCAATTCTAGAAAGTTGCTAATGTCATGATTTTCATTCAAGTACGTTTCAGTGAAACACATCACTCCAGTTTGGTGAATTATTTCTCTTTCATATTGACTATTAAGGTCCTCAATTTTGTCCAGAAAGTAGTGAACATTTAAGTGGCCAACGGTGATATAATCTAGATTCCCTTGTCCTATGAAGTTCGGAGAAGCTGGTGGGCATAACATGTTTTCTCTCATGCTGTCCATTTCGTGTTTAATTACTTTGTCTGCTTTAATTCCACGCCGATCAAAATCAAGAATATGTAGTCCCTCAAGTGATTTAACACGACTAAATGCTACGTATGCCTGACCTTTCCCGAATCTGGTTGCCCCCTTCATGCTCACTACAATCTCATTCATTGTCAAGCCTTGACATTTGTGAATTGTAACAGCCCATGCCAAAGTTAGAGGAAATTGTCTTCGTGATACTTGTGAGCCTTTCCTGCCAGCTTTCTCGAACTTTCCTTCCTGTCGTGATATCGGAATAGCCTCGGGATATTCTACTTTCCATTGACTGTTACGATATGCTTTTCGACCCACAATTTCCTCGTCAAATTGTACTAGCACGATGGATACACGATCATTGGAATTCTTTATTATACCTTTGACTGTTCCGAGAACGCCGTTGACTAGGCCATCTGATGTGTCTACGTTGTATGTCAGCATGACGCGCGCACCAACAGCCAATACAAGAACAGTGTGCAGTCCAGCAGTTTCCGATCTTTTCTGTTCCATCCCACTATTCCCAAGATCCAGTTGACCTGTCTTGTCTGTTTTGTCATCTGCTGCGATAATTTTTACATGCAAAGATTCATCAGGAGCTAAGCACCTCAACATTTCCTCATTTCTCGTGTCAACGTCCTTGTTATAGGCATATACATGAAGAACGTTTTGAGGATACTCTGGATCATCCTTGCTGATTTCTCTTGACTTCAGCACTTCAATATCGTGGTCAGTACATTCACCAGTTCGAACACGTGACAACAGCTGTGCAAACTCTTCATCGCCTTTCTGACGCATTATTTCATCTAACTCGTGCAGCATAAAATTGTCTCTCCATAGTGATCCATTGAGGTTTGCTAATGGGTCCCGAACATTGTCAAATATCCGTGACTGCAAAACAGGTGGAAGCTGATATAAATCTCCTACGGCCAATATACAGACATTTCCAAACAGAACACCATCTGCTGCTCCCTTGATCTCATTCAGTCGTTTGTGTATATTCAGGAGCATGTCTGATCCTACCATTGATATTTCGTCAATCACCAACACGACCAAATTCTCCATGTTCGATCGAAGAGTGTTAAGTTTTTCGAACGTGAGAGTATCACTGGCTTTGTCATATTTAGTAACTCTTAGGAGTAATGCCGAATGGATGGTCATTCCCCTTATACTGAAGCTAGCAACACCAGTTGGACCAGTGAGCAATATTGTGAGGTCTGTCGGTTTGATTGTATTTGACAATGCCAACAGTCGTCTGGTCTCAAAATGTATTAGTTTTATCACATGTGATTTCCCCGTGCCACCTGGACCACTTAGGAACAGTCTGTAGGGAACCACGGGCTTGCCTAGTTTCATTGCCATAACTGCCTTCTTGCACCACTTACGGTGATACCTCACAATTTGGCGCTGCTTCGTATTCAAGGCACGCATCATTTTCCTATAATCCCCCAATGACATAACGCCTTTGTCAACTTCTGCCTGATAACGTAGCCCTAAGTCCGTCAGAGGATTACCAGCTTGGTTCTCAATCAGTGCTGCATTGTCATCCAAATCTTCTTGTTCAATATCTCGCTCAGTTTCGGGTCCTTCAGCTTCTGCCTGTTCATTGTTATGTTCAGTCTCGGGTGCGACACTCGCCCACACGTGTTCTGGTGGTCCACACAAAGAATTAAGACGTATCGCTTCATCAATCAACTCTGTGTTTTCAGTAAATCGCTGTTCGTTTTCACGTAGCTCATCTGATATTGCCATGTAGTGATCTTGAAAACTTGCATAACCACCAATCAAATCTGTATTTTCGTGTCTCCAGTGTTTGTACAGCATCAATTTGGCTCTGTAAAAATTTCCTGTATCCAGTTCAATGTCAAACTTTCGAAAGCGAATGACAGCTTCAGTTTTGCGTTTATGCATTCTCCCCAGTCCATTCTTCAGAACAATATGTTTTGGAAGATCATCTCTCTGTGGCGAAGGGTCACCTTTGTTTTCATCCATGTCCAATACCACTGGTACACTATCATCCATAGCTTCTTTGTCATTGTAACTAACTGTGTAGTTGGCAGCAAAGGCAGCAAGACACATGTGCTCCAGTGAATTGGGTCGAGATGCATACCTGGTGACCACGTTTTTCTGAAATATATCCTCATCAGTTTCATTTTTGTCTTGCAGTTCTTTCATTGGTTTCAGGACACCAATACGTTCTGATGGTGGATCAGTGTTAACAAACAAAACTTGCCTGCTCAGTTTTCGCATTGGAATAGACAGTATTCTGTAGGCTGCTTCCTGAGCACTGACCTCACGGTGATTCAGAAACACAGATCCAACTCTTTTCAGCATACTCTTCATGTCACCATCTTTGTACTCGCGACATGTCTGTTTCAATAGTTCTCCCATTCCACTTTCATTCTTTGTCATATACGCTGCTACATACATGATCACTGCGTAAGGGTCTAACAAATATTGTATGTCCATGTTCGCCTGCCACGCTCTCAATATCGTGGGGTTGTAGGGATTAGTATTGCACTCACAAGGGTCTCTCTTCAGAACAACATTATTCCCTCGCTGTGACACTTTGAGTGCTTTTTCGTAATCTTCTCCATCGACATTCACACTGCCCAGCAAATCTTCAAGCTTCTGTGCAGAGTCTTCCTGTACATTAAGTTCATTGCGAACCAAATTTAGTACCTGTTGAGCTTGACTTTTGGTTTCTTTCGGATCTTCGCTTGTCAGAGGTTCACTAGCTATTATTGTGTTTTCACTTGGTGGCCGTGGGTAACCAAACCTACATGAACCTCTTTTGCGACAGTACGAGGAATGGCTGTGTGTCTGTAGTTTTTGCACGAGTGATTCTAGCTCAGGATCTTCCACTGGTAGTTCACAAGTAACATGTTTATCAATGAATTCACACACCTCTCTCTCTGACTGTTCGCCCAGCTTTGGCGCATCCTTTACCCATAATATTGTGTGAGCATGTGGTGACCCTCGAGCTTGAAACTCTATACGAATGACATAGTCCACGACTTCTCCCAGAGGTTTAGCATTAGACATCAATACATTTTTGAACAGAAGCTCAAGTCTGTAGTGAAAATGGCGAGCTGCAGTAACTGGATTATTCCGAAGCCATCCAACTCTTTCTTGAAAACTCAAGTTATTCACATCGTCGTCAGTCAAAGTTGTACCATATTGTCTCGCAATTGTCTGTATTAGATCCGGCCACTGCATATCAGCTGCTGATACTGTGAAGAACCATGTTGGTATACCTAGTTGTCTCACCATTGCCAAAACATCGTAATACAGTGTCTGAAAATATGCTGGCGAACCTCTTATGTTTGTTAAGATTTTATATGCATGGTCAGACTGTATGAGGGCAGTTAGTTTGTGTGCATTGTTTACCATTCCAGCATTTATGCGCTTCCCTTGGAAATGTTTACCGGACACCCTTCTAAATACAAAATGATTTATGTCACTCTGCAACTGTTTACTTTCAACTGCATACTGTGCACTCAGCAAGTACTCAGGAGACTTAGCGAATCTACCCTCACAATCGAGCAGACGTTGGTTAAAATATCGTCGTGGAGTAATTTCAACCTCGCGTTCACTTGTTAATGCAAATTTGCCATTCGGGTATTTGTCAGGGAAGGCAAGTTCTTCAAAGTTAGGATCAGAGAGGAGTGGCTGTGGTTTCTCTGTTTGTCCCGGGGCTACATTAACTACCAGATTTGACATATCTTGACTCTCTCTCATCAAACATGTTTCGAATGGAAGACCTCGAATTTTGCTTGCTTTTTCAAAAGCGGTTTCATCCTCCTCAATTTGGTCATCAGAATATTCGATTTTTGTTCCTTTGCCATTGGAAGGTCCTTCTGGAACTTCATCAACATGATCCGAAACATCAGGATGTGCGTTTGGGGAAACCAGTGCCTCATCAGTGTGGTCTTTGTTTGAACCTGGAATACTGCATGGCTCCAATACAACGTAATGATTTTCATCTAGTAGACCGAGGTCAAACTCATATCGGCGCTCTGATCTGGAGACTACTGTGAGACAAGTTCTGCTTGTGGTTTTGTGTACCTTCACAGTAAGCGCGAACATGTCGACGAGTGCTTGTAAAGCTATGTGCTCTCCCCACTGCTTAGTATACTGGAGGCCATCGAGATATTTTATCCACTGAATCTCCTGCCGGCTGTAGTCATCAGTTATCTTTGCAATTGCCCGATCTGTGTTCGTGGGTGGTTCCGTGTCTCCATTACCAATATGTGCACACACAAAATCTCGATATTGGTCGGGATTCTCGGACATGTACTTCGCTAGCAACGCACGCAATTTAGTTGGGGATATTTGTGAAATACCAAGCCTCTCAAGTTGATAGCATACTGCATAGAACAGACAATCACCATCGCCAGGGGTGTCTATGATGTTCATGTCCATGTTTCTAGCCAGTTCACTAAGTTGACGCATGTCCGAATTGTCAGCAGAGGCGAGGACGCAATATGTCATGGCACATTCCTTGGGGACTTCACCAGCAGGTTGGGTATTTTTACCAGTCTTTGTACCACTGCCGATCGACGCTGTGAGGTTTGAGCTGTTCGAAATCTGCTCAATGCTTTCAACAGATCGTTTTCCAATTTTGTCGTTCCTTTCCCTTTTCTTAGATCGTATACGCCTTGAACTCTTAGATGTTTCTCCTTGGCCAAGAATTCGAGTTTGCTCCAAACTAATTGATTTCTTACATTTTTCATCAACTATATTATCAAAGCTGTTGCTCCTTTTACTTATTTTGTCTACTGCAGTAACTGACTTTTCTATATCAAACGATTTCACGGACTCTGTACTCATTTCCACCTGCATTTCGCTTTCACCTTTCTCGGTTTCACAGGATGTCATTGCCGTCCACATGTCAGGATTATCTACTGCTGAATCTTGTACCCAATCCTCATTGATCTCGATATCATAATACAATGGATTGTTTGCTTTTAGGTATCTAAGTGCTGAAAGTACTTTATCAGGTCTAACGTAATCAAAAATATAGAAACTTTTATATCGAAGATTGCGTTTGAATTTCAGTGGCAACAGTTGCGTCTGTGAAGGTAACCGTGGCAACTGTTCACACACGAAATCGAGTTTTGCAGGAACGTTAACAGCTGGACCATGTATTCCAAGTTGTCTTCCACGTGGCAAGGCCACCATTTTCAGAAATGGGATTCGTTGTGAAATTAAACGTAACTCCAGTCCATTCAATCCTTTCAACTCTTCAGGTATTTTAACTAAATCTAAGTTGTTTGCCTTGGCTTGAGCTGGTAACTTGCCTTTTCTGAGTGATGATCTGCATGTTAAACATATCCATTCTTTGCCACCGGGCGAGGTACGTCTAAATGGTAGAATCAAATTTAGTGTCCGCTTCGATATCTTACAATAATTGTCTGCCTTGAATTCCACAACAGTAGATCGATACATCAATCTGTTACAACAACAACAAACATAGTCTGCAGAGCATTGGACACTCTTAAGAAATTTGTCCACCAATGCTTGATTGCTTAAAATCAGTGTCCTTGTCCTGTTTCTTTTCTCCTTGATATATTGTTTATGTTTCTCAAGTCTCTGATGCTTCTTGTCTGGTACTTCCCTCTCTCGCTTAGCAGACACAGAGCGTTTCACCTTTGCAAGCCTTTGCTGTTTCTCCTCTGGTAATTCCTTCTCTCGCTTAGCAGACACAGAGCGTTTCACATGTTCAAGTCTTTGCCGTTTTTTGTCTGGTTCTTCCTTCTCTCGTTTAGCAGACACACAGCGTTTCATCTTTTCAAGCCTTTGCTGTTTCTCCTCTGGTACTTCCTTCTCTCGTTTAGCAGACACAGAGCGTTTCATCTTTTCAAGCCTTTGCTGTTTCTCCTCTGGTACTTCCTTCTCTCGTTTAGCAGACACAGAGCGTTTCACCTTTGCAAGCCTTTGCTGTTTCTCCTCTGGTGCTTCTTTCTCTCGTTCAGCAGACACATAGCGTTTCACCTTTGCAAGCCTTTGCTCTTTCTCCTCTGGTGCTTCCTTCTCTCGTTTAGCAGACACAGAGCATTTCACCTTTGCAAGTCTTTGTTCCCTTTCTCCTGCACTCTCCAGTTCGCGAAGTTTTCGCATGTATAATTTGCACTCTTTTCGTTTTTGGTCTGCACTTTTCTTCCGCCCCATTGTCAAATTCTACAAATGTCAAAACAACTGATATGATAGCGAAATACACTTATGGTTTTGTGAAATCAAGTTCGATAATTCAATGCAGACTAAGTAGATTTTAAGCACATAGAGCTGCGCTGCTTTAATAAAAATGTCCCAGTTATCAGGTTATGTACACGTATCTGTTTTCAGACAAATTCTTTGTGCAAAAATCTGCTTGCAAGTCAATATTATCAAATCAAGCTGTTCTATAAACTAACTCCCAATAACAAACTTAACGAATATGTTTCTTGTAGTGTGTGAATATTCTTCACAAAGTCCACTCTTATCAATCAACAAACAATAAAAGTACCAAACGAAGTTTATTTTCAGCAATACAGCACAATGTATATCGAACAGCAATGAACAGTACTTATATGTTAATGTACTTTTCCCTTCACAGCTGTAAACCAGTGAATCTTGTAATTCAATAATTTCAAAACTTGTGTGTTAACAACATTGGATTCAAAGTACTAAATACAGCTGTACTATGTGACTCAGTCTTTTCCAGATTTTTTTTCTAACAGTTATCACTGGGCAGATTTATGGCAGAGAACCACAATTGATAGGAAAATAGCACAAGGAACAATTCCTTCGTGCATGCAAATCTGTTTTCCGACAGCTATTGTGCAGCAATTGGTTAATGCAGAGCAATGTGATATAGATCTACTAGTATATACCAGACAAGTTTAAATTCAGAATCAAGGTGCTAAGGATCAGAATCAAGCTTTCAATGACAAAATTAACGAGTTTGTTTATTCTGCGATGGATATTGTTCAGGTTTTACTCTTGTCAACAAACAAATATCCCAACAGAAAGTTATGTTCTGCAATACAACAGAATATTACAGAATACAATGTGCAGTGCTTGCTCAAATATACTTTTGTCTTCACAGCTAGTATATACTTTGTCTACCTTCAAATTTCCTAACACAATTCAGCCACGTGCAACAAGCTTATTCTAAGTGCAACAAGCTGATCACATAAACACGTTCAATTCAATCTTGATGTTAAGATGGAAGTGAACTCAAGACACCAATCGACTTCACTTGAAAGATTTTGGAAACTATTTTGACACGAAAATCAGTGAAGTCACAATTTCACAGCCAGATATTCACGTATTTTCCAAATTTTTAAGCAATTGAAAGCACACAACGTAGTGCACACGAATTCAATCTCAAGCAATATCAGGTCAGTGCAGTTCAATCTCAGTATATCTCAGTTCAATAACAATACAGCCGCAGTACTGGACAGAACAAGCTGTCACACCCCAGCGATCTACGTCGAGATCGTCTGAGTTAGTGCTAGCCCTCCAAGCTAGACTCCCTGTCAAGCACGCTGTGTTTGACAGGTCGCAGAGTGAAGTGTACGTCGACACGACCCCCTGGCACCCGTAACGTCTGAGACGTCACTGTGGCAACCTGAAAAAATAAAAATATACATATATTCACCATACTGCAGCTTGTTGAAATTATATCATATTTAGCTACGGCCTGATCACATACGACCATGTCGGCAGATCCCCCAATATAGATCACCCCTGCCATCCGAAACATTCTTGAATTGATTTACCACATAGTTACAGATAGTGGTATCTTTGCACTTAAGTTTGAAACCAATACCAGTAAGAAATGCTTTGAACTGGAAAGCAGTGAAGTTCTAAATCAATACTAGTAGTATTAGTTTCCAGACAGATGGTACCTCACCAGCAACATACTTGCTATTATGCTGCATATCATAATGTCTCGCCATAGAAAATTCATGCAATGAAATACAACACACAATTGGTTCATTATATTCCACATTTGTAAAATCTCCAAGGCCAAATTATTATCAGACACATGTATTTGTTTACTTTTTCTACTCCTCTACTACATAGTGATATCAGACCTGTTCAAATTACTCTTATCGACTATTAATTAAACGAAACATACTTCAGGTCAGATCCTTTCTGAACATGTATGTGGAAATTGCCACATGTAGAGAACGCATCTGTCGTAACAGTGTTGATTTCGAAAACAAAATTATGTTGCCAACTAAGCCATCTGGTTGCTATATCAACCAAAATAGATAAGGTGGTTAAAAAAAATATAATATCTGTCTGATCCGAGTTCGGATGAAATATGCAATATGTAGCCTTCACAAAGAATTTCGAAAGACGCAATGGATGATCACATAACCATAGTATTAGTATGTTCTGCTATGACAGAGAAAAATAGATGTAGTTTACCGAGTGTAGAGATTAATAATGTCACAGTTACCATAACATGATCTGAGGTTAAGTTGCTTCCCAGTTATTGAGTATACATGTCCATTCTCAGTTTGTCAGTTTCTACAGAACATTGACCCACTAGGCCAAATAGGTACAAGTCTGTCTCAATGGTTCGTTAAATTACCAGTATATGGCAAATATTTGTGACATCACATACATTGTAGCTCCGAAGCTTAGTTCCCAAATTAATCATATCAGTTCAAATTTACTACAGTTGATTTGACGAATATAGCATGAACATAAACACTGTCAAGCCTCTGAACGTGCCTCTTTACCTCGCCAGATCAACATTTCCCGGGATATTTATCATGAGCATTGAAATATTTTTCTACACGTGTGAACTTCATAGACATTTTTCTTCCTTCCATAAAAACATAGTATAGTATACATATAGTCAACAAAAAATAGTGCAAATTAGAAATAATTCTTAATTTGTGTACATCATGACTATACTATGTTTTACTGATGTTTTAAAAGTGTAGTTTACCACATTACATATGAATGTATAAATGTACATTGACAAACGGATATGTATTTGTTTTGTAATCTTGCTATCTAGTGGATTTTGTGGATTCTAACACAATCATCGTTCAACGGTTTGTTCAACGAAACAATGTTGGTGTATTGAGTGCACTTAATTCGAGATACAACTAGTTGATCATAGTTCTAAAACTGTGAGGTCTACAATGTTCACCAAATGATGAGCAAAACATTATCATGTGAAATGATGTCTGATTGGACTATCTTACATTTCATAGTAACAAATATTGTCCTCGAATAATCGGATGTGAATGTTCTCACGAAACATTCTGCTAGCAGCAATTCATTATAATTGACAACAGAAAGAACTATAATGCTGGAATATTAAAGCACAAGCTGACATTATCGAGGTATATGGTACATACAAAATAAGAACAATTCCGGAATACAATACATGTACATTGGGGGCTAGTACTTACAAGCACATATTTTTCTACTTATTCAGCACAATTAACCAAGGAGTCAAGTTTTTATACCAACACAAATGTTCATTCATATGAAAATTAATGACTCACAGTGAATGTTCTATAGCTGGAAACATTCTGATCTCATACAATGATCTCTTGTGCATTATAAACAAATACAACTGGACATTCTAGTCACTAATGACCGCATGGGTGTATCAGTGAAGCCTCCTTTCAACCCTATTGCCCAAAACATGAATGCAGACTCTGAACTATTTTTTACTGCCAAGCCTTGGCAATATTAATGTCAATTTTTTTGGTGACATCAACATTCCTACAGCCACCAACAATACAACCAAAAAGTCTCAAAAAGAACATCAACTCTGTACTCTATTCTACATCCACTGCAATTCGTTAGGTAAATGTTCGAAGATACCAAAGTATATTTCTCATTTTTGTACTAAATAAACTAGTTAACCTACTGACATTCATTCTATCATCATTCTGGAAAACAAATTGTCTCTGCAGATGACCTTTGCCAAACAGGCCTGTGCAATATTGTTGTTTTTCATTGAAAACACCCACCAGAGCGTTCACATGAAAGTATCCTAAACAGGCTAATATTAGTGCGACATGTGTCGGCAGTCGGCCATTTTGGTTGCTATGCCAACCAAAGTTAATGATCCTAATCAAGCGACCTGTAGAGCATTCACACGAAGTGTCTATGGCGGATATAATGGCACGACAGCTCGACAAGCGTAAATCCAATGATAATTGTACAGATAGACAGCAACATCAAACTGGGAATGCAAACTTAACAACAGATCACTATCTATGTGCAAAACACTTGTGCACAGATAGCGTACCACAAGTAACACTGGTAGTGGGCTCTCCCTGGTGCAGCGACTGGGCCTTGCTCGGGTGAGTCTGCCTCGTCCTGCACCGAGGCCCCTTCAGCGTAACCGGGGAATCTGTGAACAGAAAAAAAAACCAAATCAGAATTAAAATGGTATTCTGGTGAAGCAAGCTTTAATCACAAAAATCTATATTTTAAATTGATGCACTTTCAGGTCAAATGATACATGTAACTTATACATGATGTGAGCTGTTTGTTTACCTTTTGAGAAACAAAATAACAATGTATTCAACTCTTTCATATCTTCAACAGTATTGTAATCGTCGTATTTGTAAGGTATCATATATTGCACACTATTGCTCATTCCATGCTCATATAGATTCCACTAAACAAACTGCTTATCAACTGTGCTTAACACTTATCAATGAAATGTTTAATACCAAGGTGGTTCTGCCACAGGATGCTGACTTCAAGGAAGAGCCCTCAAGTAGCCAGGTGCAGCAAACTGCAAACAAATAAGAAGTCTCAGATGCCCTAATAAATCAACTGAAAACATACAAATTGATGTAGTGTGCAGAATTCAAATACATCTAATATAATAATTACAGGCAATACAATGTGTAAATATGATTAAATTATATCCTAATTAGAAATGGATGTAGTGTGCAGAATTCAAATATATCTAATATAATAATAGGCAATACAATGTGTAAATACCGTATTTATTCAATTAGTTCGAACAGCTAAAAATAATTAAATTTTGAAATGTTCGAATTATTAGATTCACGATAAAATCGTCCGTCAAAACGAAAAAAAATCCCAAACCCAGATTGATCATGCCATGGCAGATAGGCCTACGCAGGTTGACAGATGCCGCTCGTGCTGGTTGGTTAGGGCCTGTACGATTGATAGGTTAACTGCAGACAACTAGCATTTTAAAAAAAAACTTGAATAACTAGCTGCTAATTCGCCGGGTAACTGTAATTTATAATCTCGCATTGATGCTAGATTCTAGTCATATTGCAAGTGAATTCGAGTCACTCGACTCGGAAAATCTTCAATGGCCCGCAAACCGCCTGGCACTATGAGGTCCGCGCTTTTTGTCATATACCCTAGCCTAATCGCGATCACTGCCACCTGGCGAATATATCGCTGATTACTCATTTCGTAGTGCTGCCACCTGGCGAGTTGTATGTTTGGGCAGCTGAGAAGTTGATTTCGTTCGTTGTTTCAATCGAAATTTCGATCGTAAATTTGACTGTTCGAACTAAACGAGTCAATTTGAAAATTATTTTCTTGAATAATTTTTGGTGTTCGAATTATTAGAGTGTTCGAACTAATTGAATAAATACGGTATGATAAAATTATATCCTAATTTCCCAAGAATTTTACTGTAAAGCCCCTAATTATTCGCGGACATTTAAGTTCGCTTATTTCGCGGTTTGGCAAAAAAAGCGAAAATAAATGTCCGTGAACAAATTAATACACTGTAATACACTATTACAATCTACTAGCATCCCAAAAGCGCGAACTTAAATGTCCACGAAAATGTCCAACTTGCAAAAACGCGAACATTAATGTTCACAAAATTAAAGGGCTTTACAATATATGCAGCAAATACATATGCAGAGTCACAGTATACATTGTACAGTATTTTAATGTTCAGCCCATTTGAGCTTTATATGTATGTGATAAAGGAACATACCACCGAAGCAAAACAAACTGGATGGCACTGGGTAGTCCTCCTAGTAGCACGAGGACAAAACAGGAACTGTACAGTCACCAGCAGCCTTCTTGGTCACAAGAGGACTGCACACAAAGCTGGGCACCACAGGCTCACTGGTAGCAGTTCTCCCAGTCACAAAAAGTTACACAAACAGGTGAACACCACCGGCAGAAGTCACTAGGGACAGTCGCCGATGGTCCTCCCAGTCGCACAAGGGCCAGGCACAACCCAAACACAGGCTGGAACTGGTAACTGGTCCGCCCAGTCACCCAAACACACGAAAGCACAGGAAGTACGGTAGAACAAAGTCTGATGGTCAGCAATCTGAAAGATAACTCTTGAGGTAAGTATATTCACAACAAGTTATTAGCTAATATCATTGCAAAAGTTCGCCCAAGTATTAAGATAGGTTACCAGACAATTTTGGTTCAAGCACCACAGGCAAGATATAACATTGAGATTTACCAATCAAGGTCATCTTTGTGAACTTCAATGTCACCATTAGGTGTGCTGCATATAATTTTGTGACTTTCCAGCCCATATATTCGGCTTTTTCGGAGACTCAAGGCACTTCATCTTTATAAATAATGTCAACGACCCCAATTAACATGTATTGAAACAAAAATCTTAAAATTAATCTTAAAATTTGAATTTTGGGCCTCTTTGGGCCGGCTTTTCAGGCCTATCGATTGACTCAAGGCACTCCATCTTTATAAGCAATGACAAGGACCCCAATTAGCATGTTTTGCAATGAACATCTCAAAACTGATCAGATAGTTTTTGAGAAAACAGATGAAAACTTAAATTTAGGCCTTTTTGGGCCTTTTGAGCCTAGATTTTTCGCCTTTCATCGATTCAAGGCACTCATCTTCATACACAATGTCAAGGACCCAATAAGCATATAGAGAAACAAAAATTTCAAAACTGATCAGGTATTCTCAAGAGATCAGACAATAACTTAATTTTGGGCCTTTTTGGGCCATTTGAGCCTGAATTTTGGGCCTATCGATGAACTCAAGGCACTCCATCATAATACACAATGTCAAGGACGCCAATTAGCATGCTTTGAAATGAAATTCTCAAAACTGATCATATAGTTTTTGAGACAATAGCCAAAAACTGAAATTTACAGGTGCGGAACCAAATGTTGAACAGTACCAAATGTCGAACACAGTTGTTCACTTTATCAGTGTTCAAAGAGCATGTAATTAAATCAAACTTTCATGAGTAAGAGTTGCTTACATTTAACATTGGTACGCTCATGTGCAGTGAATTATAATTTTGTTCATGCGTTTTTGAGCATTGATAAATTTAAAAATGTTCGACATTTGGTACTGTTCGATATTTGGTCCCCCAACTATAGGCCTTTTAAGCCTAGATTTTGGGCCTTTCGAGCAATTCAACGCAGTCCTTCTTTATACACAATGTCAAGGACCCCCCTTAGCATGTTTTGAAACAAAAATCTCAAAACTGATCAGACATTTTTTGAGAAAATGGCCGTCAAAGTCCAGAATTGAGCATTTTTGGACAAAAAAAAAATGTGAAAATCAAAATTAAACCAAGGGCTTAGAAAGGTTACCAGACATTATATATTCACGTATTAGCCTTTTGTCCCATGACCTCAAAAATAAGATAATTTGTCAGCATATACATATATCATTCATGGTATGTTCCCACAAAACTGCAATATATGTATATCTTCTGTGTTGTTTGTAGTAAGTGTGAATATTTCAGTTTTGAAATAAAATTACATTACAAATTACAACTGATTCCTAAGCTGTAAAGTCAATAATAAGCCAGATTTCAGTCATTTTGTGATCTCACCTGGAAAATAGGTTCAAATGTCAAATTCAAGATCATCAGAATATTCAGCATATATCATTCCCTATAGGTTCACTATGGATTACTAAGCTGTAAATTGATAATAAGCCAAATATCAGGTATTTTGTTCTCTGACCTTGAAAATGAGGTCAAAGGTCAAATTCAAGGTCACCAGAATATTCAGCATATCGACGGGTGAAAGGCAGAACGTCGTAAGTGACATTTCAGTAATTTTACAGGAGGACATGTTTTTCATCCCACACGTACCTGCATTTATCCAGCGATTGGAGTTTTTGATATATCATGTAAACTATCTTCCTTGTTCTTTCCGAATACAAATATATTGCAAATGTGTTTCTTTAAAGTTTTTATGGAACAAAATGTTACTTACGACATTCTGCCTGCAACTTCTGAAGGCGACGGAAAATATTTTCAGCCTGGCAGAAGGTCGTAAGTACATATTTAAAACCCATTTTTATTCATATTTATTGTTTGTATGCTCGCGGTAAACTAATACGACCTTCCTTGCATCACAGAGCAACACAATCTTCACCTTTAACTACGATTCAACAAGTTTGTTTGTTACGACGTTCTGTCGGACGCAAAATATCTGACAAGGGTGCCGATCGAACAGGCAGAATGTCGTATAAGTTTTTCAGGCAGTAGTTATTCGACTGCTATGGCAACTATAGGTGTATTTCTTAGCCTGTGTCTCTCTGGCTGGATGAACAATATTTGGATCGAGAAGTGTTCGTTTCAGACACACTCCCAGGATTTGGCAGCGATATATCGTATCTGACATATCATCTGAACACTGGCCCGCCAGAATGTCGTATCTGCCTACATGTAGGTTAGCATGCTCCCGATAATTATCAATGAAATTCGTTCGTACTATGTTCATTCCCACGGTCTCATTGCCCGGCTCTCACTGTCATACATGTTGGTACTGGGAATATAATAGTGATAGGAGTTGGCGGCCAACTACAAGAAAGAAATATTATTTGTTAATAACCCTTGAGTTCAACCTTATTCCACACAAATATCGCTTCCTGGGCATTTCAGGCTCAGTACTGTGAAATTATGGAACAACGTCATCAATGTTGGGCGAAATGTCCTGATTATACCCCTGTCACACTGGAATGGCGGTGCCACTGCAGTACCACAACCGTTTTCTGCTAAAACCGTCATCACCGTTGTGATATATCCAGTAGTGTTTTCGTATTTTGCCCTACCCATCAAACATGTATTTTTTTTCGAGATGGTACTGAGGAACCAGAAAGGTGTCATTGAGGCCATACCCTTACGGCTTTGTTGGCGGTTTCACGGCAGTAGTACTACGGTGCTGGACTCAGCATTGAACATGTTGAAGGGCCACTGGCATGCTACTGCGAGGATGGCAGTGCTACTGAAGAGACACAGGGCCAGCAAATGTAAAAGTGATGTGGTTTTCGGTCAAATTCATTACCATTTTTTTGCCAAAGACGTTGCGTCACCCAAAAATTATGTCGAAACATGCTACAAAGGGGAAACCAGCAATCAGCGCCCTCCTATACGCCCCTTCACCAACGGAAGAGGATTCTTCACATGATAATGATGCTGTTGCTTGTTCATATTCTGCCTGCTGTTGCTGCAAATTTGCATGCGATCAAATTTCTGTAATTATCTGCCATTCTCAATATTAGTACTCGATTTGAATTGCTTGAAAACTTTTGAAACAATGAAATCGACCGAACTTTCATACTACAAAATATCGCAGTAACATGGTGCAAGCACCTATTTAATTGAACCTCTGTGCAACCAAATGTGTTTTTATATCCGGTGACATGTGATATTTGAAACAATGTTCAAAATATTAACTGCACAACAACATCTGCACAAGCGAGTCCAGGTTTTTGTAGAGAAGAGGGCTGGGGGCAAACACCAAAGAGAGTACTAGTATATATGGGCTCAGAATAGGACGGTGATTAGGTGCCCCAGAGTGGGTCCTGTGCATGGTTGATTCATTCAATTCAGATAATTGTATTTACAATATGAATATACAGATAATTCTCCTATTTTACCATGGTGAAACCCTGTTTTTGCTTGAGGCTCTCTTTCCCTCACACCACCTCGCTATATCCCTATTTGACAACCTGATATTACAATCCTATTCCCGCTAGAAGGGTTATTTACGAAAAGGTTATCCGTTCCCATCGACCGTCCTAAACCCTTTAATGACAATGATTGGAACGCTGTACCCGCCTGAGATTTGAAGGACTCCACCATCATCGCCCTCCTGAACCACTGTATAGACAAGCCTATCCAAGCCTGATATATTATTCGGGAACAAACTCTTCCCACCCCTCCTAAACTCTTATTTTAGAACGATTAGAAGCATATCCCCCTAGAAGAGATTTTATTCATCAAAGGTCTTTTCTGCTCACGCTGCCCCTCCTAAACCCCTATTTCACAACAATTAGAACGATGGGAACGCCTAAGGTTTTCATTGACAATTGAAATCCTTTCTCCACTTAAGAGTTTATTGACAAGGGACTGTCCCTGCAATCGCCCATCTTGAACCCATATTCGAAAACGATTAGAACCACCTCATAGTTTACTGATGGAAGGACTCTTCCTTTCCCATCCTCCCTCCTAATCCCCTATTTTACAATGATTGTAACCTTGTCCCCGACTGAGACTTTACCTAAAAGGTGTCTTCCTTTTCCGCTTCCCCTCTTATCCCTTATACGGCAACGATTGGCTTTCATCTACCCCTACTTGGCAATAGAAAGAACCATATCTTGTCAGAGTAACTATTTACGAAAGGATACTTCCCATACCACCGCCCCTCTTGATTCCTTTATTTTTGGCAACGATATAATAACCGTTATAATGCCGTTTCCTTACCACACCACCCTACCCATATCTGATATAGTGTTGAGTATCGGATCCCGTCTGCAATTCCATCTGCAATCAAATTATTATTATAATAATTATAATAATAATTAATGTCTATTATTATTATAATCTTCTAAAAAACATCCTAATTGATTATAATGCAATATGCACCCAACAATTCGGAGACGCCGTTACTCACCTGTACAAGGACGATGAGTGCAGAGCTGACCTGCGTAGAGCGGAAATGTTTCAGAACAAGAAAGTTTATGTGAACTGGCCCTGCATATAACGAGCCAAGATGTTATTCGGAGATACTGATTCAAGATATGGCAATAGATGAATGCGGTCTCCCTTGTCATGATAAATAAGTTAATTGTGTCATAATAGCTAGATCAATATATTCCCGGGGAAAATTGTCTATACCAGCACACAACCGGTTGCTTGCCCCCAATGAATGCTTACTATGCTTTCAGAATACCTATCACAACGCAATTTCTCACATAAATCATTGTCAAACAGATTATCGAAGATTTTAATTGAACTATTATTATTATGTATCCTTTTTTCTATTAAACTTGTTCACAGGGGACTATCCGTTCTGTACAAAATGGCTTACGGCGATTTGGTTCCGACCTACGTGTATCTGCCTACAGTCAAAACAAAAGCGACCTATGCGATGTTGCTTCGATTACTACCTCAATAATTAGCCATTTATCACCAAACATTAACATATTATGTCTCTCAGGCTTGTTTTTGATATATTCAACTACTTTCATCGCAACACGCACAATTTTGCTAGAAAACTACAAGTCTTTATGCCGCATCACAAGTTCCGTTTTACCGTCATAGTAATTCCAATTTACATTAGTTTACATGTTTTGATGTTCAGATTTACCGACACTTATATGTCTAGATATAAAGTAAGAATATCATTTGTTGAAAACAAATGCGAACGCTTACGTGGCAACTTTCTTACCTTCATACTTTATGTCCGCATATGAAATGTGTATGCAAATTAAGTCAATTTCAACACACAACCTCGTATGATTTTTGCCCGTAATTTTGTTTTGGACCGTCGGATCAATTTGAATCTGCTTGAATAAAAATTTTTCATCAAATTTCAGATCTTCAAAACTGAAAAAGTTGACAATCTACCTCAGTGGTAAATTTCAGCCCCAAATAGGATCACGTGAATTCAAGCACATTGAGGATTCTTCTAATAGTTGTGACCATGAACAATATACCAATTGTGATGTTTGTTTTAGTTTGAAGACATACAAGTGTATTTTGATCAAATAATCTCTTTCCAGAGCAATGTGTGATTCAAACATCGAATAACTTGCCAAGTTGTGATCAAACTCGCAAATATATTGTTTGAGGTGAAATTTAAGAAGTAGGTTGCTGACCTTACCAGTTTTTAAGATATAATTTTATGCCAAATGGAAAGATAAAAAATTCAAACGGATCCGACGAACCAAAATAAATTTATGGTAAAAAATTATTCCAGGTTTTGTGTTGAACTCGACTTTACATGTTTTATGTCATCACATGATGTGAAAACGTGGAATCTTATCAAAAGTGGAATGGTTGCGAGGTCACATCGGACTACTGGGGCGTGTCACCTGCATTCAACCCACATTCAGCCCAAAACACACACTTCTAGCTGTATGTGGCAGCAATGTAAGCAGTGGGTGAGTGATCAAGAAAACAAAAAATCAAACGAAAGAGCGTAAACGAAAAAAAAAGAAATGAATTCAATGTATATGATTAAATTATTTGGGAAATTCGCGAGTCCACTATTACCCGGTTCGACAGAAGGATGGGGTTAATGAACCATGGCAGAAAATAAATGAATAAAATTTATAAAATATATCAGAATAGAGCAGAACCGGTCATATTCCCTTCTATCTAAAGCTCCTTCAGTCATGAAACGTCGTTAGATCAGATGGTAATTCAATATTTCCAACTTTAATATGCCAAAGTGAATTTAAAACATTTCATAATGTTGTCTATTCTAATGTTTTTATACGTCTTGTAAATCGGAACATGAAACCACAGAAATCGGAACTGTGCTCGTTTCGGTGAATCGGAACATATCCAATATACCCCATACTACACCGAAACTATCATTTTGCCCACGCAAATAACACTTTATATACTCCTAGGCATTACAATAATAGGCATACGGGTCTCACATACAATCTGTTAAACTTTTGCCCACAATTTCTCTCACATGGCGAAACAAACAAGCACACGTGAAACGGAACCAAACCGCCGTAAACCAATTTATAGGGAACGGATAGTCCCCCGTGCTGTTGCTAACAGTTGAGCGTGAAGAGGTTGACTTCAGTTAGCTATGCAAGTAACCAACTCCAATCTACCATTTTCAAGCCCACCCCCTACCCCCCCCCCCCCGCACCCGCTAGGTCATGCTAAAGGGACCTGTCATATCCCAACACAATTTGAGGGAGGGACGTGGCGGTTTTGAGGATTACACGAGTTTTGGGATTAAATCAACAGGAATGTTATGTGCCTGCGTGTATCCAAAGAGAAAAAAAACGCACCCACACCTTTATGTGTACAGAGACATATCTGTTCTTTTGTCAAAATCCCAGCGCGATGAGAAACATTTCAGTTACGATGTTCTGCCGGTATGGGATGTGCAGATACGATGTTCTACCGGTCTGGGATGTGCAGATACGATGTTCTGCTGGCATACACTGTTCACTTACGACATTCTGCCGGGAATCTGTGTTATATACGACATTCTGCCTGGTTGCATATACAGGAGTTGTCACTTACGGTGTATTTTAACATTTGCATATTTCGTTGTTCATAAGCTGACCTGAAGCACAAAGCGAAGCGTACATATCCGCGTGGTTACACAGAATGAAATGAAGCCCTAAAACCATTTTGTCCAAAAGTGTCACTTACGACGTTCTGCCTTTCACCCGTCGATATATCGTTTCCGATACGTTCAATATTGATTCCTAAGCTGTACAGTCGAGCGAGATATTAACTATTTTGTTCTCTGAGCTTGAAAATGAGGTCTAAGGTCAAATTCAAGGTCACCAGAATATTCAGCATATATTATTTCCTATATGGTCACTATGGATTCCTAGGCCAAAAAGTCGCTAATAAACGAGATATAAACCATTTTGTTCTCTGACCTTGAAAATGAGGTCTAAGGTCAAATTCAAGGACACCAGAATATTCAGCATATATCATTTCCCATATGTTCACTATTGATTCCTAAGCTGTACAGTCGATAATAAGCGAGATATTAACTATTTTGTTCTCCGAGCTTGAAAATGAGGTCTAAGGTCCAATTCAAGGTCACCAGAATATTCAGCATATATCATTTCCTATATGTTCACTATGGATTCCTGGGCCGAAAAGTGCCTAATAAGCGAGATATTAACCATTTTGTTCTCTGATCTTGAAAATGAAGTCCAAGGTCAATTTCAAGGACACCAGAATATTCAGCATATATCATGTCCTATATGTTCACTATGGATTCCTAGGCCAAAAAAACGATAATAAGCGAGGTATTAGTCATTTTGTCCTGTCACCTTGAAAATTAGGTCAAAGGTCAAATTCAAGGTCTCGACAATATTCAGAATACATCATTTCCTATATGTTCACAATTGATTCCTAAGCTGTAAAGTCGATATTAAGCGATGTATTAGCCATTTTGTCCTGTGACCTTGAAAATTAGGTCAAAGGTTAAATTTAAGGTCGTGAGAATATTCGGCATATATCATTTCCTATATGTCCACAATTATTGATTCCTAACATTCCCCATTATAAAGCATAGGAGAATTTAGCTTGTGAAAGTCCTAATTGGCCTGAATTCGGACCCAAAATACCTAGCCCACTTTGAGTGATTCAATGGCAAAGAAACTCATACACGTCACAGGGGTACATATGAGGACTGTTATGCATCAATAAGAAAAAAAGGTACAGAACAGATATTGAGAAAACAACCGTCGAAGTCCCAAATTCGATGTTTTTTGTCAAAAATGGCAGCCATACGATTAAACCGTACAGTTTGAAGATGTACGGATACAGACGGATGGACGGATACAGGACTGAGGTATGGGAACAAATGTCGAACAGTACCGAATGTCGAATACAGTTTTTAAATTTAACAATGCTCAAAAAAGCATGAACATAAATTATATCTCACTGCACACAAGCGTTCAAATGTTAGATGTAAGCAACTCTTACTCATGAAACTTTAATTAAATTTAATGCTCTTTGAGCACTGATGAGATGAAGATCTGTGTTCGACATTTGGTACTGTTCGACATTTGTTCCCATACCTGTAGGCCCCCTACACGGCCAAACGGACGCAACGCCATGCCAATAGGTTATCGGACCAAAGGTAGAAAGTACGGGTAGTAAGGCTAACACTGTTCCAGGGCTACGTTTCCAGAGTTAGGGTGAGGCTGGGGCGAGTGAGGGCTGCACAACGCGAGCTGCTGCCGCCGTGCCGGTGAGCCGCCAGCCCAAGCGACGGGCTCCGCGTCGCTTGGGCTGGTGAGCTGCTAGCCTGTTGGCAGCTATCCCGGTCACGTGAAAATCACCGATGTTCATCTGAATACACTCGCGAACCACAGTTTCGATACAGAAACATGATCTAGAACATATAATTCATTCGCGCACATCAATTTTATCCGTTTTGTCGAGCTAACACCGACATAATCCAAGGTTTTCGTGCATGAAGAACTTCAGCAAAACAAAAACACCTCACCGGAAATCAGTCCGTCCAACACACTATGACCACACGTTATTCAGCAACTGCAGTTACGGAAATAGGGAATATGCCCCACATGCCTGCAGTATAGGCCTACCAAAATGGCATGGCACGCAATCAAAACAATGAATTTGAACTGTTGAAACATCACGGTATCTTGCGTTTGCCTCACCATTTTCGTTCTATCTAGGCTTATAAACATGTAGATATGGATTTCCGCTGAATATTCGTTCAAATTTTCCATCTGATTTAGGGCATTCCAAACCAGAAATTTTGTTCACTTAACACACTGTTAACACATTGTCCCGGATTACACAGAGTACAATTTTTGCTTGAAATATTTTAAAGAATAAGACTAGCTCGATGCCTGTGCACATATTAAAACTTTTGATGAGCAAGAAATAGCCATGAAAACATTTAGGCCAATAGGCACAATTGTGAATGATAAACTAGGCTACATTTCTGATTGGACTTTGTGAAGGAGTGTTTTTAGCTTGAAAAAATACGGAAACATTTATATCGGGTAAAACCAGAGTAAATTTATTACATTACAGAATGAGTTGTAAATATACGTGTGGACTATTAAAATATAGCTACATTGTATAATTGTTGTAAGATATGCCTAATTGCGAAATCAGCAAAATAGTCACGTGGCACTGTTTGCCCTGGAAATACAAGATTGGAACGAAAGACGTTATTTCATGTAGGCTACATAGTGTCCATCATTCTGCAGACTTCCATGCTCTGCTCAAAAGTATCTAGATTCACTCACAGGATGAATCCATCTAATGCGTTACTTCCCGGTTCAGTGTCGAGCCAGTGATAACCTATCATTGTCCCTGGTAACGTGCCTACAACAGTCATTGTCTACTGATATGAAAGTACGGGTGAAATAGAACTGCGACCTTATTTTGTTCGCACTCTACAAGCCACAATTCCAATCGGTTCATTCGTGAAATAGTAGGCCCAACACAAGTGTTCTCATTCCAAGAATAAATACCAAGTAATTTAGCCAAATGGAGAACACAGAAATTCCTTAGAAAAAAAACCAGAACATCCCTATATATCTCAGTATTTTTGACGAATTTTCGAAAACTAACATCGGGTAATTTCTATGTGGGTGTTTCTGAAGCTCGGCACCCGAGTTGGCACATGTCTCAATAGAAGACATCATCGCGCTGAGCTAAACACAGATCAGTTAAAAGGCAATAGCGCCGAGACGCAAAACGTCATTTTTAAAAATAAGGGTGTATAGTAAGTAACTCGGGAATAGTTGCTCTAGAGAGAATTGGATTTCACTATTGGAAAACTTGTTGAATTCTTGTTTGAGAGAGTACTGTTCAATATTTTTCCATGATAGATTTTTTTTCACGACATACGTAACCCGTCATGGCAATCTTCGTGAAATATCAGTGATATATTCAAGCATTTATATAGTATATGGATCTACTGCACTCGAAATTGGGCTTTCGGGAATTTGTCGTACAGAGAATTTTTTTTTTTTTTTTTTTTTTTAAATATTTTTGTTGGGCGAACCCATTTTTGTGTATATGCTGTGCGACTTAATTATGGAGTGCGATATATATATACAACTGTTGAGTTCCATTCCGGTTTGGGACTGCATGACAGGGCTATGACACACACTTCCTATCACACCGTTCATGGACCTGGCATGGGGGTGTCCCTACCAGACCATGAAGCTATCCTGGTGTTAATCAGGCCTGGTGAACATAGCACCTGCGGACCCTATGGTGTAATCATCCCCATTCCTGAGTCATACCACCAGGAAGTCCCCCAGTATCGTACTCGTATGTGAGTAACTCACGGCTGAGTGGTCAGCCTTAATTCCCATTGAGCCCACAGCACACCCATCCTGGGTGGGGATCGGCCATGATAAATCCCTCGGTCACCGATGGGGTTCGAACCCACGACCTCCCGGCTTTGAATCCTGCAGCTTAACCACTGCGCTACAGGGGCCGTACAGAGAATTGTGTTTACAACTACCTGCTCTAATTTTGCATAAAAACCGAGTTGCATGGGGGTGTCTTCCCGTCACTCTTCCCGTCATGGTAGATTACTCACACACAGATGACGCACATGCGTTAAAAAGATTTCGACAAGTTTGGCCTTCAGGCCAATGGTATCTCGTTTGTTTGTTTGTTTGTACGCACTCTAGCACCCACAATTATGGCTCGATTCTGCCCAAACTTGGTGTGCATATTCTCTAGGGTGATGGCTCGAGACTGCACGATTTTGGTGATTCTAGGTCAAAGGTCAAGGTCAAGGTCACGCAAAACGTTAAAAACACATAAGTGGCCATAACTCCGGTTCTATTCGTGCTAGAGACTTCAAACCAAGTTCATATTGTAGATAAACTCGAGTTCCATCTTCTATGACCTTGACCTTGACATTTGACCTTGACCTTGAGAAGTTCGCCATGAGGTGAATGTCAAGGTCAAGTACGAAGGTCAGCGCACCATATCGAGTAGTATATCGTTGGAAAGGTCTTGAGCCCCTGATTGTAGTGATACCTTATTTTCGGCGCTGCGACGTAAACTGACGTCACAATGACGTCATAAACGTCAAGTTTCCGGAATTTCAAAAGGCCATAACATCGTGAATACTGTATGGAATTTCTTGAAACTTGATATGCATATTGACAGCAATGACCTTTACGAACTTAAGTACAAAGGTCAAAGGTCAAGGTCAAGGTCATCGAAATCCCAGAAAAACACGTTTTCGGTAATAACATCCATTTGAATTGTCGTAGGTTCATGAAATTTGAACCATATCATTCAGAAGAGGTATAGCAATCGAACGTATATGTCAATTTCATGATTGACCTTGAACTTGGTCAGGAAAATAAGGTCGTATGAGGAAAACTTCAAGGTCAAATTTCAAAACTAACTGAAACCTATCAAGTAGTATATCAAATGAAAGGTCTTGACTCCCTGGTACATACTTTCTCATCAGTTTTGAGATGTGACGTTTTTTGACGTCACAGTGACGTCATAAACGTTATTTTTTCGGAATTTCAAACGGTCATAGTGTCCACAAATCTTGTTCGATTCTGATGATATTATACAGGTATAATATATGTCTTCATGCACAGGCAATGCACAATTTTCGTGACTCAAGGTCAAAGGTCAAGGTCAAGATCGAGGAAAAGGTCAAAATCACATAAATGATCATAATTTTGGAACTAATCGCCATAAAGAGTTCAAACTAGGACCATGTTGTAGCATATCGAAAGGTCTTTTACTTATGTTTCTTTGAATGTGACCTTTGACCTTGACCTTAAGAAGTTCGCCATAGGTCAATGCCATGTACGAAGGTCAGTGCACCATATCAAGTAGCATACTATTAGGAGGGTCTTGGTCTCCTGATTCCAGTGATATCTTATTTTAGGCGCTATGACATTCAGTAACATCACAAAGACGTCACAAACGTCAGATTTTCAAAATTTCAAAATGGCAAATCCCAGAAAAAAAACATTCTTGGTAATAACTTCTGCTTGAATCTTTGTATGCTCATGAAATTTGAATCAGATCGTTCAGAACAGGCATGACAATCAGATTTATATGTTATATGCATGATATACCTTGAACTTGGTCAGAAAAATGAAGTCACATGAGCAAACTTCCAAGGTCAAGTATTGAAAATCAGTGAAATCTATCAAGTATTCATTCCGGCAAGTGTGTGGCCTATGGCCTCTCGTTTGTGTGTTTGTTTGTTTGTTTGTTTGTACGCACTCTAGCGCCCACAATTATGGCTCGATTCTGCCCAAACTTGGTGTGCATATTCTCTAGGATGATGGCTCGAGACTGCACGATTTTGGTGATTCTAGGACAAAGGTCAAGGTCAAGGTCACGCAAAACGTTAAAAACACATAAGTGGCCATAACTCTGGTTCTTTTTGTGCTAGAGACTTCAAACCAAGTTCATATTGTAGATAAACTCGAGTTCTATCTTCGTTGACCTTGACCTTGACATTTGACCTTGACCTTGAGAAGTTCGCCATGAGGTAAATGTCAAGGTCAAGTACGAAGGTCAGCGAATCATATCGAGTAGTATATCGTTGGAAAGGTCTTGAGCCCCTGATTGCAGTGATACCTTATTTTTGGCGCTGCGACGTACACTGACGTCACAATGACGTCATAAACGTCAAATTTCCGAAAGTTCAAAAGGCCATAACACCGTCAATACTGTATGGAATCTCTTGAAACTTGATATGCATATTGACAGCAATGACCTCTACGAATTTAAGTACAAAGGTCAAAGGTCAAGGTCAAGGTCATCGAAATCCCAGAAAAACACGTTTCCGGTAGTAACATCCGTTTAAATTGTCGTAAGTTCATGAAATTTGAACCATATCATTCAGAAGAGGTATAACAATCGGACGTATATGTCAATTTCACGATTGACCTTGAAATTGGTCAGGAAAATAAGGTCATATGAGGAGAACTTCAAGGTCAAATTTTCAAACTGACTAAAACCTATCAAGTAGTATATCAAATGAAAGGTCTTGATTCCCTGGTACATACTTTCTCATCAGTTTTGAGGTGTGACGTTTATTGACGTCACAGTGACGTCATAAACGTTAATTTTTCAAAATTTCAAACAGTCATAGTGTCCACAAATCTTGTTCGATTCTGATGAAATTATACAGGTATAATATATGTCTTCATGCACAGGCAATGCACAATTTTCGTGACTCAAGGTCGAAGGTCAAGGTCAAGGTCACGGAAATTTTAAAAACACATAAGTGGCCATAACTTCTGGTCTAATTGTCCTAGAGACTTCAAATCAAGTGCATATCGTAGATAAACTCGAGTTCTATCTTTTGTGACCTTGACCTCGACTTTTGACCTTGACCTTGAGAAGTTTGAATGAGGTCGAAGTCAAGGTCAAATACGAAGTTCAGTGCACCATATCGAGTAGTATATCATTTGAAAGGTCTTGAGCCCATGATTCCAATGGTACCTTATTTTCGGCGCTGCGACGTAAACTGACGTTACAATGACGTCATAAACGTCAAATTTCCGAAATTTCAAAAGGCCATAACATCGTCAATACTGTATAGAATCTCCTGAAACTTGATATACATATTCACAGCAATGACCTCTACGAAATTGAGTACAAAGGTCAAAGGTCAAGGTCAAGGTCATCAAAATCTCAGAAAAACACGTTTCCGGTGATAACATCCGTTTGAATTGCCGTAGGTTCATGAAATTCGAATCATATCATTCAGAAGAGGTGTAGCAATCGGGCATATATGTCAAAATCATGATTGACCTTGAACTTGGTCAGGAAAATAAGGTCATATGAGGTAAACTTCAAGGTCAAATTTTAAAACTAACTGAAACCTATCAAGTAGTATATCAAATGAAAGGTCTTTATTCCCTGGTACATACTTTCTCATCAGTTTTGAGATGTGACGTTTATTGACGTCACAGTGACGTCATAAACGTTAACTTTTCGAAATTTCAAACGGTCATAGTGTCCACAAATCTTGTTCGATTCTGATGAAATTATACAGGTATAATATATGACTTCATGCACAGACAATGCACAATTTTCGTGACTCTAGGCCAAAGGTCAAGGTCAAGATCAAGGAAAAATCACATCAAGTCAAAATCACATAAAAGGCCATAATTCTGGAACTAATCGCCATAAAGAGTTCAAACTAGGACCATGTTGTAGCATATGAAGAGGTCTTTTTTATGTATCTATGAATGTGACCTTTGACACTGACCTTGAGAAGTTCGCCATAGGTCAATGCCATGTACGAAGGTCAGTGCACCCTATCAAGTAGCATACTATTAGAAAGGTCTTGGTCTCCTGATTCCAGTGATATCTTATTTTAGGCGCTATGACATTCAGTGACGTCACAAAGACGTCATAAACGTCAGATTTTCAAAATTTCAATAAACCAAATCCCAGAAAAAACACATTCTTGGTAATGACTTCTGCTTGAATCTTTGTATGCTCATGAAATTTGGATTATATCATTCAGAATAGGCATGACACTCAGACTTATATGTTAAATGCATGATATAGCTTGAACTTGGTCAGAAAAATGAAGTCACATGAGCAAACTTTCAAGGTCAAATTTTGAAATTCATTGAAACCTGTCAAATATCCATTCCGGCAAGTGTGTGGCCTATGGCCTCTCGTTTATTACTTGCCGGAATCTAAAGATTTCGGCAAGTATATTGGTCTGTTCGTTTATTACTTGCCGGAATCTAAAGATTTCGGCAAGTATATTGGTCTGTTCGTTTATTTGTGTGTTTGTTTGTTTGTTTGTTTGTACGCACTCTAGCGCCCACAATTATGGCTCGATTCTGCCCAAACTTAGTGTGCCTATTCTCTAGTATGATGGCTCGAGACTGCACGATTTTGGTGATTCTAGGTCAAAGGTCAAGGTCAAGGTCAAGCAAAACGTCGAAAACACATAAGTGGCCATAACTTCGGTTATAATGGTCGTAGAGACTTCAAACCAAGTTCATATTGTAGATAAACTCGAGTTCTATCTTTCGTGACCTTGACCTTGACATTTGACCTTGACCTTGAGAAGTTCGCCCGAGGTCGAACATTTCACCTTGGAGGTCACCTCCTCCGATTTTCGATCTGATGCTTGGAAACGATGTGGGACCGGTCCCTCATGCTCAATGTCAATTTTTAGCCCGATCGGCCAATTCGTTATGACGTAATTGACGTTTCTATGGCAACGAAATCGGCCCCATTATGAGCAAAATTGCATGTTTCAAGCTGTCGATGCTGATAAAAGCGTCAATAATGTGCGTAAAAATCTGATAATACACCATTTTATAGTCAAGGATAAGTGTTTTTGTGCCAGAAAATTTCAAGGTCAAAGGTCGAAAGTCAAGGTCAATATTGACCTGCAAATAAAAACCATGTGGGTCACTATATCTCAGGAAGTATGCAAGATAGAGACACGAAAGTAAATCCATAGCATTGCACTCACTTAGCCTAACAACTTTTGCATTTACACCTAAGGCGTATGACCGATAGCCTGTGCAAGCGCCTGAGGTCGAAGTTGACCTCAAAAATGACCTTGACCTTGACCTTTTGCAAAAATATCGAGTAGTAGCTCGTTTGAAAGGTCTTGGAGAGTACTTTCCAAATATGTTATCATTTTCGGAATCGGACGTCAATTGACGTCATAATGACGTCAAACGTGATTTCAGACTTACATTTTGGCCTTTTGAGTGTCAGATGTGCAAAGTTATAACATTTACTGCATATTTAGCCCATGCAAACGATATGGAGTCGTCCTGTGATGGTCTCTGTCAATTTTTAGCACAATTGATATATCCGTTTTGACGTAATTGACGTTTTTGTGGCAACAAATCGGTAATATTTCAAAGGAAACTCATCATTTGAAGATATTATGATCTTGTCTGGTTATAATATAACATGTATAAACACGATTATATCATGCATATTTAAAAACTCCATTCACAGTAAGTTAGCAGTATAGAATTGACGACAAATGACGTCATAATTGC
The DNA here is from genome assembly GCA_949152475.1 of Terebella lapidaria. Taxonomy (NCBI): domain Eukaryota; kingdom Metazoa; phylum Annelida; class Polychaeta; order Terebellida; family Terebellidae; genus Terebella; species Terebella lapidaria. The sequence continues at coordinate 18,125,187 of OX424567.1, forward strand.
GTACTTAGTCCGGCAAGTGTGTGGCCTATGGCCTCTCGTTTGTTTGTTTGTTTGTACGCACTCTAGCGCCCACAATTATGGCTCGATTCTGCCCAAACTTAGTGTGCCTATTCTCTAGTATGATGGCTCGAGACTGCACGATTTTGGTGATTCTAGGTCAAAGGTCAAGGTCAAGGTCAAGCAAAACGTCGAAAACACATAAGTGGCCATAACTTCGGTTATAATGGTCGTAGAGACTTCAAACCAAGTTCATATTGTAGATAAACTCGAGTTCTATCTTTCGTGACCTTGACCTTGACATTTGACCTTGACCTTGAGAAGTTCGCCCGAGGTCGAACATTTCACCTTGGAGGTCACCTCCTCCGATTTTCGATCTGATGCTTGGAAACGATGTGGGACCGGTCCCTCATGCTCAATGTCAATTTTTAGCCCGATCGGCCAATTCGTTATGACGTAATTGACGTTTCTATGGCAACGAAATCGGCCCCATTATGAGCAAAATTGCATGTTTCAAGCTGTCGATGCTGATAAAAGCGTCAATAATGTGCGTAAAAATCTGATAATACACCATTTTATAGTCAAGGATAAGTTTTTTTGTGCCAGAAAATTTCAAGGTCAAAGGTCGAAAGTCAAGGTCAATATTGACCTGCAAATAAAAACCATGTGGGTCACTATATCTCAGGAAGTATGCAAGATAGAGACACGAAAGTAAATCCATAGCATTGCACTCACTTAGCCTAACAACTTTTGCATTACACCTAAGGCGTATGACCGATAGCCTGTGCAAGCGCCTGAGGTCGAAGTTGACCTCAAAAATGACCTTGACCTTGACCTTTTGCAAAAATATCGAGTAGTAGCTCGTTTGAAAGGTCTTGGAGAGTACTTTCCAAATATGTTATCATTTTCGGAATCGGACGTCAATTGACGTCATAATGACGTCAAACGTGATTTCAGACTTACATTTTGGCCTTTTGAGTGTCAGATGTGCAAAGTTATAACATTTACTGCATATTTAGCCCATGCAAACGATATGGAGTCGTCCTGTGATGGTCTCTGTCAATTTTTAGCACAATTGATATATCCGTTTTGACGTAATTGACGTTTTTGTGGCAACAAATCGGTAATATTTCAAAGGAAACTCATCATTTGAAGATATTATGATCTTGTCTGGTTATAATATAACATGTATAAACACGATTATATCATGCATATTTAAAAACTCCATTCACAGTAAGTTAGCAGTATAGAATTGACGACAAATGACGTCATAATTGCGTACTTAGTCCGGCAAGTGTGTGGCCTATGGCCTCTCGTTTGTGTGTTTGTTTGTTTGTTTGTTTGTACGCACTCTAGCGCCCACAATTATGGCTCGATTCTGCCCAAACTTAGTGTGCCTATTCTCTAGTATGATGGCTCGAGACTGCACGATTTTGGTGATTCTAGGTCAAAGGTCAAGGTCAAGGTCAAGCAAAACGTCGAAAACACATAAGTGGCCATAACTTCGGTTATAATGGTCGTAGAGACTTCAAACCAAGTTCATATTGTAGATAAACTCGAGTTCTATCTTTCGTGACCTTGACCTTGACATTTGACTTTGACCTTGAGAAGTTCGCCCGAGGTCGAATATTTGACCTTGGAGGTCACCTCCTCCGATTTTCGATCTGATGCTTGGCAACGATGTGGGACCGTTCCCTCATGGTCAATATCAATTTTCAGCGCGATCGGTCAATTCGTTGTGACGTAATTGACGTTTCTATGGCAACGAAATCGGTCCCATTATAAGCGAAATTGCATGTTTCAAGCTGTCCATGCTGATAAAAGCGTCAATAATGTGCGTAAAAATCTAATGATACACCTGTTTATAGCCGAGGGTAAGTTCTTTTGTTCCAGAAAATTTCAAGGTCAAAGGTCGAAAGTCAAGGTCAATATTGACCTGCAAGTGAAAACCATGTAGGTTACAATATCTCAGGAAGTAAGCAAGATAGAGACACAAAAGTAAATCCAAAGTATTGCACTCACTTAGCCTAACAACTTTTGCATTTACACCTAAGGCGTATGACCGATAGTCTTTGCAAGCGCCTGAGGTCGAATTTGACCTCAAATATGACCTTGACCTTGACCTTTTGCAAAAATATCGAGTAGTAGCTCGTTTGAAAGGTCTTCGAGAGTACTTTCCAGATATGTTGTCATTTTTGGAATTGGACGTCAATTGACGTCATAATGACGTCAAATGTGATTTCAGACTGACATTTAGGCCTTTCGAGTGTCAGATGTGCAAAGTTATAACATTTACTGCAGATCTAGCACATGCAAACGATGAGGAGTCGTCCTGTGATGGCTTCTATCAATTTTTAGCTCAATCGGTATATCCGTTTTGACGTAATTGACGTTTTTGTGGCAACAAATTGGTAAAGTTTCAAAGGAAACTCATCATTTGAAGATATTATGATCTTGTCCGGTTATAATATAACATATATAAAAACGATTTTATCATGCATATTCAAAAACTCCATTCACATCAAGTTTGCAGTATAGAACTGACGACAAATGACGTCATCATTAAGTACTTATTCCGGCAAGTGTGTGGCCTATGGCCTCTCGTGTGTTTGTTACTTGCCGGAATCTTCGATTTCGGCAAGTATGTTGGTCGGTTGGTTTGTTACTTGCCGGAATTTAAATTCCGGCAAGTATGTTGGTCGGTTGGTTTGTCGGTTTGTGTGTTTGTTTGTTTGTTTGTTTGTTTGTTTGTTTGTGCCCCCTCTAGCGTCCACAATTTTCTCTTGATTCTCCCCAAACTTGGTGTGCATATTCTCTAGGATGATGGTTCGCGACTGCACGTTCTTGGTGATTCTAGGTCAAAGGTCAAGGTCAAGGTCATGCAAAATGTTAAAAACAGATAAGTGGCCATAACTCCGGTTCTATTCGTTATAGAGACTTCAAACCAAGTTCATATTGTAGATAAACTCGAGTTCTATCTTTTGTGACCTTGACCTTGACATTTGACCTTGACCTTGAGAAGTTCGCCATGAGGTGAATGTCAAGGTCAAGTACGAAGGTCAGCGAATCATATCGAGTAATATATCGTTGGAAAGGTCTTGGCCCCCTGATTGCAGTGATACCTTATTTTCGGCGCTGCGACGTACACTGACGTCACAATGACGTCATAAACGTCAAATTTCCGAAATTTCAAAAGGCCATAACATCGTCAATACTGTATGGAATCTCTTAAAACTTGATGTGCATATTGACAGTAATGACCTCTAGTAACTAAAGTACAAAGGTCAAAGGTCAAGGTCAAGGTCATCGAAATCCCAGAAAAACACGTTTCCGGTAATAACATCCATTTGAATTGTTGTAGGTTCATGAAATTCGAACCATATCATTCAGAAGAGACATAGCAATCGAGCGTATATGTCAATTTCATGATTGACCTTGAACTTGGTCAGGAAAATAAGGTCATATGAGGAAAACTTCAAGGTCAAATTTCAAAACTAACTGAAACCTATCAAGTAGTATATCAAATGAAAGGTCTTGACTCCCTGGTACATACTTTCTCATCAGTTTTGAGATGTGACGTTTATTGACGTCACAGTGACGTCATAAACGTAATTTTTTCGAACTTTCAAATGGTCATAGTGTCCACAAACCTTGTTCGAATCTGATTGAATTATACAGGTAAACTATGTGTCTTCATACACAGACAATGCACAATTTTCGTGACTCAAGGTCAAAGGTCGAGGTCAAGGTCAAGAGAAAGGTCAAAATCACATAAATGGCCATAACTTCGGAACTAATCGTCGCAGAGAGTTCAAACTAAGACCATATTGTGGCATATTAAAAGGCCTTTCATGAGTGACCTTGAATGTGACCTTTGACCTTGACCTTGAGAGGTTCGCCACAAGTCAATATCAAGGTCGAGTACAAAGTTCAGTGCACCATATTGAATAGGATACAGTTGGAAACATCAGTGCACCATATTGAATAGGATACAGTTGGAAATTTCAAATTCATTGAAGCCTGTCAAATATTATGAGTATGCGTTCCGGCAAGTGGGTGCCCTAGGGGCTCTCGTTTATGTGTTTGTTTGTTTGTTACTTGGCGAAATAGAAATTTCGCCAAGTATGTTGGTCACTAGAGTTTGTCCGTCCGTCCGTCCGTCTGTTTGTTTGTTTGTTCGCATCGTACAGGCCACAGTTCTCGTGTGATCTAAACCAAACTTGCCACACATAACAGCCATATGCTAACTTAGATCAGCCCAACTTTTCAAGGTCGAAGGTCAAAGGTCAAGGTCACAGGAATAGTTAGAAACTCGTCTGCCATTTAAGCCAATGTTAAATTCAAAACTGTATATCTCAGTAAATATTGATCGTAGAGCAAAAAGGACGTTATTTTCGGACCCAAAGGGCTATATACCAGTATACTAGGGATGGTTTGGTATCAGATTACACCTGTGGTGTCAAATTACACAAAACCGGAAGTAGAATTATTTTTGAAGCAAATGAGTTCAGAATGCCCACATGTCAGTTATAATGCCATTCTGGTGTGTAATAAGGCCAAAAAGTGACATTTTCCCCTATTATCGCCCATTTCCCCCTATTATCGCCCATTTTACATTGAAATCAGTATATCTCAGTAAATATTGATCGTAGAGCAAAAAGGACGTTATTTTCGGACCCAGAGGGCTATAATCCAGTATACTTAGAATGGTTTGGTGTCAGATTACACCTGTGGTGTCAAATTACACAAAACCGGAAGTAGAATTATTTTTGATGCAAATGAGTTCAGAATGCCCACAGCTCAGTTATCGTGCCATTCTGATGTGTTTTAAGGCAAAAAAGTGACATTTTCCCCTATTATCGCCCATTTAACATTGAAATCAGTATATCTCAGTAAATATTGATCGTAGAGCAAAAAGGACGTTATTTTCAGACCCAGTGGGCTATATTCCAGTATACTAAGGATGGTTTAGTATCAGATTACACCTGTGGTGTCAAATTACACAAAACCGGAAGTAGAATTATTTTTGATGCAAATGAGCTCAGAATGCCCACAGTTCAGTTATCGTGCCATTCTGGTGTGTTTTAAGGCCAAAAAGGGACAATTTCCCCTATTGTCGCCCATTTAACATTGAAATCAGTATATCTCAGTAAATATTGATCGTAGAGCAAAAAGGACGTTATTTTCGAACCCAAAGGGCTATAATCCAGTATACTAGGAATGGTTTGGTATCAGATTACACCTGTGGTTTCAAATTACACAAAACCGGAAGTAGAATTATTTTTGATGCAAATGAGTTCAGAATGCCCACATTTCCGTTATCGTGCCATTCTGGTGTGTTTTAAGGCAAAAAAATGACATTTTTCTCTATTATCGCCCATTTAACATTGAAATCAGTATATCTAAGTAAATATTGAATGAAGAGCAAAAAGGACTACATATCAGTAAATATTGCTCGTAGAGAAAAATAGATATCATTTTTTGACCGGGATCGCAACTTACCGATATAATAGTACATATGTGTTAGCATAGATATGGTATGGATATTATACATGTATTTCGCCAAGTTTTGGCCTACTGGCCAATGTTTTCTCGTTACTTGGCGAAATCTTCGATTTTGCCAAGTATGTTGGTCACTAGAGTTTGTCTGTCCGTCTGTCTGTCTGTTTGTTTGTTTGTTCGCATCGTACAGGCCACAGTTCTCGTGTGATCTAAACCAAACTTGCCACACATAACAGCCATAGGCTAACTTAGATCAGCCCAACTTTTCAAGGTCAAAGGTCAAAGGTCAAGGTCACAGGAATAGTTAGAATCTTTTCTGCCATTTAAGCCAATGTTAAATTCAAAACTGTATATCTCAGTAAATATTGATCGTAGAGCAAAAAGGACGTTATTTTCGGACCCAAAGGGCTTTATACCAGTATACTAGGGATGGTTTGGTATCAGATTACACCTGTGGTGTCAAATTACACAAAACCGGAAGTAGAATTATTTTAGAAGCAAATGAGTTCAGAATGTCCACATTTCAGTTATAATGCCATTCTGGTGTGTTATAAGGCCAAAAATTGACATTTTCCCCTATTATCGCCCATTTCCCCCTATTATCGCCCATTTTACATTGAAATCAGTATAGCTCAGTAAATATTGATCGTAGAGCGAAAAGGACGTTATTTTCGGGCCCAAAGGGCTATAAACCAGTATACTAGGAATGGTTTGGTATCAGATTACACCTGTGGTGTCAAATTACACAAAACCGGAAGTAGAATTATTTTTCAAGCAAATGAGTTCAGAATGTCCATATTTCAGTTATAATGCCATTCTGGTGTGCTATAAGCCCAAAAATTGACATTTTCCCCTATTATCGCCCATTTCCCCCTATTATCGTCCATTTTACATTGAAATTAGTATATCTCAGTAAATATCGATCGTAGAGCAAAAAGGACGTTATTTTCGGACCGAAAGGGCTATATTCGAGTATACTAGGGATGGTTTGGTATCAGATTACACCTGTGGTGTCAAATTACACAAAACCGGAAGTAGAATTATTTTTGATGCAAATGAGTTCAGAATGCCCACAGTTCAGTTATCGTGCCATTCTGGTGTGTTTTAAGGCCAAAAAGTGACATTTTCCCCTATTATCGCCCATTTAACATTGAAATCAGTATATCTCAGTAAATATTGATCGTAGAGCAAAAAGGACGCTATTTTCGGACCCAAAGGGCTTTATACTAGTATACTAGGGATGGTTTGGTATCAGATTACACCTGTGGTGTCAAATTACACAAAACCGGAAGTAGAATTATTTTTGATGCAAATGAGTTCAGAATGCCCACAGTTCAGTTATCGTGCCATTCTGGTGTGTTTTAAGGCCAAAAAGTGACATTTTCCCCTATTATCGCCCATTTAACATTGAAATCAGTATATCTCAGTAAATATTGATCGTAGAGCAAAAAGGACGTTATTTTCGGACCGAAAGGGCTATATTCGAGTATACTAGGGATGGTTTGGTATCAGATTACACCTGTGGTGTCAAATTACACAAAACCGGAAGTAGATTTTTTTTTGAAGCAAGTGAGTTCAGAATGCTCACAGTTCAGCTATCGTGCTATTCTGGTTTGTTTTAAGGCCAGAAAGTGACATTCCCCCCCTATTATCGCCCATTCAACATTGAAATCAGTATATCTCAGTAAATATTGATCATAGAGCAAAAAGAACGTTATTTTCAGACCCAGAGGGTTATATTCCACTATGGTATGGATGGTTTGGTATCAGATTGCACCTGTGGTGTCAAATTACACAAAACTGGAAGTAAAATTTTTTTTCAAGCGAATGAGTTCAGAATGCCCATGGTTCAGTTATGATGTTATTCTGGTGTGTTTTAAGGCCAAAAAGTTACATTCTTAACATTGAAATCAGTATATCTCAGTAAATATTGATCGTAGAACAAAACACGTTAGATTATACTTGTGGTGTCAAATTACAGCAAACCAAAAGTAGAATTATTTTTCAAGCAAATGTATTCAGCATGACCACACTTCAGTTACGGTGCCATTATTATGTGTTTAAAGGCCAAAAAGTGACCATGTCGGCTATTATTGTCCATTGGACATAAAGATTACTACATTTCAGTAAATATTGCTCATAGAGAAAAACAGATATCATATTTTGACCGGGATCACAACTTACTGATATAATCATGATAATGGTACATATGTGTTAGCATAGATATGGTATGGATATTATACAAGTATTTCGCCAAGTTTTGGCCTACTGGCCAATGTTTTCTCGTTTGTTTGTCTGTCTGTTTGTTTGTTCGCCCTCTAGGGTCCATATTTCTCACTCGATTTCTTCCAAACTTAGTGTGCATATTCCGTGGGTTCATGGCTCGCGACCGCACACTTTTGGTGATTCTAGGTCAAAGGTCGAGGTCAAGGTCATGCAAAACAATGAATACACATAAATGGCCATAACTCCGGTTCTAATCGGGATAGAGACTTCAAATCAAGTGCATATTGTAGATAAACTCGAGTTCTATCTTCCGTGACCTTGACCTTGAACTTTAACCTTGACCTTGAGAAGTTCGCCTGAGGTCGAAGTCAAGGTCAAGTACGAAGTTCAGCGCACCATATCGAGTAGTATATCGTTGGAAAGGTCTTGGGCCCCTGATTCCAGTGATATCTTATTTTTGGCGCTGCGACGTAAACTGACGTCACAATGACGTCATAAACGTCAAATTTCCGAAATTTCAAAAGGCCATAATATCGTTAATAGTGTATGGAATCCATTGAAACTTGATATGCATATTGACATCATTGACCTCTACGACTTGAAGTACAAAGGTCAAAGGTCAAGGTCAAGGTCATCGAAATCCCAGAAAAACGCGTTTCCGGTAATAACATCTGTTGGAATCGTCGTAGGTTCATGAAATTTGAACCATATCATTCAGAAGAGGTATGGCAATCAGACGTATATGTCAATTTCATGATTGACCTTGAACTTGGTCGGAAAAATGAGGTCACATGAGGAAAACCTCAAGGTCAAATTTCCAAACTAACTGAAACCTATCAATTAGTATATCAAATGGAAGGTCTTTATACCCTGACACACACTATCCCATTAATATTCAGAATTGACGTTTATTGACGTCACAATGACGTCATCAACGTCAATTTTTTGAAAGTTCAAAAGGCCATAGTGTCCACAATTCTTTTTCGATTGTGACTAAAATATCCAAGTATAATATATATTTCTATGCTCAGGCAATGCACAATCTTCATGACCCAAAGTCAAAGGTAAAGGTCAAGGTCAAAGAAAAGGTCAAAATCACATATTTGACCATAACTTCGGAACTAATCGTCGTAGAGAGTTCAGACTAGGATCATATTGTAGCATATCAAAAGGCCTTTCTTAGGTGACCTTCAATGTGACCATTGACTATGACGCCTGAGGTCAAAGTTGACTTCAAAAATGACCTTGACCTTGACCTTTTGTGAATATATCGAGTAGTAACTCATTTGAATGGTCTTCGAAAGTACTTTTCAAATCTGTTGTCATTTTTGGAATCGGACGTCTATTGACGTCATAATGACGTCAAACGTGATTCCAGACTGACATTCAGGTCTTTTAAGTGTCAGGTGTGTAAACTTATAACATTTACTGCAGATCTAACACCTGCAGACGATGTGGATGCGGCCTGTGATGCTCTGTCAATTTTTAGCTCAATTAATATATCTATTTTGACGTAATTGACGTTTTTGTGGCAACAAATCGATAAAATTTCAAGGGAAACTTATTATCTGAAGATATTATGATCTTGTCTGGTGATACTATAACATATATAAACACGATTTTAACATGCATATTAAAGAAAAATCCATTCACAGTAAGTTTGCAGCATAGAAATGATCACAAATGACGTCATAATCACGTGAAAATCACATAAATGGCAGTAACTTCGAAACTAATCGCCGTAGATAGTTCAAACTATGACCATATTGCAGCATATTGAGAAGCCTTTCTTAGTTGACTTTGAATATGACATTTGACATTGTTTTTGAGACTTTGTGATGAGCTCAATATCGAGGTCAAGTACGAAGTTCAGCTCATCATATCAAGTAGTATACCGTTAGAAAGTTCTTGGTCTCCTGAGTCCATTGATGTCTTATTTTTGGTACTGTGACGTTCAATGAGGTAACATTGATAGTAAGAGTAGTTTGTGAAGTAAACTAAAGTAAAATGAAGTAAAGTAAGTAAGTAAACGTAGTAAGTAGGGAAGAAATTTTAGTCAATTTGTTCAAATCCATATGTCATGTCATTGGCATATTACATATATTTTGGTTCCGGCAAGTGTGTGCCCTATGGGCTCTCGTTTGTTTGTTTGTCTGTTTGGTTGTTCGCCCTCTAGGGTCCACATTTCTCACTCGATTTCTTCCTAACTTCGTGTGCATATTCTGTAGGATAACGGCTCGCGACCGCACACTTTTGGTGATTCTAGGTCAAAGGTCAAGGTCAAGGTCATGCAAAACGTTGAAAACACATAAGTGGTCATAACTTCGGTTCTAATTGTCCTAGAGACTTCAAATTAAGTTCATATTGTAGATAAACTCGAGTTCTATCTTCTGTGACCTTGATCTCGACATTTGACCTTGACCTTGAGAAGTTCGCCTGAGGTCGAAGTCAAGGTCAAGTACGAAGGTCGGCGCAACATATCGAGTAGTATATTGTTAGAAAGGTCTTGAGCCCCTGATTCCAGTGATATCTTACTTTTTGCGCTGCGACGTAAACTGACGTCACAATGACGTCATAAACGTCGAAAATCCGAAATTTCAAAGGGTCATAACATCGTCAATAGTGTATGGAATCCCTTGAAATTTGATATGCATTTTGACAGCATTGACCTCTACGAACTCAAGTACAAAGGTCAAAGGTCAAGGTCAAGGTCATCGAAATCCCAGAAAAACACGTTTTCTGTAATAACATCCGTTTGAATCATCGTGGGCTCATGAAATTTGAACCATATCATTCAGAAGAGGTATATCAATCAGACAAATATGTCAATTCCATGATTGACCTCGAACTTTGTCTATAATCTGACAAAACCAAATCAGGACTCTATGAGGATTTTGGATTTTACAGATATTTTTTATGTTTTCATTGCTCCAATTTTTAAAAATTTACTGAACATTCAATTCTAAATCTTTTCATGCAGTCAGTTGCAGTGTTATTTCTAGTTTATGGTCCACTTTTCACATTTGGAATAAATTGAAAACTCGCTGAGATATCAAAGTAGAAAGAGCAGTGGGGTGAATCTGATTCTCAATTCATTCACACAACAATAAGCTGTAGAAACGATAACGAGTACAGTATATCATATATATATATATCCGAAACTGGTATAATAAAGTCTAAAACTCATGTCTAAATACAGTCTGGGTCAAGCGACAGGCCACTTTATATCAGAACTTTATTACTTGCCAGAATCTTCGATTTTGGCAAGTATGTTGGTCGGTTCGTTTGTTTATGTGTTTGTTACTTGCCGGAATCTAAAGATTTCGGCAAGTATGTTGCTCTGTTCGTGGATGTGTTTGTTTGTCTGTTCGCACTCTAGCGTCCACAGTTCTTGATTAAAAGCTTCCAATATTCGTGTGCAGAATCTGTAGTATACCGTGCAGGCACCGCACTATTTTGGTGTGTCTAGGTCAAAGGTCAAGGTCAAGGTCAAGCAAAACGTTGAAAACACATAAGTGGCCATAACTTCGGTTCTAATGGTCCTAGAGACTTCAAATTAGGTTCATATTGTAGATAAACTCGAGTTCTATCTTCTGAGACCTTGACCTTGACATTTGACCTTGACCTTGAGAAGTTCGCCCGAGGTCGAATGTTTGACCTTGGAGGTCACCTCCTCCGATTTTCGATCTGATGCTTGGAAACGATGTGGGACCGGTCCCTCATGCTCAATGTCAATTTTTAGCCCGATCGGCCAATTCGTTATGACGTAATTGACGTTTCTATGGCAACGAAATCGGCCCCATTATAAGCGAAATTGCATGTTTCAAGCTGTCGATGCTGATAAAAGCGTCAATAATGTGCGTAAAACTCTGATAATACACCAGTTTATAGTCAAGGATATGTTCTTTTGTTCCCGAAAATTTCAAGGTCAAAGGTCGAAAGTCAAGGTCAATATTGACCTGCAAATGAAAACCATGTGGGTCACTATATCTCAGGAAGTATGCAAGACAGAGACACGAAAGTAAATCCACAGCATTGCACTCACTTAGCCTAACAACTTTTGCATTTACACCTAAGGCGTATGACCGATAGCCTTTGCAAGCGCCTGAGGTCGAAGTTGACCTCAAAAATGACCTTGACCTTGACCTTTTGCAAAAATATCGAGTAGTAGCTCGTTTGAAAGGTCTTGGAGAGTACTTTCCAAATATGTTATCATTTTCGGAATCGGACGTCAATTGACGTCATAATGACGTCAAACGTGATTTCAGACTGACATTTTGGCCTTTTGAGTGTCAGATGTGCAAAGTTATAACATTTACTGCATATTTAGCCCATGCAAACGATATGGAGTCGTCCTGTGATGGTCTCTGTCAATTTTTAGCACAATTGATATATCCGTTTTGACGTAATTGACGTTTTTGTGGCAACAAATCGGTAATATTTCAAAGGAAACTCATCATTTGAAGATATTATGATCTTGTCTGGTTATAATATAACATGTATAAACACGATTATATCATGCATATTTTAAAACTCCATTCACAGTAAGTTAGCAGTATAGAATTGACGACAAATGACGTCATAATTGCGTACTTAGTCCGGCAAGTGTGTGGCCTATGGCCTCTCGTTTGTTTGTTTGTTTACAGCCTAGCGTCCACATTTCTCACTCGATTTCTTCCAAATTTGGTGCACATATTCTCTAGGATACTGGGCAGAAAACGTCCTATTTTGGTGTATATAGGTCAAAGGTCAAGGTCAAGGTCACACAAAACGTCGAAAACACGTAAGTGGCCATAATTCCGGTTCTAATCGTCGTAGAAACTTCAATTCAAGTGCATATCGTAGATATACTCGAGTTCTATCTTTTGTGACTTGACCTTGACCTTTGACCTTGACCTTGAGAAGTTCGCCCTAGGTCGAATATTTGACCTTGGAGGTCACCTCCTCCGATTTTCAATCTGATGCTTGGAAACGATGTGGGACCGGTCCCTCATGGTCAATATCAATTTTTAGCGCGATTTGTCTATCCGTTGTGACGTAATTGACGTTTCTATGGCAACGAAATCGGTCCCATTATAAGCGAAATTGCATGTTTCAAACTGTCCATGCTGATAGAAGCGTCAATAATGTGCGTACAAATCTAATGATACACCTGTTTATAGCCAAGGACGAGTTCTTTTGTTCCGCGAAATTTCAAGGTCAAAGGTCGGAAGTCAAGGTCAATATTGACCCGCAAGTGAAAACCGTGTAGGTCACTATATCTCAGGAAGTAAGCAAGATAGAGACACGAAAGTAAATCCACAGTATTGCACTCACTTAGCCTATCAACTTTTGTATTTACACCTAAGGCGTATGGCCGATAGCCTTTGCAAGCGCCTGAGGTCGAAGTTGACCCAAAAAATGACCTTGACCTTGACCTTTCGCGAAAATATCGAGTAGTAACTCGTTTGAAAGGTCTTCGGGAGTAGTTTCGATATATGTTCTTATTTTTGGAATCTGACGTCATATGACGTCATAATGACGTGAAACGTGATTTTATCATACTTCAATTGATTGTTTACATGAGATGCATAAACCATTTATGATTATTGTTGATCCGGTGCTCTGGTAAGTATTGGGGATACCTACTGAAGCTATTTGACAAATATCAGTTCAATAATTGCAGTGGTAATGGCCTAATTGACCTTTTTATGACGGAAAATTGGAGAAAATTTCATTTGTTTGTCTTTTCATACTCATAGCGTCCACATTTGTTGCTTGATTCTTTTCAAATTTGATGTAGATATTCTGTAGGATAATGGCTCTTGACAGAATGATTTTGAGAAAAATACCTCTATTGATGACGTCACAAAAGATCCGAATCCTATCAGTCTTTCATGACCACAAACTGCTTATGCTAGGAAAGAAATATAATACTTTTTTCAATGTTTTCCATCAACTATACAAAATCTAGAAAAATGCCATTACTCATATTTAAAATAACCAGATGCATCAACTTTGCAAAAAATTCAAAGTCTTTGGTAAAAGTTCAAGGTCATTGCCAGCTATTCCGGCAAGTTAGTCGACTATGTCGCTTCATTTGTTTGTTTATCGCCTAGCGTCCACATTTCTTATCTGATTTATTCCAAACTTAGTGTGCATATTCTGCAGAATACTGGGCACTGAACGTCCTATTTTGGTGAGTCTGGGTCAAAGGTCAAGGTCAAGGTCACGCAAAACGTTGAAAACACATAAGTGGCCATAACTCCGGTTCTAATGGTCCTAGAGACTTCAAATTAAGTGCATATTGTAGATAAGCTCGAGTTCTATCTTTCGTGACCTTGACCTTGACATTTGACCTTGACTTTGAGAAGTTCGCCTGAGGTCGAATATTTGACCTTGGAGGTCACCTCCTCCGATTTTCGATCTGATGCTTGGAAACGATGTGGGATCGGTCCCTTATGGTCAATATCAATTTTTAGCGCGATCGGTCAATTCATTATGACGTAATTGACGTTTCTATGGCAACGAAATCAGTCCCATTATAAGCGAAAGTGCTACTTTCAAACTGTCCATGCTGATAAAAGCGTCAATATTGTGCGTAAAATTTCAATGATACACCTGTTCGTAGCCAAGGATGGGTTCTTTTGTTGCACGAAATTTCAAGGTCAAGGGTCGAAAGTCAAGGTCAATATTGACCCGCAAGTGAAAACCATGTAGGTCACTATATCTCAAAAAGTAAGCACGATAGAGACACAAAGGTAAATCCACAGTATTGCACTCACTTAGCCTAACAACTTTTGTATTTACACCTAAGGCGTATGACCGATAGCCTTTGCAAGAGCCTGAGGTCGAAGTTGACCCCAAAAATGACCTTGACCTTGACCTTTTGCAAAAATATCGAGTAGTAGCTCGTTTGAAAAGTCTCCAAGAGTACTTTTCAAATCTGTTGTAATGTTTGAAATCGGACGTCAATTGACGTCATAATGACGTCAAACGTGATTACAGACTGACATTTAGGCCTTTTGAGTGTCTGATGTGCAAATTTATTACATTTACTGCAGATTCAACAGATGCAAACGATGTGGATTCTTTCTATGAAGGTCTCTATCAATTTTTAGCTCAATTGATGTATCTATTTTGACGTAATTGACGTTTTTGTGGGAATAAAAAAGTGAAATTTCAAAGGAAACTCATTATTTGAAGATCTTGTTCAGTGATACGTCACAGTGACGTCACAGTGACGTCACAGTGACGTCATAAAGGGGCTCACAGTGACGTCATAAACGTCAAATTTCCGAAATTTCAAAAAGCAAGCCTTAACATCGTCAATAATGTATAGAATCACTTGAAACTTGGTATGCATATTACCAGCATTGATGTCTATGAATTGAAGTACAAAGTTCAAGGTCATCCGAACCCGGAAAAACACGTTTTCGGTGATAGCATCTGATTAAATCGCCTAGGCTCATGAAATTTGAACCATATCATTCAGAAGAGGTATCGCGATCAGACATATATGTCATATCAATGATTGACATTGAGCTTGGTCGAAAAAATGAGGTCACATGAGCAAAACTTCAAGGTCAAGTTTCCAAACTCATTGAAACCTGTCAAGTATCATGCATATGCATTCCGGCAAGTGGGTGCCCTAGGGGCTCTCGTTTGTGGGTTTGTGGGTTTGTGTGTTTGTGTGTTTGTCTGTACGCCCTCTAGCGTCCACAGTTTTTGTCCACTTGATTCTTCCCAAACTTGGTGTGCATATTCTCTAGCATGATGGCTCGCGACTGCACGTTTTTGGTGATTCTAGGTCCAAGGTCAAGGTCAAGGTCACGCAAAAGGATGAAAACATATAAGTGGCCATGATTCCGGTTCTATTCGTGATAGAGACTTCAAACCAAATTCATATTGTAGATAAACTCGAGTTCTATCTTATGTGACCTTGACCTTGACATTTGACCTTGACCTTGAGAAGTTCGCCATGAGGTGAATGTCAAGGTCAAGTACGAAGGTCGGCGCACCATATCGAGTAGTATATCGTTGGAAAGGTCTTGAGCCCCTGATTGCAGTGATACCTTATTTTTGGCGCTGCGACGTACACTGACGTCACAATGACGTCATAAACGTCAAATTTCCGAAACTTCAATACGCCATAACATCTCCAATACTGTATGGAATCTCTTGAAACTTGATATGCATCTTGACAGCAATGACCTCTACGAATTTGAGTACAAAGGTCAAAGGTCAAGGTCAAGGTCATCGAAATCCCAGAAAAACACGTTTCCGGTAATAACATCTGTTTGAATTATCGTAAGTTCATGAAATTTGAACCATATCATTCAGAAGAGGTTTAACAATCGGACGTATATGTCAATTTCATGATTGACCTTGAACTTGGTCAGGAAAATAAGGTCATATGAGGAGAACTTCAAGGTCAAATTTTCAAACTGACTAAAACCTATCAAGTATTATATCAAATGAAAGGTCTTGATTCCCTGGTACATACTTTCTCATCAGTTTTGAGGTGTGACGTTTATTGACGTCACAGTGACGTCATAAACGTTAATTTTTTCAAAATTTCAAACAGTCATAGTGTCCACAAATCTTGTTCGATTCTGATGAAATTATACAGGTATAATATGTGTCTTCATGCACAGGCAATGCACAATTTTCGTGACTCAAGGTCGAAGTTAAAGGTCAAGGTCACGCAAAATGTTAAAAACACATAAGTGGCCATAACTTCTGGTCTAATTGTCCTAGAGACTTCAAATCAAGTGCATATCGTAGATAAACTCGAGTTCTATCTTTTGTGGCCTTGACCTTGACTTTTGATTTTGACCTTGAGAAGTTTGTATGAGGTCGAAGTCAAGGTCAAATACGAAGTTCAGTGCATCATATCGAATAGTATATCATTTGAAAGGTCATGAGCCCATGATTCCAATGGTACCTTATTTTCGGCGCTGCGACGTAAACTGACGTTACAATGACGTCATAAACGTCAAATTTCCGAAATTTCAAAAGGCCATAACATCGTCAATACGGTATAGAATCTCCTGAAACTTGATATGCATATTGACAGCAATGACCTCTACGAAATTGAGTACAAAGGTCAAAGGTCAAGGTTATCAAAATCCCAGAAAAACACGTTTCCGGTGATAACATCCGTTTGAATTGCCGTAGGTTCATGAAATTTGAACCATATCATTCAGAAGAGGTGTAGCAATCGGGCATATATGTCAAAATCATGATTGACCTTGAACTTGGTCAGGAAAATAAGGTCATATGAGGAAAACTTCAAGGTCAAATTTTAAAACTAACTGAAACCTATCAAGTAGTATATCAAATGAAAGGTCTTTATTCCCTGGTAATACTTTCTCATCAGTTTTGAGATGTGACGTTTATTGACGTCACAGTGATGTCATAAACGTTAACTTTTCGAAATTTCAAACGGTCATAGTGTCCACAAATCTTGTTCGATTCTGATGAAATTATACAGGTATAATATATGTCTTCATGCACAGGCAATGCACAATTTTCGTGACTCAAGGCCAAAGGTCAAGGTCAAGATCATCTTATTTTAGGCGCTATGACATTCAGTGACGTCACAAAGACGTCATAAACGTCAGTTTTCAAAATTTCAATAAACCAAATCCCAGAAAAAACACATTCTTGGTAATGACTTCTGCTTGAATCTTTGTATGCTCATGAAATTTGGATTATATCATTCAGAATAGGCATAACACTCAGACTTATATGTTAAATGCATGATATAGCTTGAACTTGGTCAGAAAAATGAAGTCACATGAGCAAACTTTCAAGGTCAAATTTTGAAAATCATTGAAACCTGTCAAACATCCATTCCGGCAAGTGTGTGGCCTATGGCCTCTCGTTTGTGTGTTTGTCTGTACGCCCTCTAGCGTCCACAGTTTTTGCGCTATGATCTCGAAACTTTTTTGATAGATAGGTATCCGCTCTGGGACGGGACCGCACGTTTTTGGAAAAAATCGGTTCACTGATGACGTCACCAAAAATTCTTGAAAACTTAAAAAATCCCTATCTCTCATCATTGGCGAAATTTCAAAAATTTACACCACAGTCATATTCAGTCCGATACATTTGAAATTTAGCACACCGATATATGTTGATATAATGCATCATACTGCGAAGATATATCTGGATCGGTTGAACGTCAATGACGTCATGACGTGAAACGTCAATTTTCGAAATGGGGCTATATATCGGAAAGTATTTGTCGTACAGAGGAGCGAATTGCACCATTGGAAAGCTCGTTGAATTCTGGTTTAGAAGGGTACTGTCCGATACTTTTCCGCTATGATAGATTTTCCGCTATGACGTCATAAACGTAAGACCTGTCATACCAATTTTTCGACTTTTCAGCAAACTTTCAAACATCCACAGTGCACTCAATTTTGAAGTTATTGGGCTGTAATTATCAGAACGTATGTGGAATAATGATGCCCAGCCATGTACCAAGTTTCAACACACTACGTGTAAGGTCAATGACGTCATGACGTAAAACGTCAATTTTCGAAATGGGGCTATATATCAAAAAGTATTTGTCGTACGGAGAAGCAAATTGCACCATTGGAAAGCTCGTTGAATTCTGGTTCAGAAGGGTACTGTCCGATACTTTTCCGCCATGATAGATTTTCCGCTATGACGTCATAAACGTGAGGCCTGTCATACCAATTTTTCGACTTTTCAGCAAACTTTCAAACATCCACAGTGCACTCAATTTTGAAGTTATTAGGCTGTAATTATCAGAACGTATGTGGAATAATAATACCCAGCCATATATCAAGTTTCAACACACTACGTGTAACGTCAATGACGTCATGACGTAAAACGTCAATTTTCGAAATGGGGCTATATATCAAAAAGTATTTGTCGTACGGAGAAGCAAATTGCACCATTGGAAAGCTCGTTGAATTCTGGTTCAGAAGGGTACTGTCCGATACTTTTCCGCCATGATAGATTTTCCGCTATGACGTCATAAACGTAAGGCCTGTCATACAAAATTTTCGACTTTTCAGCAAACTTTCAAACATCCACAGTGCACTCAAATTTGAAGGTTTGGAACTGTAATTATGAGAACCTATGTGAAATATTAATATACAGGCATATACCAAGTTTCAACGCGCTACGTTCAACGTCAATGACGTCATGACGTAAAACGTCAATTTTAAAAATGGGGCTATATATCTGAAAGTATTTATCGCACAGAGAAGCGGATTGTACCACTCGAAAGCTCGTTGAATTCTCGTTTAGGAGGGTACTGTCCGATACGTTTCCGCCCTGATAGATTTTCCGTTATGACGTCATAAACGTATGGCCTGTCATACCGATATTTCGACCTTTCAGCAAATTTTCAGACATCCACAGTGCACTCAAATTCAAAGATATTAGGCTGTAATTATCATAACTCATGTGGAATGATACTACCCAGCCATATACCGAGTTTCAACACGCTAGGTGAAACGTCAATGACGTCACGACGTGAAACGTCATTTTTCGAAATGGGGCTATATATCGGAAAGTATTTGTCGTACAGAAAAGAGAATTGCGCCATTGGAAAGCTCGTTGAATTCTGCTTTAGAAGGGTACTGTCCGATACTTTTCCGCCATGATAGATTTTCCGCTATGACGTCATAAACGTGAGGCCTGTCATACCAATTTTTCGACTTTTCAGCAAACTTTCAAACATCCACAGTGCACTCAATTTTGAAGTTATTAGGCTGTAATTATCAGAACGTATGTGGAATAATAATACCCAGCCATATATCAAGTTTCAACACACTACGTGTAACGTCAATGACGTCATGACGTAAAACGTCAATTTTCGAAATGGGGCTATATATCAAAAAGTATTTGTCGTACGGAGAAGCAAATTGCACCATTGGAAAGCTCGTTGAATTCTGGTTCAGAAGGGTACTGTCCGATACTTTTCCGCCATGATAGATTTTCCGCTATGACGTCATAAACGTAAGGCCTGTCATACAAAATTTTCGACTTTTCAGCAAACTTTCAAACATCCACAGTGCACTCAAATTTGAAGGTTTGGAACTGTAATTATGAGAACCTATGTGAAATATTAATATACAGGCATATACCAAGTTTCAACGCGCTACGTTCAACGTCAATGACGTCATGACGTAAAACGTCAATTTTAAAAATGGGGCTATATATCTGAAAGTATTTATCGCACAGAGAAGCGGATTGTACCACTCGAAAGCTCGTTGAATTCTCGTTTAGGAGGGTACTGTCCGATACGTTTCCGCCCTGATAGATTTTCCGTTATGACGTCATAAACGTATGGCCTGTCATACCGATATTTCGACCTTTCAGCAAATTTTCAGACATCCACAGTGCACTCAAATTTAAAGATATTAGGCTGTAATTATCATAACTCATGTGGAATGATACTACCCAGCCATATACCGAGTTTCAACACGCTAGGTGAAACGTCAACGACGTCACGACGTGAAACGTCATTTTTCGAAATGGGGCTATATATCGGAAAGTATTTGTCGTACAGAAAAGAGAATTGCGCCATTGGAAAGCTCGTTGAATTCTGCTTTAGAAGGGTACTGTCCGATACTTTTCCGCCATGATAGATTTTCCGCTATGACGTCATAAACGTGAGGCCTGTCATACCAATTTTTCGACTTTTCAGCAAACTTTCAAACATCCACAGTGCACTCAATTTTGAAGTTATTAGGCTGTAATTATCAGAACGTATGTGGAATAATAATACCCAGCCATATATCAAGTTTCAACACACTACGTGTAACGTCAATGACGTCATGACGTAAAACGTCAATTTTCGAAATGGGGCTATATATCAAAAAGTATTTGTCGTACGGAGAAGCAAATTGCACCATTGGAAAGCTCGTTGAATTCTGGTTCAGAAGGGTACTGTCCGATACTTTTCCGCCATGATAGATTTTCCGCTATGACGTCATAAACGTAAGGCCTGTCATACAAAATTTTCGACTTTTCAGCAAACTTTCAAACATCCACAGTGCACTCAAATTTGAAGGTTTGGAACTGTAATTATGAGAACCTATGTGAAATATTAATATACAGGCATATACCAAGTTTCAACGCGCTACGTTGAACGTCAATGACGTCATGACGTAAAACGTCAATTTTGAAAATGGGGCTATATATCTGAAAGTATTTATCGCACAGAGAAGCGGATTGTACCACTCGAAAGCTCGTTGAATTCTCGTTTAGGAGGGTACTGTCCGATACGTTTCCGCCCTGATAGATTTCCGTTATGACGTCATAAACGTATGGCCTGTCATACCGATATTTCGACCTTTCAGCAAATTTTCAGACATCCACAGTGCACTCAAATTTAAAGATATTAGGCTGTAATTATCATAACTCATGTGGAATGATACTACCCAGCCATATACCGAGTTTCAACACGCTAGGTGAAACGTCAATGACGTCACGACGTGAAACGTCATTTTTCGAAATGGGGCTATATATCGGAAAGTATTTGTCGTACAGAAAAGAGAATTGCGCCATTGGAAAGCTCGTTGAATTCTGCTTTAGAAGGGTACTGTCCGATACTTTTCCGCCATGATAGATTTTCCGCTATGACGTCATAAACGTATGGCCTGTCATACCAATTTTTCGACTTTTCAGCAAACTTTCAAACATCCACAGTGCACTCAAATTTGAAGGTTTGGAACTGTAATTATGAGGACCTATGTGAAATATTAATATACAGGCATATACCAAGTTTCAACGCGCTACGTTCAACGTCAATGACGTCATGACGTAAAACGTCAATTTTAAAAATGGGGCTATATATCTGAAAGTATTTATCGCACAGAGAAGCGGATTGTACCACTCGAAAGCTCGTTGAATTCTCGTTTAGGAGGGTACTGTCCGATACGTTTCCGCCCTGATAGATTTTCCGTTATGACGTCATAAACGTATGGCCTGTCATACCGATATTTCGACCTTTCAGCAAACTTTCAGACATCCACAGTGCACTCAAATTTGAAGATATTAGGCTGTAATTATCATAACTCATGTGGAATGATACTACCCAGCCATATACCGAGTTTCAACACGCTAGGTGAAACGTCAATGACGTCACGACGTGAAACGTCATTTTTCGAAATGGGGCTATATATCGGAAAGTATTTGTCGTACAGAAAAGATAATTGCGCCATTGGAAAGCTCGTTGAATTCTGCTTTAGAAGGGTACTGTCTGATACTTTTCCGCCATGATAGATTTTCCGCTATGACGTCATAAACGTATGGCCTGTCATACCAATATTTCAACTTTTTAGCAAACTCTCAAACATCCACAGTGCACTTCAATTTAAAGGTATTAGACTGTAATTATCAGAACAATAGAATTAGATAAAAGGGTGACTGTGGAAAACATATCAGAATTAATACAAGAAAACACTCAGAAACAGAAAAAGTAATTTAGTTGGAATTTAAAAAAAAAAAAAGTGGCAATAGGAATGGAACCCCTGACCCCGCACACCAACACCTAACGCCTTTACTGACTGAGCCAAACTGTCACTTGAAAGTTGTTGCGTGTGAAGCATATAGCGTACAAGAGACAGCCCTCAGAATAAATGCAGGTATATCCCATGGCTGCGCATTGGTGTGGCTGCTGTGGCGGCAGCGTGAGGAATTTTTTGAGATTTTTGTGACCTCTTCACTTGACCGATTTTCACGAAAATTGAACCGTTTCTAGCCTTCAACCTCGGTGTATGGCTGGGTATTATTATTCCACATGAGTTTCGCCATATTAAATCAAAATCAAGTCTGAAGCAGAAAACACAAAGAATCTACTACTTCGTGCCTTTATGGAGATAACAAAAAAGTGTTTCATGAATATGAGTGGAATATTTCAGTGTGTCTTCAGATGAACTATTTGATCGAGCTACAATTTTCATTGCAAACTGTTGTATTTTACGTTTGTTTTTGGCATCATCAAACTGTGACTGCATCATACAGGTTAAATTTCCGAAATTCCAAAAGGCCATAACAGCGTCAATACTGTATGGAGTATCTTGAAACTTGATATACCCATTGATAGCATTGACCTCTACGAATTGTAGTACAAAGGTCAAAGATCAAGGTCAAGGTCATCAAAATCCCAGAAAAAACACCTTTCCAGTAATTAATAACTTCTGCTTGAATCTTTGTATGCTCATGAAATTTGAATCATATCATTCAGAACAGGCATGACACTCAGACTTATATGTTAAATGCATGATATACCTTGAACTTGGTCAGAAAAATGAAGTCACATGAGCAAACTTTCAAGGTCAAGTTTTGAAAATCATTGAAACCTGTCAAATATCCATTCCGGCAAGTGTGTGGCCTATGGCCTCTCGTTTGTGTGTTTGTGTGTTTGTTTGTCTGTACGCCCTCTAGCGTCCACAGTTTTTGCTTGATTCTTCCCAAACTTGGTGTGCATATTCTCTAGCATGATGGCTCGCGACTGCACGTTTTTGGTGATTCTAGGTCCAAGGTCAAGGTCAAGGTCATGCAAAAAGATGAAAACACATAAATGGCCATAACTCCGGTTCTATTCGTGATAGAGACTTCAAACCAAGTTCATAATGTAGATAAACTCGAGTTCTATCTCATGTGACCTTGACCTCGACATTTGACCTTGACCTTGAGAAGTTCGCCATGAGGTGAATGTCAAGGTCAAGTACGAAGGTCGGCGCAGCAAATCGAGTAGTATATTGTTTGAAAGGTCTTGAGCCCTTGATTGCAGTGATACCTTATTTTTGGCGCTGCGACGTACACTGACGTCACAATGACGTCATAAACGTCAAATTTCCGAAATTTCAAAAGGCCATAACATCTTCAATACTGTATGGAATCTCTTGAAACTTGATATGCATATTGACAGCAATGACCTCTACGAATTTAAGTACAAAGGTCAAAGGTCAAGGTCAAGGTCATCGAAATCCCAGAAAAACACGTTTCCGGTAATAACATCTGTTTAAATTGTCGTAAGTTCATGAAATTTAAACCATATCATTCAGAAGAGGTATAGCAATCGGACTTATATGTCAATTTCATGATTGACCTTGAACTTGGTCAGGAAACTAAGGTCATATGAGGAGAACTTCAAGGTCAAATTTTCAAACTGACTAAAACCTATCAAGTAGTATATCAAATGAAAGGTCTTGATTCCCTGGTACATACTTTCTCATCAGTTTTGAGGTGTGACGTTTATTGACGTCACAGTGACGTCATAAACGTTAATTTTTCACAATTTCAAACAGTCATAGTGTCCACAAACCTTGTTCGATTCTGATGAAATTATACAGGTATAATATCTGTCTTCATGCACAGGCAATGCACAATTTTTGTGACTCAAGGTCGAAGGTCAAGGTCAAGGTCACGCAAAATGTGAAAAACACATAAGTGGCCATAACTTCTGGTCTAATTGTCCTAGAGACTTCAAATCAAGTGCATATCGTAGATAAACTCGAGTTCTATTTTTTGTGACCTTGACCTTGACTTTTGACCTTGACTTTGAGAGTTTGTATGAGGTCAAAGTCAAGGTCAAATACGAAGTTCAGTGCACCATATCGAGTAGTATATCATTTGAAAGGTCTTGAGCCCATGATTCCAATGGTACCTTATTCTCGGCGCAGCGACGTAAACTGACGTTACAATGACGTCATAAATGTCAAATTTCCGAAATTTCAAAAGGCCATAACATCGTCAATACTGTATAGAATCTCCTGAAACTTGATATGCATATTGACAGCAATGACCTCTACGAAATTGAGTACAAAGGTCAAAGGTCAATGTCAAGGTCATCAAAATCCCAGAAAAACACGTTTCCGGTAATAACATCTGTTTAAATTGTCGTAAGTTCATGAAATTTGAACCATATCATTCAGAAGAGGTATAACAATCGGACGTATATGTCAATTTCATGATTGACCTTGAACTTGGTCAGGAAAATAAGGTCATATGAGGTGAACTTCAAGGTCAAATTTTCAAAAGGAATCGAACCCCTGACCCCGCGCACCAACACCTAACGCCTTTTCTGACTGAGGCAAACTGTCACTTGAAAGTTGTTGCGTGTGAAGCATATAGCGTACAAGAGACAGCCCTCAGAATAAATGCAGGTACATCCCATGGCTGCGCATTGGTGTGGCTGCTGTGGCGGCAGTGTGAAGAATTTTTCGAGACTTTTTTGTGACCTCTTCACACTTGACCGATTTTCACGAAAATTGAACCGTTTCTAGCCTTCAACCTCGGTGTATGGCTGGGTATTATTATTCCACATGGGTTTCGCGATATTCAATCAAAATCAAGCCTGAAGCAGAAAACACAAAGAATCTACTACTTGGTGCCTTTATGGAGATAACAAAAGTGTTTCATGAATATGAGAGGAATATTTCAGTGTGTCTTCGGATGAACTATTTGATCGAGCTACAATTTTCATTGCAAACTGTTGTATTTTACGTTTGTTTTTGGCATCATCAAACTCCGACTGCATCATACAGGTTAAATTTCCGAAATTCCAAAAGGCCATAACAGCGTCAATACTGTATGGAGTATCTTGAAACTTGATATACCCATTGATAGCATGACCTCTACGAATTGTAGTACAAAGGTCAAAGATCAAGGTCAAGGTCATCAAAATCCCAGGTCTTGATCCACTGATTGCAGTCATACCTTATTTTCGGCGCTGCGACGTACACTGACGTCACAATGACGTCATAAACGTCAAATTTCCGAAATTTCAAAAGACCATAACATCGTCAATACTGTATGGAATCTCTTGAAACTTGATATGCATATTGGAAGCAATGACCTCTACGAATTTAAGTGCAAAGGTCAAAGGTCAAGGTCAAGGTCATCGAAATCCCAGAAAAAACACTTTTTCTGTAATAACATCCGTTTGATTTGTTGTAGGTTCATGAAATTTGAACCATATCATTCAGGAGAGGTATAGCAATCGGACCTATATGTCAAATTCATGATTGACCTTGAACTTGGTCAGGAAAATAAGGTCATATGAGGAAAACTTCAAGGTCAAATTTTAAAACTAACTGAAACCTATCAAGCAGTATTTCAAATGAAAGGTCTTGATTCTCTGGTACATACTTTCCCATCAGTTTTGAGTTGTGACGTTTATTGACGTCACAGTGACGTCATGAACGTTAATTTTTCGAAATTTCAAACGGTCATAGTGTCCACAAAGCTTGTTCGATTCTGATGAAATTATACAGGTATAATATCTGTCTTCATGCACAGGCAATGCACAATTTTCGTGACTCAAGGTCGAAGGTCAAGGTCAAGGTCACGCAAAATGTTAAAAACATATAAGTGGCCATAACTCCGGTTCTATTCGTTATAGAGACTTCAAACCAAGTTCATATTGTAGATAAACTGGAGTTCTATCTTCTGTGACCTTGACCTTGGCATTTGACCTCGACCTTGAGAAGTTTACCATGAGGTGAATGTCAAGGTCAAGTACGAAGGTCAGCGCACCATATCGAGTAGTATATCGTTGGAAAGGTCTTGAGCCCTTGATTCCAGTGATATCTTATTTTTGGTGTTGCGACGTACAATGACGTCACAATGACGTCATAAACGTCAAATTTCCGAAATTTCAAATGGCCATAACATCGTCAATACTGTATGGAATCTCTTGAAACTTCATATGCATATTGTAAGCAATGACCTTCACGAATTGAGGTACAAAGATCAAAGGTCAAGGTCATCGAAATCCCAGAAAAACACCTTTTTGGTAATAACATCTGCTTGAATCGTCGTTGGCTCATGAAATTTAAATCATACCATTCAGAAGGGATATGGCGATCAGACGAATATGTCATTGATATGAATGACCTTGAACTTGGTCGGAAAATTGAGGTCATATGAGCAAAATTTCAAAGTCAAATTTTCAAACTAACTGAAACTTATCAAGTAGTAAATCAAATGGAAGGTCATGATTGCTTGATACATACTATTCCATTAGTTTTGATGTGACGTTTATTGACGTCATGGTGACGTCATAAACGTCCATTTCTCGAAGATTCAAAAGGCCATAGTGTCAACAATTGTTGTTCGATTCTGATGAAATTATTGAAGTATATTCTATATCTCAATGCACAGGCGATGCACAATTTTCGTGTCACTGAGGCCAAAGGTCGAGGTCAAGGTCAAGGAAAAGGTCAAAATTACATAACTTTGGTAAAAATCGTCATAGAGAGTATAAACTAGGAACATATTATAGCATATCAAAAAGCCTTTCTTAGATGACTTCAATGTCACTTTTGACCTCGATGCCTGAGGTCAAAGTTGACCTCAAAAATTACCTTGACCTTGACCCTTTGCGAATATATCGAGTAGTACCTTTTTCGAAAGGTCTTTGGAAGTACTTTCCAAATATGTTTTTATTTTTGAAATCTGACGTCATACAACGTCATAATGACGTGTCTTAATGAACAAATTTGGTGAAATTTCAAAGAAACTCATTTGTTTTCCGCCCTCTAGCGTCCACAATTCTCGCTGGATTTCTTTCAAAGTTGGTGTGCATATCCTGTAGTCTCATTTCTCGCGACTGACACTTTAGGTGATTCTAGGTCAAAGACCAAGGTCATGGAAAAAGTCAAAATCACATAAACGGCTATAACTTCAGAACTAATCATTGAAAACAGTTTGATCTAAAAAATATTCTAGCATATTATAAGCCCTCCCTTGAGGGACCTTGGTCGTGTCATTTGACCTTGACATTACAGCTCAAGGTCAAAGTTCTCTTTTTTTCCATTCCGGCAAGTACTCGCTGTACCAGCGAAGGCTTTCAGCCATCAAGTCAGCAGCAGCAAGCGATTTCATCTGTTTGTCTGTTCGCCCTCTAGCGTCCACATTTTTCGTTTGATTCTTCCCAAACTTGGTGTGCATATTCTCTAGGATAATGGTTCGCGACCGCACGCTTTTGGTGATTCTAGGTCAAAGGTCAAGGTCAAGGTCATGCAAAACGTTAAAAACACATAAGTGGCCATAACTATGGTTCTATTCGTGATAGATACTTCAAACCAAGTTCATATTGTAAATAAACTCGAGTTCTATCTTATGTGACCTTGACCTTGACATTTGACCTTGGCCTTGAGAAGTTCGCCATGAGGTGAATGTCAAGGTCAAGTACGAAGGTCGGCGCACCATATCGAATAGTATATCGTTTGAAAGGTCTTGAGCCCCTGATTGCAGTAATACCTTATTTTTGGCGCTGCGACGTACACTAACGTCACAATGACATCATAAACGTCAAATTTCCGAAATTTCAAAAGGCCATAACATCTCCAATACTGTTTGGAATCTCTTGAAACTTGATATGCATATTGACAGCAATGACCTTTACGAATTTAAGTACAAAGGTCAAAGGTCAAGGTCAAGGTCATCGAAATCCCAGAAGAACACGTTTCCGGTAATAACATCTGTTTGAATTGTCGTAAGTTCATGAAATTTGAACCATATCATTGAGAAGAGGTATAACAATCAGACGTATATGTCAATTTTATGATTGACCTTGAACTTGGTCAGGAAACTAAGGTCATATTAGGAAAACTTCAAGGTCAACTTTTCAAACTGACTAAAACCTATCAAGTAGTATATCAAATGAAAGGTCTTAATTCCCTGGTACACACTTTCTCATCAGTTTTGAGGTGTGACGTTTATTGACGTCACAGTGACGTCATAAACGTAAATTTTTCGAAATTTCAAACGGTCATAGTGTCCACAAATCTTGTTCGATTCTGATGAAATTATACAGGTATAATATATGTCTTCATGCACAGGCAATGCACAATTTTCGTGACTCAAGGTCGAAGGTCAAGGTCAAGGTCACGCAAAATGTTAAAAACACATAAGTGGCCATAACTCCGGTTCTATTCGTTATAGAGACTTCAAACCAAGTTCATATTGTAGATAAACTCGAGTTCTATCTTCTGTGACCTTGACCTTGACATTTGACCTCCACCTTGAGAAGTTTACCATGAGGTGAATGTCAAGGTCAAGTACGAAGGTCAGCGCACCATATCGAGTAGTATATCGTTGGAAAGGTCTTGAGCCCTTGATTCCAGTGGTATCTTATTTTTGGCGCTGCGACGTACAATGACGTCACAATGACGTCATAAACATCAAATTTCCAAAATTTCAAATGGCCATAACATCGTCAATACTATATGGAATCTCTTGAAACTTCATATGCATATTGTAAGCAATGACCTTCACGAATTGAGGTATAAAGATCAAAGGTCAAGGTCATCAAATTCCCAGAAAAAACACCTTTTTGGTAATAACATCTGCTTGAATCGTCGTTGGCTCATGAAATTTAAATCATACCATTCGGAAGGGATATGGCGATCAGACGAATATGTCATTGATATGAATGACCTTGAACTTGGTCGGAAAATTGAGGTCACATGAGCAAAATTTCAAGGTCAAATTTTCAAACTAACTGAAACTTATCAAGTAGTAAATCAAATGGAAGGTCATGATTGCTTGATACATACTATTCCATTAGTTTTGATATGTGACGTTTATTGACGTCACAGTGACGTCATAAACGTCCATTTTTCGAAGATTCAAAAGGCCATAGTGTCAACAATTGTTGTTCGATTCTGATGAAATTATTCAAGTATATTCTATATCTCAATGCACAATGGATGCACAATTTTCGTGACCCGAGGCCAAAGGTCGAGGTCTAGGTCAAGGAAGAGGTCAAAATTACATAAAAGACCATAACTTTGGTAAAAATCGTCATAGAGAGTATAAACTAGGAACATATTATAGCATATCAAAAAGCCCTTCTTAGATGACTTCAATGTCATTTTGACCTCGATGCCTGAGGTCAAAGTTGACCTCAAAAATTACCTTGACCCTTTGCGAATATATCGAGTAGTACCTTTTTCGAAAGGTCTTTGGAAGTACTTTCCAAATATGTTTTTATTTTCGAAATCTGACGTCATACAACGTCATAATGACGTGTCTTAATGAACAAATTTGGTGAGATTTCAAAAAACTCATTTGCTTTTTTGCCCTCTAGCGTCCACAATTCTCGCTGGATTTCTTTCAAAGTTGGTGTGCATATCCTGTAGTCTCATTTCTCGCGACTGACACTTTAGGTGATTCTAGGTCAAAGGCCAAGGTCATGGAAAAAGTCAAAATCACATAAACTGCTATAACTTCAGAACTAATCATTGAAAACAGTTTGATCTAAAAAATATTCTAGCATATTATAAGCCCTCCCTTGAGGGACCTTGGTCGTGTCATTTGACCTTGACATTACAGCTCAAGGTCAAAGTTCTTTTTTTTTCCATTCCGGCAAGTACTCGCTGTACCAGCGAAGGCTTTCAGCCGTCAAGTCAGCAGCAGCGAGCGATTTCATTTGTCTGTCTGTCTGTCTGTCTGTCCGCGCGCATATCTCCAAGAAGAATGGTCCGATCAACATGAAACTTATAGGGATGAAGCGGTATCTTAGTGGCTCGGTCCTCCTGGAATCTGGTCAAAATCGGACAAAAACTGTTGCCATGACAACGGAAAATGTAAAAATCAATAATTGACCATAACTTCGGTTCTAATCAAGATAATTTTTAAAACTAATTTTGTATTTTTCTATGGCCAATTCCTGATCATCTGATATATAGCCAGTGGTCGTACGACCAAAACTCTCCATTATCGCCCGATGTCGAAAAATTGAGGGTCACGGTTTCGATTTTTTTGGGCGACGTTTCAGTGCAAATGTCTGCGCTCATAATTCAAAGGCAAAAGGTCCGATCGACTCGAAATTTATAGGGCTGGAGTGCTATGGTGATTGCTCAGTCACTTTAAAAATTTGCCGAAAACGGTTGCCATGGCAACGGAAAAAAGAAAATCACATAATTGGCTCTAACTCCGGTTCTACTTGATATTAATTTTTCCAACTATTTTTGTATTTTTCTTTGGCCAATTCCCGATTGTTTGGTGTACGACCGATGGTCGTACGACGAAAACTTTCCATTATCGCCCGATGTCAAAAAATTGGGGGTCACGATTTCGGTTATTTTTGGCCAGCGACGTTTCAGTGCAAATGTCTGCGCTCATAACTCAAAGGGTCCGATCGATTTGAAATTTATAGGGCTGGAGTGCTATGTTAGTGGCTCAGTCCTTTTCAAATTTTGCCAAAATCGGGTGAAAACGGTTGCCATGGCAACGGAAAAAAGAAAATCACATAATTGACTATAACTCCGGTTCTAATCAAAATTAAATTTTCAACCTATTTTTGTATTATTTTTTGGCCAATTCCCAATCGTGTGGCGTACAACCCATGGTCTTAAGACCAAAACTCTAAATTATCGCCTAATTTTAGTGACTAAATCTAAAGGGCGAGGGTCTGAATCTCTGATTGTCTCGTTTCAGTTGCGGCGCGTAACGGGTGGACCGGAACAATGCCATACGAGGGATGTCGCAGCAGTGACGAAGGGACGGCGTGTTACTGTGATTCGGACCTCTGCAACGGCGTCCAGAAATCCGCGATTGCAAACGGCGTTATGATTGTCTCTTTGGCGACATTTATGACGTGGATGTTCCAAGCATAACGTTCTCATATATACATGCTGATCAATTAGTACATGCAATAACACATTATGTCACTATTGCCATTCTTTTCCGGTAACCTTTAGTCATATTCAGCTATGGAAATTATTGTGATAAATAAATCTATGTGATATAGATTTATGTGTGTTGTCCAAATCCTCACATTGTCTTTAGATAAGCCGAAAATAAGGATCTCCTTTAGTTACTGTGTTTTCATGGAACCATGATTGTTTTGATTGTATTATTATAGCCCACTAATGTTATATAAACAATTTTTAATATGTAAGTTAACATTGTTTACGTCTCCTAACATAAATATGCGTTTGCATTGGGTTTTTGAATAAATTATATTCATTTCTTCGAAGATTTGATAACTGTATTAAACTTTATTGAATATTGTTAATGCCAATTTCACTTACACCCTACACTTGGTTTGCTAATTCAACATTCATTTCAGGCTTTAATGGATTTCAGGCATCTAAAGAGAGTTCATGGTGAATATTAAGTACTAGGGTTCGAGTGCAGAACCCAAACTTTAACCTAAAGTATCACTTTGGCAACGATTACTACATAGGAAAAGTGATACTTCAGCCCAAAGTAGGAGTTCGGCATCCGGCCCTGAGCTCGTTCAGCTACTTGGTTGGTATGTGTTTTACACACGAACAAGCAAAAATATTTCGGCCCTGAATGAAAATCACCCGCTTCCAGCGTTTTGTGACAAAAAAAATACACACGGTCAAACATTCAGTATCACATCAAGTAAACACCGCACGATTCGGTGTTGAAGAACAAGTAAACACTGCACAATACCAACCTTGAAGAACAAGTAAACAATGCACGAATTCAGTGTGGAAGATCAAGTGAACACTGCATGATTTCGGTGTTGAAGAACAAGTAAACACTGCACAATACCAATGTTGAAGAACAAGTAAACAATGCACGAATTCATTGTTGAAAATCAAGCGAACACTGCATGATATCGGTGTTGAAGAACAAGTATGCACTGCACGATATTGGTATTGGAGAAAAAGTAAACACTGGAGTCTAAGAACAAGTAAACACTGCATGATTGCGGTGTCGAAGAACAAATAAACACTGCACGATTCATTGAGATTGATACACTGATGAATTTAGGGCGAGAAATGTAACAAAGCCACACCCTCAACGGTATTCATTTCGACTGTCACCAAGACTAATCAAGTTTCTTGAGAACTAGATTTGGAACTAAACTATTGGTCAGCGTACAAGGAATTGATGTTCATGGAAGCATTTATTGCGAACTGAGTATTAAGTACACTGTAATTAGGTCCAATCAGTTGCACCCGTATGATATAGATTGGGGTCAAAACTGTGCTTTGGCCTACTCTTTGGACTGAAAATTGTGGCGCCAGACATTCAGATATAAATATTCATTAGGTATTCCGATAGTCAATTAGTTACGGCCTATTCAACATGCCATTATGACTTGAACCTGTAACTCCTACAATATTGGTAGCATTCTTCAGTTTCCCGGGTATGGCTGAATCAATAAACATCATATTTCCTATATTGGGTGTAAACAATCTACATGGTCAACTTTGAGAGCCAATTCTGTACATAAAAATATTGGGGTATGAATATTTTTGGCAAATATCTCGATCAAATAATTAAAAACCAAAGTATGACATGAATTTCTAGCTAATTTTCGTTATGCAATATATACCTCACTTTAGGATTCAGGTCATATTAGCAGAAACATTATATCTTTATAGGTCCAATGTATGAATCGATTTCTCACCATAGAGTTATGATGATATTACTAACAAACCCTGAATGAATAAGCCTCGGAAACACAAAGGCATTGCCAGTGGCAGACGGTGTGCAATATATATACAGGTAATTTGCCATGCATACCTGAGAAAATAAGGACACAACTGTCCAACAACTAATGGAAACAGTTTAATAAGTTTGCACAAACAAGTGCATACATGTATATATTTCAGAAGAATATGATCAGTGTACTGTGCTTTTTGAAAGTTATGCACCAGATAAGTTATGATCTATCCACCTCGCGTCAGAAGTGCATTGCATCGTCATCTGTCTATTGAAAGAAATGAAATTTAATACTCCACGAATGACAGACCGAACGAATGCCCAAAATAGATATACACCACCAGGTTGGCACAACGTCACATACTAGACGGTAGTAGGTTGATACATACAACTCAGCCCATACAGCCCAGAATAAACCGCGAGGCTTCCACGTCAACTAGCAAAAGCATTGGAAGAACTTTCGAAGATTTTCGTACAGAAATGCAGCTCGCTGGGACGATTTCAGCCACAACTATGTAAAAGTACCAATTTTTTTGTGTTTTCAAAGAGGGCATACTATGATCCAATGGCCAGGCACAGATTTATGATCGGTTGTTCAATTTTTGTTACTTCGGCTTTGCAAAAAGGCTTCTTTTCATTATGAAAGGGGTTATAGTAAATGTACCATTAGAATGTTGAAGGCTGAGCTTCAATACTGGAACATTCGAACTCATATTTGACCATTCAAGTGCTGACTGTGAATTTGATGTCTGATGACCTTGACCTTGAAATGTCAAAACGACCAAGTTTCCGGTCTAATTTTGGACTTTCGCAGAGATTTTCTTAAAATCTGTTTGAGCATTTTTTTTCTTAAAAGTCCTGCATTGGATCCTGCCTTTGTGAAGAGCATGAGTTTTAATTGATCTGAAATTACCATCTGCGCCTGGCCCATTTATTTTTCGTCTACAGGTCGGATGGGAATGGTTTCTTATAAATGTTCGAACGCCATGATCAAATATGTCTCAAGCGTTTCGTAACGAGGTGCTTTGGATACAACATAAGAATAGGGTTCTGAGAGATAGTGTGGTTTGTGTGGGGTTATTTGATATACACCTTTGATGTTGGACAACCTTATTCATTGAAACATTACCAGTGATCACTCGATTATTCAGGTGACGTTGACAGCTCAAAATCAAGGTACAACTCCTTCACTATGTGTTCGCGAGCCATTGCGAACACTCGAGATTTTGGCGGTAGTGGTAGTTCCTAAGTCGAACCCAATTTCACATGCACATACAAAATGACGTATCTTACCTAACAATTTTATTTCTTTTCTCTATTGATTTATTCATTTATTTATTCGAGACATATTACATGATACGTGTACATTCTATTACACTATATGTTGCATACAGTCTCGGGACACACAACAAGTCTAGAGACTGACATCGCCCTTAGGGCTAGTTGTGTGCCCCTCAAAATCCAAACAAGTATATAACATTTTAGATGGCCTTCAATGTTTAAACCCAACGGTGTCACATGTAGACGAGCACAAAACAAATACCTCATATATCAAGCATGAGATTTGTATAGATACACGTGTAAGCAATGTGTCACCTCAGTTAGTTATGATAACTAAATATTTCAAAGATAACTTTCTGATAGTATGATCATAAGACAAAATTACTGATACTGGTCTAAAAGTAACGATTTATACCTACGAAGAAAACATTTTTCACTAACTATCACAAAACTGTCATTACGTTCAAACTGATAGACATTGCCAGGCACCAAGTTCCATATTTTGGGCCCCATAAATGAAATAGATTTAGTTGATATGCTGTTTTTTACAAGAGGCACACTCAGCTTTTGAGCTCTCACTTGTCGGGTACAATACATATTACGACTTCTTATAGTAGTGAACATATCTTTTAACAATACTGGTAAGGTACCATGAAAATAGCTGTATACAATTCTAACAGTATACAATTTGTATACATCAGTAATTTTCAATAACATCTTGAACAACGGCTCAGTATGAGCATAATAATCCGAACAGCATAATGACTTGATTATTTTTTTTTGCAAAACAGCCAACTTATGCAGATAGACTTTGTACGTATTACCCCACAATACAATCAAGGATCGTCTATAATTATAGAACATCCTTGATACAATACCATACGTGATATGTGGATATACAAATGCATAATACAAGGAAATCAAGTTTTTCTTATATATAACAGATTTTGTTTTGTTGATAGCATAAAGCCCACTTGTCACTTGTTTAATACAGCATCTGTATGCTTATCCCATTTCAGATTTTCATCTATTATCATACCAAAGAACTTTACATGTGGGGTTCGGTAGATTACATCTTTATCCATCACTATATTTTGTACATCATATTGAGTATATTTACAATTTCAAAATAGCATATAGTGTGTTTTTGATAAAGTAAGTGAGAGCCTGTTAGCTTCGAACCAATCTGTCAGCAGTCCTAACTTTTCATATAGAGCTTTGATATCAGAATTGTGATGGTATACAGTAATATCGTCGGCAGAGAGTGGTCACTTACAACTTGTTAGGATGTCTGGAAATTCATTGATATATGTAATAAACAGAATGTGCCCACTTTTCAAGTTTAAACAAGATACTTTAGTTGAAACTTCAATAGATAAGACACAATATTCATAAGTGTGCTTACACTGTATCGTGTCTGTGAAAAAGAAAAACTGGTTTAAATTTACCACCAAATCAAGTGCTTCAAATCAGAGTTCGAATGACACTCGTATTTGTTCAGGAGCAGTAAATCAAGCTTGGGCAAGTGAAGTTTACCTACTAATGCCAACGGGGACATATCTCATCTCGTTCTTTCGATGGGTTCGGAAAATATTGCATCCGACTATTTTGTATGAAAAAGAACTCAATGAGCATGTCTTGTAACGTCAAGTGGTTCGCCTGAAGCAATAACTCTCTCGATTTTTCTTTCGGCTCCACGTCGACTTGGTGTCTATGAAAAAGAAACAAAACATATATATGCATATGTAGCGCGATTAGCTTCGTGTACCAATGAAATAGTCCATTTGCTGATTAGGGGCACCTTGGAATGTTCTATAGTATAACATTTTTTCATGGATTTATAACAACCGACCAATTTCTATTACTTTTGGCTGGGTTGTACTAATGACAACCTTGGGCAATTTTTTAAATATGCAAATTAGGTCCGCCATTACTGAAAATCCTATTTCTTCGAATATCTCTGTCAATATCCAAGATGAAATGTTCAAAACTGTACCTATACCCGGGTTTCCATGGTCAACGAGTAAGATGGAAACATTTAAATTTACATAGGGCATGTGCGTTATCCCAAATATGCAAATTAGCTGCCGCCATTGTGGAAAAACACGTTTTCTTCAATATCTCGGTAACCATTCTAGATAGAAAGACAAGAATTGTACATACACCCATGTTTTCATGGTCAACTAGAAAGATGGAATCATGAAAATATTTATTAGAGGCTTAATTCATCTAAAATATGCAAATTAGATGCCGCCATTATGGAAAAACGCGTTTCCATCAATATCTCTGTAACTATTTGAGGTAAAGAGGCAAACGTTGTATATATACTATTTTCTATGGTCGAATAATAAACTGTAAATATTCATTTCACGCTCAATTCATGTAAAATATACTAGTTCGCAGTAACCACCATGAATAGATTAGTAATTATTAAATACTACTGAGAATCCCGATGTTGTCATTGGTTAAAAGCTGGTCACGTGTCTTAGCATAAAAGTACATATTCACCAGACCAGCCAGTGAAGTTTTTTTGATATTCACCGATCGGTCCATATTACATGTACCTCTCGCCAAAGAGCAACTCTGGTTAAATGCTTTCTCATGCTTGTTTTCTTTTTCTCTTACTAGTATCGCGTATCCAGTGATATAGTGAATTGAATGAGCTTTTTTCAGAAATCATTCCTCTTTTGTTTATAGTGTTCCTGAAATATTGACACCAAACTGGAGTCTAAAGGCGTGACTGGCGCAGTACTTATTCGAATCAACACATGATAGTTCTAGATGTATTATGTTTATATCAAACATCCACGTCATACATAAACATTGCTTCAGTATTTGCATGAACTGCATGAACATGAACATATGTATTATATAATAAAACAAATATTAACTTTTGGTTTCGGTGAATGCGTGAAAATATGTACCTCTCGCAAACGACATATTCACCTCGCAAGCTCGGTGAATATGTCTTTTACGAGAGGTACATATTTTCACGTATTCACCTCACCAAAAGTCAATATTTGTATAATATTTGATAGACTGAGTAGTATGTATGTTATGTTTCCATGGCATTATATACATACTCATGTCATATATGATACAACGTTAAATCATAAATATTATGCGGAATAATGAGAGGGTATAACTCGTAAATAAAACAAATGTATTTATTAATGCACGTCATTATATGCACCATGTATATTAAATGTATAAATTTCATCATATAAATTATACAAATTCATCATTTTACACAAATTTAAAATGCCACACTATGCTGGGTATTTATATTGGAACAGCAATGTATGATTGGAGTATTGCAATAATTTTTAGAATAAATATGTCTCATAAATAGTATATTTAGTTTCATAATAATCAGCAACAATTATGCGTTGAACCAGACAGGCGTATCCACTGTATGTACTGGAAGAAGAGAATTGCAATTATATATTATTAACAATGAAATAATATTTTCAATGATACCAGAAAGCAAGCAAAGATCCGTCAGCGCACCTTCGATGCGAACTCGCACTTTGTGACTGAAGTCATCATTTCTCTGGTCACATATACGCAGAATTACGTCTTTTAGGGAAGAAAATGCTGGCCGTCCAGTTCGACACTGGATCACTCGAACCCATCGATCTGGATGTTTAGGATCTTTTCTTGGGCATTCATTTCCACATATCGGACAGTGTTTGCTGAACTCGAAAGTAGGAATTTGTGACCTTCTGAGGCGACTTGTTTCTGGCTCACTTTCTGGAGAGGGGAAACTTTGTTTTCGTTGTTTTGCAACAAATTTGACAGTATTTCGTTTTGATGAGTACGTACAGTAGCAAGACTTGTGACAAATCACTGATACATCTGTATCCTCTGTATCCACTATAGATTGCAAATAGTCATGAAGTTCAATGTCATTCCTTTCTTTGCTTCTTTGCATTAGTGTTTTAATGCCTTGTTGTTTGAATATTTGTTGTGGTCCCTTTTCCCGACACAGGGGAAGAAAACATGGACCAAATCTATTAGCCATTGAAGTCTCCCATTTGTGTGCATAGCCATCTGAACAATATGCTATATTTTATGAGTGTATACCAAAATGCAACATCATCACTTTTTGTCATAGATAATGGTTACCATGGAAACATATTATCAAAATTGTATATACTGAAGTTTTATTAAGTGTATAGGTATTTTCCACATCAAATTCCTTATCGGCAAGATATATACTATTCAACTGTGCCATATGTAGCGAAGGTCCATATGGAGTTCAATACCACATGATGGCCTCTCCCATTATAAATCTAGATATGTATAACCAGGTTTATACTGGGAACACATTTATGGGTATGTGTCCTATCCCTATCTCAAGTTTCTGTCTAGATATGTAAACATATTTTTTGCTGTCTAGATATGAAAACATATTTTTGCTTAATGACGTCTGTTAATTTGCATAAATTGCATGAAATATTCATCTAACGATAATCCCGCTATATGCATTATACTGGATTACCATAAAAACCATAGAAAAATACTATGTTTGTCTTTTTACCTCAAATAGTTAGCGAGATATTGAAGAAAACTCATTTTTTTTCACAATGACATACTTTACATGAATTGAGCGTGGAATGAATATTTTCATTTTATTATTTGACCATAATAAAGTAGTATACATACAACATTTGCCTTTTTACCTCAATTGGTTACTGAGATATTGATGAAAAGGTGTTTTTCCACAATGGCGGCCGCTAATTTGCATATTTTAGATGAACTAAGCCTGTGATTAACATTTTCATAATTCCTTTGACCATTCCGTTGACCATGAAAATATGGGTGTATGTACAATTTTTGTCTTCCTATCTAGAATGGTTACCGAGATATTGCAGAAAACGTGTTTTCCAATAATGGCGGCAACTAATTTGCATATTTTAGATTAATTAAGCCTGTAATGAATATTTTAATAATTCCAGTTTACTAGTTGACCATGAAAACATGGGTGTATGTACAATTTTTGTCTTTCTATCTAGAATAGTTACCGAGATATTGAAGAAAACGTGTTTTTCCACAATGGCGGCAGCTAATTTGCATATTTGGGATAACGCACATGCCCTATGTAAATTTAAATGTTTCCATCTTACTCGTTGACCATGAAAACCCGGGTATAGGTACAGTTTTGAACATTTCATCTTGGATATTGACAGAGATATTCGAAGAAATAGGATTTTCAGTAATGGCGGACCTAATTTGCATATTTAAAAAATTGCCCAAAGTTGTCATTAGTACAACCCAGCCAAAATTATTACAAACTGAATGGTTGTTATGATTCCATGAAAAAACGTTATACTATAGAACATTCCAAGGTTCACCATTGATAGGATAGATGTGACAAATGGACTAAAAGTGATGACCGAGTTTCCGTGGCTCTGAAGTACAATGGCCCACATTTGTGCTCGGGACGAAAACGAACAAATCACGATTATGACAGTTTTCGGGGCTGACATACCAAATCGTCTTTTTGTATTCACTCAGATATATGAGAGGATCCAAAATATGTAAGACAACGCACCAAAATACCTCGAAATGTTGTTGAAAATCCCCTCCAAACATTGACTTTAGCCTTGGCAGTCACCGACCACAAATTTTACCAGGAAGGATTAGCGATGTTTGGAGGGGATTTTGAGCAATATACCGAGGTATTTAGTTGAGTTATGATATGTAATTTGGGTCCTCTCGTGTATTAGCAGACACACAATAATAACAGTTTGTGTATCAGCCCGTAAATCGGTCATTATCGTGATTTGCTGATTTTTGTCCCGAGCACCAATGTGGGCCATCTCGGACGCGCTCCGCGTCGCTTGGGCTGGGGTAGCTTTCATCAGAAGGGCATGTATTTTGCATAATGATAAATGAAATAACCTGAAAGGGTATGTGGTACCCCCCCCCCCCCCCTCCATGCGCTTGTTCACAGACGTCTGTTCTTAATCATTAAACATGATTTATTATCGAAAATACTAGTTAAAACTAGTATCCTACCTTACCATGCCTTACTCTTGTGGTAGACTACTCTCCGAACATGAAAATATGAATTGACCTCAGATGAGAGATCTGATTTTGCTGAGTAAAATGTTGTTTACCGCATCCCAATATCTCGATTGGTTAAAAAGTTATGGCGATTTGAATGTCACATTTTTGCAGGATATAACATATGCTGGATTGAACACTTCTGGATTTTTGGAGAAGCTAATTATTATGCAAATGAGGTATTCGTGACGTAGAAGGGGGAATATTTTTATTCAGGCAAGTTTGAGTCTTAATATAATTGTTCTGGTCAGAATTATTGCAAACCTAAAGTCCACACATTGATAGGAATGGTCAATAATCAGTGTTGTTCAAAATTTTATTGTTGCCATGGTGACTATTCACCTTCTGGAGTCCCTAGCAACCACTGGTTGCTATGGGCCCTAACTACAAGAAACAGGGGTTTTGACAGATTTTGGTCATTGTATATTAATAAGGCATGTAAAGTCAATCCATTTTCACCTTTGGTTTTGTTTGTTTATCGATAGGATCGTGGATTTGGGCCATAGCAACCTCGTTGCTAGGGGCTTTATATCAACACTGGTGACCTTGGCAACTATCCGGATGTAAAATTCATTGACTATCAATCATGGAGAGCATGTGGAATAAGCTTTGTTGAATGATTGCAATTTCTAAAGACTTTAATATGCCAGTAAAACCAGCTAATTAAAAAAAGTTCCCCCTGTGACGTCATGCATACACATTTGCATATTAATGAGCAATATGATTTCCCAAATTGTATAGGGGGCAAATTGAACTTTGAAGCACTGTAACTCTTGAAGGAATTGAGATATTCACATGCTGTAAAAACGGTTCTGATCAGCTCACATGGTGCTTGAATCTGAGCTTACATCATATTTTCATGTTCCTAGTACTAAAAAAAAAAAAATTGTTTTTACTAAAATCGATGCCTTGCGATCACAATTAAGTTCTTTGAGACGTAGAATTCAAGGTTACCAAACGATCACCTATGTGACCGCCTATATGCTCATAACCTAATATTTTATCCACAAACCTTTTGTCTTCAGTTGCCAATTTACACGATTCAGACTCTCAACAATTACTACTCAAGGTCATGCTAGTATTAGGCTGAGTTTGAGGTCACCAAAGATATTCTATTATGACTTACTATGTGCGCTCATACATACCAAACTGCTACCTGGGCAAATCATGGCTGTTACCACAATAATCATCCGAAACGGTGTTGTGTCGGTGTCCAACTTGCAAACTATTCAACAAATTGTTAGGCTCTCCATACCTAATGTCAAGGTCACATTTTTAGATTTGTAAACAAATGTAGTAATTTTAGCGACTGTTACTCCCGTCCCTCCCGCGCACTACACATTTCCACAACAAACATTCATTCTACATGACTTACATACAGGACAAGTACACACTATACGATCACAAGCATAAACTCCATGTAGTCATGGTTACATACACAGGTCAAACCACGCACCTGCGGCCCCGCTAGCTCAGTACACTCGGCCCCGTTTACTCGACCTTGACCTTCACATGCACTGACTTCTAAACATAGAACTTGACACACATACTCCATACATCACGTGCACAGATACAGGCATTACAAGTATTGACACGAGCCGGGGAAACCCACTTTCCCGGTGACATCAGCGCATTGCACCACACATTCAACCTATCACAACACCGCTTACACTTGGCGGGAAATTACACAGCCACATGGTCCCTCGGCCCCAGTCTACTGCGCAGAAGAGTAGTGAAAATCCCAGTGACAGGACGTGTAAACTAAAGCTCCTGTGAAGACTGTCGATATTAATATACGAACTGAATACAAGTGATATATAAACCATTGGATATATGTGCAAGTTATATAAAGGACTATAAGAGGATTATATTCGACTGGGATATCACCCGACGTAGGTGAGAGTGCGGCCCCGATTGTGAGTGACTGAATCATTGTTCTTAT
This sequence comes from Terebella lapidaria, assembly GCA_949152475.1. Classification (NCBI taxonomy): domain Eukaryota; kingdom Metazoa; phylum Annelida; class Polychaeta; order Terebellida; family Terebellidae; genus Terebella; species Terebella lapidaria. Next base: position 18,167,620 of record OX424567.1, read on the forward strand.
CACCACAATAAACAGTTGAATTGAAACTGCCGGCTTATTGAATCACACGACGACCCAGTTAAACCGGCTTAATATCGGCCGTGAACGATATTCTTCACACAAACTGCTCATTTCTCTCGTAGGATGTCAATACCCGCACTGACATGGTCATTTTATCAGGAGAATAATGCAAGTGACTTGTATTGGTATCCAATTAAACAGTTGATGTGAAGGAATTCGTACCCTGCAGGTAGAAATGCACATTGATCTAGGTCTGTTTATCTTCTCATGGTGGTGTACTCCAAGAGACCTCACTTGACCAGCTGTTGATCCGTTCCATGCGTGAGTCGATCATGACAATTTTGAACATAGACATACCTTACTCTCGCCCCTCAGAATTACAGAGAAGTGCAGAACTAGATATATGTATTTCAATGCAATATCTATCCATCACATCGTTTATGCTAGCTTATTTGTGGTCTGGTACAAGTACAAGTAGGCTGGCAGATATGATGTGGGACCCGTTTACCAACAGTTAGTTGGTGGTCATATTTTGCAAGGTCACACAAGTCAATAATTATCCTTCTATCATTAACGCAATGCATATATACATATTATACATACCATGCAATCCATGATCGACTTTGACCACACCACCCGCCCCATCTCGTACTGCACGAGACGATCCTGATACAGTTCGGGGCAGAAACACTTGGTTTTGGCAGATGTTAGTAACCTTTTTTTATACACTTCAGCGGAAACCATTAATTCGCCATGGATACATAGACTACCAGAACATCCGATCGCCTCACCGCATATGTGGGCCGAGAATGCTTCTCGGACGATCCTGAGACTGTTTTGGGCCAGTAAATAGTTGTTTTTGGTAAATAAGTTTCTACAGAAAGTATCAGTCCACTATCGTGAATACTTACCAGAACGCTCGATCATACTCTCCACCGCGTCAGCACTGGTCAGTGACGTGAGTTTGCTTTTTGGGCTATCCCAATAAGGTACGGGGCCAAACGGTGGTTGTGGTGGCTGGTCAAATGATCTAGTATAACATATATATGTAAAACAATTCATTTCATTTGACATAATCGATTAGTCCACACTGCATATATATATATATATGAATCTGCGTCTACAAAATAGATCGGGCGATAGTTCACCGCGTCTGTGGTCAGAGTCAGATATAAGGACGGTACGGTAGTCGCACCGTGTATTCCAAATAGTACAATACCGATACACTCATATATATCTATATGGTCCTAGAGATGCCGGCCGTCACGGCCAGACTATAGATAACTTTCTACACTAACATGTAACGTTTGACGCCACAGCCATAAACTTATTTGTTCTGAGGTATTTCTTAGTAAATATTATTATAACATTCATGTATAACCAACCAGGTTATTTTTATCATTCAATATGTACTTCGTGAATCGAGAGTGAATGCCATTTATGTCATGAAATTGTTAATCATGGTTCTTTCACGAATGTACAAAAAAAACCAACAATATTTAATCGTGCTGTCTGGATTAGTATGTGGTCGTATTTCTGTGTACATATACTCGAACAAGTCGTTTGTTTCATTTCCGTTTACTCAAAATGTTTGCGTGGTTAAATGCTTCGAGTGTGCTGTGTGAGTGGATTCATTTTGCCTGCCCTTCCTGTGCCGACGTACTCCGGTTGAGATGGAGGGATGACGGATGAAGATGTCTAATATAACGCTTGACCAAGTCAGGTTTGATAATGAATATAATTTTACAGCAATATACGAAGAAGAAAACTCCCTGGAGGAAAATGATTCCCCGTATCAGACTATGAATACTTCTCAGTGTCAATATTATGATCCAAATGATTTCAAGCCTATGCTCAGAGGGTGCAAACAGAGTAGTAAATCTTACTTTCACTTGAATTGTCGCAGCTTGACTTCAAATTGGAACTCTTTTACAGAATTAATTAATCAAATAAATGGGGAAAGTTTCGGTCTCGATTTTATCGGACTCAGCGAAGTTTTTAATTGTAGTAAGGACACGAGACTTGTATTACCTGGCTATTGCAAACTTATCACTCGATGTCGAGAGGATGATAACCGTGGGGGTGTTGGGCTTTTTGTAAAGGATAATCTGCATTTTAAAGTAAGAGAAGATCTGAGTGTTCTTATTCCCCATATATATGAGTCCCTATTCATTGAAGTCATGAATAAATCAAATTCTCTATTTGGCAGTATTGTAGGTGTTATTTACAGACCAAATACACAACCACGAGCGGATATTGATATTTTCTCATCTACCATACAAGATATATTTGATATTATAAACAATGAAAATAAACAGTGTTTAATAATGGGGGGACGTCATCATAGACTTACTGAAACACAAAACGCACCCAAAAACTAACGAATATGTAGAAAATTTATTCTCACGATCATTTATTCCTACTATAACAAAACCAACTCGAATAAGTCACTCCTCCGCAACCCTAATTGATCACATGTACACAAACAATAATATCTCAAAAACGACCTCCGGGATTATCATAACTGATGTTGCTGATCATTTTGGAACATTTTGTATAATTGAGGGTAAAGGGAAACATAAAGAAAACAAAGTCATTGAAAAACGTATTATAACAGACAGAACTATAGATAAGTTCAAAAACTATCTGAATCAATTAGACTTTTCGCAAATTTACAATGAATATTGCCCAGATAAAGCTTATAATATATTTTGCCAGTTATACATTCAAGCCTATGAACAAGCATTTCCGCTAAAAAAGTATGTGCCAAATAAAAGATATAATAAAATTGAGCCTTGGGTAACTGTCGGATTGATGACATCAATGAGAACTAAATCCAAACTTCTGAAAAAAAAATTGAAATACCCGACTATAAATAATATTACACATTATAAAAACAACATAAATTTGTATAATAAGTTGAAACATACATTAAGGACAAACTACTACAAGCATATGCTAGCACTGAATCAAAATGACATGAAACGAACTTGGCAAATCATCAGAACAGCCATTGGTAAACAAAACGACAAATCTGGCTTTCCACAATTTTTTTTAATAAATAATAAAACTATATCAGATAAAAAATTGATAGCGGAAGAATTTAATAAATATTTTGCGGATATAGGTAAATCGACAGGAGACAATGTGCCCCCATCATCCAAACATTATTATGATTACATGCCCCTTAGGAACCCAAATAGTATTTTTCTAGAATCTGTTGAACAACATCAGGTATTAGAGATAGTTGATAAACTAAAGCCAAAAACTAGCACTGGACATGACGGCTTATCAAGTAAAATTATGAAACTCACAATTAGAAACATTATTGCCCCATTTACATACATATTGAATAGATCTCTTGAAACTGGAATTGTTCCTAGTCAAATGAAAATTGCGAAAGTAATTCCTATTTATAAAGCATCTGATAATGACAAATTATCTAATTATAGACCAGTAAGCTTGCTACCGGCATTCTCGAAAGTATTGGAAAAAATCATGTTCAATAAAATTATTGGATTTTTCAATAGTGAAAATTTATTCTACAAGCATCAATACGGGTTTCGTCCCAAACATTCAACGATACATCCAATCATTCATCTGTTAAATGCTTGTGCCGATGCAAATAATTCTTCTCCAAAACAACTTACGCTTTCTATCTTCTGTGACCTCTCTAAGGCATTTGACGTTATTAAACACGATATTTTATTGAAAAAGCTAGAAATTTATGGCCTTGGAGGGGTTGCAAATCGATGGATCGAAAATTATTTGGAGGATAGAAAACAATTCGTAGAATTTGATAACGTTAAATCTGATGTTGCCCAAATTAAATGTGGAGTGCCTCAGGGTTCGATTTTAGGGCCACTTCTTTACCTCATATACGTAAATGATATTCCGAACGCAACAACGGCGAACATACTCTCTTATGCTGATGACACATCCCTATTCTTATCACATAGTGATATTAATGTTCTGTATAAGGAAGCAAATATTGAGGCCAACAAATTATACCAGTGGTTTTGTGCCAACAAATTATCACTCAATGCCAAAAAAACGAAATACATAGTACTGCGAACACCATATCACAAGAGCAATTTTGATAATTTGATTTTAGCAATAAACGGCATACCATTATCTCGAATTGGGGCAGATCAAAAGGAAGAATATACCAAATTCTTGGGCTTAAATATCGATGAGACACTTTGTTGGAAATATCATCTACGACACACAAAATATCCAGGGCATTATACCAAATTAAACAAGTAAAACGTCATTTGCCACCTGAGAGCCTTACAATTTTATATTATGCATTAATACATCCCTATATTACTTATGGAATTATCGCCTGGGGTAATGCCTCGCCTTCAAATCTTCAAAGAACAATCGTCCTTCAAAAACGTGCCATAAGAACCATAAATAACGCCAAATATAATTGTCATACTGAACCACTATTCAAAAGGTCCAACATCCTTAAGCTTACAGATCAGTACAAATATGAAGTAGGCATGTTCATGCATGATTTCACAACAGCTAATCTTCCAATATCATTCTCCAATACATTTAGATACAACTATGAAATTCAACAATCTCATACAACTCGACAGTCAAATGAATTATGTATCAAACGGTGTTCCTCTGACTTTGCCAACAGGTTACCTCTCTATAAATTCCCAGTCATATGGAATTCTATAGCGCATTCAATCTGCACCAATAACTCAAGAGCCAAATTTAAAAAGCTACTGAAAAACACCATGTCGTCCATGTATTCAACAGTGGTCACATGCACAAATGAACGTTGCCCAAGTTGCTATTCATGAATAAAATTAACATGGGATCGTTCATTGATATATTTATTATTGATTTCTGATTTATTACTTGGTACCTTGTTTATCGCATATCCGATTATCACCAATACGTGAATATGTATTTAGAAGTCGAGCTCCTCGGTCTCTGAAACTCATATTTACTCATCACTTTAGTTTGCTCCCTCTGTAGTGTCGCCATGTCAGACTGGTTCGAATTGACATGAAATCATTTGTTGATATATTTATTGTTGATTTCTAGTTTATTACTGGTCTACTAATGGTACCTTGTGTATCACTTATCCAATTATGAGTAACACATTTTGGAATTGATCAATTTGTTATTGATCACTGATTTACCGCTGGTCTATTACAGATATTCAGTTTCATTACTTATTCAACTATTTTGAATATAATGTAAAGTATTTAGTAAACCTGCTCCTTGGTCAGTTAGATTTGTAATTCACTAGTCCCTCCCTCTCTCCCGGTGTCACTATATCAGGTTGGGCATGCCTGCTGAATCCATTCTCACATGCATTTTAGTTTCGCTGTGTATCTTCAAAGTTCCTAATTATTTCTGTACATTCGTATATCAGTTATTCGGTCCAAAAGGAAGACAGCTACGGTTATTTTGGAATCCGTGTTTCCCACTATTTATTAACATGTATATATTTATTGTGTAATGGTTAATGGTGTTGTGTGTGCGGAGACAAAAATAAAAATCTATCTCCCCATCTATCTATCTATCCATAACGCGATATGGATCGATCGTTTTTTTGGCATAATGTCACATGATGATAGATAGTACTATAAGTCTTAAAATTAAAGTATAATCGAAACAAATCTTCAATATCTTATAGCCTAAGTGTCATTCATTTCACACAACAAAAATTAGCTATAAAACTCCATTAGTGGGGTTTTGTATCGGTGTTGAAACTATCTACATGTCCTAATGTTGCAAAATATAACTTCTTCAATTTTACACTTTCCAGAACCAAATTTTGTGTGAAGGAACCTTTAAAAAATCTATCAAAAAATAGAACAAAAAACCATTGAAAAAATTAGTTTGAAATTTCGAGAAATTTGGGTCTTGTCAGAAGGTGCAGGCAATGTTATACCCTGGATACACGGTTGCTGAAATTGAGGTTTCGAAATTTTCAAGTTGACTTTGTAAGTCCAAAAATGTGCAAAATTTCGAAACAAAACTTGAATATGATAGAAACTAACATAGTCTAACATATCTGAGAGTTTCAAGTTTTTTTGTAGACAAAATTGACATATAATATATTTTTTCAAATCTTTAGAAATACGTGTCCTTTTGCCACATTTTTATGTACTTTTGTCACACTTCAATAGGTAAATATTAAATAATTCCTGTAAATGTTCACATATTTTCACGAAATTTTTATTGCTGCATGGTAGTGATATACTGCAAAAAATACACAAATTTTACACATTTTGGTTCAAAATTGCAGCCGTTTCTTGTCCAATCGACACATTTTCTTCAATATCTCCAAGAGTATTTATGTCAATAATTTGATTTTTTTTCATAATGTGTATAATTCAGTTCTACGGCACATAAAGAAAACCCAATACTGTTTTTGTCAAAAAAATATATGACTTTTTCTTATTTTCGTCAATTTTCACTCTACAAGCGTGATTTTCACATATGTATACCTCCTACCAGAGATGTCTTGCGTCAAAAAAATTCAGATTTTTTATACAAAAATAAACATTTATTTTCAAAATATTTTCTGTGAAAATGAGATAGATAGATGGTCAATGAAGCATTTGTACAACATATTGTGTACATTTGTCACACATACTTTGCTGCCATCTGGCGAACGTGAAAATCTGCTCTCCAGATTCTTGTAGCAAAAGGACAATGGCATGCGACAATAGTACTAGTAACAGAACTATCTATCTATCATGTGTAGCAAAAGTACATGTTATGTGACATTAGTACCAGTTACAAAACTATCTATCTATTACATGTAGCAAAAGTACAATGCTATGTGACATTAGTACTGGCAAACAGAACTATCTATCTATCTATCATGTGTAGCAAAAGTACCATGTTATGCGACATTAGTACTTTCGTGGAATACAATCTTTCTATCTGCAGTGGTCTACGATCTATCTACTAAGCATGATGTACTTTTGTCACAGGTAGATGGCAAAAGTGACAATCGGACAATTTGCAACAAAAGGACACTCAAATGAGACAAAAGGACAAGATGTGACAATCGGACTGCAACAAAAGGACACAAATGGGACATTAGGACACTCAAATGTAACATTCGGACACAACATGTACGAAAGTCACAATTGCCTGCAACAAAAGGACACAAATGCGTGACATAAGGACATATCGCGATACCTATCCATCTATCCATCCATCCATCTACCAAAGTAGTATCTACAAGCATTTGTGTCCAATTTTCTTACTACTACTATTATTATTATTATTATTATTATTATTACACCGGAGCTTATAGACTGCAGAATCCAACATAAAATTGATCAATGCGCTGCACTGTACATATAATAAAAACTGAGACCAAAACATTACTTTAATGGAACGATGACTAGAAAAAAAACACACCTGTCCAATAAAAGCAAAACATGCCATATAAAACGTTAGGAGTAATAGGCTCGTGGTAAGAAATCATGTACAATTAGGCAGACTGTTCCACAAGGTGGGACCAATGATACGGAAGGCTTGCCGGCCCATCACTCGTTGATGAGCTGGTTCAATGAGTCGCTGAGTGTCCGAGGATGACTGCAAGATACTACTAGACCTCTATCCCTGGAACAGGTCAGTGAGGTACCCAGAAGCCATGTAGAGACTTGAAAATGTGAAACAGTATTCTGAACTGTACACGGAGTTCACGCGGGAGCCAGTGGAGTGATTCAAGACCAGAGTTATGTGGTCACGGAGACTAGTTCGCGTCATAAGTCGTGCAGCATTGTTCTATATCTTTTGTAGTACCGTGAAGAACAGTAGTCCAACCTGGACACCACAAGACTCAAATAAAATATTGACCAGATATTGAGAAAACTAATACAGGCCATTTTGTCGAAATGTGAAAACAAATAAAATATCCCTAACTCTAAGGATTTGACTGTAAATTTTATTGATGAAAATGTTTGCCGACGACGCACGACGACCGATGCAACGCCAGGTTTTGGGACCACAGGTTCGGTAACCTGAAAACTAGATATCGGCGGGTTAACTGGGTATTGGTCAAATTGCCCCCACATTGACTACAGGTACCGATCAGCCCAGTGTTCATTGTAAAGAAATTACTGATCTGAAGATACTAATTTATTACAATATCAGATAATATGACTCACGAGAGGGCGCATTTCTGCCCCCGTAACAAAAGGGCAACGGGGACAGCGCCGTGGTTCCGTCGAGATAATATTTTTTTTTTGACAAATAGCTCCCTTCAGAGCCACCGTATCAGATCCAGTTAATAACATGTGCAGTTTACCATTGGAATAGAGTCCTGAATGAGCATGTTTTCGTTTAATCACCTGAATCCAATTTGAATATTGCTTGTGTACTTTTTGCAGAAGTTTACTTGGATTAATCCAAAAATTTTCGATGTATCGACTAAATCACCAAATATGTCAGAAATGCAATAATCACCGATTGTTTTGCCAGTTTCAAACCAGATCATTGCAAAAGGATCGATATCTTAAGGACGCACATACAAATGTGTTCATTCTCGTAATGCGACAGTTTTGTTTTTGTTTACTGGATCTAGCGTTATGGTTCTGAACCTATAATGTGAGCTATAAATTTCGTTGATGATAAATGAAATAAAGAGTTTTATACAGATGATTAATTTTTAAATGGTCAACTGTATCATCCACAGTCGGTTGTGCAAAATAATTTTGCAGAATTAGTATATCCAGTGCTTTGCAAGCATCACGAGTATTTTACACTCGAATGTTCAATTGATATTTTTCGGGTGTTTGAGGCTGAGTTTTCAATTCAGACATTAAAAAATATTGTTTTGGTAGGCATAATGGGTCAAGCTACTAACCCTTCTTGGAGTTCCAGCACATCCAGTATACGATTAAAACAATAACTACGAGACCATGCATAGATTGACATGCCAAAATACCTTCCACTTGTTACACTTAAGAACGATATACAAAGAAGCAGCCATGAACGGACCAATCGTCTTACTGCTGATGGTGGTATCTCTGGCGATGGTGACGCCATCTGACGGGATAGAGTGTTACGTGTGTTCGTCTGTGAATGACAATAACTGTGGCGATCCCTTCGACGCGAACGGAGTCAGCATATACGATTTAGACTATGACTACTGTTCCAAGAGCAAGTCATCTGGTGGTAAGATACCAAAGAATAACATCATTGTCACTGGAACTCAAGAAACATTTGATTTAAAACAATTGCATGAAACAATGTTGCAGACCACTGACTCAGTTTCATTACACGAATGATAAATTACTTACTAGGGTAGACAGTATCGTGTGTGTAACAATGAAATTAATCTATGTCTATGACTCATCTCCACCAATAGAGTACGGTTATGATTACGCAACTGGAAAATGCGAATGCATGTTGTTGGTGGAAACGAAGCCCGATCATGCATCAAAATAGGCAAAACCCACTTACAGGCGTTATCAGGGACATAAGTTGTTACTACGGTGCACCTGATGGAATCAACGCATTTTTATCATTTCAGTTGTGACTCGTATTGGGTACAGCGGAACACCGATATACGAGGGATGTGAAAGCGCCAACGACGTGTCGGTGTGTTACTGTGATACGGACCTCTGCAATGGCGTCCAAAAATCCGCGATTGCGAACGGCGTTATGATTGTCTCCTTGACGACATTCATGACGTGGATGCTCCAAGCATAACGTTCTCACATATACATGCTTATCAATTAGTACATGCAATGACACACTATATCAATATTATCATTCTTTTCCGGAAACTTTTAGTCATATTCAGCTATGGAATTTATTGTGATAAATTAGTCAACATGTGATATAGATTTATGTGTGTTGTCCAAAGCATCAAATTGTCTTCAGAGGAGCCGAAGATAAGGCGCTCGTTTAGTTACTGTGTTTTCACGGAACCGTGATTGTTTTGATTGTATCATTATAGTCCACTAATATTATATAAACAATTTTCAATATGTAAGTTAACGTCACATGAACATAAATATGCGTTTGCATTGGGTTTTTGAATAAATCATATCAATTTCTCCGAAGATTTGATTACTGTATTAAAATATATTTAATATTGCCAATGCCAATTCCACTTACACCCTACACTTGGTTTGCCAGTTCCTCGTTCAGTTCAGATATCAATGGAGATTTCTTAGGTAATGGATGAGCTGTTGATAGTTTGGCGAATCATAGATGTAAGTATCAATGTGTTTTCTCATTGAGATAAATATATATGTGAATCATACATGTCAATGGCATAATGCGTATTCAACAGAGTCAATGATATTGTTTGTCTGTTACTACCCATTATCTCAAGATAGTTCATGGTGAATATTAAGTACTAAGGGTCGAGTGCGGAACCCAAACTTCAACCTAAGGTATCACTTTGGCAACGATTACTACATATGAAAAATGACACTGGCCCTGAGTTCGTTTAGCTACTGGGTATGTGTTTTACACACGAACAAGTACTAAATATTTTGGCTCTGAATGGAAATCACCCGCAATCAGCGTTTTGTTACTTTAAAGTAAGCATTTTGTGTCACAGCAAGTAAACACTGCATGATTCTGGTGTCGAAGGACCAGTGAACACTCCACGATTTCGGTGTTGAAGAAGAAGTAAACACTGCATGATTTTGGTGTCGAAGAGCGAGTAAACACTGCACGATTACGGTGTCGAAGAACCACTGAACACTCCAAGATTTCGGTGCTGAAGGACAATTAAAACTGCACGATTTCATTCCGAAGAACAAGTGAACCCGGCAAGATTTCGGAGTCTAAGAACAAGTGAATACTGCTCTGTTTCGGTGTAAAAAAAAAGAACCAATGAACACTCCAAGATATCGGTGTTGACGTTCAAGTAAACACTGCATGATTTTGGTTTCGAAGAACCAGTGAACACTCCAAGATATCGGTGTTGACGTACAAGTAAACACTGCATAATTTTGGTTTCGAAGAACCAGTGAACACTCAACGATTTCGGTGTTGAAGAACAAGTAAACACTGCACGATTTCGGTTCACAAATAATACGACTATAACAGGTTTTGAAATAAAGCTGAGGACCCCGCTATGATATTTTGCCCTGTCTGTACAGCTGTATTTTTTTTTCTTTTTTGGTCCATTTTTTCGGAAACTGTAAACTAAAGTTCACATAATACAAGTAACCGGGCGAAGTCTGCCAAATAGGGGTGTGTCCACCATTGAATCGCTTGCTGCCCGTCAGTGCGGAGACCTCGCTGACGGAAATAATTAAACTTACCACGAATAGGGTAGTACCGGGCGAACCACAAACAAACAATCGAATATTCGCACACTACTACGTAAGGGCCCACGTTACTTTTAAGTGTTCACATTACTCTTGTGTACCACCAGGCTTCTTGGCATGATCTCTTGTATATAAGTACTACTAAATCACTCGCATAATTTAGGTGGATGTGTTGATAATTAAGCACTCATATGTATGTATGACAAGCGTTGGATGCCTGCATAATATACTCAATTTCTCAAGTAGGCCTACTTGTAAATATATACATATAACAAGAAAGCGGTCATTTTAATTTTGTTCATTCCATGCATGAGCGCAATTGTCAGGGTTATGTGTGAGATATTGCACTGATACATAAAAAGTGATATCACTGTTTATTCGAGGCGTGATATAAACGACGATTATGTCATATAACACACCCTTAGGGATTTATAAGCATATATTCACTATACTAGTATGTGTAAGTCTGTTTGACTTCGTGTGTTACAACTTTTACTAGTGACTCTTGTATGAGGTTTTCCTGCATATTAGTCAATCCGATAAATATGATTCATCCAAAAAAAGAACTTGGTCTGATTTCAGACGGAACTCAAACGTAGAGATAATAGCTACCTAGTGATTTTTAGATTTCCTTTGGATACGAAATTGAGTTGTATTGAGAACACATGGAAAGTTATATTTGAGTGTTGTATCTCATGGTTACGGCTCCCCAAAGCTTGCACTGCCTTGGAAAAAACAACTCGTCTAGAAGGAACAAACCATTCAATCTGTTTCGCAACTAATTTTGTGCTTGTTGAACAGTGAAGAACAAGCAGCGACCATTGCCTAGGGCTTAATGGTTTGGTAAAAAATGTTTGAAGATATGTTGAGTTCAGAACTTTAGGTTGCTGTACGATGATTGCAGGATACACTGACTATACTAGAATTGATCTACAAAGCATCCAGTGTACTGAATTCTGGCGGGTAGATGATGCGATACCTACCAGAAAAGCCTACGAAATCTCACTATGTAATCAATGAAAAAAGATAAGGCTGTGGGAAAATCACTGTGATCATCGTCGTCAGGTACTAGGATGGTGTCAACAAAATTGAACTTGAAAGTTAACCAAGTCATCAAAGCGGCTGATGGGAGCAGGTATCAGACAAGAGGATACAGAGCGACAACTCCAGGAATGGTTCGAGGGAAGGCTCGACAGGGGTCTCTTGACAAAATAAATGCCAGCCAGTCATTCAAAGGCACTAATTCTTAATTCCAAAAATTCTAGCGTCGAAACAATTTGAGTCGTAGGTAAGCTGATATTTTTTTACGCAACGTCATTCCATCGACATAGAAACTTCGAATACTTTTAAAATATCAAAAGAAAAACATTACTTCAAACAGTACTGCCAGTTCCATTCTCTTTATCTCTATTTATGATTCCAATTGGTTGGCACTTTGTTTCCCATATCAGCACTATTACAACTACTAAACCCTATCATCACCAACATTATAAAACAGCACGACTTTTGCGACACATCGCATGTATTATGCCAAACAGTACTCTGCCCCTCTCGACAGATGAGTTTCATCTCAGGGGCATCCCTAAACCGTTTTTTATTGTATATACGGTATACTAAGTTTGTACCTTCATGTCTGTCATTTTGGTTTGAAATGAATGTTACAATTGCATTAAAATGCATTACATTACATTACAATTTGTTCCTTCACTTGTCTATCATTTTGGTTTGAAATAAATATTACATTACATAACATTACATTACATCCGTCACGGCGACTGCAGGAGTGTCCAGGTTCGTGCATTGCCAACATGGATGAAACACCAGTTTGGCTCAAGATGGCCGGGTGATCAAAACAGAGGAATGAATAAGGTGTCGGTCGGAACTTGTGTTTCATTCATGTTGACAATGCACGAGTCTAGACATTCATGTAGTCGTCAAATTTGTTGCTAGTATAACTGACAATATTGTTTGAAACCCATGTTCCTGACATTATACAAGTATTGACTGGTGCCGGTGTAGCAGACGGAACAGTTTGATCGTCGGGAAGGGAGTGTTCAGATGATTTGAACCATCCCGCTTCGAATAGTTTTTTCTGTTAAACGGGACATCAGTCAATGTTGGTATATCAGTTAATTTTAGAATAACAGCTTTTTGAGCGAGGTAAAAGATTGACAAACACATGGATGTTGATGTTGTTGTGACAGTACATGTTGTTTCTAATCATTTCAGCAGTAGTCATGTCTCAAAGTAAGTATTATGCAACGTGGGTTTGATTCGCGTTTCAAGGTAGTTTCTAGGCTGTAAAGATGAGGATTCAAAACAGATAATAGTAATTTCGAAAGCAACGCCATTTGTTAACTTCATATGGAGCGGTCGTTAGTCATACTTTCTGCTCCTTGGGAGCTAAATCATCGGTTTGTTGCTCGATGAAACAAACAGGTAGGTTTACAGCGATTCCTATAGTTCGGACATGAGACTGTTCTTGACCAATAACAAAACAGAGATTTAGTCTAAAATTAACTAAGATATAATAGGTAGATAGAACGCTTCAAATAACCATAACATAGCATATTCCAGTTCAAAATATATTGTCTCATTGCTCATCCCATGATGCCATTTGACTAGAAACGTTGGCCCATGTTAATACAACATGCTAATACAATATGTAGAATCGAGTGTGGCGGTAATAGTAGAAAATAGAACAGAGATACTTGTATAGTAAAATAGAACAGTGGTTTATTAAAAAGTCAATACTCAAGTATGGTGAATTAGGTTTCGCCACGTGTGTAAATATATTGATATGTTCGTTTTAGTTATATGGTGCTCCTTGTGCCAATCTGTGTCCAGCATTGATGTGTAAAACTATGATGCTAATCTAGTACATGTACGGGTGCTAAAGTCATTTCAAATGTCAGTATTCATAACATACGTTTTTTTTCACCATTTCATCGTTCAAAGGTCTGTACTCAAAATTCATGAAACTTTTGTTGTTAATATGTTAATAGAAGTATTAAAAGTAATTCAGTGAGGTTCTTTGCTTACTCCTGTGTCTCGGCCGAAATATGTGTTTACGCACTCTCTCTCTCTCAAAACGGAAGTGTAGGAAATATATCAGAAAAAGTACTCCTTGTACGTTATTCAATCTAAAGTTTAATAGATACTTGTATTCGTTTAAGACCAGTAAATTTGCTGTCTAAATGGAGTCTTTCCCATAAAGCTATACATTATATACTCAGGTGTCTAAGTATCTGCCTTTTGTTCAAATGAAAGTGGTTACATGTGCGATTAAACTTTATGTTATACTTACATACGTTCACATGCCCGAGCTTGCATCACAGTAAGAGTTGTTCCCGCGGGCATTTCGGATAAGTTTTGGCGGGATTTTCGGTGTGACTTGCTGAAACAAGTACGCGTTGCCATGTCGAAGACACTCGAAATTATTGTTAGCCCCCTCCTCCTGGAGATTGATATAAATTCAGTTTTGAGGTGACTTTTCGCATTCCGCCATAGGGGTTTGACAGACATATCGCATCACTGGAGGAACATCTTGAGCCGTGAGTATCACAATCCCTAAGGTAGATGAACGTGGGACTCATCCCAGTGGCTGAATGCACCTGGATCCATAAAGAATGGTATATTTGTGTGTGCATATTTGCTTTGTATGTACTCTTGTCGATTTGGTGCGTGTATTCCTCAGTTGCCAGTCAAAGAATGTTGTATAATTTCAACGATTGCTATTACTGAATGATTATCTGGAACACAATAGATGAAGATATTCACCAAATGTGGAAACTAAAACTTGCTACACAATTTGGCCTAAGCTTTATCCGATTCCAGGCAATAATAGTGATTTCCGGTCATACTACCAAAATAATCATGTCATACACGAGATGATCGGGAATTGGCGAGAGATTATTTGGGCAAAATTCGAGGGGGTACTTCTTCATTTTTTAAAAAGAATTTCAAGGCATTTTTCTTTGGGATATGCACGCGGACAGAGAGACATCCACACTGGGAGACAGACCCCCAAAATTATTACTAGAGCAAGGGTAATAAAAATCGACATAATAAATAAAAAATTAGGCCAAGGGCCAAAGATATGTTACCGGACAATATATGTTTGATACCTTAGATGTTAGCCAGGTCACTGGTTAAATTCAAGGTCAAGAGAATATTCAGCATAATATTAAGCATATATTATGTCAACAGTTGATTGCTAAGCGGTAAATTCAATAATCAGAGAGATATCAGCAATTTTGTCCTGTGGCCTTGAAAATGAAGGCAAAGGTCAAATTTAAGGTCATCAGAATTTTCGGCGTATAACATTTCCTGTATGTCCTTCATTGATTCCCACACTATGAAGTCAATAAGTGAGATATTAGCCATTTTGTCCTGTCACCTTGAAAATGAAGTCAAAGGAAACTTGAAAGTAAGGTCACTGTTCAAGTTGAGGTCACGAGAAAATTCAGCATATATCATTTAGAGTTTGACCACAATTGATTCCTAAGCTGTAAAGTTCATAATAAGTGTATAAGCTATTAATATATTAGCCATTTGTGATCTGACTTTGAAATTGAGGTCAAAAATCAAGTTCAAGGTCATGACAATATTCATCATTTCCTGTTTGCAGTTGATTCCTAAGCTGTAAAGTCGATAATAAGCGATATATTAACCATTTTGTTCTCTGACCTGGTTAATGGTCGATTTCAAGGTCACCATAAAATTCAGCATATATCATTCCCTATATGCTCGCTATCGAATCCTAAGCTGTTAAGTTGATAATAAGCGAGATATTAGCCATTTTGTGCTCTGACCTAGAATATAAATTCGAACTCAAATTCCAGTTTTTTCCAAATATTCGGTGTATATTGTTTTCTATATGTCCACAAATAGTTCCCAAGCTATAAAATCAATAGAGGAGCAATATATTAGCTATTTTGTCCTTTGACCTTGAAAATGAGGTCAAAGGTCGAATTCAAGGTCATGGCAATATTCAGCATATATAATTTTCTATATGTTCACGATTGATTCCGAAGCTGTAAAATCGATAATAAGGGAGATATTAGTCATTTTGTCCTGTACCTTTGAAAATGAGGTCAAATTGAAGTTCATGAGAATAATCTGTATATATAATTTTCTGTATAATTGATTTCTAAGCTGTTAAGTCGAAAAGAAGTGAGCTATTAGCCATTTTGTCTTGTCACCTTGAAAATTAGGTCAAAGGTAAAATTCAAGGTCATGACAATATTCAGAATATAACATTTCCTATACGTTCACAATTGATTCCTAAGCTGTGAAGTCGATAATAAGCGAGATATTACCCATTTTGTCCTGTGACCTTGAACATGAGGGCAGAGGTCAAATTCGATGTTATGAGAATATTCAGCATATATCATTTCCTATATGTCCACAATTGATTCTCAAGCTGTAAAATCGATAATAGGTGAGATATTAGCCATTTTGTCCTGTGACTTTGAAATGAGGTCCAAGGTTAAATTCAAGGTCATGACAATAATCTGCACATACCAGTTCCTATATGTTCATAATTGATTCCCATGCTGTAAAGTCGAAAAGAAGCGAGATATTAGGCATTTTGTCCTGTGACCTTGAAAATGCGGCCAAAGGTCAAATTTAAGGTCATCAGAATATTCGGCATATATCATTTCATGTCCACAATTGATTCCTAAGCTGTAAAGTCGATAATAAGCGAGATATAAGCCATTTTGTGCTCTGACAACGAAACTGAGGGCAGAGGTCAAATTCAATGTCAAGAGAATATTCAGCATATATCATTCCCATATGTCCACAATTAACCTATCGCCGAACCAATTTGTCCGAGTCTTTTTACGTCATTTTCGACGCATTCTGCAAAACGTCATTATTGGCCAAAGAGAAGTTTGCTGACGTAAAATGTGCGACTCGGACAACTTTTAGGAGATTTGGCAATAGGTCAATTGATTCCTAAGCTCTAAAGTCGACAATAAGCGAGATATAAGCAATTTTGTGCTCTGACCTTGAAATTGAGGTCAGAGGTCAAACTCAAGGTCACGAGAATATTCTGCATATGTCATTTCATAGATTTCAACAATTGATTCATAATCTGAGTAGTCTCTAATCTCAAAAGTGAGATATTAGGCATAATGTGTCCTATCATAAAGCATAGGAGAATTTAACATGGGAAAGTCCAATTTGGGCCGAGTTCGGGCCAAAATGGCCCACTTCGAGCGATTCAAGCGCAACGAAATTTATACACATCATAAGAGTACATATGAGGAGTGTTATGTATCAAGAAAAAAAGTTACTGAACAGATTTTGAGAAAATGGCTGCCAAAGTCCAAAATCAGGCATTCTTCGTCGAAAATGACCGCCATTTTGAAAAAAATGCGAAAATAAAAAAACTAAAAAAAAACTCCTTCTTGAATTGTTTTTAAGCATTTTTGTGCAAAATTTCAGAAAAATTCGTCCGTAAACAAAAAAAATAAAAAAATGTGGACGACGAAAGACGACGGACGCAACGACATGCCAATAGGTTATCGGACCTTCGATGTGAGGCTTAATCGTTCCGGCTGTACACTCCCTAATGAACATGTTTCATTCAACTATATCTATCCATTGTGACTATCGTTTGGGTATTTTTCAAAAGGTTAATTGATTTAGTGCGAAAATTGTTGATAAACAAATCAATAATCATCCATATGGTGTGACATTCATGCTATATCAACGCAAACGGATTATTATCTCAAGGTTGCACCTACATACGCACAACAACATACTACAACAACAACAACAACAACAACAACAACAATCAAAATGAAGGGCCATAGGCCCTATGTTGACGAATTCGCGGACTCAGCAGAGTTTTACGTCTTGACGTCATTGACGCTCAATCGATCAGGCACAATGTTCTGAACTTCCGATGTCATTTTTTTTTTCAAATTCGAGTGCAGTGTGATTTCTTGAATATGGCTGGTATTTCACCCAAATATGTTGAAATATACATTTTTGCTTATATTGGGATTCAGTCCGTTACCATAGAAACGTCAAATACGTCATAACGAATAATCAGATCAGGCTGATATGGAACATAGCGCCTGTAAAAAAAAAAACGGCACTGATCAACATAGTTGACGAATTTTCAGTTCGTCAACTAATAATAATACACCGAATTTATGCTGATGAGTTTCATACGAATGATTCGTTTTTTTTCTCTAAATAGACAAATGGATCACCCAGTCAGTCGTGCATACAACAATTTTGCTGAATTAAAGTGGAATAATCCAGGGGCGTAACTAGGGTAAAAAAATGATTGCTCATGATTCGAGTGAAATAAAGCAAAGGTAAATAACGTAGCGAGCGAAGCGAGCATAGCAAATTCGGTCTGGGGGTTTGGGGGGCGCTGTAAGCCCCCAGGAAAATTTTGCATTTTGATGTTTTTCCAGAGCATTTCAGAGCATATTGGTGTGTTATATTTGAATTTAATCAGTGTGTGTTTCATGCTCTGACGGATGTCAAACGGCTGTTGAAATACAAAATATATTAGACATATACTTACTACATGTGATGCACACTACAACTGGACAAATGACAGACAGTGAGGACGCATGCATACACGCAGACGTACATACATGTAGATCTGCAACCCCCTCACCCTCACCTAATACGACGGATAATTAGCCTATCCATGACAGGCTCCCTATAATTGTCCCCTTGGAAAGGGGGGGGGGGTGGCGGGGGGAGGGTCTTAATGAATACAACAGGTATTCGAGCCGAGCAAGTATTTGAGACCAGGGAGATGGAGGTGTGCAGAAGTGATCCTTTGGGTGACAATCGCTTGAGCTGCTGAGGATAGCTTCGCTGCTTGATATTCAGCCCACAGGACCTTCAGTAGCATGCACACTAAGCACCAAAAGTTTAGGTTCATAATGTAAGCGACATCAGGACTCAGGAAGTGGTCAGCTCAAAGTCCAGATCTGAACCTCACCTAAATTCTTTCTCACACATGGGTATGCTGTTGAACTGACACCTCCAGACACCCTGGCAGCACTTGAGACAAGTTTGCATGAAAACTGAGCGAGAATCACCATGATACTTGCCTGGATCTTGTCAGGTGCTTGTCGTGCAGTGTCTGGGCCTTGTGAGAAGCCTCAGTACGACAGATACGTTATTGTTGGAATAAATGTGTGTAATTTTAGGGTTCATTTATTATTAACATGTGTGTTGTTCTCGGACTTCTCACACAGGTCAAATTTAAGGTCATCAGAATATTCGGCATATATCATTTCATGTCCACAATTGATTCCTAAGCTGTAAAGTCGATAATAAGCGAGATATAAGCCATTTTGTGCTCTGACAACGAAACTGAGGGCAGAGGTCAAATTCAATGTCAAGAGAATATTCAGCATATATCATTCCCATATGTCCACAATTAACCTATCGCCGAACCAATTTGTCCGAGTCTTTTTACGTCATTTTCGACGCATTCTGCAAAACGTCATTATTGGCCAAAGAGAAGTTTGCTGACGTAAAATGTGCGACTCGGACAACTTTTAGGAGATTTGGCAATAGGTCAATTGATTCCTAAGCTCTAAAGTCGACAATAAGCGAGATATAAGCAATTTTGTGCTCTGACCTTGAAATTGAGGTCAGAGGTCAAACTCAAGGTCACGAGAATATTCTGCATATGTCATTTCATAGATTTCAACAATTGATTCATAATCTGAGTAGTCTCTAATCTCAAAAGTGAGATATTAGGCATAATGTGTCCTATCATAAAGCATAGGAGAATTTAACATGGGAAAGTCCAATTTGGGCCGAGTTCGGGCCAAAATGGCCCACTTCGAGCGATTCAAGCGCAACGAAATTTATACACATCATAAGAGTACATATGAGGAGTGTTATGTATCAAGAAAAAAAGTTACTGAACAGATTTTGAGAAAATGGCTGCCAAAGTCCAAAATCAGGCATTCTTCGTCGAAAATGACCGCCATTTTGAAAAAAATGCGAAAATAAAAAAACTAAAAAAAAACTCCTTCTTGAATTGTTTTTAAGCATTTTTGTGCAAAATTTCAGAAAAATTCGTCCGTAAACAAAAAAAATAAAAAAATGTGGACGACGAAAGACGACGGACGCAACGACATGCCAATAGGTTATCGGACCTTCGATGTGAGGCCTAATCGTTCCGGCTGTACACTCCCTAATGAACATGTTTCATTCAACTATATCTATCCATTGTGACTATCGTTTGGGTATTTTTCAAAAGGTTAATTGATTTAGTGCGAAAATTGTTGATAAACAAATCAATAATCATCGATATGGTGTGACATTCATGCTATATCAACGCAAACGGATTATTATCTCAAGGTTGCACCTACATACGCACAACAACATACTACAACAACAACAACAACAACAACAACAACAACAACAACAATCAAAATGAAGGGCCATAGGCCCTATGTTGACGAATTCGCGGACTCAGCAGAGTTTTACGTCTTGACGTCATTGACGCTCAATCGATCAGGCACAATGTTCTGAACTTCCGATGTCATTTTTTTTTTCAAATTCGAGTGCAGTGTGATTTCTTGAATATGGCTGGTATTTCACCCAAATATGTTGAAATATACATTTTTGCTTATATTGGGATTCAGTCCGTTACCATAGAAACGTCAAATACGTCATGACGAATAATCAGATCAGGCTGATATGGAACATAGCGCCTGTAAAAAAAAAAACGGCACTGATCAACATAGTTGACGAATTTTCAGTTCGTCAACTAATAATAATACACCGAATTTATGCTGATGAGTTTCATACGAATGATTCGTTTTTTTTCTCTAAATAGACAAATGGATCACCCAGTCAGTCGTGCATACAACAATTTTGCTGAATTAAAGTGGAATAATCCAGGGGCGTAACTAGGGTAAAAAAATGATTGCTCATGATTCGAGTGAAATAAAGCAAAGGTAAATAACGTAGCGAGCGAAGCGAGCATAGCAAATTCGGTCTGGGGGTTTGGGGGGCGCTGTAAGCCCCCAGGAAAATTTTGCATTTTGATGTTTTTCCAGAGCATTTCAGAGCATATTGGTGTGTTATATTTGAATTTAATCAGTGTGTGTTTCATGCTCTGACGGATGTCAAACGGCTGTTGAAATACAAAATATATTAGACATATACTTACTACATGTGATGCACACTACAACTGGACAAATGACAGACAGTGAGGACGCATGCATACACGCAGACGTACATACATGTAGATCTGCAACCCCCTCACCCTCACCTAATACGACGGATAATTAGCCTATCCATGACAGGCTCCCTATAATTGTCCCCTTGGAAAGGGGGGGGGGGGTGGCGGGGGGAGGGTCTTAATGAATACAACAGGTATTCGAGCCGAGCAAGTATTTGAGACCAGGGAGATGGAGGTGTGCAGAAGTGATCCTTTGGGTGACAATCGCTTGAGCTGCTGAGGATAGCTTCGCTGCTTGATATTCAGCCCACAGGACCTTCAGTAGCATGCACACTAAGCACCAAAAGTTTAGGTTCATAATGTAAGCGACATCAGGACTCAGGAAGTGGTCAGCTCAAAGTCCAGATCTGAACCTCACCTAAATTCTTTCTCACACATGGGTATGCTGTTGAACTGACACCTCCAGACACCCTGGCAGCACTTGAGACAAGTTTGCATGAAAACTGAGCGAGAATCACCATGATACTTGCCTGGATCTTGTCAGGTGCTTGTCGTGCAGTGTCTGGGCCTTGTGAGAAGCCTCAGTACGACAGATACGTTATTGTTGGAATAAATGTGTGTAATTTTAGGGTTCATTTATTATTAACATGTGTGTTGTTCTCGGACTTCTCACACGGCCCGGACTCTACACTACAAGTTCCTGACAAGATCCAGATAAGATTAAGAGAAAAAGGTCCTGAATAACTCTTGCCCACTTTTCACGCAGACATGTTTCAAGGGCTGCCATGGTGCC
Organism: Terebella lapidaria; assembly: GCA_949152475.1. Classification (NCBI taxonomy): domain Eukaryota; kingdom Metazoa; phylum Annelida; class Polychaeta; order Terebellida; family Terebellidae; genus Terebella; species Terebella lapidaria. Next base: position 18,189,887 of record OX424567.1, read on the forward strand.
TCTGTAACACCATTCGAACAAGGTGTTAGATATAATTTAGATGGAGTTCATATCTGGACCTTGAGCTGACTACTTCAGAGTCCAGATGTCTCCTACATTTTGAACCTAAACTTTTGGTGCTTATAGTGTATGTACACGTGTGTTCATGTCAGCAGACAACCCGGTGGTGGTGTGGTGCAGAGAGAAGTATGTGCGAGTCTGTGGGTGTAGGAGGGAGTAGTACTAAACCTGGATCGTACACGTGTGCCACCCTGGCAACCACATCCATCCAACATCCCAATGAAAGTCTCTTACCATACTTTCACTACACATCATTGTGTATTGGATTTATTTATTTTTCTTCAACTGGCTGCTGAAAATTCGTTATCAATCAATTGGCTAGCTTGTATTAGATGATATTGTACCGTTACATGAGTTTGAACATACCGTAAAAACGCACGATATGAACGAATTGTTCAATCTGCGATAACAAAGACACGAATTTCCCTATATTTTCGTTGTTTTCGACACAAAAGAATCAAACTGAATATTTGGGGTTCGATCACTATAATATAGCATACATATATACGAGTTTCAAGTTATGGGGCTGTGTATCTTTCTATATTGTCAGCTATTTTTGTTTACTTTTGCATCAGTGCATGGGAACTTTTTCATGTGAAAATATTGATAAAATCCGATTTTCAATATCAAATTTAGACAAATTCATGTGCCCATTGGAACTTTTGCACTATACAGCTGCTCTAAGGACAGCTAATGATCATTTTCAAACGGAAAACCAAAAACCGATTATTCCATTTTAAATTTTCCAGTGCTTTAAAATTATGAACAACCATATTTTATACTTTGATGATGCCGGTGTGCCTTGATGCATGAATTTTTAACTGGACTCTGTGTCTTCTAGGGTACTGCACGTTAAGTTTTCAATTCATATGAAAAATTATTGTTCTGTTAGCCGTAATGGGTCAACTTACTGACACCTCTCAAAAGTTGTGACATCGAGACTATTCGAATAAACTATTAACTACGAGACCATGCATTGATTGACATGCTAAGACACCTCAACATGCAAAATGTTAATTCAATTCTTACACCTAAGGACGATCCACAAATAAGCAGCCATGAATGGAGCAATCGTCTTCCTACTCACGGTGGTATCTCTGGCGATGGTGGCACCATCTGACGGGATAGAGTGTTACCTGTGCACGTCTACGGATGACTATAACTGTGGCGATCCCTTCAACGCGAACGGTATCGACAGAGACCCCTACAATGATATATGTGTCAAGAACAAATACCCGGACGGTGAGTTGTTAAATTGAATTGTACTCGAGAAAAATGTGCTCCCTAACACATAGACTTACTCTGATTCTTCGCATTTTTTTGCAGATATTTAAGCGATGGTGAATGGTATCATGCTACAAGTTGGCATACTTCACCTGGGGTTCAAACAGCGCTATTTCAGCAAGCTTTCAGACTCCTGCTCATGAAATTTCGAAGTTATCAATCTACTGCAATGATAAATTTTCTCTGAAATCATGTTTCCTGCATGTAAACAATTACATTGTAGTGTCTTGGTTGGGCACAGGGCGCGGGCGCACGTAAACTGGTTCGATACGAATCAGGCGTGCATGATTCTTGACAACAACTGACAGTCTGATCCCCATAACTGTAGTGCCTCATTTGCCCAGTGTGTTTTTGTCATGGGAAAAACACCGTGTTGACGTGAATAGTCCGAGCGAATCGATTGTACCATGGATAATGTAATATTCAGTTGAATAGTTCGGTCGAGATTATTTGACAGAATCAAACACAAAACAATGTGTAAACTAGTGTAACAAAACCATGCAACTGCCGCGCTGAAACGTTCGTTAGGAACGGTCACGTGATCTACAAAGTACACTTGCGAAGACACCGTTCGCGGAAGAACAGTTCGCGGAAGCACGATTGCGGAAGCATCATCAGCGGAAGCATCGTTCGCGGAAGAACCGTTCGCGGAAGCACGATTGTGGAAGCATCATCAGCGGAAGCATCAGTCGCGGAAGCACCGTTCGCGGAAGAGGAGCCTTCGCGGAAGAACCGTTCGCGGACGCAGTCTTCACCACGTGGAGAAGAGTGCGGAAGATACGTTCGCGGACGAAGATGCGCGCGCAGCCACCCTGGCTATATAAGGGAGAGCGGACGGCCGCTCTGAGAGCACAGCGACATCGACCGTGGGGAGATCGTCACCGCCACAGCCAAGGGACTCGACGAACTCCGTGCGGACGACTCCTTCTTCAGGGCCTTAGAGTCAACCGGGATTAGACCGACTACCTGGAGAAACCATTCGACTAAACGGGACGGGAAACTTCAACGGGAAGGGACAGAGAGACGCCGCCGGCTAAGAACTCTTTTTAGTTGTGCCCTCGTGCACTATTTATTTTTGAAATGTGATCATACAGTGCTCCATGTCTGAACTTCATATTTGTACGTCACGTGGGTGACCAGCCATACAATTGTAAGTTGATTTGATGTATATAAATCTTCAATTTATTTACATCTGAGTTGCTTCTTGCCTAAGTGAAGCCGGTGAGCTACGGAGTGATGATACACCAGCGTTGGGGGACACCAATTTAGTGACGGCTCTCGAATCACAACGAGCGGGAGTTACATAAAGTCTATACGATCAGAGAAACCAGGTTTTTTGGGCCACACCGAAAACAAGTCATTACCAAACGTCACAACTTGGCGCACGTGACCAGGATCCCCGAGGGTCTACTGCCAGGGAACGAACCTCAGCATCACTCATGTCCGGCGAAAACGACGAAACTGCCCCAGAGAAGACAGGAGGTGAAGAGGAAGACTCTTCGCGGACGGCCTCACTTGCGGACGAGGAAGACAGCGGTTCGCGGAAGCCGACCTTTGCGGAAGAGGGAGACGACCGTTCGCGGAAGACGTTCGCGGAAGACGACCGTTCGCGGAAGACGTTCGCGGACGACAACCGTTCGCGGAAGACGACCTTGGCGGAAGAGGCCGACGACCGTTCGCGGAAGACAATGTTCGCGGAAGACGACCGTTCGCGGAAGAGCAGCTTCAGAGCCAGGGGTAGACGGGACGTTTCAACGAGTGAGGAGCAACCAGGGAGGTCGAGACCTTCCATGGGCCAGTCGACGAGTCAACAGAGACCCCGGAGCCAGACACCCGACAACCGTTTTCTTTTCAGACACGACTCTGGGTGGCAGCACGATCGAAACAGGGAGAGGTCAACCTACCTTGAGAGCGTTAGGAGGGGCCCCGAGTTCCGACGAGTGCTGGGACCGGAGTACGTCAATCTGGACGGGGAGGACGGCGAAATCTGGGCGAGGAGGGATCGGCTACAGCTACCGGAGCAGAGTCCAAGTGTGGCACCTCCAGAGAATGCAGCATTGAGACGGCTTTGGGACCAGTCCCAGCAGCAGTCTGGTGCAACAGAGCAGCAGTCTGGTGCAACAGGGCAGCGGTCTGGTGTGACGAGTCGACAAACGGGAGTGACTGGAGGACGGGTTACTTGGGCTCCGACCCAAGAGAGCAGCTCGAGAGGGAGAGGACTTTTCGCGGAAGAGAACATTCGCGGACGAGAGGCATTCTTCGGCGACAGGGACGCTTGCAGCCTGGGATCCTTCGTTGGTGACGAGGACGCTTGTGACCGGGGAGGGCCCTTCGCGGACGACCACGTTCGCGGACGAGGACGACTCGCGGAAGAGAGTGTTCGTGGAAGAGAGGAGTTTTCACCCAGACGGCGGCTCGACGAAAGGAGTGATCCAGGCGACCAATCTTCCTTTCCAGTTTTTCAGAGTAGACGGGGAAGACCATTCGCGGATGAGCCGGTTCGCGGAAGACTCGCGGAAGATGGCGTTCGCGGACGTGCATCTTTTGTGGAGGAACGTCTCCGAGACATCTTGGCGGACGAGCCCGTTCGCGGAAGACTCGCGGAAGACGGCGTTCGCGGAAGAGGCCTGTTCGTGGAAGAACTTCTTCGGGAGCTGTTGGCGGAGGAGTCCGTTCGCGGAAGGTTCGCGGAAGACAGTGTTCGCGGAAGGTTCGCGGAAGACAGCGTTCGCGGAAGAGAGAGGTCTTCACCCAGTCGACAACCGAGACAGCCAGCCTCCTGGAGAAATCCAGCTTCTATTTCAGTCACCCAGGGAGGCCGGAGACAGCACCCTTTCTCATCATCGGGCGATGAGGGGCCTTCATCTGATGGAGGGACCGACAGCAGCCATGGCTACCCAGGACGAGGGAGGAGACCACCGAGGCGGGGACCGCCGCTGCACCGACGAAGCCCTAGGCCGAGATGGAGGCAGGAGGACTCGTCGTCCGAGGACAGCACAGCCTGGAATCAGAACGGCAGAATGAACCGGAAGATGCTGACCCCTGACAAGTTCGATGGGACTTCCATAGAGTGGCCGGTATACCGGGCCCACTTTGACGTCATCGCAGAGGTCAACGGATGGAGCAAGTGGGAACAGGGCATCTACTTAGCTGGGAGCTTGACAGGAGAGGCGCGACGAATGCTGACCAGCCTGAGTCCTGCAGACCGGAGGGACATCGACGTTCTGACTGACAAGCTGACCCTACGATTCGACCCTGACTGTCAGGAGGAGTCCTACAAGGCGACCTTGGGACAGAGAACCCGCAGGAAGGCAGAGACACCCCAGCAGTACGGCTATGAGTTGCAGCGACTGGCCGGCCGTGGTTATCCGGATCTGAACTCCGCAGCTCAGGAGGCTATCGCCTTAGACCACTTCTGGAAGGGCCATCCAGATGGGGACATGAAGGTGATGGCGCTCATGAGGAAGATGAAGACCATGGAGGAGCCATAGCGTTCGTGACCCAGTACGAATGTGTCAAACCCAAGCCTGGGAAGCCGGTGATGTCCATAGAGTCGGAGGACTCCGAGCCAGCTCTAGGACGGGTCCTACAGCTATTAAAGAACCAGCAGGGAGGCGAGATTACCACCAGTGGGCAGCAGAGCAACCAGCCGAACGTAGCGGGTCTACCCAGACTTCCCTACTTCAAGGGGCTCTTTGAGAGCCAAGACAGGAAGCTGGATCGACTAATCGAGCTGTGTGAGCAGGTGCTATCCATCAAGCCGAGGGCCGCCACTGCTGAGAACAAGGGACCAAGCGCTAGGCCGGGACCAGAGGACTGTTGGTACTGTGGGAAGCCGGGTCATCGGAAGTACCAGTGTCCAGATCGGCCGCCACCTCGGACCAAGGAGGAGCGCTTGAGTCGACTAATCGAGGAGATTGGTGAGCGGAACAGTTTGACAGACGAGGAGTCGGAAAACCAGTAGGGCTCATACCAGCCCCCAATCGTATGGGCCATTGGCAGGTGTGTGCACGGTTTCACAGGCGAGAAGCTCGACGAAGACGTGAAGAACACATTGCCAGGGGGGAATTTTTGGTTTCACAGATTTTTAATAGGTTTTTCCGGTGTGCATCCGAAGTAACTGGATGGGCGCAGGAGGAGCTCGAGGATCGAATTCTCGACTATTTGGAGGGCAAGCCTGTCAACACAGACGGGAGTGCCAATGTACAGCAGACCGATGGAGCCGCAGAGCGTCTAATGACCCGCGGAGACGTCGACGAAATGCAGACCGATGGAGCCGTGGAGCGTCTGGGGACCCACGGAGACATCAACGAGGTTTCTGCTAGCAGCAAGGAGAACCAACAGGTTACAACCTTGAGGCTGGAGGCTGCGAAACAGCAGGGACCCCCCCATGCAACTGTGCCACGTTATGGGGAAGGCGACTCGTATGTTGGTGGACACGGGTGCCTCTTCCACCATTCTGGACGAGTGTCTCTTCGACCAAATGGATGACGAACATAAAGCAATGATAAGGCAGACGAGAATAAGGTTACGGGCAGCAACCGGAGACTACTTACAGGTTCAAGGAGAGATGACAGTTCAACTTCTACTGGGCACACGACTCGTGTCGGCAGACGTACTGGTAGCCAAACTAGGGATCCCGGGAGTGTTGGGGCTTGATGTACTTCAACAGATTGGGGGACAGCTGGATATGCGTAAGGGCGAGTGGCAGGTGGGCGACACTACCGTAGTGATGAGCTCGGGCCACGAGGACGCCGTCTACACACTGGTGACGGAGGAGACGGTCGTCTTGCCACCCTTTTCAGAGATGATGGTGGACCTCAAGCTGACAGGAAGTGAGGGAGGAGTTCCGAAGGCCGGCCTCGTGCAGTCCACAAAAGAGCCGTTGGAGGACGACCCCCTCGTAGTGGGACGAGCCCTGGTACGACCCCGAGGACGCCTGGTACCGGTGGTACTTCTGAACGCCGGCGCTGGAGCTTGCACTGTGCTGATGGGGACCATCCTAGCCGAGCTTCACGGAATAGAGGCCGTGATCGACCTGGGATTTCGTCCCGATGGAGGGAAAACAACCCAGAATGAACCTAAAAGGGAACAGTGGTACCGGGAGGAGAGCGGGAGGGAGCATGAGCCCCTTACACCAAAATCCACCAAGTGGCGGAACCGGACGCCTGAGCAGCCCGAAACCAGAGTGCACGCCATGCACGCAGAATCGTCGACGAAGACACCAGAGTGCCCGGAGCATCTAAAACCGCTCCTGGAGGGAATGCATCTGGACTTGACGGAGAAGGAGGTGGAGGTCGTCAGTTGTGTCAACAACCGCCGTCTAAATGAAGTCACCCGGAAGGATGCGTACCCTCTGCCTTGAGTCGACGAAAGATTTGACATCTTATCAGAAGGACGACGGAGATGGAGTTCGACAACCATTGGAGCGAGGCTCATCAGCAGGTGTTCGAGGCGCTGCGTCAACCTCTGACCGAGCGCCCCCTGCTGGTGTACCCTGATATGAAGCGTAGAAAGACCCAAAGGAGAAGAGGAGGCCTGTCCGACTCAGGAGGAGTGTCCCCTACCCCTGGAGGACTTCTCTGATGAGGATTTGCTTCCTCCGATCAGCGGAGAAGGATGGAGCCCAGGAGGACCTCAAGTCAACATCGTATTGGAGGTCCCTGTTGAGCCCTTGATGGAAGATCACTATTGCGGAGATGGAGTCGGGATATTCCAGATCTGGGAGGTGCGCCGCCAGGAGGACCCGAGGACGACTGCAGAGCCGACCGAGGAGTCCCTGCCTGAAGACCGGAGCCCCCCACGACCGGTGAGCCATCGGCTAGAAAGGGTGGCGATGGATATTCTGGAGCCCGGGACCATCGACAATTTAAAAAGGTGTTGGTTTACACCTGAAACCGACGCCTGGATACCCAATCCGGACGATGTGACCCCAGTCCGGACCCCCAGTGATGACGAGGGACGAGTGGAAAACGGCGGGAATGCAGTCCAAACGATGTAAACGACGACGGGAGCGTTCGCGGAAGCAGCGTTCGCGGAAGCAGCGTTCGCGGAAGTACCGTTTGCGGAAGCACGTTCGCGGAAGCAGCGTTCGCGGAAGAACCGTTCGCGGAAGCAAGCGAAAAACGTTATTTCGTTCCACGACAATGCTTTTTCCCCCAGATCCCTGGTCCGCGCCTTTTCTATATAAGCAGGCCGGCCTACGATTCCGTCATCACTTCAACCATGAACACACCAACTCTGCAGATCATTGAGATACCCGCATTTGCAGACGAAGATTTCGGGGACGTTCCAGTTTTCGACTTGGCTGACTTTCTGCCCCTTGAAGTCGACAAGATGAGCGACCCACCTACCAAGACAGACAAGCCTGACCGGAAGCGGGAGCGCTCGAGGAGCCGGGAGTGTCGTGAGGAGCCCCGAGGAGGTCGACGGTCCCCTGCCCGGAAGTTGTCTACCGAGAGAGGGCGACGCTGGTGCAGCCCCTGCCGGATCCACGTGACGGCATCCAACTTTAGCCGACACGTGGCGACCAAACACACGCAGAAGGAGGGGCGGCACCTCTGCAAGATGTGCAGCCAGCGATTCGCCCGCCGAGCCGACCGAGACCGGCACGAGATCTCCCATGCCAGCGGCAATACCCTCAAGCCAGGACGGAGGAGGACGACGACCGACACGCCTGTGTCCGACCCCCGAGATGGTCCGGCTACTGTGTCTGCCCCTGAGCTGAAGACTGTCAGCTTTGCGGCCGGCGGGAGGACCAGCTCCACGCCGTCAAGCCCCCGGGAGGACGCCCCCAGGTCAGAGGACGCCCCAGACCCCGAGGACGACCCCCCGAATAGCGAAGAGGAACCGGAGTCTCAGCAGGAGCGGAGAGAGGCGGAATCCCCGGAGGCTCCCACCCCCGAGGACGACGGACCCCCCATTCCCAGAGACTCGGCCCCTACCTACAAGCCCCTAGACCTGAGTTGGTACCTCAAGCCCGTTCCGGAGGAGGAGGACCAACTGCGACCGTATGTGGAGGGCCTGGGCAGAGCGGTCACTGCCGGAGAGAAGGCCCTGGAGGACCTGGCGTCCACTATAGCCATGGGACGGCGCCACCTGACCCAGGCGGAGGCTCGGCTCCAAGCCAAGGAGGAGCGGAGACAGCTCGAGGCCGAGGTGCTGCAGCTGCGAGGGGAGGCCTCTCAACGAGAGAAGAGCCACCGGAAGGAGCTGCGGGCCCACGTCCGAGAGACTAAGCTGCTCCGGGAACAGCTCCGGGCCTACACCGACACTCGGGACAGGCTGGCAGAGACATCCGAGAGCGAGGTGGATCGCCAGTAAAGTGGAAGAGACGAAGAAGGAGGAAGAAGAGAAAAGAAGAGAGAGACAGGATCAACGGGGACGTTGATCTCCAGAAAGGGTGGAGTTGTAACAAAACCATGCAACTGCCGCGCTGAAACGTTCGTTAGGAACGGTCACGTGATCTACAAAGTACACTTGCGAAGACACCGTTCGCGGAAGAACAGTTCGCGGAAGCACGATTGCGGAAGCATCATCAGCGGAAGCATCGTTCGCGGAAGAACCGTTCGCGGAAGCACGATTGCGGAAGCATCATCAGCGGAAGCATCAGTCGCGGAAGCACCGTTCGCGGAAGAGGAGCCTTCGCGGAAGAACCGTTCGCGGACACAGTCTTCACCACGTGGAGAAGAGTGCGGAAGATATGTTCGCGGACGAAGATGCGCGCGCAGCCACCCTGGCTATATAAGGGAGAGCGGACGGCCGCTCTGAGAGCACTGCAACAGCGACATCGACCGTGGGGAGATTGTCACCGCCACAGCCAAGGGACTCGACGAACTCCGTGCGGATGACTCCTTCTTCAGGGTCTTAGAGTCACCCGGGATTAGACCGACTACCTGGAGAAACCATTCGACTAAACGGGACGGGAAACTTCAACGGGAAGGGACAGAGAGACGCCGCCGGCTAAGAACTCTTTTTAGTTGTGCCCTCGTGCACTATTTATTTTTGAAATGTGATCATACAGTGCTCCATGTCTGAACTTCATATTTGTACGTCACGTGGGTGACCAGCCATACAATTGTAAGTTGATTTGATGTATATAAATCTTCAATTTATTTACATCTGAGTTGCTTCTTGCCTAAGTGAAGCCTGTGAGCTACGGAGTGATGATACACCAGCGTTGGGGGACACCAATTTAGTGACGGCTCTCGAATCACAACGAGCGGGAGTTACATAAAGTCTATACGATCAGAGAAACCAGGTTTTTTGGGCCACACCGAAAACAAGTCATTACCAAACGTCACACTAGTTTTAAACAAGTATTTCCCCTAAAGGTGAAGTGGATCGTCAAGATTAGATTTGCACTCAGTACTAATAACTTTCAGTCCGAAAATTACCAACATGCAGATCACGTCCAGGATCACGTCCAAGTCACAACGAAAGTGGCCAAAGTCATCCCAAAGTATCGGCCGTGGAGTCTGGCGATCTAAAAATCAGAGTAGAGTCTATAGGTGACAAATTTCGCAACCTGTGGAATCCGTTCCATTACATGGACAAAATATTGTACATGTATTCATTATTAGGGTACTCAATATTATGTATGTATCGCATATAGTATGATTCTGATTACTCAACTGAAATACATGAATGCACATTCTTGGAGGGAACGAATCCCAATCAATCTATATCAAAATATTCAAAAGCCACATACTCGCGTTGCCACGGACAGACTAACGGTATCCCTGATCAATCAGCGCACACGTTTATCATTTCAGGTGTAACTCGTGGAGGTACCCATGCTTCCCTGACGTACGAGGGGTGTCAAACCATAGGCAATTTCGAGCAGTGTTATTGCGATACAAACCTCTGCAATGGCGTCCAGAAATCCGCGATTGTGCACGGCGTTATGATTGTCTTCTTGGCGACATTTATGACGTGGATGCTCCAAGCATAACGTTCTGAAACTTACCTGATGAATAATCAGTACATGATCAATAAGTACATGTACATGTAACATGTTATCCAAATGTAAAATTCTTATCTTGAAACCTTTATTATTCGTATTACCTACGGAATTTACTGTGATGATTGTGTCCACGTGAGATGTTATACACATATTGGATGTTGAGGAGTCCAATATACAGTTTACGGGATGAAGAAATGTCATATTGGCCGAGGCGTCAGCCGAGGTCAATATGACATTTCTGAACGGTTTACTTTCTATAATACATATCCATTCTTTATACATCATTTCCTTGCTTTTTTCCTCAGCCATTTTTATATCAAATTGAACATGGTTATTAGCAATGGCACAATTCTAATGTGTCTGCTATTGATTTAATAGACGTGGAATCAATACCCAGTATTAAGTATTCCGAGCAAACAAAACAGGGTCCGTTATCCAATCTCATAGTCCGGGGACAGAAAGTCATATCAGGCATACGAAGGGAGAGAAAACAAAAATGACAGGGAAACTCATGAACCCCCGTAAATGGCCATTAGGAGGTGAAATCAGGTGTTCCGGAAAGAATGAGCATTTCCTGCCCCACTAGTGGCACCCGTCATGAATTCCCCAAAATTAACATGAAAATAGATCTAGTTGCATGGCAGACATGGATTTGCTGTATTTATCAACCAGATCATGATGACGTCCATAGAATTTCTTAAACGCAGCTATAAGTCTTGGTAAAACATATCCTTGTCGTAGCAGTTTAGAGACTAGCTGGGCACTTCGATAGACAAAGTCCTCATATTTGCAACTAGCTCTGGAATAGCGTATAAGTTGAGAAACAAACACACCATATGCCGGTGACATAGGAATGTTGCTGCTTAGAAAAGGGAAATTGACTATGGAAAAATTGAAATCATCACGTTTGTCATATAATCTAGTTGACAGGTTAGAATCATTATCAATCTCTCATACACATCAATCTTTCTTTGTGTAGGCATGGCATTACTTATATCTCCAATAATATTTTCTATATTTTTGTTCCACTCAGCATTTCTCATGAAATTTCCTGAACAATTTTTAAAACTAAACTTTTCTTTAACATAAGAAGATTGTTTTTCCCTAGAATCAATATTACTTTTCACCGTGTCAGGATAACTTTGTACATAAGGAAATTCTAATATCACACTGGAGCTTTACATATGTCTGACAATAAAAACATACAATCAAATTTTCTGATCAAATCACTTGTCAGCTCAACTTCACATGATTTACAATTTGGCACATTATTGTGTGATGTGAGAATATTATCTACAACAGACTTACCATTTGTAGATACAAACGTATCATCATTCTTATCAGGTGTGATACGACCATTCAATATGCACATTTGTGAACTCTTTAGAAAATTAAGAAAATTTTCGCAGTGCCCAGATTTCACCTTATCTAAAACATACCTTCTTGCTATCTTATCTACTAGTTTTACGTGATCATCCAGTTCACCAATCCTTGCATTAATATCACCAGCAACAAATATATGATCAGTAAAGGAAACCTGTACATACATTTCTCAAGATGAGCGAAGAATAAATCAGAATTTCTACCCCATACTGAGTTCTCAGGACTCAGATAACAAACAAAAACAATTATTGTTGTACCTTTTCTTTATGAGTGAATAAAACACCTAGAATACCATCAAATGTCTTATCTATGATTTCAACATTATACCTTTCTAAAGTTTGAATGCTAGCTAAAATACCTACACCACCGGATCATTTAACCGCATTAACATGAATATTAGTCTTATTATAGCCATACCAAATATATCCTGGTACTTGGATATTCTCATTTTCTCTCAGTGTGTTTCACATATATCAGATACATCAGATCTTTTTTTGGTTACAATATGTTCCCTGAGTGCATTATTAGTTTGTGTCCACCCATTCACGATCCACATAGATATATTGAAGATACATTTATCAAGTTTACATCAGAAAACATCGTCATTCACAACAGTATGTTCATATTTGGAATCATCCAAGGGCTGGTCGTGTCCCTAGTAGTAACTGGGTGAAGTGAGGCCACGAGTCATACTTGTCCCTGGTAGTGTCTGCTCACGCGATGACCATGGTGGCTGTTCTCTGGGTGACCAGGGTTGTTGTTCATGTGATGACCTCAGTACTTGGCCCCTCGGTGACCAGGGTGGCTGCTCATGCGTTGATATAGGTGGTGGGCGGTCCCAAGCTTCATCCTTCCTGACGATTTTTCCATGGGCTGTCACACGGAAATTAGCCCCTGTTGGGAGCTGCTTCAGGATAGTATGACAGTTCTGTTGGGTAACTCTCTCTCTGCGTGACTCTGGGATGATCGTATGAAGACTTTGGAATATCTTGTGTTTTTCAGTCTCTGTTTCGCTCGCAATGCTTTGATCTTGTCTTCTTTACTCTTTAGCTGGATTTTAACCAGAAATGAATCGGCTATACGTTGGTGAAATATAGGACATGTTGCTTACAGAAATTACTCACAGTGTCATCAAATGGAAACGAGTACAAATATAAACCTCATATAAAACATACATGTCGATGGCAATGTATGTATTCAACGAAATCAAGTGATATTGATTGTCTGTTACCACACTTAATATCGAGATAGTTCATGGTGATAAGTACTAAATACAGTTAGATCTGTGTCACATAAGAACAAGCACTGAATTTTTCACCACTGCATCAGAAAGAAACGGTATATCTGGTCACACAGACGTTTTTTTTTTGGCTGGAATGTATGATTTCGCTTGTCTGTAGGTTTGCCGTTTTTTTCACTTTTGAAAGAAAACACACAATTAGGCATACATTCGGTATCATAATGGGTGAACACTGCGCAATTTAGGTGACCCTAGGTCGAACGCCAAGGTACATGTAATTGAAAATGAGATTCTGGCCTATTCATTGAAAAAAAGCTATTTAACCTCATCATCAATGGTATTCAATTTGACTGTCAGTTATTGTTATGATAGTCATGCTAATCAAGTTTCTTACGAACTAAATTTGCACCTAAATATTGATAATAGAGTAGAAGGAATCAATGGGTAAACCTATAAAAGTATAAACCAGTGGTATTAACTAAATCTCAGACCTCCCAGGATTTTTTTTAAATTGCCGACTTAGTAACTCGATAATATCGACTCAGTATCTCGATAATATCGACTTAAACATGGAACAGGGCACAGGAAGAAGATTTATTTCTTTAAATTCCCGAGTTAGTAACTCGATAATATCCACTTAGTATCTCGATAATATCGAGTCAGTATCTCGATAATATCGACTTATTACGTCGATAATATCGACTCAATATATCAGGGTTGTCCAGCCCATGTGTACTTTGTGTTGTCCGTGTTTGCATCTTGGCATGCACACTTGACGCCCACACACAAAAGTGTCTATAAAAACTTAAAGTCACGAATATATCGCTTCAATTTAACGCTGATATCAACTGCAGTGTCAGATCTACATGCACATATCTACCATTTAATATAACTTTCATTCTAACATACTGAATTTCAGACCTAATTTTTTTATTATAATATACTAGTAATACGCGTGCACCCGTATGTTCAAATTAATCACCAATAATACAAACAACACGATCCGTCAGAATCAAAAGGTGTTTATACAAGACGCCTGGAAATACAAAACCATCACAACAATAGTACGGAAATATTGAATGAACATTCGAAATTTAGACAATCATATTATGACACAGCCACTTTTTCCACTAACCACCTGAAATATTATTGACAATAACCCATTAACATTCTATAAACACATCATCACATAACTTTTACGCAAGGTCCCAGTCATTGCTCTGCATCCATGGCGGAGCTCTTAGAGGCCGACGACCATGAATCTGGTCGTGATCACCCATAGATTCAATGTCAATCGAATAATACCTTCACAAGTTGTGACTTTGGATGGGGGAGGCTTCGGATAGGCCGCAATGTTACTGAATGCTGTAACCATCAGTGGTGAATCAAAACTGTTGAAACACTCCCAATAATGTGTTGTGATCATTAGACATGAATATTATGAATACCTCGTGAAACCTTGTTTTGTTTGTCAGGAATTGCTTTATTCTTTGTTAAAATCAATATTTAAAAAATAACAAATGCTGCCATGAGAACCTCTATCGTCCAAATACCGTTTATAATCATAAATGAATATGTCGACACCTGATGGAAGCGAAAATAAAAAGTATTTTTCCCGACTTGGTTGATTTGCCCAACTTATAGCTATGCTGAGCAGAAAATCCACCTAAGATCCAAGGTCCACCGGCCCCTACCGACGTTCATTTTGCACACTTTCTTATAAGTGGGTTTATGTCTCGTGTAAATAAAACAGAAGCACGTTGTAGCTTATTGAGGTTATCTCAAGGAGTAGATTCATGACTACAATATCAATAACACTTTTTTCACCAATCATAATAATGTATTTGTATATCAGTCTGATCAATGTAATCTATCAAAGCTTATCACGTAGATCTAAGTTCTAAGGTTGTTTAACGATTTGCGTAACATTCGGCAAAATCACTCAAACTCCTTACACCGTCACAATGACTGTCTGTTCAGCTATACAATCTTCCAGTCTGCACCGCCTACTCAATGGATGAATGACTTCACTTCATAAATAAAACTCGGGTCCACATACACAATGCTTACGTACTTCATATGGAAAATCATGCTCATGTACGTAGTAACGTATGAATCAATTGCTGCCGGAAGAATATGACAACATGGCATGCTCAATATGGCATGTAACATGTTTCATATCAAGATTATTGTAGGTAAAGTTTGTTTTCTATGTAAGACGTGATAGTCATTAGTAAATGAGTGTAGTGAGTTTCGCATTGATAAGGCGTCGGACTCGTAATCCAAAGTTTGTGGGTTCGATTCTCGAGCTGGACTCCTGTTCTATTCCACTAGTGTCCTCGGGCAAGGCTTTCACCACTAAGTAGTCTGTCTTCACCTAGGATTTTAAACGAAACATACATATGCCAGTTCATGTGTTTAATTGTACGTCGTCCGTCCTCGTCCGTGTATATTTTTATTCTTGAAGTTTCCGGGCGAATTTTTCTGAAATTTTGCACAAAGAATGCCTAAAATACTTCAAGAGGAAGGTATTCTTTGGTCTGTTTATTTTCACGTTTTTTTTTCCAAATTGGCGGCCATTATCGAGAAAAAGGTCAATTTGTTTACTTTCGTGGACATTTTTGCAAGAACTGTCCGATCAGTTTTGAGATTCTTGTTTCAAAAGATACCACTCATGTAACTTTATATTGTGTATATGTTTCGTTGCGCTTGAATCACCAGTCTTATGGTGGCCCAAAATCCACCTTGTGAAAAATTTATCTAGTGAAATTGATATGTCAAAGCATCAGTTTTACAGAAAAAAAGTATCATGACTAACACTCTACAATCCGATAACCCTTCTTAGCCTGGTTGGGCTTAACAAGTATTGTTTTCAGTATTGGATGCGTGTTGTTTCCTCACGGCTTGTAAATTTGGCTCAACAATAAAATGTCGGAAATATTGCATGAGCAGTTGACTTCTAAATGTTTCACATAGAACTGAACCCTGTAAACAAAATCCAATGGTATCCTGCACAATTCAGATACTCAACGCAAGCAATTGTAACCTCGATTTTCTTATAACCTCACATGCAAGTAGAATTTATCAGGCTGGTTGGGCGTGTAAAGAAGAAGAAATAAGACACACATACTGCATACACTACAGCACGATTTACGTTGAGCTCGGTTGAAACTGATTTTCAGAGTGTGGGACTTCATCTATATATATCAGATCCAATACATTTGATTCAAATATTCCCATGCATCTCATTTGCATATTATTATCTGACATGCGCACATACATTGATGTTTTTGTATCACAATGATAACTCTTACCTCGGGCATTTTCGGTGTGACATGCTGGAACAAGTAAGTGTTATCACGTCATAGACACTCGACGTTATCGTTGGGCCGCAAGAGTGTCATTAAATGGAATCTTCTGGATAATTCCTACATCACGGCCGCAGGGTTTTGTTAGGCGCTTCGCATCATTGGAACGACGTGATCAACTGTGAGTAATTTACTTCCCAAGGTAGATTCGAATAACTAAATACATTTAAATCTAAGTTAGAACATCGGTTCGATGTTTGGTGTACTCTATCGACAATTTGTTATTGATATTGCTCAGTCACTAGTATTAGCTTTAAAATACGACAGAAAATACTGTCGTATAGATGCAAATAGGTTGAAACATTATATATACCACTGAATAAGTGTCACTGTCAGCAACTGGCATCATGATGTTGTTGGGTACCGTTACGTTATCAAACAATTATGCCATGGGGTTTGTTTCGAATTTATATGTTTTAATAGGTTGTTGGGCAGTTATATACTGATTGCATCAAGCATACATTAGGAACACTTGCATTTTGCACTGTCTGTCCTTAGTAACAACAATCTGTCTTTGACTGTGGCTATTTGTTCCTTCTTATTCCGAAAATTTTCTATTTTATGTTTGCTATTCCATTTTATGACTTTTAGATTTAGTTTCTGGGTCTGCACATGATTTTGTGCATTTGCATGCTTTTGTATCATTGTAATCGTTCAAAATCAACATTTCTCGCACTCCACCGTTTCCGTCCAATGGTGAGAGCAGTTCCAAGATATTTCGATCTAGCACTCCAGCGGGTAAAACATATCATTTGTTTGCCGTGACGGTTGTTTGTTGGCATGTCGTGCGACACTCTGATCACCATCTAAGCCTCGCCTAAAGGCTCGGCCTAGATTCGGTGACAGAGTGCTAGATAAACCGATCTAGCACTCGAAACAATGCCATATGCATATAGTCCATAAGGAAAACACCCCAAACATCTGTATTCTGGTCCAAAATACAGCATTATTTCGAATCCTGATGGATGTAAGCACGACCAATCCACGAATATGCTCAGTTTCCCAGAGGTTCCGGTTTGTACTAAAATTCCTCATAGTAGTCCGAGAGCTCAGACACTTTTATTTGTGTTTTATTTGCCAAAAGGTCTGAATAGTGGGTTTTGTAGAGGAGTATATGTAGTTTTCAGAAATCCATTTCTTACAAAATTCTACTTGGAACTTTTTTCAAAATTCTCTTTTGAAGTGGGGTACCCCCTTTTACAGTATTTTCGCAAAGCGATATTTTCGATAGTTTGCTCCCGATTGTTTTCCACAATAAAACCATTAATATTAACTGGACAGTCACAAGCAATATACCAAAT
This sequence comes from Terebella lapidaria, assembly GCA_949152475.1. Classification (NCBI taxonomy): domain Eukaryota; kingdom Metazoa; phylum Annelida; class Polychaeta; order Terebellida; family Terebellidae; genus Terebella; species Terebella lapidaria. The sequence continues at coordinate 18,207,488 of OX424567.1, forward strand.
GGAAGCTCTTACTCCCAGGAATATCATGAAATAGATTACATTTACAATCCATGTATATCTGATAGTGAAACTTGGGATTTTCTATCAAAGCCATAAGAACGTCAGAGCCGCCTTTGAAAAATAACTTTTGTGTGTGTTGTTTTTGTATGTGTGGTGGAGATGAAATGAATGTCAACTTTTTCATCCACCCTGTTCCATGACCTGAGCAATCAGCTCCATTTTGATACCAAATTTGTACTGTTAAGTCCATTAGCCGACCAGATGTGGCGCTTTTGAGTTGATAGATACTGTACGGATGCAGATACTCGAAATCGTAATTTCACCATATGGGCTATATTTACCAAGTGCATCCCTGGAACAGAATGAAATTCTGAAATGAAATTCAGAATGAAATTCACAACAATTTCAAAATTGTTGTGAAATAGTTTCATCAATCACTGAAGACATTCATAATTAATTAGAGATGGAAAGTATGATCGAACACAAATTGGCATTCAGACGGCGCTGCCGATTTTTTTAAAGCATCATATCATATCGATTTTAGGTCACACAACTATAAATTTGGTATCATAATAAAGCTGATTGCTCAAATAATTGGACACGATCAATTAGAAAGCTAATAATGTTTTCTGGTTGACCACATATATGAAAAATATACACACAAAAAACAGTTATCACCCGAAGACCGCTCTGACATACTCATGGTTTGGATAGAAAATCCCAAGTTTCACTATCAGATATACACGTAAAACAATTGGGAGCAAACTACCGAAAATATTGCTTTGCGAAAAAACTGTAAAGGGGTACCTACGATGGCTCATTACCGCCAATTACATTCGTGCATTTCTCATCCCGTCTATAATTATCGCCTCACAACATTCACCGAGTTTATAATATCCACCCCATCTATAATTATCACCTCATAATTTCCACCCCATCTATAATATATGACCTCACAATATTCACCGAGTTTATAATATCCACCCCATCTATATTTACCACCTCAGAATTATCACCGCGATTATAATTTCCACCCCGTTCATAATTATCACCTCACAATATTCACCGAGTTAATAATATCCACCCCATCTATATTTACCACCTCAGAATTATCACCGCGGTTATAATTTCCATCCCGTTCATAATTATCACCTCACAATATTCACCGAGTTAATAATATCCACCCCATCTATATTTACCACCTCAGAATTATCACCGCGTTTATAATTTCCATCCCGTTTATAATTATGACCTCACAATTTTCACCCCGTTTATAGTTTACACCCAGTCCACAATTATCACCTCAGAATTATCACCGCGTTTATAATTTCCACCCGTTTATAATTATCACCTCAGAATATTCACCGAGTCCGTAATATCCAAAATTGGATTACTTCGTGAACATCTGCAGCCCTAGAGCAACAAAACGCTTGTGGGAGCGCCTCTATAGCTACCGCATTGAAGCTCATATAAGGACGGGTTCTGGATTTGTGCATTTTCACAATATATCAAAATTTCAAAACGTGTTCACTTATAAGGACACGCCCTTATATTCAGACATAAAAAGATCCCATTTATTCATATGTAAGGACACTATATGCACTACTATAAACTGAAAATGGGGACCTAATTAAATCCTTGGCGCAATCAATTATGTCCATTTGAGTGACACACAATTCCCTGTAGGTCTATATCACATACACTCGACATTTATACAATTTAATTTCAAGACCACAAGAATATTCAAGATTGATATGCTGAACATGGTATACGTAGTGGTACGTGCTACACGTGTTCCAGTTGCGTCATTTTTCACAACTTGGGGGGAGGGGGGGCAAAACCTTTGATCAATAGAGCAGCGAGCAAAGCGAGCCAATGGTGTGTTCTAGGGCTCTCCTTGAACCAATTTCATGGCCTTGGAGAGTTTATGAATGCCTGATCTGGGGTGGATCGAGGGTTCTGAAGGAGGGCCAAGATATGAAATGTCGTGAAGCGAGGTGGTCTGGGACCCGCTTAAGGGCCCCAGAAGCTGGAGGTTTATGCGTCCCCAATGGTGTGTTCTGGGGCTCTCCTTGAACCAATTTCATGGCCTTGGAGAGTTTATGAATGCCTGATCTGGGGTGGATCGAGGGTTCTGAAGGAGGGCCAAGATATGAAATGCCGTGAAGCGAGGTGGTCTGGGACCCGCTTGAGGGCATCAGAAGCTGAATCAGATATGCAGTGGTGTGTTTTACGGGTTCCCTTTCGTCCATTTTCCATCCCCCTAAAGAGTGTGTTATATGGCTGATTTAGGCAAATCTAGGATTTTGAGGGAAAGTCTAGTTCTGAAATGTTGTTAGGCAAGTTGAAGCAAGCCCCTGTCGGTCAGGGGTCTGGGGCCCGCTCAAGGGCCCCAGAATCTGGCGATATTCGCGTGCCTAATACAGCATCCCAAAGTTCTCCTGGATCTAACTATCAAGCATTACTTACCACCCATAAATGCATGATCACTGTAGTTGAAACAAAATATGACATAAAATATTACTTAGTTTTGGACCATTAAAATGCTTTCAATGAGAACAGGTGGGTAGGCTATAGAATGAATACATTGCTCGCGACATGGGGCCCCAGCAGTTAGAGCTACTTCCCGGTGTAATTTATCTTGAAAACACTTCCTCCCCTCTCTTCTCCTTTTCTTTCTTTTTTCTTCTCTTTTTCCTTCTTCTTTTTGGGAGGGGGGCAAGGGGGCCCAAACCCGCCCCTGATCATCTACATGCAAATTGTCCTTCAGATATGGGTGTGATGTTTTATAGGCAATTTCTAAAAAAAGTTCACATATGAGGACATGTTCTTATATGCTTGTCAATACAGTGCACAGAATGCCAAGAGTGCCCATACATTTACTCAATGCACCAATTGAAATTCTGTACCCATAATTATAAACTATAATGATAATTATGATAATGTACCCATAATGATAATTCTGAGGTGTTAATTATAGACGGGTGGAAATTGAACGAGGTGTTAATCCTGAGGTGATAATTATGGATGGGGTGGAAATTATAAACTGGGTGAAAACTATGAGGTGATAATTATAGACGGGGTGGAAATTATAAATGCGGTCATAATTCTGAGATGATAATTGTGGACGGGGTGTAAATTATAAACGGGGTAAAAATTGTGAGGTGATAATTATAAACGGGGTGGAAATTATAAACGCGATGATAATTCTGAGGTGGTAATTATAGATGGGGTGTATTTAAACTCGGTGAAAAATGTTAGGTGATAATTATAGATGGGGTGGAAATTATGAACACGGTGATAATTCTGAGGTGGTAATTATAGATGGGGTGTATATAAACTCGGTGAAAAATGTTAGGTGATAATTATAGATGGGGTGGAATTTTTAAATGCTGTGAAAATTATGAGATGATATTTATAGATGGGGTGGATATTATAAACTTGGTGAATGTTGTAAGGTGATAATTATAGACGGGGTGAGAAATGCACGAATGTAATTGGCGGTAATGAGGCACCGTAGGTACTCCCTTTACATTTTTTTTTTTGCAAAGCGATATTTTCGGTAGATTGCTACCGATTGTTTTCCACAATAAAACCATTAATGTTAACTGGATAGTCACAAATAATATACCAAATGAGAGCTCTTACTCTCATGAATATCATGAGATAGATTACATTTGCTATACATGTATATCTGATGGTGAAACTTGGGATTTTCTATCCAAACCATAAAAATGTCAGAGCGATCTTCGGGTGATAACTGTTGTTTGAATATTTTTCATATATGTGATCAACCAAAAAAAATTATTTGCTTTCTAATTGATCGTGGTCAACTATTTGAGCAATAGGTTTCATTATGATACCAAATTTATAGTTGTGTGACCGAAAATCGATATGATATGATGCTTTAGAAAAATCGGCAACGCCTTCTGAATGCCGATTTGTGTTCGATGGTGGCTCTTGAAGCAACGAAGCTCAGAGGCGGTAGGTGACGCGGGTTCGATCCCCGTCACCGGCACAAAGTAGGTGGAGTTTTCATCCTGGCACTGCAAAGGTTTCTCCATTCGAATGTGCTTTCCAAATTCAAAATTGTCACTCGACGGAGGATGGGGAAGACAGGCAGAATTGCCTATCATCATGGACCGTCGTTAAATAAATCTGATTATTATTATATTATTATTATTGGATCATACTTTCCATCTCTAATTAATTATGAATGTCTCCGGTGATTGATGAAACTAATTCTGAATGAATTGTTGTGAATTTCATTCAGAATTTCATTTCAGAATTTTATTCTGTTCCAGGGATGCACTTGGTAAATATAGCCCATATGGTGAAATTACGATTTCGAGTATCTGCATCCGTACAGTATCCATCAACTCAAAAGCGCCACATCTGGTCGGCTAATGGACATAACAGTACAAATCTGGTATCAAAATGGAGCTGATTGCTCAGATCATGGAACAGGGTGGATTAAAAAGTTGACATTCATTTCATCTCCACCACACATACAAACACAACACACACAAAAGTCATTGCTCTGACGTTCTTATGGCTTTGATAGAAAATCCCAAGTTTCACTATCAGATATACAAGGATTGTAACTGTAATCTATTCCATGATATTCCTGGGAGTAAGAGCTTCCATTTGGTATATTATTTGTGATTGTCTATTTAATATTAATGGTTTTATTGTGGAAAACAATCTGGAGCAAACTATCGAAAATATCGCTTTGCGAAAATACTGTTAAAGGGGGTACCCCACTTCAAATGAGAATTTTGAAAAAAGTTCCAAGTAGAATTTTGTAAGAAATGGATTTCTGAAAACTACATATACTCCTCTACAAAACCCACTATTCAGACCTTTTGGCAAATAAAACACAAATAAAAGTGTCTGAGCTCTTGGACTATAGGGATAGATTGCCAACTTTTTCAATTTTTGCGAATAAAAGTCTGAAAGTCGACTCCCCTATTAAGACGTTACCAAATAATATTTAAGAAATTATTTTTACTATTTTATTTTATTTTATTATTTTATTAAAAATAATTATTTTATTATTATTATAAATATTATTATTATTATTATTATTATTATTATTATTATTATTATATTATTATTAATATTAATATTATTATTATTATTATTATAAATAATTATTTTATTTTTAAGAAATTCTATGGACGTCATCATGATCTGGTTGATAAATACAGCAAATCCATGTCTGCCATGCAACTAGATCTATTTTCATGTTAATTTTGGGGAATTCATGACGGGTGCCACTAGTGGGGCAGGAAATGCTCACTCTTTCCGGAACACCTGATTTCACCTCCTGATGGCCATTTACGGGGGTTCATGAGTTTCCCTGTCATTTTTGTTTTCTCTCACTTCGTATGCCTGATATGACTTTCTGTCCCCGGACTATGAGATTGGATAACGGACCCTGTTTTGTTTGCTCGGAATACTTGATACTGGGTATTGATTCCACGTCTATGATACCATTTAGCATCGCAAAAATCAGAGTGTACTTGTCAACTACCTTCATTCCCCAAATTCCTGTGCCCACCCCTGAATCAACAACTATATTGGTGACGTAGTGGGTTAAATGATTTTTTTGTGAATAAGAGACCCATGCATTGAATATCATTCATTGGTACTTTAGCTGGCAACAAACTGATTAATCAATCGTTACATTTTAGGACAATTAGAAAGAAGCAGACATGAAAGGACTAATTGTGATTCTACTGATGGGGATATCTCTGGTGGCGCCATCTGACGGGATAGAGTGTTACGTGTGTACCTCCTTGGACGACAACTGTAAAGATCCCTTCAACGCTGACGGAATCAACACAAGACCCCTTTATGACTACTGTTACAAGAGCAAGAACACTGTTACTGGTGGGATATTGAAACTTGTCTTATCTCCCACTCATGACATGAGAGATATTCTATACATTCATGAAGTAAAAAGTGCTGCAAACCGATAAATAATGTACTACATGTAGGCTACTTGCTAATAGTAGATAGGTAAGCTGCATCAAGATAAGTAATATCTCATACATATGTGCGACTAACAATCCAAAGTACCAGTAAAGTGCAAATATGATGTGAACTGATATGAAAGACCTCACTGATCTGAGCAAAATGGTATTCATGGCATGTCAATATCACAATCCGTTCAAAAGTTACAACACTGATATTAGCACTTTTGCATTTTCAAAATCATTCAGCTAATTAGTGTGCAAAGGAGATATTCATGACGTCATCAGGGAAACTGTTTTGATTAGGTAGTTTTCAATATGAAAAATCAGTGTTTTCAGTCCAACCACGGTTGCCAGTGACAGAGACCCATTTAGAACAGGGTATGTGCAAATAAAAATGGTGCAGACTCGAGCACTGTATTCATTGGATTCATAATTATGATAAAAACTACGGTTCTAAGAAAGGACTCGTAGCCATAGCAACAGTACAGTTTGTGTGTATATTGACTATTTATAGTACATAATGATACGTGTATGCACTACTCAGATCGTCAGAATATTCATTAAGAATCATTAATTCATAGCTTGAAATATCTTAATTAAAATTTGTTCGCTTCATGACGTCACGAATATTCATTAACATCTAAATTGCTTGTTAATGTGTTGCTAAAATCGTTCAAGGGGTCTCTTGTAATGTAATGCCGAAATGACAGTTCAAATGGCTGTAACTTTTGAACGAATGGTGGAATTGACAAACCGTTTGTTCAGCTCATTGAGATCTATTGTATAAGTTCATATCATACTTGCACTTTACTAGTACTTTAAGTTATGCATGCAAATAATATTTCAGATATCCAAGTTATGTCCCGTGGTGGGGATTACGGTATAATGCTATACGAGGGGTGTCAAAGTACTGACAACGTGGCGCTGTGTTACTGTGATACGGACTTCTGCAATGGCGTTCAGAAATCCGCCCTTGCTCAAGGCGTTATGATTGTCTCATTGGCGACATTCATGACGTGGATGCTTCAAGCATAACGTTCCCACAATTGAATGTTTATCAATAAGCAATCACAGTGATTTATCCCTAAGTGTGTAATATGGGTGTATAGGTATTTGATCGTTTTGTTCGTACAACATAGCTCAATGTGATATATGGATATTGTTTTAAACGTATAGGGTGAAATTGATTACATCAATATCAATATGCATATGCGCTGATTTGTACCGTTGTGATATTATGAATAAACCTTATTTAATTATCCGTAAAATGCAGTTGTGTTATCAATGCAGTTGTGCGCGCCGGGTGCGCCCCCCTCTGAATCCGCCTCTGGTTATGATATTCTGTCCGGTACTACCCATACAGTAATATAATTTACATTGTTAGCTGATTCACATATTCACTTCAGATATCAATATAGATAATACACAACTTCGATATTGGTGTACGGCTAATGGTCGTACGACGAAAACTCTCCATTATCGCCCGATGTCGAAAAATTGGGGGTCACAATCACGGTTATTTTTTGTCAGCGACATTTCTGTGCGAGTGACAAATGGTCCAATCGATCTGAAATTTACAGGACTGACGCTCTATGTTAATAGCTCGGTCTCCCTCAAGTTTTATCAAAATCGAATGAAAACGGTTGTGATGGCAACGGAGAAAGTGAAAATCACATAATCGGCTAAAACTCTGGTTCTACTTGACATTAATCTTTCCAACTATTTCTTCATTTTTCTTTTGCCAATTGCCAATCGTATGGTGTACGGCCGATGGTCATACGACGAAAACTCTCCATTATCGCCCGATGTCGAAAAATTGGGGGGTCACCATTTTATGACTTTTAGTGTTGTGAGATTCAATACCATGTTGTGAAGACAGTTTCAATCTTTTCAAACCATTTTCGTTCAGGAAACGTGCCTTGATAATTGAAACAATATTGGGGAATTTTACAGCTCAATGTTGAACGACAAGTTCAAGGTCACAGAAAAGGTCAAAATTGAAAAGTCGCAATCAATCTGTTTATATTCATTATTAATTTCCCTCGTTAATTTTGCATTTCTGTGTAGACAATTCCCCATCATTTGCTATATGATCGATGGTCGTACGACCAAATTCCCTATTATCGCCCAAGGTCAACAATGTAAGGGTCATGAGCTGAAATGGTATGGTCCAAAGACAAAGACAAACGGTCCAATCGATCTGAAATTTATTTATTAAGTTCGTTATATTTCAAGCAGTAGTAATTCTGAAACCACTGGCAACATTCAATAGAATATTGATCATAAGGTATGTAGAATAAATCCTAGAGAGCTTGCGAAGTTAGAGAGGTCAGTATCAAAAATTGATACAAAAATTGGTCCAGAATAAGGTCAATATAGAAAAATTGCAAGAATCATTGCCTTTATCAATGATTATTTCTCCCATGATTTATGTACTTTTCCATGGTTAATTCCCAACCATTAGATATATATATGACCATATGGTCGTACGACAAAAATCCCCGATTATCGCCCAGGTCGGAAATGTAAGGCTCATCAGCTTTGATTTTAGTAACTAAATTTGAAGGGGCGAGGGTCTGCAATCTCTGATTGTCTCGTTTTATCTATATTACTGGGTGATTTCGTCTTGAAAACACGAATGCATGATGATTGCGCATGAGATAACAGATATACATCACACACCATGTGAATGCACAAAATACGAGACAATCAGAGATTGCAGACCCTCACCCCTTCGGATTTAGTCACTAAAATTTAAGCTGATGTCCTCTATCTTTTCGACCTGGTCAATCGGAAACTTCGGCCGTACGACCAATGATCTTATATCGAATGATCGGGAATTGGTCACAGAAAAATTTTGAAAAATTTCCGCTGATGACCTTTTTACATTTTTGACCTTGGGCAATAGTGGGGAATTTTTATCATACGCCATCTGTCATATAACAAATGATGGGGAATTAACCGTAAAAAAATACAAAAATACTAGGGAAAATTAATCACGGATATTAATAGCAGGGTAATTGCAATTTTTTTGATTTTAACCTTTTCTGTGACCTTGACTTTGTCGTTCAAAATTGAGTACTAAAATTTCAAAGTATTGTTTCTATTATCGAGGCACAGGAAAATGTTCTGAAAAGGTCGAAAACTGGTTTCACAATAAGGTTTTGAATCACAGAACAATCAAAAGTCGTATAAAACCATGACCAGGTCTGATGAAATTTATGATGAATACATTTTGCTTTCGGGATACGGACCGAGAACATGTATTATGTGTTGTTTTCCAGATGCGTACATCAACTTTGCCTCTAAAATACAGTGCGATGACCTATGTCTGTTGGAATGGATAAAGTCGAAACCTCTCGGATGATAGAACAAACGAACAGTTCTGATGCTTAATTTATTGTGTATGGGCTCGTAATCGTTAAGCACGTGCATCGTTAAGCACGTGCAATATATGGCCCACGAGAGGCCTAATATCCGTAGAACATGACTTCTCGAATGCCCCAAGTTCGAAATTGACCATCGGCTGGGCAAGGCGTCACGCACTCAAACTTGAACCACGTGGCCTGCACGTCTGGTATATCGTAAGTTTCAGGCATCGGAGCACAACCAAATCATTTATCTATGCACATCCTTGAGATCTGTGAAAGATCAAACAGAAACCCAGCAATGTCTACAATGCTGACAATGTCCTTGCATTATTTCAGAATCATTGAACAATTGTGAAAATGATGTATAGAATGTATAGAGGTGATATCATGAAAGACGTGGAAGTGGACTAAGCGATGAAAGACAGAAACTGATTCTCTGTCAGAATTGGTACACAAAATAGGTTAGTTAAATGCATTGATGCTTTGTTGTAGTCTGTCAGTACTAAATACAGCTGTCTTTGGTGATCCGGCAGTAGCTGACACTTTTGTTGAAACTCAAACATTTGTCATTGTTCCTGCTGATAAAGCATCGAATAATGTAGTTTTTGTTCGTAAGGCATACTATATAGATCTATCCAGTGCCTATTTAATGAGCTGGGCATTAAAAAAAAACATTCTCGATACATACCAGGATATTTCAAGAATTGGGTGTATTTGTGGTAATAGATCTATACCGCAACAGGATATATCATCCAATCACATGTCTGAATTGCAATCTTTTGTTGTCATTATTACTTCGTGCAAGAATCCTGAGCGACCCAGTTTATAATGGATCCCAAAGTTACAAAAAATAGCAAAAAAAGACATTCCAGACTCACAATCATGTTGCACCAAAGCCTACAATAAACCTACTAACTGCTATATTGCCACGAATCAAACACGGTCTCAAAAATATTATGAGAATATTGTGAATCTATCTATGCCAGAAGTGGTATAAACCAATGTGGATATTGACACCGTTTCTAAAGTGACACCGTTTCTAAAGTGACGTCTATCAAACATTCAACTTCTTCATTCTATAAACCTCAATATCTCCTTCAAAACTAAAGTCTCAGCTATATGTAAATGTATTAGGATATTGTAGTCTATCAGTATATTGTCGAATATAATACAGCTTACTTTGTTAGAGATGATTCAGATGCTCCATATACATGTATATATACAAAATCGGATGTTGTGAGTATGGTTAACTTTCTAATTGGTAATATCTTTGAGGACTTTGTGGTCAAACATTTGCCGATATGAGGACTTTGTTTACCGAAGCTCCCAGCTAGTCTCTAAACTGCTGCGACGAGGATTATTCTGTCATCACATTCTGATTGATAAGTACACCAAATTTGTCAATAGTATGCTGCGACCGTTTGCATGGTTTTTTTTTATTCATGACGGGTGCCCCTCGGGGCAGGAAATGCTCACTCAGAACACCTGATTCCACCTCAGCAGGGCTATATAATGGAGGTTCATGAAGTTCCATACAATTTTCTCGATTTTGCCTGACACTGGACTTTCAGATTGTATAGCTTGGTTCTGTTCGCAAGGAATACTTTGAACTTGGGTATTGGTTTCATGTTTTTTTTTGTTCTTCCAGTCTTATTCTCATTATGTGTAAGGCTTTCCACGCAATTAAAACCGATCTCAAGCAAATTCGGGAAAATTCCAGCAAAATATCCAACATATAGAGTGCAAGAAGATTTTTTGATGACTAGTCAAATCTTGAGCATGTAATGTTCTTTACGATCGATGCTTACCGTAAGACTGAAGGTCCATACATCGGTCTGTATTGTGAAGTCACTGCACTGCCCCAAACTAACACACCGGCCATCAATGTCAATGCTGGTAAATGTGGTTCCACTCGTGAAGTTGAATTCGATAGAATCCCTCGCAGAAGTAGACATGTCCCTAGACCCGAACCAGGCATTGGGGTCACCATCGTAGGTCCTCGTGCAGAAATCGCCGGGAGCTGCAGCTTATTGGTTCGATTACATTCGTAATGATGCCTGTAAACGTGACAATATTTATTCATGATTGTTCTTAATTTAAGAGCATGGTCAGAACTCAATGTTATAGGATTGGGATAGATTGCTGTTTCGGATAATTGACTGTAATGCGTGCGAAAATACTTAAATGGCTGGACTAATTAAAAGATGAGTGCTGATAACATTTTTCGAATTGTAAACATGAAGTCTTTCAGGAGAATGAGAACTTACTCATTCGGACATACTGAGATTGTAGATTTCGTTCCAAAGTTATTATCTACATATTTCGGAAAAGTGAACACGCGAACGATCACATGCACATTTTCGCTGGCCTTACCCTCGCATTTTTCGCCTGTGTAAGGGGCAGCACATTCACAATCAAACCCCAAATCGCTAGATGGGCTTTCCGTACAAGTTCCGCCATTCTGGCAAGGCTCACAGTCGCAAGGAGCGGGGATGAGCACTGAAACTGTTACGGCGTCTTCTTAGTGTACTTGCAGTAATAACCATGGCTACAATTAAGTCAATAGATCGTGGTTGACGCCAGTGAACTGATCTGGGCAGGCACATTCCTAGTCACCATCTACATCTGTACACGTTCCCCCGTTTTGACAAGGGCTATTTGCACAGGGCACCGAGGCTGCGGTATAACAAACGAATACAAGTAACATACAGTGGAGAGAATTATTTTTGTGGCCAGCTGAAATATGTTGGGATGGGAAAGTTTAATGACTTTAATTCAATGGATCAAAGTGCTCATTATTCTCCATATAATAAATACAAACAAGAACGTATATATAGATCAATGGTTTCAATGTTGCCCATTGATTTTAATCAAATTGAGAGTTCATGGCTTCTATTTAGGTGTAGAAACCATATTTTTCATCACACTTTATCACTTTTATGTCGGAAACTATAAAAATTGTTCATTTTTGGTAATTGTTTTGCCAACATCAGAAATTTAGCTCAATATTTTTGTGCTACTCTATGTATATGTGTAACCGGCACATATTTCACCATAATTACAGGTTGGTATCTTTTCGCGGTTTGGCCCTGCTGGCCCACCGTAGCTTCTTTGTTGTTGCCTGAGTCGTGTGACGTCATAGCGCGGGAGAATTGTTTGGCGCAGTTGCCATTGTTGTTTCCGATGAATCAACACCTGATTCAATCGTGCCAACTAAATAACAACTTGTATCGTTGCAGGTGAGTGTTTGGGTTTCATTTATTTTTCCAAATTACGCCCCAGGGTCATGTTATTTGTTTTATATATTCCCTGTCCCATGTAGTACATGTCGGCAACAGATATTTTATAATTTCTCGTCAATATGATCGAGGTCAGACACGGACACAGTGCAGCCATATTTGTCATTGTTTACACGTCTCTAGGCGTAATACTATATACGCATTTATCATGTGTATTCTGTATATATTAGATCCAGAGTACCCCACTCTCGAGCGCGAAGCGCGAGTGGGATACAGCACCGCCATGACATCAGTGAGTCACCCCTCAACATATCGAACGTGACCAAGAAAAATACACCGTGACCAGAGTTCTAGTGCCGATGTATCTTCTCTTTGATGTCTTGTCTATTAATTCATGCAATCATATTGGCTGGTACTTACCTCTCACTCCAGATGTATAGCGTATTTCAATTTCAAACCAACATCACAACTGCCGGGTTTCCATTTGCCCACTACTGCGCATGCGCTTCCAAATTCCCCGGTTTCGATAGTACCGTACTTGAGCGTGTATTTTTCCGAGTGTAGTTTTTCCGAGGGAAAATTATATGAACCTATTATTATCATCCATTGTGTCCAATGAATGTTTCGATACTTATACACGCATACAAATAGCTACAGGAATACGGAAATGCTTTGACATAAATTACGAGGTGTAAATTGCAACACGTACACACATCGGTTTCAACACAAATATATTCACGCTTTTGCACATTGTACGGTTAAATACGTTCATATTCTGACTTGCAATGCTGCAAGATGTCAACACAAAGCGTGGACACGTGTGTTGGCTGTCTGGAGCCATTTCCTAGGGCAAAAACAGGGTCATTAAGACGATGGTCCCTGCGTAAAGTTGGCAGCACCCCTTGTGCCAAGCAGTGTTTTCCACATATCATGTCAATGTCTGGGTTTGTGTGTTACACCTGTCGTATGACAGTAACACGTGTTCAGAAGGCGTACATGAAGCCTAAAGAGTCAGGTTCACCCAGCGAAGGCACACCCCGCAAACATAGTGTGAAGAGAAAGCTGGATGTTACACCGAGGCGGTGTGTCAAGCCTGCTCGGTTCCAAACTCCCACCTTCAAGCCAAATGCACGACCCATTGAATCTGAAGATACTGTAGATCGTCATTTCAGAGTAATAGTCATTACTAAACCCAAGTTCAACACAAAACCTCATATGATTTTTGGCGATAACTTCTTTTAGGATGGTCGGATCAATTGGAAATTTTATATGCTTTCATTTGACACAAAACCATATTTCAGACTTCTGTCTTCGAAAATAAAAAAGTTGGCAATCTACCTTAATGTTAAATGTTGGGCACTAATTGGATCACAGGAATTCAAGCAATTTTGGGGATTTTATGATTCTTATTCCGCTGAGAAATGTAATATGAGGAAAATTTTTGAGTTAGAAGAATCATACAGGTGTATTCTAATAGAATATCATTCTTACGAAGTACTGTGCAGTGTCATCGAACAAGATGTCAAATTCTGTTAAAACTTGCGAATTTCACGTTTGATGTGAAATGTAACATTGGAGTAGATTGCCAACTTTTTCAATTTTCAAGATAGAAGTCTGAACTTTGGTGAAAAAATACGGTTTTATGCCAAATGGAAGCAAATAAAATTTCAAATTGATCTGATCATACTAAACGAAGTTATCGCCAAAAATCATATGAGGTTTTGTGTTGAACTTGAGTATAACATTAAATTAGCTAGGCCTATGTTGTGTACCCCTCCTGAGAATGGAGCGGCGGGTTACAAAGGATCAAATATATGGACACGTGTGATACCATCGGCAAGGCCCTTCTGAAGCACTTGAGCGGTCCAAGTCAAATCAAACACGAAGTTCCATAAAACCTGTTTATCCTTGCTAATATTTTGATAAAATAGTGTTGATTCGAATTTCCATCTCATCCAGCATAATCCCTCGAGATATTGTCTTACAAACCTGTTCATTATATCTCAAGACTGTAGACCTATCGTTAAAAAGGGAAAATACCAGTATCCTAGACATCTCAAACCCCAAAAAGAGTATGACGGGAATTTCAATGATTTGGTCCAAGTCGATGGTGAGTGCGTGCAGCCATATGTGTGGTACATATTACCCTTGTAATCCGGAGGTGGGGAGGGGGTGTGTATGAATGAGAGCTGGGTTTGGACATTTGTTAGAATATGCCTATAAACGGCGAGAGAGTCGAGGACACATACAGGAGAAATTAGGTTTTCAAAAAAAAAAAAATTCCAAGAAGTAAGCTCATTAAAAATATCTTGTCATTTGCCAGAACAAAGCATGCGACTTGATAATGAGCTCGAAATATGCGACCTGCTTCCGGTATCTCATTTCTTCATCTGTGGCGGCAAAGGATGCTTTCATTGGGGTTTTCATCTCTACGATGAAGCATGAATTGGCCAGGACAACAGCACGTGACCAAGGGGGTCGTATAATTTCGATGTCATCCGAACTGTCGATGGAAGAGGTAAAGAGGTATACCGTATACGATGAAATAATAAGAACAAATTATTGAAAAGAAATAAGGCCATCGTTTTTTTATTAATTGTTTTACAAACTTTTTTGCTTCAAAGATTTTAAGTCGGCCGGTAGGAAGGAATAAAAATAAAAGATGCTGAAAATGTGTGGTCGGGCTAATAAAAAAAAAAAGTGCAACAGTGAATATTTGGTCATTCTGACACTTTCATTTACCAGCGTGTTTGAGCGCATACACTCGCATGTGCGTTTATGTTGCGCAGAGATACCATGTACGTTTATGTTGCGCAGAAATACCCCTGGGCATAACCAGATCGAAACTCTTTATTATAACAAGTTTTTTTTTCACAGTCGTTAACAGTTCTGTTACAACCCAACTAAGACGTGGTCTACTAAATTTTCAGCTTAATTTCAATGAATGTATTTGGTGACAGTGAGTAAAATATCGAAATTCAACTTGTCTATGTACTGAAATTAATACAATGCAGAAACATCGGGAAAACAACAACACATCAAAACACGTTCTTATCAAAAGCAACAGAAATTATCAGGTATATTATATTCATGTCCGTGATATCTGAAAAGAACTATGAACAAATCATTGTGGCAAAACCATTGTCAGAAGCACAGACATATGTATAATCGGTTTGAATTGGTGAAAAGAGACTATATTCCTTTGCATAACCATTAAAGCAAAGAATGATCCTTTTGATGCTGCACATTTTTATCAGTGTACTTTTTCCAGTCGGTAGGTAAAATAAAAATAACAGGAACTGCTGAAATTATTTATTATCGGCCAAATTTACGTGGAGTCGGTGGGTTTGTAAAACAATCTATCAAAAAATAATGGCCTAAACGAGAATAGAAACATCTAAATGGAGTTGCTGCATTCTTTATGATGGTCAGTTGGAATCATTTGAGTGGAAGTCAGTATTGGACGAATGTGAGGAGAAACTGCCCTTCGTCTATGGTGCCCTAAACGGCGTTCTCCCCAGTGTCCAAACTCTAAGTCGGCAGGTGCAGAAGGGCAGAGGTGGCGCGAAAAGGTATACTTGCAGTATAATTAGCCTCAGCTGGCCTTAGTACGTTTACAAAAGTCAGCTAGCACACAGATATACGTTTGCGTGTTTGTCTATACAGACCAATGAATGACATGGAGTCCAGTGCGATGCGGGACGCCAGGTTGGGCCTGATGTTATCGGTCACACTGTACTCAGCGAAGCCCAGGGTATACAAGCTGATTCCATCAGTTATATCGGCAGAGATGTGGCGTCAAGGGTCAAGCCAGAAACTGTACAAATGTTTCAACTTTCTCGGCATCAGCCAAGGACGCCACGGGACCGTTGGCAACATAGACCGGTTGGGCAAGCAGTTCGATAGCAAGCTTGTTGCCATTAAAGAGGGTATAGAGGTGTGAAATTGCTAAGACATAATTAATTAACTGAAATTGATAGCCTGAGTCCAAATTTTCCAAAGTTAAACATATTTCATGAAGGTTTGGCACACATGAAAATTGTAACTACATGAAATAATTGCACAAGACATGCATACCAATCAAAATTATACTAGGCCACGAACTTCGCACTTTGACCCAATAAATACATATAGGTGTATTACATGAACATGCATGGTTTTTGATCACCTAGTCTGCTACCAACGTGAACTCAGATTCCCGCGTTCCACAAGCACGTCGCCGTTTGGCTTTTTTGGACCAACCTCTCAACGACTTGAAGGGGTTCACGGTTTGCTGGGATAACGTCCAATGGGAGGCACACTGCGTGCACCAGACACAGAACACAGGAACTACCATGCACCTAATGGCTCTGTCGTTTGGCAGTCAAAACCGTACAGAATCTTTGCACCTTCAGGTCTCCATGATCGTTAGGCCAAAAAAAAAAGATGTTTTGGCTTGCATCCCAGTGATGCTCCAAAATCGGTGATGCTCCAAAATCAGTGACTTGATTTGGGACAAAAAAAAAAATTTTGCCGACCCGTCAAAAAATCAAAATGGCCGCCCCACGCAGACCGTCATTTCAAAGCCAACAAAACTTATACACATCACAAAGGTACATAAGGAGAATCTTATACATGATTTTGAGAAGAACTGTCTGAATAGATTTTGAGAAAAATGGCCACCAAAGAAAAAATTCATCGTTTTTTCGACAAAAAAGGTCGTTTTGACCTTGCAAGGTCATTGAAGGTCAAATTCAAGGTCACCACCCAAACCACAATATATGAATTCCCATTTGAATGTGCCAATACTTAGGCTCTATCTTGAAGTGTTCTATGAGTTTACTCTGCATAGCTCTAATTATGAAGGGAAAATTGGGTGAAATTTCCTAAATGCAAAAATTTTTTCAGTGGCTAAAAAAATTTTTTTTTTTTGCTGGAAATGGCTCAAAACTAATAGTGACTTGATTTGGGACACAAATTTTTTTTTTTTTTTGACGACCACTGAATGTATACCATGGCACATTTTTATAATCTTCATTGAATTTAGAAGAAATAGTAAGCTGCGCTACATGGGCCCAAAATGTTACCTCTGCTTGTAAAAATACCATCATCGCCCAAAAAAAAATGACACGGGAGGTTTGGGACGACGCGCGCGGGGACGCAAACCAAAACATTTATTTTTTTTGGCCTTATATATGTTACATTGTATGTGCATGTCTTTTCTCATGACCACTAAACTTAATAGATTCTATACAAACCTAACAAGGAATATTACTTCCCATCATCGTCAGTACTGAGGACAAATGATTTCCCCTATATTAGGGTCCTAGTCTGTGCGATGCCGTTGATGTTCCGGCAGAGGCGATCATCCCAACTACAGATGACCTGTCACGCCTTCGGTCACGTATGGTAGTAGTAGTTATGCGGTTACTGAAGCAGATGGTACCGTGGCTTGAGGGAATCTCTGTGGTACAGCATATCCCACACGAGCACACCACAGACCTTCAGCAAAAGAGTGTCATGTTCACCATGGGAACAGTCCAAGAAAATCCCTCCTCCAATGACGGAGTCATCAAAATCATGGAGAAGCTTCACAAATATGTCCCTGAGGTTTCTAGTATTTTAATGAGATGAATTTATAGTTATGAATTCATATGAACTAATTTTGTGACATATCAGGTTCTGTAGTGTCGTGATATATTTCATCATGTAAAGAGTCAGATATTCTAAATAGCTCCAAGACGGCAAACTGCACACCATACTCTGCAATGGCGATGGCCTCAGCATTGAGCGGATGATCTCCGCCGGGCGGATCCGGTGTAGGGCGGGAACTCACGGAGATCGTCTGGAAGGCCTCTGTGCCTCTCCACAGGAGTTCCATAAGGAGGGACTTCTGCTCCAGGCCTGTACATTTGAACTCCATTCTTGAGGATTGCACTCGGTTATTTCCCTGGTTGTTTCCATTTAAGTCTGGTACTGTTTTCGTGTTAAGGTTGTTCGAAGCCTTCCATGTGAATTGGAGCTGATGATTCAATTCGAACAGGACTGGATGAAGTCATTCTTTAGTGGAAGCAGTGCGGGCCAGAGGGGAACGCTGTATCACTGGAAGCAATTCTTCAACCAAAAGTCGGTCTCAATGGACGTCATGAGGAACTTCAACCATGATTGGGATTTCATGAAGGTCATTGTACAAATATGATATATATATCTGTATTCTTGTTTTTATATCTGAACCGATTTTGCTACATATGTAATTGTCCCTTCGTGCACGAAAAGTTTGTCACAAGTGGCCTGGTGATGCTGAGCATGTTCGAGTTCGCACACACAAGTAAACTCCAGGACGTACCAACCACATTTCCGGTTGACGGTTCGAAGGCAGAGCAGACGGCCTGGGCGACAAGATTGGCCAACACCATTGTGGACAACATTTGGGTTGGTGTTGCTCGTAATATAGAAACTATCCCGGACTCGGTTCGTCAGTATTCATAGTGTGCTCTGAGAATTCGGGGCTATCGACGTCCATACGCTGTGATGGCCTTCACTCCTTTCACACTGGGCGTCTCACAAGCTGTCTCACAAGCACATGTGATTTGCCAAATATGAGCAATGGCTGGGTTCAACCGACCATAATACAGTTCAGTCCTCACACGAAGAACACTCTTATATATCCCTTTCTAGGGGCGGGGATAGCAGTAAACTGTATTTTTCATTGAACATCTGTAAAACAATATAAGAATCACATTAAACATACAGATACAACCCGATCGGGAAGATGTCGCCGCTATTATAACGGGGTACACGGAAGCAACAGAAGAACTGTTTCCTTTCTGCCACTGCATGGAGTGTACGTTGTGCATGTTCAAAATTTAGTACAATTTAGAAGTACGATGTTGGAGATGTTATGATATATGACTTGATTATTATGTTTTTCATGGCAAACCATGCAGTTATTACTTGAAACTTACTTTACAAGTCAAGGACACACAGATGATCCTGTGCTGTAACAGCAAGTGCGAACGCGAATGGTTCCACCTAGAGTGTGTCGGACTTGAGCAAGCTCCAGATGATGACCATGACTGGTTCTGTTCGTCGGAATGCCGAGAGAGTGATGGGTACATTTACTGTACTTGCAAATCACAACTAGACGACCATGGAGTGATGATACAGTGTCGTCGAGGGTCGGACTGCCACCGCCGCGAATGGTACCACCCCTCGTGCATCAACGTTGATGTCGATTCTTTGCCGGGTACATGTAATATAGAGATATGGAACATGAGCATTCGTATGTGAATTTCATGAAATCTATAAACTTTACAACCGAAACTCAATTGCGGTAATAAGTTCACGGCATTGTAGAGCCTGGTGGTAAATACACGTTGAGGTATATGATTTATAACCATCTGACAGAGGTTTGGTTCTGTTGTGCCGAATGCGAAACCGAGGGAGAAGACAAGGTCAACCAGCATAGTAAACAGCTCTTGTGGAGCGGTCTTAACATGCTTGTAAGGAGAGACGCTGTCAGAGAAGGTGATGGTCCCGATATGCTTTCCCACTGGCGGTTGGACCTACTGGATCTGTACACCAAGCACCACACAAAATATGTGATCATCGCCCACAAACTGCTATGTGGTGTGTACAAGGAATTAACTACCTGTACACGCAGCCGACAGTGTAGCACAAACTACAATGAATTCAACAATTTCTTGTCTAACAAGTGACTACCACAAACGTTTGGCAGATTGGTTAAACATTTTGAAATTGGTAACAGGTGCCGTATTAATCTTAGCGATGGCATTAAAAAATATAAACATTTAAGCTTGTATTTACATTACGATGTAGACACCGGTGGATACTTATCAGAGCGCCTCAGACATGAGATGACATGGGAGAGGACAGTCAACATCCATGGAAAGCCAGGAATGAATGTCCCTCAAGATTTTGCTAACGAACTGATCAACTGTGACTTCAAAGGTGTTGCCTATGATATAACTGATATGCAGTTCACCATATAAACTTTTAAAAAACTAGAATCACACACAGAATATTTATTTTTGCAGGTTTACTGATGACTTCATGTCTTCTGTATCTTGTACGATTTTAATGTTTGTTTCGTAATTTAGAAACCATCAAAACCAGTCGAGGTAACTATACCGACGCCCAAGTAAATCGATGTGCCCAGCTCAGCGGACCGTTTGGAAAAGAGATTGACCGGTTAATCGTGGATGCTGGATTTGCGTCAGAGGAGGTTGATTCTGGCCAGCGTAAGACACAGAAAGGCACATACAAGGACGACCTCGAGCTCTTTGGAGCAAAGTTCGCAAAGGACAAGCTGTTTGCATTCGTTCCAAACAGGGTGCACAAATCGTTCCCCAACGCCTGTCATAAATACACTGTGAAAACTCCGAAGTTGCTCGGAATCCACCTACGTGGATTAGCCTCACAGAGGGACTTCTGGGACAAATTAGCACACGATACGGCAGAACGCCAGGCTGCGATGCAAACGCGACCCTGAACAAACTGAACTATTCCCTCCCAACCATCACTCTTGTCATTGCTTTCTATAGCAAGTAGAACAAACCACAATTTCATAAGTCTTTATGAGGCCTTGCTATTGGTGACATGGAACAGTCCTTACATATTATTGAACAGTGATATTATGCATGTCATTTGTGGATGTTCATCCGTGAAAAATACATGTAAGGTCATTCAATGTAATTATTAGGTATTTGTGTACACTAGCACTATTTGTGAGTCATCTCGGACTACATTTTCAACCAATTAAAAAACTACTAGTATGTTGAAGCATCGATATTTATGTACGAACGCTCTTATGTCACTGTGAGACAATATGCGTTATCATCCTGTGCTGATGTCTCATTTGTAATTAAGCGAAAAACATTAATCACCATATAAAATATGATAAAACTCTTCAACGTAAATGTACTATTATTCAACCATAACTGATTATCACAAGTTGTAAGAGTACATTTGGTGTGACAGTGTGACTGCTATCTGTATACATCGCAACCCTGAACGACAAACGTCTGCTAAGTGTCTACGGTGTTACTATACTTTCTCAAATCAAGTTCAAACAGCCTCCGTCTCAGCTTCTAGACTGGCCTGTCGACAAAAGCCACAGCAGTCCATGCCCCCGCAACATTTATCAATTGATGCCTGGTCAATTCCCTTGACACGGAATGTGTTGAGTACGGCCTTTCTGGTACATTGTGCGGAACTGTCTTTGACCAGCTGGATTAACTGTGATGAACATCTGTTAATGCTCAGAGACCCAGGAGGCACATACATGATTGCTTTCCCAACCATTCCTGGGCCTCGAGCACAACGACCCACCTCCTGCCAGTAGCTCAGAACAGAGCTGGGAGGTCCCCAGTGGAGAACATACTCCACATCCGGCACGCTCACGCCCATGCCAAATGCGATGGTTGTGACAACACATCGGCATTTGCTATCAGGTCTCATGAAGTACGCAGGGAGCTCTTCCTCTGTTGTTGAGTCCACGCTGGCGTTGAACATCTCAACGAGGAGACTTCCAGGCGCTCCACCTGGCCTTACCCACTCCGTCCCCTCTCGCAAAGACCCGTACAAATACTTGAATATGGACAGGACATCTGTCGTTGAACTGTAAAATGTTTGGAAAGTCAAGTTGAACATGATGGCAGTTTATATGCTGTTATTGACGCCTGTTTGTGCCAGTATATATTTCAAACCCACTTAGACTCAATACCGGCGTTGTACCATATCCATCCCGACCCACATAATATCTTATCTCGCTGAAATCATGCATTCCATTACGGCACCAAAACATTTGCATAAATATCTCTCGTATTTTTCACCGGAGGCTTACCGGCAAAAAATGATGGTTTTAGGCGTGTCTGTGGTCTTGGATTTCAGCATGTCCGCAAACCAATTTAGGCTCGTCGAAATTGATATGTCATCTCTCTTGATGTCCGTGAATACATCCGGCCTGATGTGGCGAAATTAGGCATCACGTTTTCTGGAATACTAGTTCAATCTAACGTGTTATGAATATTATTTTCTGCCCATTGATTGTGTTTCATACCACACAAACCTTACCTATTTGGTACAATGGTGATGTATTTGGTTTCAGCCTCAGGCATCAGCAATATTGTCATTATGCGGGTACAAATATCAACTGTGGCTGTGGCCGTCAAGGCCAACGTTGCAGCATCACTGAACAGCGCGCACAGCCTGCCAATGTCCTCGTAACTCGTGCGGAACTTAGGACCCCTTCAATAAGTTCAATCACAAACAAACATTGAAATCGACCTATGCACATGCGCAGGAAAAAATTTTATATATATATATATATATATATATATATATATATATATATATATATATATATATATATATATATATATATATATATATATATATATATATATATTTATAGCATCAGAAATAACTCAGAATGTATTGCATGATTGGATGTACATGTACAATATGAAATGTGTAGTGTACATGTTTGTGTACCATTCTGTAATGCAATGTGCCTCGTCGATGACAACCACAGAGACGCATTCTGACAACTGCTGAAAAATTCTCCACCAAAAGTCCATCAGTAGGGCTTCTGGTGACCCGAAAAGAATGGTGTACTTTCGTTCTTTGATATCTACAAAGAAGGAACCTGTTAAAGAACCGCTTTATATGTCAGTGGTATGAGAAACCCTGCACAAAACCTCCATCCGGTGCCCCATTAGGAAACGACCCTTTATTCACGCACTCTCTATCACATTTCTGTCCATCTCCGACCGCTTGGTGATGATGGCGCACTCGATCTTGTCTCCCCATTTATCCACCTGGTCGTGCATCAGTGCACGCAAGGGGCTGACCACCACGGACATATGCCTTGTCGCCGGAAACATCTGCCGTGTTACATAACATTAATGAATTTGTATCTTTGCAAGAGGTGAACCAGACCCGCTGGCAGCGGGGAGACTGAATATGATCTAACTTCGAAATTAAATTCTGTACATGTAGGCTTATTATGAGAAAGGATGATTACCTTGTCAAGAATTAATGGGGACAACATATATATGTCGCTTTTGCCATAACCTGTGGGCAAAACACAGAAAGTCGGGGCTTTATCAACAACCACGGAACGTATGGCGTTGATTTGCTCATCTCGAAGACGATAATTACAATATTTCTTGACGCAACTGTCTAGGGCTACCTCGAAAGAGGCCATTTCGCGGTAAAGCAAACTCCACGATGTCAATGACCTAATAACCAATGCGTTCAAAAAATGAACAACGTAGAAAAGTTAACGCGAAAGAAGCACCAAAAATATCGTATTACAGCGTATTACAATGTGCAACAGTTAAATTTCTCAATAAGTTTTCTCCCCCACCTTAATATTTCTTCAGAAAGAAATATTGCTTTCAAACTCATTGCAGTATCGTCAGAGATGCGTAGCCCTACACGTACGTGCATCTAGTACTATATATATGGATTGTTATATATCAAAGTAACTTACGTTCCTCATTACAATCAGGTGATGAACGCCAAATGTCGTGGACAAAACTGGCGCAGAAAAAATTATTAAAAAATACACACTCAATTACGGTAACAATAACCACGAGCTGCCCACGAGCCGGGGAATTTGGTAGCGCATGCGCAGTAGTGGGCAAAATGGAAACCCGGCAGTTGTGATGTTGGTTTGAAATTGAAATACGCTATACATCTGGAGTGAGAGGTAAGTACCAGCCAATATGATTGCATGAATTAATAGACAAGACATCAAAGAGAAGATACATCGGCACTAGAACTCTGGTCACGGTGTATTTTTCTTGGTCACGTTCGATATGTTGAGGGGTGACTCACTGATGTCATGGCGGTGCTGTATCCCACTCGCGCTTCGCGCTCGAGAGTGGGGTACTCTGGATCTATGTATATATATATATATATATTGGCTGTCACTTTGTCTGTGTGTAGTTTTAGAATAGTATAACTGTACTGTAATGTTATGTAGAGTTAGTCTTTAGTGTAGATTAACTGTTTTATGAATATTTCACTTTGCTGTAAACACAGAGTATATTTGTGTACGAAGCCATAAATGGGCCTTTCAATTAATCTTGTAAATATTGTAAATACCATACTAATGTATTTGGCAGTTGCCATTGTTGTTTCCGATGAATCAACACCTGATTCAATCGTGCTAACTAAATAACAACTTGTATCGTTGCAGGTACTAACAACTGGCCAGGCATCGTGGCCGAAGTAGCCTGATTACCCTGAATAAATGATTGTCATTTATCGATGCCTTGAGTTATTGGACAACCATCAACACTAACGACATAAGTCAACTACACTAGATATATGGACGTTACATATGTATTACGGTAAACCATCCAAAAATATCGCAAAGCTCTTAGAGTATTTGCCTTATTCACAAGATTGACATGTAAACCTCGTTGAAACAATCAGAAATATTATTTTTGAAAGTGATGTGATCCTTTCGTTGAGGTTACTATATTCGAAACAAATGATAACAGGACCGGGGCCGCCCATGCCTACCCTCCGTGGGTCTGTAGACCAATCTGATAAACCTTGGTGAAATGAACTATTTGTTTTCCGTTCTAAGTACCTACATGTTTCACACAGTTCGCCAGTGTATCCATCTGGGCAAATGCAGTTGAGGTCATTTGAGTCATGCTGGTGTCTACGGCGCAATCCGTGCCCCCTAAGCACAGTGCAGTTTCCCTCGTTTTGGCAAGGATTCATGAGACAGCATGCGTTCTTCTCCTCGCTTGCGCTTCTAGTGCTTTCATGGCTTGTTCTGTCGTGGTTACTCTGTCGAAACCACTTTCCATAACGTGCTACTTTCACATAAATAGTAGCATAGTTTATCAGTGTATTTCTTGACAATGAGGTTTTGAATAATGTGTATATTTACAATGTGAGATAGTTGAAATTTTCCCAGCTACATATTACAGAAACAAATGTTGTGGTCCGTGCTTTTTGAAAAACAACATTCTGTTGAATTGAAAGTGGTTCATTTATGAAACGACTTTCAATAAGAGAATAAAAGAAGAAATAGATGACAGATACAGAACAGACAAGATTATTATGGTTCATGTAATTGAATTCATTAATCATATAATTAATCACATCCACGAAAAATTATGATAGGTAATGTTGCATGTAATGAGACATACCTTCGGCTGCTGAGAGTGATGATAATGCGATGACAAATAACAGAAATACGTATGTCTTCATGTTGAATCAGCACTCTGATGAAGTTGTATTGTCGTTGTGTCGTGTCCCTATGTCGAGATGTCGCATCAACAAGAGACGAGCCTTTATATATATACTATGGCCATCGCATACCTTTGGTGAGGAATTAACTGAATTTCCAGTTAGCTTGACGCGGCAGCCGTATTTCTCTGAATTCGATGAATGTCTTACATGGAAAATTCTCAAATGTCACACGAAGTTTTTGAGAGTTGGATCATCTAATCCAGATTATTCTAGTTATTTGTACATCGAACTCAAACATCATATCCCTTTCATCTGTCATAAAATCCATAAATTAATTGGATGAGAAGTTCACAAAGAACTCAGGAGATCATGAAAACTGAATGATTGCACTAAGATTATTTCAAATAATTATTTGCAGAATGTGAACAGCATAAGATGGTTTGATAAACCTAATTGAGATTAAACCGGTCAAATGCACATTTTTCGGAATAAGAGAAAAGACAAATCTGCATTTCTTAGTATTATGCCAATATCAGATCTCACACGTATTTTTCCTGAAACGTTTGACATTTCCCTGGGTGACCTAAATCCCGAGCCTCTAGCAAAATGAAATTAAAACAACTCAAACGAGACAATCAGAGATTGCAGACCCTCGCCCTTCCAGATTTAGTTACTAAAAATAGAGTTGACGACCCTTACATTTTTATCCGGAGGATAATCGGTGATTTTGGTCGTACTTTCATTGGTCGTATATCAAATGGTCGGAAATTGGCCATAAAAATACAAAAAGCATGGGAGAAATAATCAGTAATAAAAGTAGAAATCTTTTTCTAGGTTACCGGCATTTGGTCCGATAACCTATTTGCATGGCGTTGCGTTTATCGTCCGTCCGTCCGTCCGTCCGTCCGTCTAGCCGTCCGTCCGTCCGTCGTTAACATTTTTATCTTTAAAGTTCATGATCGAATCTTTCCGAAATTTTGCACAAAAATGCCCAAAAACATTTTGAGAAGGAGCTATTTTTTTTATTTTTGCATTTTTTTCAAAATGGCGGCTGTTTTTGTCCAAAAACGCTCAATTTTGGACTTTGACGGCCATTTTCTCAAAAACTGTCAGATCAGTTTTCAGTTTTCGGTTTCAAAAGATTCCCCTCATATTCCTCTGTGATATGTATAGGTTTTGAATCTTTGGCGGGTCGGCGAACAAATTTTTTTTTCGCCCCAATTCCCATTACTATCCATTTTGGGCCATTTCTAGGGCAAAAAATTTTTTTCCCCCGATGAAAAAAATTTTGGAATTAGAAAATTTTTGGCACTTTTCTCCTTCATAATGGGAGCTGTCAGGACTGTACTCATAAAACACTCGAAGATACAGCTTAGAAATTGGCACTTTCAAATGGGAAATCATATATTGCGACTTGTGTGGTGACCTTGAATTTGACCTTGGACGACCTTGAGAGGTCAAAACAGCCATTTTGGGGTCAAAAAATGCCCAGATTTGCCTTTATAGATGAAATGCTTGCAGATGGAGCTCATGTTTGCATTATGAACACATAGGAAGACATATATGGCACAACTAATGATGACCTTGAACTTGACGTCAGATGACCTTGAGTGCCAAATGTCTGACTCGGAATGTGTAAATTGACCTGAGCGGCCTAAATGATTCCACCCAGATATATCTTTGTATTATGAACATATAGAATATCAAATGCCGCACACATACATGTAATGGTGACATCGAAGGTCACACTGCGAACCTTGGTTGGTTAATCCTAAGGTCTGTTACCTGCCTATGCTGCCATGACCAAATCAAAATTGTCCGGTAACCTATCTTAGCCTTTGGGCTAATTTTTCTATCTCGAACATATTTTGACCTGTCGACCACGACCTGAATTTTTGATACTGACAACCCAAACTTCGCCAGCTTTCACAACTTTATACTGCATACTTTAATTCAACATTCTATTGAATATCGTCAGTGATTTGGGAATTACTCTTACTTGAAATACTACGAATTAGTGATTTCAGCTGATGACCCTTACACTTTCTCCCTTGGGCGAAAATGGAGGATTTTGATCATAGGACCATCGGTCGTACAGCAAATGATGGGAATTGAGCACAGGAAAATACAAATTTAATAAGGGATATTAATCATTATTATGAGCAGAGTGAGTGCAACTTTTCGATTTTGATCTTTTCTTTGACCTTGACCTTGTCGTTCAATATTGAGCTGTAAAATTTCACAGTATTGTTTCTATCATCTAGGCACATCTCGTGAACGAAAATGGGTTAAAACGATTGAAAACTAGCTTCACAATATATGGCCTTGAGTCTCAGAACACTCAAAAGTCGTAAAATCGTGACCCCTAATTTTTCGACATCGGGCGATAATGGGGAGTTTTCGTTGTACGACCATCGCTCGTACACCATACGATTTGGAATTGGCCAAAGAAAAATACAAAAATAGTTGGAAAAATTTAAATCAAGTAGAACCGGAGTTATAGCCAATTATGTGATTTTCACTTTTTCCGTTGCCATGACAACCATTTTTATTCGATTTTGACAAAATTTGAGGAATACTGAGCCATTACCTGAGCGCTTCACTCCAATAAATTTCAGATTGACAATTTCAAAAATTGTTTTTGAGTTATAAACACAGACATTTGCACTGAAAAGTCGCTGGCAAAAAATAACCGAAATCGTGAACCCCCCATTTTTCGACATACGGCGATAATAGAGAATTTTCGTCGTACGACCATTGGCCGTACACCATACGATCTGGAAATGGCCAAGGAAAAATACTAAAATAGTTTGAATAATTAATATCGAGTAGAACCGGAGTTATATCCAATTATGTGATTTGCACTTTTCCGTTGCCATGGCAACCATTTTTATCCAATTTCGACCAGATTTGAGGACGACCGAACCACTGCCATACCGCTCCATTCCTATAAATTTCACATCGATCACACCGAATGTTTGATAGCAGTGAAATATGTGCACGGTTTGAGACCATGTGCACCATCATTATCGACACAGTCTGAGGTCTTCTCAAGTTGTGACCCCCTCCTTTTGTATTGGGGTGTCTCACGTGACTGTCCTGCACAAAATGTGACATCATAATGGGAAATCTTCAAGACAAGAAACCCAGTGTATGGTCTATCTCATGTTGAAATTCTTATAAGAGCTAACGTTTTATTCGCCGTGGATTCAAAATAAAGATTTTTACTTCTCAGGACAACATTCAACTGTTTGAATTTAAAAGTTAATAATTGTATACTATACGATTCACATACGCCTACCCACTACCCAATGATGATGTCAGACAAAGAACGGCAATAGTTTTGGGTTATAAATGTGACTGTCCACAATAGTTCTTTAGGTACCACGTATCATTGAGCATTAGATCATACATAACATCAAAATAGAATTAAAATGGTTGCCATGGCAACCGAAATAGTGAAATATAGCTCTGGTATAGTGAAATATTGCTAAGAGCTATAACTCCGGTTTTTATCAATATTCATTTTTCAACTTATTTTTGTATTTTTTTCTGGTCAATTAAACCAAAACTCCCCAATACTGTGATATTCTACAGCTCAATATTGAACGACAATGTAAAGGTCACAGGAAAGGTCAAAATTGAAAAGTTGCAATAACTCTGCTTATATTCATGAATAAATTTCTCTCATAATTTTGTGTTTTTCTATGGTCATATATCTGCTATGGTCGTTCAAAATTCCTCATGATCACCAAAGGTCGAAAATGTAAGGGTCATCAGCTGAAATGGATTCGTGATATTCCAAGTAGTGGAAATTCCAAAACCACTGAGGATATTCATTAGAATATTAAACAGGAAGTATGCAATATAAATTTGAGAGAGCTTGCGAAGCTTGGGAGGTCAGTTTCAGGAATTCAGGTCATGGTCGAGAATAATAGTCCAAATAGAAAAATCGCGAAAATATTATTTCTGCCATGATTTTCGTATTTTTCTATGGCCGGTTCCTGGCTATTTGATATTTAACCGATGGTCGTACGACCAAAATCCCCTTTATCGCCTAGGCCGAAAGTATAAGGGTCATCAGGTTTAATTTTAGTAACTCAATCTGAAGGAGCGAGGGTGTGCAATCTCTGATTGTCTCGTTAACTATGTACATATACTGTGTTAATCGCTGTTGAAAATAAATTCAATTCATTTGAAAAAGGTTTTAGAATATCTGGGAAACAGGGTTATTATGGTGAGTTTGTGTGGAATTTATACTCAGGAGAGACCAGGAAGCTATGACGGAACATGAAACGACTCTGGTTTCTGGGGCCCTCAAGCGGCCCCTGCCCGAACATGCTTTCTTCGCATCTAAACTAAACAGAGTTCAATTTGTCTGTTTCCTCGTGAAGATACAACAATATCTATTGTTTGGCCAGTAGGTTATTCTCTCTTGTCTCCCAGCGAGGCTACCAAACCATCATACAGTATTGTGCTTAGTAGGATTTTGAATGTGTTTTTTTCTTGTGAACCTGCGAGAGTGTACTTCATGAATTTATGGGACTACACTTTTTTGGCTCGTAGGTTGCTTAATCAGTTTTTGTCATACTGAGAATTAAGCTTCAGGTCACAGAACATTAGACTTTCACTTAATTGCTATGTGGACAGGGGCGCCGGAAACATTGGGGTTGTGGTGCAGTTACCCACGTCACTTTTTCTACGGGAGTAGCTTGGGTAGGCATAGGGGCAGAAACGAGGCGTGGACATGGAATAAATGGTTTCGGATCAGTGATTTTTGGCAATGAATACTGGAACGAACGGTAACTTTAGAGAAAGTGTGGGCCATCTGACCAATACCCAGCTGCTCGCTGATATCGTTGTTTTTCTTATTTGAATAGAAAACCGCCATTTTGGGACTTTGGTAGCCGTTTTCTCCAAATTTGTGTTATAAGTTTTTTTTCTAAATTCTCACAAACGTGACCCCTCCATGTCATAAAAGTATAGAGAACGAACGCTCTTAATTGCTCCAAAGGCCAGAAATGTAGATCCAATGTGCCAAACAAAAAGGCATGATACGAGTCATATATGGATAGCTCACGGCTGAGTGGTCAGTTTACCCACAATCCCTCCACAACTGATCCTAGATGAGACTTGGCCATGATATAAACCACTCGTCCTTATGGGATTTTCATGGGGTCCCAGCTGCAGATATACGATATGCTACAGAAGTCGCTCTTGACCTACTGTTATTGGGATCCGCAGAAAACATCCCTATCCAACAAATTTGCCAATCGGACCACTACTCAACGAATTATGGTCTAATTGAGATACCAATCTTGCGACACAAAATGTATTTTTTCTGACTTCAGGTCTGAATATGAATCGCTCTGATTCTTCGCAGTTATCAGAAGTCATAGAGAACCACAAATGAGGAGGCTTTGGAATAGAAACACATTGGGAAAATCAGACAGTCTGCAATAACACATGTCAGATTTTTTATTGTATACCCGAGCATAAACTGCTCAATGAGCATGAACATAAAATCGCCCAACAAACGACCAATACAACTTGGAAATCCAGACCAAATCCCAAAATAAATATACTGATTTAGAAAACTTAACAATAACTTCGTCACGCTCGAGGGTGGTGTATAATGTTTTACGATATCAGAACTAAAATATGTAATATGTGTTGTTTCTCATATGCGTACATATTCCTCGCCTTTAAAGTACAGTGCGATGACATCTGTTTATCGGAAGGGATGAATGACAAACCCCACAAATGAGAGAGCAGTTCTGATGTTGACGTTTAATTTATTACATGGACTCGTACATGTAATTGACATCGTTATGTGTGTCAAACGGAGAGCCCACGAGACGCTTAATATCCGTAGAACGTGACTTCTCGAAGGCCCCAGAATGGAAATGTGCCACCGGGTTGGCAAGGCGTCACACACTGCAGCTTGACCAACGAGGCCTGCACGTCTGGAATATCGTAGGTTTCTGGCATCGCAGCACACCCAAACACAGCATTTGAGCAGGTCCTGGACATCTGTGAAAGATCAGAAATAACACCACTAATACATAACTACTACTGATAATGCCCTTTTTGATTATTTCGAAACCATTAAACAACTGTCAAAAGAATAATTATCAACAACATGTGAGCTTGTATAGAATCTACAGAAGTGACATTCTTGTCTTTTCAGTGTTATTTTTTCATGTATAAGGATTTCCAGGCAATTGAACATGAGCGCTTTATTCAATCGCAGGCAGATGCGGGAATATTCCAGCAAGATATCAAAGATATCAATGACTAGAACTGAAAAAGGGTGTTACAAGAAGTATAAGAAAAATATATTTTGATGAATATCATGTAATGTAATGTTCATAACCGGTGATGCTCACCGTAAGACTGAAAGTCCATGCATCGGTCTCTACTGTGAAGTCACTGCACTGTCCGAACATAACACATAAGTTATCAATGTCCATGCTGGTGAGTGTGGTTCCACTCGCGAAGCTGTATTCGATTGAATCCCTCCCAGGATTTGACATGTTCATCGTCCCGACCCAGGCATTGGAGGTACCATCGTATGTGTTCTCGCAGTTACCACCGGGAGATTCGGTTGATGCACTGCAGTTTGTAGGCTCAATTGCACCCACAATGAATCCTGTAAACGCGAGAATACTTACGACTCTTCCATCTTCTTAAGACGACAGATTAAAGAACTCAACGTAATAGGATTAAGATCATTCAATCTGTTGGATGAATTGTCACAGTCATATGTAACTTGTGCGAAAATTCAATTTCAATCTCACAAATAGAATTTCAAAATGCACATATTCTCTTTTCCGCTGTCCTTACCCTCGCACGCTTCTCCTGTATAGGGGGCAGCACATTCACAATCAAACCCCAAATTGCTAGATGGGCTTTCTGTACATGTTCCTCCATTCTGGCAAGGCACGCAGTCGCAGATAGAGGGTATGAGCACTGAAAGTGTTACAACGTGTTTTCACTGCAGTTGCAAGAAAAACGAGGACTACAGTTAAGTCAATAGATTCTGGAATGATACGGAAACGTACCATCGCAGTTAACGCCAGTAAACTGATCTGGGCAGGCACACTCGTAGCCATCGTCTACGTCTGTACAAATTCCTCCATTTTTACATGGACCACTTGCACAAGATGACAAAGCTGTGGAGGATATCAAGCGAATATTACCAATATCGATCCATCTGATAAACTCTAGCCTTGCTAAAAGTCAGTTTTGAACTCTTTTTCAAAGCAACCCATTTCAAGTACCCACATGTTTCACACAGTTCGCCCGTGAATCCATCGGGGCAAATGCAGCTGAAGTCATTGGAGGCATGCTGGTCGGAATTGCGCCCACTAGGCACAGTGCAGTTCCCCTGGTTTTGACAAGGATTCGTGGGACAGCATGCGTTGTCCTTCTGGCTTGAACTCCCACTGTTTTCTTGGTTTCCGTGGCTTGATCCTCTGCGCTTCACCCTTCGAGATCTCCTTGCCCGATGTGCTACTCTCGGGAAAATGATGCCTTGTTATCAGTGTGTTTCCTTAATAATTCGTACATATAATGGAATGTGAGTGGCTTGATACCTTTCCAGCTATATATTTGTGGTCCATGCTTTTGATCAACAACATTTTGTTGAAATGAAAGTGGTTCGTTTTCTCAAAAATAAAAATAAAACATAGATGGAATATGACTGACGAGATTATTATCTTTAAATTAATCATGCTTATTGATCATAGAATTACATCACGTTCACAACTGTAGTAATTTTAGCGACTGTAACTCCCGTCCCTCCCGCGCACTACACATTTCCACAACAAACATTCATTTTACATGACCTACATACAGGACAAGTACACACTATACGATCACAAGCATAAACTCCATGTAGTCATGGTTACACACACAGGTCAAACCACGCACCTGCGGCCCCACTCGTTCAGTACACTCGGCCCCGTTTACTCGACCTTGACCTTCACATGCACTGACTTCTAAACATAGAACTTGACACACATACTCCACACATCACGTGCACAGATACAGGCATTACAAGTATTGACACGAGCCGGGGAAACCCACTTTCCCGGTGACATCAGCGCATTGCAGCATACATTCGACCAATCACAACACCGCATACACTTGGCGGGAAATTACACAGACACATGATCCCTCGGCCCCAGTTATCTGCGCAGAAGAGTAGTGGAAATCCCAGTGACAGGACGTATAAAATAGAGCTCCTGTAAAGACTGTTGATATTAATATACGAACTAAATACAAGTGATTTATAACTGTTGGATATATGTGCAAAGTATACGAAGGACTATAATTGGATATTTACTGACTGGGATATCACCCGACGTAGGTGAGAGTGCGGCCCTAATTGTGAGCGAGTGACTGCTTCATTGAATTTATCGCCACAATAAACAGTTAAATTGAAACTGCCGGCTTTATTGAATCACACGACGACCCAGTTAAACCGGCTTAATATCGGCCGTGAACGATATTCTTCACACAACACATCATCATCTTTAGTTGTGCATGTGACGAGAACGTACCTTCGGCTAATGAGAGCAATGCAAGAGCTATGACCAACAGCAGAACAACGAAGTGTGTCTTCATGTTGAATCAGTACTTTGCTGGAGTTGTAATGCAGTTGAATCAGCACTTTGCTGGAGTCGTAGTTCAGTTGAATCAGCACTTTGCTGGAGTTGTATTGCAGTTGTTTCCCTTCGTATCTCGAGATGGCCATCAGTGAGAAACGAGCCAGTATATATATTGTTTCCCTACCATTTTTCAGTGAGGAATTAGCTGAATTTTCATTTATCTTGATGTAACAGCTGCATTACTCTTTTTGTTTCCAAGTGGCTAATTTTCCAAGTGATTTATCAACATTGAGCGAATTCAATCGTCTTCCATAAATTGAGTGTCTTAGATGATAATTTTACAAATTGCCATAAAAGGTTTATGAAAGCTGGATCATCTCATCCAGATCGTTCTAGTTATTCAAACATTGAAAACTATTGAAACATTGAATTCCTCGTCTGTCATCAAATCCATAAATTTCATGCATAGGGAGTTCACAAAGAGCGCAGGCAATCATGGAAACTTAATAACAAGATGTATTACACTCGGATTATTTCTGTGAATAAATATTGGCGTTAGAATGTGGACAGCATAAGATGGTTCGATTAGACTAAATGAAATTTGCCCAGTCAATTGTACATTGAGTCGAAGAAGCGGAAAGGTAAACCCGCGTTTCTAAGAACTATACTGAAATCAGATCGTGTTCCGCTGAGTACTATTAGTTTTTTTCCATTATCAGATGTAATTAAAAACCGTTCAAGCTCTAGATAAATATTCTCAACCGCTGTAAAATCAATATTACTTAGCTTAAATAAAAAATCAATCAAATCAAATTTATTCGGCTAATAACTATGATACAAAGCACTTATTACAAACAACGACATAGCCGGGTCACCACACAGCTTGGTGAAGCTGTCTTCATGTGGTGCCCTGAAAAAAATAACTAAAGAAATTGAGTTGAGAAAAATAATAATTTTAACAGAAGGTCTCTAAATGGTAAGAAAAAATAACTAAAGAAACAGTAACAGAAAAAAAAGACATGTGATCTCGATCGGAGGCAGGGAGCGGCAGGTACTGTGTGGTGTGGACGCAGGACGCAGGCGGCGGCAGCACACGTGGGGCAGGTACAGTCTAAGTAAATGTCGAGGCAAAATGTTCAATATAAAATCATTAGGTGCGACAGTCTTTACAGTACCGATTTTGACAGAGTACGTTGTTATCGTAAAGTGATATAAAATGTGTTTTCAAAAATTCACGGAAGGTCTTTCGGTTTTTGAATTTAAAGCGTGATAACGATTCATCATACATGTAAGTGTTCCATAGCCTGAAAGAATGATTAGGTAATTTAGAGCTAAAAGTTGTTCTTGGTCGCGGAGTGAAATATAAATGTGCCTGTCTAGTTAATTTAGATTTAAGAACATTGTTTTTTCTTGCAAAATGTTCAAATGATTTTGGGAGATTGTTGTTTTTATGGTCATACATAAACATGAGCACTTGTAGATGATATAGGTCCATTACTTTTAGAATTCCATCGGCTTTAAAGAGTGGGTCAGTATGTGATCGGTAATGTTTATTGTTGATAATGCGGATAGCGCGCTTTTGTAATCTAAAAACTTTATCAACATGTATGGAATTCCCCCAGGCTAATAAACCATAATTTATGTGTACTTCAAATAATGTATAATAAATTGATTTTAATTCTTGACGTGGAAGTGTATGTTTTACTTTATTCATCATGTATAAAGTTTTACTGAGTTTCTTACACCTGTTCTACATGAGGCTTCCAGGTCAAGTGATTGTCCAGTAAAACTCCCAGGAAATTTGGAGTGATATTATGGTCGTATTTTTGTATTGCTTTGTTGTTTATACTTAGCGCAACTTCAAATTGTCTGGTTTTTGTGGGTGGCCCATATAAAGAATATTTAGATTTGTCACTATTTAATGATAACTTATTTGCACAAAGCAAAACAAAGATTTTGTTCAATTCCGAATTAATATGAGTTTCTAATATGGCAGGATGCTTACCAGATGTAAATATTGTCGTATCGTCTGCAAAACTCAAGATATGTAGGTCAGTACATCGATGGAAGTCATTATTATAGATTAAAAACAATATTGGCCCCAAAACAGAGCCTTGTGGCACACGGACATTCAAGTGTTTTATCTCCGATTCCTGATTATTTAATTCGCAATTCGCCGTCGGTTTTTTAGATAGCTCTCAAACCAGTGATAACAAGTCCCCCTAATCCCATAGCGATATAACTTATACAACAAAATGTTATTATTAACGGTATCAAACGCCTTTGAAAGATCTAAGAATAATCCAAGTGTAAGATTTTTATCCGGCTTATCGTTCTCTTCTGATATGGCAGTTAATAATTGAATGATAGGGTGTATGGTAGAGTGCTTGGCGATCCATACTGATTATTATAAAGTACGTCGGAATATTCAAGAAAGCCTACGAGCCGTTTACATATAATCTTTCTAGAAGTTTCGAAAAGGATGATAAGATACTTATTGGTCTGTAGTTGTTTACATTTTTTCTATCGCCAGATTTGAATAAAGGAATTACTTTAGCTATTTTAAATTCATCTGGGAATACACCCTGTTCCATGGATCAGTTAAATATGTGGGTCATTGGAATTAATATCGTTTCAATAGTTTGTTTCATTAATTTGGTGGATATTTCATCAACGCCAGAAGAAGTTTTAGGTTTAAGTTTTCTTGGAACTTTTACCGGATTTGTAGGACACGTAAACATACATCTTGTATTATCAAATTTGAAAGAATGCTTGTATGAATCTATTGAATGAGGAATTTTATCACTAGTAGATTTTCCAACATCGATGAAGTGTTCATTGAAACCATTTACTATTTTTGTCATGTCGGTAATATTGACACCGTTCAATGTTAATATAGTAGGCGAACTTGATTTATCATTTGATTTTCCTATGATACTACGGATGGTTTCCCACGTTCTTCTCATATCATGTTCATTGTCTTCGAAGATATTTTTAT
Source organism: Terebella lapidaria (assembly GCA_949152475.1). Lineage (NCBI taxonomy): Eukaryota > Metazoa > Annelida > Polychaeta > Terebellida > Terebellidae > Terebella > Terebella lapidaria. The sequence continues at coordinate 18,244,913 of OX424567.1, forward strand.
ATTACGTTTTCCTATGAGCACGAATGATTTTGTTATATATTAAAACATATTGTTTATAATCTAAGATATTCCTGGCAGTTGGGCGTCTCAATTTATTTTTGTACAGCTTAATTTTTGTTATCGATGATACTATTAGTCCCTTTGTCATCCAAGGTTCCCTTTTGATATATATTCTTTTCAGTTTTGTCTTTTTTAAGGGAAAACAATCGTTAAAATTTCCTTTGTAGATGTTATAGAAATACGTATATGCCATGTTGGGGTCTCTCATGTTTAGGATATGATCGAAATTAGTGTTTGTTAATTCATTGTTAAACGTATCAATATTCTCATTCGAGAAGTTTCTGGCCCATATTACTTTTTCTCTAGGAATTGTTTCATGCTTATTTCTAACTATATGGAATGTTCCAAAATGATCGGATACATCAGTAATAATAATCCCAGAATTAGAGTCATGGGTATTGTTCGTATAACAATAGTCAATCAAGGTGGCTGATGGGTGTGTCACTCTGGTGGGTTTAGTTATAGTCGGGAGATATCCGAAGGAAAATACATTATCTACATATTCTTTTGTTTTTATGTTTGTTGAATATTTTAGGAGGTCGATGTTAAAGTCTCCCATCAAAATAACTTTCTTATTTTCAGTTTTAATCATTCTCATAATATCATCTAAAGTGGCAATAAAAATATCTAGATCAGCTTTAGGTGGGGTATTTGGCCTATATATATTACCGATAATCGGTTTTGTGTTCTCATTTAATTTTATTTCAAGGAAGATCGATTAAAAAACATGAGGAATAAATACACTTATATCGTCACGGACCACAAATGATATGCTATCTTCATTGAAGAATCCTAAGCCTCCTCGTCCATCGTCCTGATCATCACGTGAACTGTGAAGTAAATCATGATAACCCGGTAAATTAAATGCATTTCTTATTTTAAAGCAGCTGCCTTCGAAACCAGTCAATATATTTTGAAAATTATATTTCATATAAAACATGCTAAACTAACTGAATGAAACATACTCGCATCAAATGTAATGAAAATAACCAGTCCTCAGGGAACTTTTGCTCATTTGAACAGGCGGTTCTCGAGTAAATACAGGAACTGTATCCATCACACGCAGATGTAAACAAAGCATAGAAGTGCGAGAAGACTGACAATTCCACGCACATCATGGTATATCACTGATTATTTCCTCACAACTGCACTATATATGCACATACGAACTGGAAAATCTACTTGATGTGGACTTTTAGGCGCGATTTGAGCATTTGTTTACATTCGGGTTTGATGGATACATTTCTTTTGTTTATTCACAAAACCGGTACAAAATGGGCACTAAAACGGATGAAAAGACAACTCGGACGGACTGTAATCGTCAAAATCATTGAGCACATTTTTTCTAATATTGCATAGATGTGTTTAACAAAAAATTGGTTTTGAAAAAAAATATTGCATACATTCCAAGGCAGCAGCTTTAAATACCTCGGACAGGGCAATTATGTCAAAACTATTTACATGCTGAATATCCACCATTAGATTTCTGTATTCGTGAGAGTGGGTATTGAGGCTCTGGCAGTTTAGAGAAAAAAGGGATACAACTGGGGTGTTAAGTTTTGAAAAAAAAAATCTGAATTCCAAAGGGTCGTAGTATTTACATTCATTCAGATCTCTGTCATCAAAATCTTCATCATTTATATCAAGGGAATTTATCAGATTGTACTGATCGTCAGTCTGTACCTGCTTCAAGGATACGCTACCCGCCATGACCTGTGGACACACCACTACAGCGAACCGCCACACCCAACCTGTAATCGAGAACACATAGTAAAACAAAAATTAAAATCAAGTGGAGTTCACCAACCGGTGACGGTGCAAACAATAAACAATTGAACATTTACACAGTGCCGAAACCGACTATGGTAGCGCGCATTACCATAGTCAAAAATGGCGACCGGTATTTGTGGTTCGAATTTGATCGAGCTTAACAACTTAATTGAGAGGCTATTTTGAAGCATTCAGAAGTCTGTGATATGAAGTTGATTATGCTACACATAATTAATCAGAAGAGTTATAAAAAATAGGCTTTTTCTACGAGATATCAGCAATTGAAAATCGTGGCTGACTATGGTAACGCCCGAGTCCATAGCTACATTGACTATGGTAAGGCACAGTGTCGACTATGGTAATGCATTCACCACTTCACTGCAAATAATATATATAACACAAGAATTGAACAGTAATTTATACGATATTCGCATATACACTACAGGGTATATATGTCTTTTTCGTGTTACAGTGCAATTTTGTTTTTAAAACTGCACATACTGGATGTAGTACCGTGTTGAAACCCATGCCGACACCGTGAGATATAGAACCACTGGGTCGCATGTAATTATAGCCAATTGCAATGATGAGAATAAGCCTATGGTCCCGGGTACAAACAGACACTCGGTAATTTGATGACAACAAGATCGAGATGGAGCGAAGACAGTTTGCGGACAATGTTCCAATACATGTAAATATGAAAACACTGTCACTTTCCGACGTCACTGCAGCGCTGAATACAGAAACAATTCAGGACAATTAGGGAGCCTCGGACAATAGGGAGAAAACATATACATGTATCAGTAAATATTGACATATTTTAATAAAATGGGACACTTCTTGCCCCTCGCACATCATTTGAAAGAAAGTTGCCTCAAACTAAGTTCCGTACTCCTCGTACTGCTCAGTATATTGATCAGAGATGAAAAAAAAGTGCTAGACGGATAAAATGACATTCACATGTAGTGTGTGAAAAGTAGATCATGGAGTAACATAGTAAGATATTTGCAGTATAATTGTAAAGTCTCAAAGGCCCAAAGAGTTTGGTCCCACAGTGAGTGCCGACATACCGGTTTTGGTATTTTATACCCAGACAAAGAAATCCATCACAAAACATTAATTTCCCTTTTTCACACGGTTTGTTCTTGATAAGATAAAATGCCTAGATAGAAAACAAGATGAACGGTGCCACAGGAATGACCCACACACTCCTTCTGTAACTTCTGTTGTATGATTTAGCCTACATTAATTGTGATCCATGTTTACACGCCAAAAACACCTGTCGGCCTACGGACGAATCGCTCTCAAATATCGTCAATTTACATGTGCATGCGACTCCAACCCAGTCGGACCAGTGACGGTCGCGGCGACCAGATCGCATGCGACCGGCGTGCAACAGAGTCGCTGCGACTGACAGCAGCTTAAATCAAACATTCATTATCTCCCGTTTTTGAAATTCCTCAATATTTCTGACAATTTGATGGGGAAGTGCACAGATTTGTAAAAAAAAATACAAATTTGACTTCATGCCAGACCCTGCTATTAATCGCAAACTTGACGTTTCTCATCATGTATATCATAGTTCTGAAATAATAACTTTTATGGAGTTGCTGACCTGTGTACAGTAATAACATCGCAGATGTTTTTTGACATGGATATGCGATAAAATAACAGATGATTCGAGAGTTTTCAACACATACTCTACCTCTCAAATCATTGTTATGTTGACAATATAATTGTTTTTGTGTACGAAAGACCCATCGCATTACCATAGTCATTAAATTTCCTACAAATCACATTACCATAGTCTGTCATTCGCGTTACCCTAGTCAGGACACAATTGTCAACCCTCCGTTTCCACTAATATGTCACCAAGTGACCCATTGCACATAATCGGGATTAATCTACATGTATCGATTTCGGTATATTTCGAAGATCCCCTCGATTTATAAACGTTGTATGCATATAAATTCACGAGCAAATTCGAACCACAAGTGTCTGTCGCCATTTTTGATTATGGTAATGCGCGTTACCATAGTCGGTTTCGGCACTGTGATTTATAAATACATAGTGTTTCATGGACCTGAGATGTTATAAGAAATGGGTAAACACAATCGGATACAACTTGGATACGTGAGATTCATTTCAACCAGAAGAGACCGTAACTAATTGAACGGTTATACATATATTAGAAAGTATCATGTCCATTCCGAAAAAAAGACAAATTCCAGAATATTTCCACTATTTATGACCAATTTCTGCAAAGTAAACTGACTATCGTTACGTGGAAGATGTAATATTACAAACATATCAACGCAGGCTTCAAGTGTTTCCGAATATGCAAATATTTTATATTTAAAATAAAACATGCCGTGTGCACACATACAACATATGTGTGTGCACACATACAACATTACACGTGTGCAATACACACATACAACATACACAATACACACATACAACAATACACACATACACACATACAACAATACACACATACAACATACACGTGTGCACACATACAACAATGTGCACACATACAACTGTTTGTTAGTGTTATTTTTGCTTGAATTTCAACAAGTTGAATGTTGCTGATGTATTGGTATAGCCTGACTGGCCCAAGTATCATATCCTGTGCCTTCCTCCATATTCAATAAGGATTATGAAAGGTGCGAGACGGATTAAATGGTATGTTTTCAGTGGACGAGTAGTATTAGGGAGCAGTGTACGGTACTTGGGCCGTATGACTTACTCCGGACTGGACTACCAGTACTGTGCGGCATAACAGCCAGACTGTGACGCGACAGCCACCAGACCGTGACATCAGACCACAAGTACATCAACAGAAGTGAGCTGTACTATCATGAGTTGTTTGCGACCATGACTGTACTTTGTCCAGATAGCAACGGCAACTAATACTGTTGATTTATCGGTCTAATGATTGCACCCGTGTAGGATCAAAATTCATGGGAACTCCGTGTATATTGATTAAGTTCCCAGCTAGTCTCTAAATTGCTGCGACAAAGATTTGTTTCGCCAAGACTAATTGCTGTGTTTTAGGAGCTTCTATGAACGTTATGGGAAACCACGAATGGATACCGACACACAGATAGATTCAAATTTCAAGACCGAATCCGTGGACAACGCTAACAAGTTCAGTATAATGGTCAAATCCGAGGAATATTAGTCGTATTAAATAAAAGATCATGCAACTATAAACAATAACAGTAATGGTAATAATAGCCAATTAGTCATGGAAGAAAAATCATCTCACCACAAACTAGACAATCAGAGATGGCAAACCCTTGCACCTCAGATTCAGTCGCAATGTTTCAGCAGTAGTTTCAAGTAATGACTCCTAAATTAACGACATCAGGCGATTGAGAATTTTTGTTGGGCTACCTCGATTTTATATAGAATGGTGTGGAATTGGCAAAAATTAATCGTGAATAAATGTGGAGTTATTTTCCTTTTTTGCGATTTTGCCATTTTTCTTGAACCTGACCTGAATTCTCGACGATGACCTCCCAAACGTCGACAGCCGCCCCGACCCATCCTGCTGACTATATTACGTTCAAGAATCCTCAGTGCCTTTGTATTTACCGCAGTGTGACGTTTACAAATCGGAGATTTCAGTTCATGATTCCCAACCTATCGACCAGGAAATTTCGATGATAAGGCCATCGGTCATATATGACAAGATGGAGATGTGTTCATAAAGAATTAGCGAGAAAAAAATAATCATGAATATTAGTAGAGTTTTTTTTCAATTTTAACATTTCCGTGACCTTGACCTCGATATACAATAGAGGCGCTGAGCAGCGGCAATTTACATTTCAAAATTGTTGTACAGCGCCTCATGTGTGTATATACATGCACATGGGCGACTATTAAGGTTGCGCATGAACTTTGCCTGTCACAAAAGTTATTGAATTGACAAAAACTGTTTTTCTTGGGTCACAAAATCTAATGACTTTCATCAACATGGTTATTGTACGAATTTTTTTTTCGTATACTGTGTATTTTTGACATTAGAGCGTTAGGCGAACCTATCGACGCCCGTTTTGGCATGTAAACGTTAAGACACCTTCTTCAAATGAGGATTTTCTTCGTCCTTGAACAAAATCTCTCGAACTGATAGCAAACTTTGAATATTCCACAGATATATAAAGCATACATCGATGTGTTAGGTTTGAGAAAATTACATGAAATGGTAAGGTCGTCTGAAAAACGTCCATCATGGCGGAGCCGATTGAAATTGACGTTCCAGAATGAAACGCAAATTTTACCGCAATGATGCGTATTGTGGAACACGCAATTTTCTGTTCAGCAATTCGTGCATGCATACATGTAAACTTTCGTATAGCCTTCCCCGGCGTTATGAAGTAAACATAACGATTCGTCTGCGATGCTATGGCTACAGGTACCATAATTTCATTACTTCATCACCTGACCAAGTGTTTCATGCTGGATTGTGAAGCCTTCTTATTTTAAACTGGTCTTTTAATTTGCCTAGTAGGCACGTGCTTGGCTATATCATGATATCAGATGCAGATATTCCTCATGGTTTCCAATATTTCAAGGCTATTTATTGAGGTTCAATATTATTTCAGCAGGCGTATCTGTTTCGTTGATCAATTTCAGATAAATGTTTACTTATTAGGAATATGAACAAATCATAATATTCGGGAATGAAATTGGAATCATGTGGGCTAGGATATGGTAGCAATGGGGGGGGGGGGGGGGGGGGGGGGACTGGGGGGAGGCGTTGTGTAACATTATCACTCACTATATGTCCACAATTGATGTCTAGGCTGTGAATACAATAATGAGAGAGTTATCAGCATTTTTTTCCCGTGTCCTTGAGAATGGATTCAAAGGTCAACTTAAAGGTGATGAGAATATTCGGCATATATTATTTCCTGTATGTCCATAAGTGATTGTCGAGTTGTGAAGTCGGTCATCAACGACATATTAGCCATTTTGTCCTGTGACCTTGAACATGAAGTCACAAGCCAATATCAAAGTCATGATAATATTCAGTATACACAATTTTCTATATGCTCACAATTGATTCCTAAGCTGTAAGATAAGAAGCGAGATATTAGCCATTTTGTGCTATGACCTTGTAAACAGAATTAAAGGTCAAGTTCGAGGTGATGAGAGAATGCAGCATATATCATTTCCTATACGTGCACTATTGATTCCTAGGATATAAAGTCGATATTAAGCAAGTATTGGCCATTTTGTCTTGTGACCATGAGAATGAGCTCAAAGGTCAAATTCGAGGTTATCAAAATATCAGGCATACGTCTACAATTAACCTATCGCAGAACCAGTTTGTCCCAGTTCTTTTTACGTCATTTCCGACGCATTCTGCAAAACGTCATTATTGACCAAAGAGAAGTTTGCTGACGTGAAATGTGCCACTCGGACAACTTTTAGGGGCTTTGGTGATAGGGCAATTTATTTCAAAGCTGTAAAGTCGATAATAAGCGAGATATTAGCATATTGTGCTCTTACCTTGAAAATGAGGTCAAATGTCCAGTTCAAGGTCATCAGAATATTCAGCATATACCACTTCCTATACATGTATGTCCACAATTCATTCCTAAGCTGTAAAGTCGATGATAAGCGAGATATTAGCCATTTTGTGCTCTGACCTAGGGAACGAGCTCAAAGATCAAGTTCAAACTCATATAAATATTCAGCATATATCATTAATTTCCTACATGTGCAAAATTGATCCCTACTCTTTAAAGCCGATATTAAGAGAGATATTAGCCATTTTGAGCTATGGCCTTGAAAATTAGGTCAAAGGTCCACATCAAGGTTACGAGAATATCCAGCCTATATCATTTCCTATATGTCCACAATTGATTCCTAAGCTTGAAAATGAGGTCAAATATGTATATCGAGGTCAAATGAATATTCAGCATATATCATTCCCTATATGTGCAGAACTGATTCCTAGGCTGTAAAGTCGATAACAAGAGAGATAGCCATTTTGTCCTATGACCTGAAAATATGGTCAAAGATCCAATTCAAGGTTATGAAAATATATGGCATACATCACTTCCTTTATGTCCACAATTTATTCCCAAGGTATAAAAAGCTGATAGTCGATATACTCTGATTTTTCTAACTCGTTTACACTGTTTTTCGCTGATATTCTTGCGATACTGAATGCTATCGTTCTATAACTTGGCATACTTCACCTGGGAGTCAAACGGCAATTATTTACCGAATTTCATACTTCTATCACGAAAATTGAAGAAGGTGGCAATCTACACCAATGTTAAATTTAGCCCCGTCATTCAATTTCTGGGTCCGCACACAATTTCGTACATTTACTCGGTTTTGTAGTGGTTCAATCTTCTGAAATCAACATGTTTGTGTAGAATACACCCCAATGTGTCTTTTGGTCTAAAATTACAACAATACTTCGATTCCTGATCGATGTAAACAGGATCAAATCCTCGAATATGCTCAGATTCTCGAGATCCCGTTTTTGGCTGAAATTTAACATTGGGGTAGATTGCCAACTTCTTCAATTATTGCGATAGAAGTCTGAAATTTGGTAGAAAATCGCCGTTTGACTGTCATGTGAGGTGTGCCAAGTTATAGAAGGATACGATTCAGCACCGCAAAGATATCGTCAAAAACCGGTGTAAACAAGTTAGAAAAATCAGAGTATAGTTAGCGATATTTTAGCCATTTTGTGCTCTGATCTTGAAAAATAGGTCAAAGGTCAAATTCAAGGTCACGAGAATATTTAGCATATATCATGTCCTATATGTGCACAATTGATTCATAAGCTGCAAAGTGAATAATAACCAAGTTATTAGCTATTTTGTGTCCTGTCAATGAAAATGAGATCAAAGGTCAAATTCAAAGTCATCAAGATATTCGGAAACATCAATTCATATATGTCCATAATTCATTCCCAAGCTGTAAAGTCAAGATATCAGTTATATTGTGTCCCATTATAAAGCATAGGAGAATATAACATGGGAAACTCCCATTTGGCACCCATCAAGAATCCAAAATGGCCGCCACACACAGACCGTCGATTCAAGGGCAACGAAACTTATATACATCACAAAGTTATATGGGGCAAATCTATTGAATTATAAATCTCAAAACTGTCTCAACAGTTTTCGAGAAAATGGCGACAAAATCCAAAATCGAACATTTTTCGTCGAAAATGCCGCCATTTTAAAAAAAATGCGAAAATAAAAAAACTAAAAAATAACTCCCTTTTAGAAAATTTTCAGACATATTTATGCAAAATTCAAGGAAACTCCGATTGTAAACTTTGAAGATAAAAATGGGAATGATGGATGACGACGGACACAACACCACAGCAATAGGTTATGAGACCAAACGTCCGGAAACCTAAAATGGTATAATTTGTTTTAAGTAAGTAAAATAGGACGGAATATAATACAAGTCTTGGACTTTTCAACTTTTGTACTTTGTAACCCGCATGACGTGAGATAGGTTTTACAATTATTCACTTTGAGAAATATCCCCAAAAGTCCAGAAATGTATTTACTGCGTTGCTACTAAAATTATATTTTGAAATATGGATTGAAAATGCATGACAAAATTAGCACTGTCCTTATGGCTTGAATTTCAGACACCGCAAAATTTCAGCCAACTAAAACATATCAGAGTGACCTATAGCCCGAACAGGACCTAGAGTTTCAAACTGAAATTCTGCCTTCCCAATTGTAGGTAGACGCAGACCGGCACTTCGAAGCTCATGGCACTTTTGCAAAAACTAGAATAAGCGTTACTGAAGGGAGTTTGGGACAATGCGAAAATAAAAAAGTAGGCCAAGGGCCAGAGATAGGTTACCGGACAATATATGTTTAATATTTTGGATGTTTAATCAAGTTCAAGGTCATGAGATTATTCAGCATATATCATTACCTGTTCGCAGCTGATTCCTAAGATTAAAGTCGATAATAAGCGAGATATTAGCCATTTTGTTCTCTGACCTTGAAAATAAGGTCAAAGGTCAAACTCAAGGTCACCAAGAATATTCAGCATATATCAATTCTTATATGTTCACTATGGATTCCTAAGCTGTGAAGTTGATAATAAGTGAGACTTTAGCCATTTTGTGCTCCGACCTTAAAAATAAGGTCATGGTCAAATTCAAGGTCATCAAAGTATTCAGTGCATATCATTTTCTATATGTTCATAATAGATTCCTGAGCTGTAAAATCGATAATAAGTGAGATATTAGCCATTTTGTCCCGTGACTTTGAAAATAAGCTCAAAGGTCAAATTCAAGGTCGCGATAGTATTCAGAATATATCATTACCTATATGTTCACCATTGATTCCTAAGCTGTAAAGTCGATAATAACGAGATATTAGCCATTTTGTGCTCTTGACCTTGAAATTCAGGTCAAAGGTCAAATTCAAGGTCATGACAATAATCTGCATATATCATCACCTATATGTACATAATTGATTCCTGAGTTGTAAAGTCGATAAGAAACGAGATATTAGCCATTCTGTCCTGTGACTTTGAAAATGAGTTTAAAGGTCAAAATCAAAGTCATCAGAATATTCGGCAAATATCATTTCCTATATGTCCACAATTGATTCTTAAGTTGTAAAGTCGATAATAAGCCAGATATAAGCCATTTTGTGCTCTGACCTTGAAACTGAGGTCAGAGGTCAAGAGAATAAATAGCATATATCATTTCCCATATGTCCACAATTGATTCCTAATCTCTAATCTCAATATTAGATGAGATATTAGGCATAATGTGATCCATTATAAAGCATAGGATGTCTTAATGTGTCCCATTATAAAGTATAGGAGAATTTAACATGGGAAAATCCCATTTGGGCCGAGTTTGGGCCAAAATGGCCCACTTAGAGCGATTCAACGAAACTTATACAAAACATAGGGGTATGAATGAGGAGTGTTATGCATCAATAAGAAAAAAAATACTGAACAGATTTCGAGAAAACGCCATCAAAGTTCAAAATTGGCCATTTTCGTCAAAAATGGCCGGCATTTTCAAATAATAGCGAAAATAAAAAACTAAAAGATATGTCCTTCGTGAAATTTTTTTAGGCATTTTTGTGCAAAATTTCAGAAAAAATTCGCCCATAAAAAAAAAAACCAGAGGACCATGGGTCCTTTGCTCATGACATCAACAGCGGGCCGTGATACCGGTGTTGTCAGTTTGATCATCCTACAAGTAGCTGTGAGTTGGAATTCTGTCAGTTTCAAGAAAGTTTCTTTTTTTTTTGGTCGAAATATCTAGATCCAGGGTTATCTAGTCATTTGCGCAAGAGGAGTGATGCCTAACCCTGCACCACGGCTGAACCTGTATTTTCGATCGATAATTCAACAGATGTATTCCCTGCCTTTCGGAGATTATAATACTCTTGCCAGTTAGTATAGGCCGCGTGTTTAGAATTCTATTTGTAGATCATGATCAACGCAGAGTTAGCGTTTCATCTGGCCCGCGCCATTTTCATGTGCTAGCAGGGACAGCAACCCTAGATTGGGAGGAGGCTTGGGGAAGGGAGGAGGGTGGCGATCGGGACGAAGGGGGGGGGGGGGACGTGTGATTAACAAACAAGTTTAGAACCGGAATATAACATTTTGCGGAGAAAAAATACCGTATTATTGCAATAGCCGATATACCATCTAGATCCATGGAGATACTGAAAACAAAATGTAAAGTTATTGACTACCGTCCGCTCTTCGGGATCCTCGAGGATAGTCCTCTCTCATCCGAGTCCTTGCGGACGCGCATCCGCTATTCCGGATCCTCGCGGCAGGGCCGCTCACCGGAGGTCGCGGCGGACACGGTAACTACTTCATCATTAACGGTAACCAGGTAACAGCCCACCCGACACTCCCAGGCCTACGGACACCGTTCAGAAACTAGTTCATCCCTACGGTGTTAACTGGCGGGGCCTGGCGAGCCGCGGTCTGCCTCGGGGACGGAACCCCGTACAGTCCGACATGCTGGCCAGAGCCTCTGTCACATGTCCCGGGAAGGGAGAGAGCTGGCGATCCACGGGGCCGAAGGCCCCCGAGTCAGCAACTCGTCTCTCCCAGCCCGGGCCTCCCCACGGAAATCGTCCCCAGGGCTCTAGGAGCCCACTACTCGCAAACAGGGAACACAAAGCTCATGGCCGAGCCTCGTGTGCGTCCTGTCTCTCGATCTTGGACAATCTCCTCGAACGAGTCGCTTCCAGTGTATATATAATACACCAGAAACTGTAGGGCGCACGCGAGGTTAAATCGATCCATTGTTATAGTTTACTGGAACGTAAATTACAATACGTCGCCGTGGCAACGCACGCTCGAACGGAGCATGTCAAAACAAGGCCAAGTACGAAAAGGCCACATAAATGGCATTTATGTTTACAATCACCTGCCGCGTGCTTAGGGCAAAATCGCCACATTACCCCCTTCTTACAATGTTGGTCCCCAACATGTTCCGCCTGCGCCCAAAACTGCAAAACACGACGAAGGCATCGCATGGCGGACCGAAGGAAGCAAGGTGAACGGTACCCAGAAGTCACGGCGCAACACACTAGGACTTTAAGAGTCCCTTTTGGAAGAATGGGGAACTACCCCCGGGCTTACGGAGTAAACTATAACGCGCTTTGCAATTTTGAATAAACCCTCATAAACAAGCTAAAATTTTGACCGAGGTGGTCCAAAACCGTGTGATGACCTTGGAAGGTCATCCGCTATAAAAGGACGGTGTGTCGAGTCTTTGGCATATCTTTAAGGTTAGACTTTAAATTTAGAAATTTTGTAAAACGACACACCGAGTGATCAAAAGTGATAGTACCTCTAAAACGTTGCCGACCGCCCTGCCGGCCGGCTCCTCAGATCCGCAGAACGGGTCTGAGGCAGGGCGGAGCCGCGGGAGCGACTCCGGCACGCCCGCATGACATATGTACATCTAGCAGACACACATACACCTGCGGACAGCTGTCGCAGACAGCTATCAAAGCCAACGCGGCAAGCCGCATCGACTGCCAGTATCTGTATACTGCAACCCGCACAGGCCTGTGTACAGACACGCAGATGGACGGACGTCTGCACTTTCATGCAGCCGCCCGCCCGCCCGCACATCTTCAGCACGGCCCGCATGGGGAGTTTACAACTGACAAAATCACCCGCATCTCGAACACCGGACACGCGGATCCCGCGGAATCCAGCGCCGCATCGGCGGACGAAATGCGGATGGCACAAAACAAATGCGCTACACATCTGGAGATTAAATAAATAATCCGGGTTCGACATTGTTGTATAAATATACATGCAACAAATGTTGACAGCTATTCTACACGCGTAGCAGCGCACGCGGAGTCACTGAAAACTTCTGTCCCCGGTCAAAATGACACATTGCTCGAACCAAAATTCAAACACTATAAACACTAAACCTCGCAAATATATATTGTAATTAAGATTAGTCATTCGCTTTAGCGTCCGCACCGGCGGTCAATGACGTAAAATTAATCACACAGCAAGGTGGAAATTGGGCTTAAAATTGACAGTAACCACTAACTTGTGGTTGTTACGATTATGTCAGACGAAAACAACAATAAATTGTCATTCTCCAGTCTTTTCGGATATGCACATCAATCCGTCACTGTCAAAATTAACGCAATTCCTTACACCCCTCGTTCGAGAGCGGAAATCTCCCGATTTCTTACTCTCTATTGCACCGGAAAGGAAATTTCACATACTTGTCTCAATTGTGTCATTAATCGAGCAAGAACAGAATTCTCCAGAGACATGCCGCACACTTGTGGCTTATATAATCCACTCACTAAATAATAAGGTGAGATGGAAAATAAACAAAATCACTCCCCATAGCCGCTGGTACGCTTACAGGGCGATCGGACATACCCATGACGTCCGGACAGACAATTGGGCGCCCTATGGGCGGTAGCGACCCGCCCACTAGCAATCCCAACGTACAGCCCGACCGCGGAGCGGTGTCCGGTCCAACCCAGAGCCAATCCAAACGACTACCGGAGCGCGGAACCAATAGATTAGACGCGGAGCCGGCATGGTCCGTAGCCCCTATGGCTAGGGGGAACGTGCCCGTCATGCCGGCGCCCAATCTAGAGGATCCCTAACATGATGAAATCAATAGCCGGCGGACGTCCGGAACTGCCCGCGGACGGAGTCCAGAACGAACGCCCACCATAAATTTGGCATATTGACCTTATCCAATGACAATGATAGGGATTAAAAGCCACAAAGCATGCTGCGCATGTACAATACGACCCCCTTCTTAGAAAGGGGCCGGGGATCCGGTCATCCCGGCCGGACCGCGTATTATAAGGTGCGATCCGGACGAAAATGAGTGTCCCCCACTGCCGCGGCTGGTCCGCACGCGCGGACTTAACAGCCGGTCCATTATAAATAATGGTAAACGGTTTCCTGCCGTAGAAACCTTAAACTACTATAACCGCAATTACAGTAGTGGCTCACGGGGGATAACTACACCGAAGTGCGTCATCTTAAAGCGCCGCGGACGCCGGACGAGTCACGCGGACGAACCGCGGACATCAGTCCTCATCTGCGGACACTGTCCCCGCGTCCAGAGCCAGTTCCCCAAATCCGTGGGAAGACGCTTCTCCCGTAGTGGACGTAAATCCCAACCTCAGTCTGGCCATATAAGAGGTTGTCCCGGGACCAGGGGCGTCCGGCCGGATCAGTAAATTCGTCCGGCCAGCGTAACCGTTGTGCGGATTACGCCGGACAGCCGTCCACAAGGTGCGGACAGGCCATCCGCACGTCCCTGGCGCTAGAAACTACAGGAGGGCGGATGCGGAGCGGCGGCGTTACGACATGAAAGTCTCCGCGGACCTCAACTCCGAAGATGGCCACAAAGTAGCCACCCGCGGAGGTAAGTCGTGCGGACTCTCACGGAACGACCTAAAACCCATCCATAGTATGACAGACGGGTACCGCAGACGCATCCGCATGGGCGGAAGGTTATTCCCACCCATACCGGGCTGGCGCACGTGGTTTCCGGCGTGGCCGCCCGTCATCCGCAGGTACTGGAGGTAGTGGGGGTACCTGCGGATCGCCGTCATCTGGCTGATAGCCACCCAGTCCATCATCTGACGGGTCAGAGAGGTCCGGGAGGCCCACCATACGGCGCACACGCTCGTCCGGAGTCCGCGGATGCTGACCAGACGGATCCCTTACGGGAGCATCATCCGGTTCCGCATCTTGAACGAGCGGATCCATGACAAGCGGGCCCTCGTACTTCTTCAGATTATCGATATGGACAACCAGAACCCTGTCCGGATCGGAATCCCTCCGGATCCGGTAGTCCACATCTGTCACCTGTTTCAGTACCGTAAACGGGCCTATCCACGGCTTAGCAAATTTATTGCCTTGCTTAAGCGGCGGATAATAGTAGCGCACCTTGTCGCCTTCCGCAAAAGCTGGCCTACCCTTAGCATGGGCGTCATAGCCTCGCTTCTGCCGGATGGCAGACTTGTCCAGGCGCGCGCGCGCGAAATCATGGGCGTTCGCCAAGGCGCGGCGAATCCACTCCACGTACTCCGGACCGCACTGGGGTACTGCGCCGGTCTCTGCCGCAGTTGGATACATAATATCCACGGGCAAATTTAGCTCCCGGCCGTACAACATCGCGTGCGGAGTAACTCCGGTCGAAGAGTGGACCGACGACCTGTACGCCATTAAGACATACGGGAGGTGGTCATCCCAATCATTCGCACGATCATTCACAAAGGCCGCCAGCATGTTGAGGACCGATCGATTAAAGCGTTCGACCTGGCCATCAGACTGGGGCCTGTAGGGGGTGGTCCGCACCTTGGTACTGCCTAGCATCTGTGCTAGGTTTCGGAACAGGTTGCTCTCAAATTGCGTGCCCTGATCCGAATGTACCTGTTTAGGTACCCCATGGTACACCACCCATCTATTCACCAATAACCGAGCTACCTCGTCTGCAGTCTGGCGGCGCAGTGGGTAGGCATCGGTATACTTGGTAAAATAGTCGGAAATCACTAGGATGTACCGGAAACCACGCGGGGTGACCCGGTGGGTATCCAGTATATCCAAAGCTATCCGATCGAACGGCGCGCCCGCCTTAACCGTGGTTAAGGGGTGGCGGCCAGGAGTCGGAACTCCTTTGCGAGCTTGACACCGAGGGCAGGCTGCGCACCACCGTTGCACGTCCAAGCTGCTACCAGGCCAATGAAAGCGCTGTTGTAGCCTATGGACGGTCCTCCGGATTCCCAAGTGACCGGTCACCCGGAGGTCATGCAACTGGTGGAGTACTTCTTTCCGCAGCTCCGCCGGAAGCACCAACTGCCATATTGGAGGCAGTGGGGTCGGTGGCTCATAGCGCCGGTATAGGAGGCCATCCCTCAAGGAGAGTCGTTCCCACTGAGATATTAGAGACAAGGTCTCCTCCCTGTAGGTCTTTCGCTCATCCTTCGAGGGCTTCTGGCCGGCCTCAAGGGCTGTGATTACCGGTGCCAGAGCTCTGTCAGCTCTTTGCGTCGCAGCTATCTGCGCCGGAGAGTAGCCACCCAAGTAATTAGGCTCCTCATCCGTCGCGTCCGGCTGCGCCGCAGCGGCCATCACCACAGGGGGCAAGGACCGCTCATACTCAGATTCGTCCGTGGACGAGGGTACCCACGAGGAGTACACCGCCGGACTTGAGGAAGACTCGCTGGAGCTGAGCCGCACCTCCGCTTCAAACGCGGGGCGCCAACGCCGGTAACGGCGGGTCCTCGCGCGGGAGTGAACTCCTGCTGCTCCGGCCGCCGTGTTGTTAGAGGGGGCGGCGGCCTGCGGTCTCCCCGGAAGGTCCACTTCCGAGTCTGAGGAAGAATCCGCGGCGTGCTGGAATGGAGCCATCCCTGCACAGCCAGGATTCTTGCACTTATGACAACGGGACAAGCCGTCCGCGTTGCCGTGCAACTTACCGGCGCGGTGCTCAATTTTCATGTCATACTCTTGGAGTTTGACGAGCCACCGGGCCACCAAGCCGTCGGCCTCACTATAGTTGAGGAGCCATCTCAGCGAACCGTGGTCGGTCCGCAAGCGGAAATGGCGTCCCAACAGATAGTGCCGGAAGCGCTTGGTCATAGTAACAACCGCGAGCAACTCGCGGTGCGTGGTACAGTAGTTCATTTGAGAGCGGCTGAGAGCCACACTCGCATAAGCTACTACCCGCTCCTGCCCGTCCACAATTTGCGAGAGGACACCGCCGAGTGCAAAGTTACTCGCGTCAGTGTCCAGGATGAACTCGCAATCCGGACGAGGGTGCCGCAGCACCGGCGCATCTGCCAAAGCCCTCCGGAGTTCCGCGAAGGCAGTTACCTGCTCTTCAGACCAAATGAAGTCGGCGCCCTTTTCCGTAAGGATAGTAAGGGGGCGCGCAACCTCCGCAAAGCCTCGCACGAACCGGCGGTGGTAACTCGCGAAGCCCAAAAAGGACCTCACGTCCGCCACGTTGCAAGGCCGAGGCTAGTTCTTGACGGCCTCTAGCTTTTTAGGATCTGGCCTAACTCCGGTGCCCGTTACCATGAAGCCCAAGTACAGGATCTCCTGCGCGAAAAGTTCGCATTTACTTGGCTTCAACTTGAGCCCTGCTCCGCGGATGCGATGGAGTACCATCTGGAGGTTGGTGAGGGTTTCCTCGAACGACCGGCCATACACGACGACATCGTCGATGTAGACCATACATCGCTTCCAGAGGAACCCTTTAAGTACCATCTCCATGAGGCGCTCGAACGTCGCTGGAGCGTTACAGAGCCCGAACGGCATTACCTTAAATTGGTAGAGCCCGTTCTTAGTAACGAAGGCAGTTTTCGCCCTATCACTCTCCTCCATCTCGACCTGCCAATACCCGGAGGCCAGATCCAGAGCACAGAAGTAGTGCGATCCGGCCAGGGAATCGAAGGTGTCTTCGATGTGCGGGAGAGGATATGAGTCCTTCCGCGTGACATCGTTAAGCTTACGGTAATCAACGCAGAACCTCCACGAGCCGTCCTTCTTCTTCACCATAACCACAGGACTCGCCCAAGGGCTGTCACTGGGTTCGATGATGTCTAGCTCGAGCATCTTCTGCACCTCCTGGTCAATGACCTCTTGGTGCACTATCGCTGCTCGCCGTAGACGTTGTTTGATCGGACGCTCGTCTAGGAGGTCGATGCGGTGTTTGGCAACGTCTGTCTTGCCGACCGCACCATCCGGACCCATAAACACATCCGCATACTGCCGCAACAGTCTGCGGAGCGCCTGGCGCTGCTCTCCACCCAGCCGGTCCTTCGGAACCAGAGATTCCAGATGGTCCGGCAGGGTGAACGGATCATCTCCGGCGGCCGCCGCCGCGCACGCAGCGCGGCAGACCGGATCGTCGGGGATGACACGACTAGACGACGCGGGCACAGCTGTAGCTGCTAGGTACCCGCGCCGCAGCACAACGGGTGAGTCCGTGGGATTCACCACGAGAAGGGGCATCATGCGGGCGTCGGACTTGACCAAGGTCCCGCCCAACACGAGCCCGGTTCCCTTAGCGAAACTGCTCACCGGCTGTACTATACACGGACGACCTTCGAGGGGCATGCGGGGACGACGCGGCCGCGCCTCGATGATCATCTCGCTCATAGGCGGCACCACCGTGGTGCGCGCCACCCGCATTTGGAACGAATGCGCTGGACCCATGCGGAAGAGGTAGTGAGTATCCTCTCCCATCCGGAATTCACCCGCACTGAAGTTAGCGGTGACCCGGTGGGCCCGGAGAAAATTCATTCCAATAATCCCGGCCGCTCCGATGTCTGCGACGATTGCCTCTGTCGGATACACCTTGTCCCCAAGTGTAACAGGCAACTCGACGATACCGTAGACACGGATGCGGTTGTTACCGGCCCCGTAGAGCTGGTAAGGACCGGGATCCCGCAACTCAAGGTTGCGGAGCACGGGTTCCTTCCGGAACGTTCCTATGGCTATGAGGGTGACCTCCGAGCCTGAGTCTACAAGGAACCGGACCGGCTCCCGCCCGAGTGGCAGGGGCAGGTACCAGCAAGTGTCCTTGACCAGTGCGTTTCTTGAACGGTATCTTTCGCACGCACTGGGCCCATTCTCGGAGTCCTCGTGATCCGCCTCAGCCGCGGACGAGCGAGACTGATCCTCAAGGACCACTTCCGGAGAAGTTATATCTACTTGAGGTTCGTCCAGTTCATCCGTAGGTGGGGCGGCATCCGTTGCCACGGAACAACTGTCCTCGGACGTAGTGTTGGTCGCCACCACGTCCGAGTTCAGTTTCCCTGCCGTGAGGGACGGCCCTGTTGTCCCGCGGGACCAGGCCGGGAGTAGTTACTCCGGCGCGGACTGGGGAGGACCCCCTGGTATCCGCGTGCCCGCAAGCGTTCCAACAACTCCGGACACTTCAGCCAAAAGTGTCCCTGTTTTCCGCAGAAATAACAGGGACGGTTCTGAGCTGGTCCGGATGTGAACGCACAGCATTCAGCGGGCCCCGGAGTGTCGATCCCAGCGCAGTACGCAATCATCTGCGCAGCGCTGAAATCATACTCGTCATAGTCGTACTCATCCGGAGATGAGGACGGCGCGGCAACCGGTGCCGCATGTGCGGGCGCCCCTGTAGAGGGTGCCGGCGCACTAACCCACTGCTGGGTAGGTTCCCTGGCGGGTTCCCGGACGACCGGGTCCTGCCACGGGGTTACCTGCGATGCCTTGACCGGAGGAGGAGTCGCCGCCTGCGCGGGTACAGCCGAGGCCGGAGCCGGGGCTGGAGGCAACTGTCTAGGGCAGACAGCCATCTCAAGCGCAAGCGCGGAGTCTATTGCCTCCTCCATCGATCGCTTTTCATGGGTGGCCAGCCCGTATGCTAGGTGGTAAGGCTGGCCATCGATGAACTGATCGATCAGCATCGTCTCAAACCGTCTGGAGTCCATGTCCGGAAAAGCTCTCCGGCCGAGTATGCGTAAGCTGTACGCATAGTCTGTCACGGACTCAGTCGGCTGGCGGATACGCGCCTTGAACTCTCGTTCAGACTGCCGCCGATTGGTCGTCGGCGGGAACAGCAGGCGAAGTTGACGAGCAACCTCGCCGAACGTCACTGTTCCCACCGGCAGACACGGCATCACGCGGAGAGCTTTCCCTTCCAGGCTCCCCGCGAGGACGTGTCCAGCTTCAGGCTGGGACCATCCTTCGTACACGGCGGTACGCCATACCTGGAGCAAGTAGTCCTCCAAGTCGGCGTTATCCCCGTTGAACCGTTTCCGCCACGAAGAGTGGTCGGGCCCGTCATCGCGTTTGCCACGCGCCCGACGTGCGGTCCCGGCTCCGGGGTCGTCCGTGTACAGCGGCAAGTTCCGCGCGCTTCCTGCGCCTGCGGCGGAGTCTGCCGGAGCAAACATCGACGCCGCGGACATAGGAGCAGGGAAGCTCACGTTTGCCGCCGGGATCATTCCCGCTAAAAACCCACTCTGGCTAGGTGCGGGCGGGGCTCCCATCGAACCTACTGGGTAGGCTCCAGAAGGGGCGGCAAAGCTTGGGGCCGAAGCCACCTGTTGCCACTGCCCGTCCGACACACTGTACGCGCCAGGGTAAGTCGGCCACGCGGCTTGCGCTCCAACCGTCGGAACGGTCGACGCGGTCGCCAACGTGGTGCCTCCGAGCCGCGGGGCAGGCGCGGGTCCCATTGCGGGGGCCACTGGCGCCTGCGGACTCGGCAGGACTTGGGGAGGGGCTACTGGCCCAGACATCCCCGGACTTGAGATGGCCGACGGGTCAACGCTCGAAGGCGGCTGATTCCGCTTGAACAGTACAAGCGCCTCGGATATCAGCCACCTCTCCCTCTCCGTCAAAGGCCCCGAGTTGCCTTGTGACAGCGGAGAGGGGGAACGGTTCCGCCGGTCAGATCGTCCCTGATGGGGCGACCGGGCGCGGTCATAGCGCCCTCTGGGGGCCAGCTCACCAAGCGCGTCGGCGAGCTGGTCTACCACATCACCCGGTGCGGACCGACCAGAGCCCATGCCGGAGGCTCGCGAGGGAGCCCACCCGGCCAGGAGTGGCATCTGATACTGCTGGTCCGCCTGTCCAGAAGTGCCCGCAGTAGTTGGCGCTCGATTCCGGACGTCCGGAGACGTCCCACGGAAGAGTGCCGCTTGCCACGGACTCATTCTGGGCCTGGGCGGGCGCGGCGTAGAGCCGTTGCCGGCTCCGCCTACCGCGCCTAACACATCAAGGCCCGGCCTTGATGACAACTCCTGTTGCGGCCCCGCGGGGCTAGACTCTACGTCCGGAGACGGAGTCAGGGACGCCGGAGTCGACTCCGCAAACTGGGTTCTGTCCGCGGAGGGCTCCGCACATTCCCTCCGGCCGCCGGAGTCACCCGAAGATGTCTCACGGCGGCTGTCGCGCGACCGGGTGTGATCCGCGACATTACCTCCCGTTTCCCCCCCCTTGGGTTCATTAGCCTTATCTCTGGCTTTGTCTCTTTCTTTTGTCATCCTTTGAGATGTCCTTGAGGAGCGGGCGATCCCCAGGGACTAAGGAGGCTACAACGCTGTGACGGTAGGCTGCGATGGAACACTGTCGGACTGATCCTGGTCACGGCACCAATGTAAAGTTATTGACTACCGTCCGCTCTTCGGGATCCTCGAGGATAGTCCTCTCTCATCCGAGTCCTTGCGGACGCGCATCCGCTATTCCGGATCCTCGCGGCAGGGCCGCTCACCGGAGGTCGCGGCGGACACGGTAACTACTTCATCATTAACGGTAACCAGGTAACAGCCCACCCGACACTCCCAGGCCTACGGACACCGTTCAGAAACTAGTTCATCCCTACGGTGTTAACTGGCGGGGCCTGGCGAGCCGCGGTCTGCCTCGGGGACGGAACCCCGTACAGTCCGACATGCTGGCCAGAGCCTCTGTCACATGTCCCGAGAAGGGAGAGAGCTGGCGATCCACGGGGCCGAAGGCCCCCGAGTCAGCAACTCGTCTCTCCCAGCCCGGGCCTCCCCACGGAAATCGTCCCCAGGGCTCTAGGAGCCCACTACTCGCAAACAGGGAACACAAAGCTCATGGCCGAGCCTCGTGTGCGTCCTGTCTCTCGATCTTGGACAATCTCCTCGAACGAGTCGCTTCCAGTGTATATATAATACACCAGAAACTGTAGGGCGCACGCGAGGTTAAATCGATCCATTGTTATAGTTTACTGGAACGTAAATTACAATACGTCGCCGTGGCAACGCACGCTCGAACGGAGCATGTCAAAACAAGGCCAAGTACGAAAAGGCCACATAAATGGCATTTATGTTTACAATCACCTGCCGCGTGCTTAGGGCAAAATCGCCACACAAAACACAACAAACGACACACATGACACGCAGATGCCTTATGAGATTGGAGGGTAGAGGCCAGAAAGGAGGTAAATGTATGATTCCGTCGATACTCCTTATCTAGGCCATCCAATCAGAGCGCACAGATAACCAAGTATTGATCGGGTCAATATTAAGAGAAGCGAAGCCGAGATCGACAAAAATTTAAGAAAATTGCCATTTTTCGAACAAATTATTCTTTTACACGCATTCATTGGCATCCTAACTGATAGAAATGAACATTTTACATCTTTACACTCGACGGTGTGCCGATCCGACCCGGACTGGATTATTTCTCTTGTTTTCTAACATTCTGGAAATCTGGACGGACGGACGGACTATTGATCACTCCTCGCTGGATATGAAAGTACACGTCTTACAAGGCAATCTAAAATCCACCCACAATCGTCGTGTTGCTGAGCAGAGACTCATTAAAATGTTTGACAGTCTGAACAATGGATTAAACAGAGACTCAGGTTTTCTGAGCCATTACACTTTGGATTAACTAGTTCATTAATCTCTAGTCAACTTGTTCACATATATATCTCATTTCTCATGTATAAATACCCTTGTTGTGTTCTGTTTCCACACACCTGATGAAGGCCTGTGTTGGGTCGAAAGCTTGTGACCTATAAACCATTGATAAGTCTTAAATGGTGTTACCAAATTTTCGTTATATCACTACATAGACTTATACGGCTATACATCTCTAGAAATGGTCTAAAATGGATAGTAATGCGATTTGAGGCATTTTTTTGCCGACCCGTCAAAAATTCAAAATGACCGCCACACGGAGACCGGCGATTCAAGGGCAACAAAACTTATACACGTCACAAAGGCACATCTTTTAAATCTTTTAAAACAAAAATCGCAAATTTGATTATACAGTTTTCATAGGAAATGGCCACCAAAACCCAAAATTGAGCGTTTTTCGATGAAAATGGCCGCCATTTTGAGAAAAATCGGAAATTCAAAGAACTAAAAAATACCTCCTTCTCAAATTATTTCACGGTATATTTTCCCAAATTTTCAGAAAGATCGGACCGTACACTTCAAAAATAAAAATGTGAACGGACGGACCACGGACGGACGTGCGAACGGACGGGCGTTATGGGCGGACCCAATGTTAAATTTCCTATCTTAACTTCCCCCTAAGTCCTGACAAAATCCCCGTAAACCGCACTTTTGGCTTAAACTGTGGTTGTGGGGTGTTTTCAGCTTTATTCCCCGTAAGAAATCCCCGTGAACCCTTCTGGTATGCCCGGACGGACGGCTAGACAGACGGCTAAACGGACGGACGGACGGACGCAACGCGATGGCAATAGGTTATCGGACCATAGGTCCGGTAACCTAAAAAAAAACTAATGGTGCAATGAACAAATAATATCCTAGGGTGGTAAAACTCATGGGGTTCCCATACTAAGTACCAGGTATATGTTTTTAGCTCACGACTCTATTGTTTGGAGGGGGTTGAAATCGAACATGTCAACCCCTCCGGGAGTTTTATATATTTAATATCAACCCGGGGCGAGGTATGTGAAAAAAACCTATATATTGCAGAAATATTTTATCACTTGCATGCACTTCAATTGTTGACATGAAAATTGGCGTTGTCGCGATATACATTGATGGAAATGTCAGATGGTCACTTGTTTTTTCACATGTAGCAAGGTTGGAAGTTGAGCTCAATGTGGCGCTGCGATGATAGATTTGGAAAACCAAATTTTGGATGCGCAAATACAGTCCAAATTTCAGCGTATCTGGTGGGCATCGTGTCAGGGAGATCATGATATGGAGGCGACACCAATCAATATTGTCCACATTTTCGTATGCGCGAGCCTGTAGGGGCTCCGCCTTCTTGTGCGCCCTCTTCATCAGTTAACAAAATTTGGTAAATACAGTGTTGTATATCGTTGAAAATTACGAGAACAGCAATACCTCATACAGGGCGATAACTTAACTATAGACATCTGCGGAACAAAAGAGTCAGTGGCTATTGTAGTGTAATACGTGGTTGTGTGTGTGTGTGTGGGGGGGGGGGGGGGGGCGTGAGCTAAATGCGGTAGCGACCTCAAGCCTTGGCGGTCAGCAAATATCAACCTCGCGCTAACGTGCTAGGTAGACATTTAGGGCCAGAAGTCGCGAGACATCACAAACTTTTTATTATTCCAATAGCAAACGTAAAATACAACATTTTGCAATAAAAACAAAGCCCGATTAAATACTTCATCAAAACACACACTGGCGTCATCAGGGACAGACAGCGTGTTCAATGTAGTTGTTTCTACTGTACACCTGATGGAATTAGTATGCAACTGCCCAACAACCTATGAAAATAGTTTAAAAATCAGAAATAAACTCCATGGAATACATATATGACAAGTACAATTATACCTAATCACAAGCCAAAAAGCTACTAAAGGCTACAGCAGTGTTACATAAAAATGTTAAATCATAATATCCCCATTAATCCTTCTTGATGCAATTCATAGAAGTTTTCAACAATTCAACCAATCATACTTCCAAGTAAAGCTCTCTCTCAGCTTGGAACTGCTCTTTCCCAGCTCTCTCGTTGTCGACATTTTTGGGCATATAAGATGTTTCCAAACTCTTCAACGCGATGAAACATTGGATGAATAAGTCGCCGAAGGCTTTCGTCAGAACGTCGTCGTTCTTAAGTAAAGCGATGCCTTCTTCCATATTGTGTGGTGCTCCAGTTCTCTCGGCAATTGAGTAGAGGCTTTTGTCCACATCTGATGCACATTGCGTAGGCGGAGGAGGTGCGTATTCATTCTCTAGGCCGTCCAAGCCGGCAGCCAGCGTCGAAGCAATCACGATGTATGGGTTGGCACAGCTACTGGGCAGTCTGGACTCGATATACGTCTCTGATGGACTCTCCGTTTTCACTCGGAACGAAGCCATTCGATCCTCAATGCCCCATTCAGACCAGTTGGGAGACCATGGTACGTGAAGACGACGGTAGCAATTGACTGTCGGGTTGCTGAGAGTGATCAGGGCTGGGAAGTGTCTGATGAGTCCTCCCATCCAGAACCTGAACTCCTTCGACAAGCCATCCGCTCTCGAAACATCAGAGAATGCATTTTCAGATGAGCTCACGGGTTTCAAGGAATGATTGAGATGCAAGCCACTTGCGATGGATTGTTCCAGCGGTTTGGTCATGAAAACTGCCATATAACCGTGCTTGACCGCTACTTCTTTGATGCAATCCTTGGCCATTGAAACGTTGTCAGCCGCTGTGATACCCATCGTTGGTGCAAGTACCACCTCAAACTGACCTTTGCCATATTCAACCTGAAGTGTTTCAACTTGAATGCCCATTTCTTCAAGGATGTCTGCTATCTCTAAGAGCACTGGCTCGAACTTGGAGAAGTATGCGCTAGTACAGAAACCAACCGGTTCATCATACAGTGCGCTCTTCTTCACTGCATCCAACAGGTAAAATTCGATCTCAAAAGAAGAGTACAGTTCAAAGCCTTGTGTCTTTAGCCGTTCTACTTGTTTACTGGCAATGAACCTGTAGGGAAAAAAATACCACATTTAGTTTCTTGTAATACAATCATGAATCTTCACTGAAGCATGAAACAAAACGGAACACTGACTCAGGAGAAACATGATCAAGGGCAAAGATACTCATGAGACCTCTGAGACGTGCCCGCAATTAGCTAATGGACAAAGTTGATACCCATACGAGATCCCAAGTCCGAAAATGACGTTTGTTTTGCTCTATGAAGCACCGTTTCCGAGATATGGACAAAAATGAAAGAAAGGACTCAGCAAAAAAAATTCAAGGTCAAATCCAAAGATATCCCCGATACCCCTAAAGGTATGTTTGTTATGAGCAAATATCGTCTGTGTAAATGCACCCCATTTTGTTTTCATGTATCTTCCGAAAGCTTCTGATTCTGTATGTTCTGTACCACAGAAACGTTTGCATTGTGATTCTCAGGTTTTCTTTGTCATAACGGTCAATATCTACATGGCCTTTCATATATATTGTTCCTTTGTAATGTATTTCACGTGAGCCATGATGGCAACATGGTAGTGTTTGGGATTTGGGACTTATAATCCGAAGGTTTGTGGTTCAAGTCCATCTATATCCAAATTGTATATTTTTTTTGTATATTTTTCTTCAATATTTTTCTACAGGAAGTTTAGAAAGGTCATGGTCACTTATGTCACCTGTCAACAGAAATGTCTTTGTTTAATTTTCGTTCATATGTTTTGTGAAATACGGATTCTATGTGTAGACACAGAGTAAGTCAACAGTAGATAATGGTTCTACAATATTCATAAATATGTAGTTTAGTATTTTTGGTATACAACTGTAGAATAAATTCCATATTTTTCCGAATGAAAATACCCAATGTTATTTTCACACTCAAGTGTCAATGTCACAAAATGTCAAACTTGTATTTTTCATTCACACGGTAAATATGTCCCTAGTTTTCCATATAACAGTTAATGATTCACCGCGAATCTACGCATTACTGTATTTCGTGTATATTATCAAGGTGTTTAGTCTCGGTCCAATTTATTGTATTTTTCAGTTTTTGGACCAGTTCCCAGCTATGACAGTTACAAGTTACAGTTCTCCAGTTTCATTTACAGTAATGGTGACAGTTGGATAGCAAGTCTCACGGTTTCAGTTGACTTAAAAATCCACAAATCACGGAACGGTGCACGGAAACTGAATGAAAACTTTAATAAAGCTGGAAATAAACTGTTGTCTCCAAATCTGTCCCATCTACAGTTACAGTGACAGGTCCCTGTAGATACGATCGACCGAAAAACAGATATTGCATCTACAGTCTGTTTTGCTCTGCAGTGCACTGATTCGGTGATAGCTACGGAAATAAAAAAAATGCCGACTCAGCAAAATATGCCAGCTCAGGGTCAAATTTCATCCGTAATACTTACCAGACATGTGCCTGGACCGATGAGGCTGAAAATAATGTTTGTTTCGCTCAACAACGCACCGTTTCAGAGATATGAACGAAAATAGAACAATCCTGAATCAGCGAAAACAATCAGGTCAAGTGTCAAAGCTTATCCCTGATACCCCTAAAGTATTGTGTGTGTCTGACCAGACAAATCCGAAAATAGCGTCCGTTTCGCTCTATGACACACCGCTTCCGAGATATGGTCGAAAACAAAAATAGGCTGGCTGAGCGAGAAAAAAAATTGAGGTCGAAGTCAAATTCACCCCTAATACCACTCTAACTTGTTAGGGTGACGAGCCCGAAAATAGTATGACATGTGTGTCTATTGTGACTAGTCTAGTCTAGTCTGAAAAAAAAAAACACCTGTTTTGCGCAACGATGCATCATTTCAGAGATATACAAGAAGCCCTCAGGGATGACTCAGAGAAACTCTTTGCATCCCTGGGTCTAAGGTCGTTCGGCCTCAGAATCAATGGGCTTCTTCCCGGGTGGTATAGAGACTTCCACGAAACGCTCAACATACACTGGACATATTGGGTTCATCATCAACCTTGGGAGTCGGCTCAGAAACAGTAGGCTTCTTCTACACACCATTTCGGCCTAGTGACAAAAATTCGGCAGACACATCAAGACAATCATCTACCCCCCCCCCCCCCCATAAAAATGGGGTAAAAGAAACAAGTTAGCCAAACGGCTAAAAAAGGTTCCAGACAATTTAGGTTTCATACTTTAGATAAGCTGTTTTGTCTTGTGACCATGAAAATAAGGTCAAAAATGTGAAAAGGACTTTCAGCATAGATCATTTCCTATATGTCCACAATTGATTGCTAAACTGCAAATTCCTTGAGAAGAAAGGTATTAGGAATTTCGTGCTCTGACCTTGAAAATGAAGTTAAAGGTCAAATTCGAGGTCATGAAAATATTCTGCATTTATCATTTCCTATATGGGCACAATTGATTCCTAAGATGTAAAGTCGATAATAGGCGAGATATCAGCCAATTTGTGCTCTGACCTTGAAAGTGACGTCAAAGGTAAAATTCAAGGTCATGAGAATATTCAGCATTTATCATTTCCTATATTAACACAATGGAGGTTCTCAAGTTGTAATTTCGATATTAAGCGAGATATTAGCCATTTTGTGCTCTGACCTTGAAAATAATGTCAAAGGTCAAGTTCAAAGTCATGAGAATATTCAGCATATCTCATCTTCTATATGTGCACAATTGATTAAACTGCAAAGTCGATAATAAGCGAGATATCACCCATTTAAGTCCTGTGACCTTGGAAATGATGTCGAAGTGAAAGTCACGAGAATATTCAGCCCATATCATTTCCTATATGTCCATAATAGATTTCTAAGCTGTAAAGTGGATAATACGCGAGATATTATACATTTTGCGTTCTTACCTTGAAAATAAGTTCAAAGGTCAAGTTCAAGGTCACGAGAATATTCAGCATTATATCATTTTCTAAATGTCCACAATTGATTCCTAATCTCTAATTTCAATATTAAGTGAAATATTGGGAATAATGTGCCCAATTATAAAGAATAGGAGAATTTAACATACTATGTAAGTTATAGTTGGGATTCGTCTAAAAAATCAAAATGGCCGCCACGCGCAGATCAGCGCTTCAAGGGCAACGAAAACTATACACATCACAGATATACATGATGGAAATCTTTTGAAACAAACATGATAAAACTGTCTGAATAGGTTTTGAGAAAATGGCCGCCAAAGTTCAAGGTTGTATGTTTTTCGTCGAAAATAGCCGCCATTTTGAAAAAAATGCGAAAACCTAAAACTAAAAATTACCTCCCTCTTGAAATATTTTTAGGAATTTTTGCCCAAAATTTCAGAAAAATCCAAGTAACCTAAAAAAAATTGGACAAAACCATAAAAACATTTCTAGGCCTTAATAAACTAGGACAAACGTATGCTCACTTAGCGAATACCTATTTACAATGACGATAGACCCTGATGATCGAACAGAAAGATCCCAGCATAAACTACTTGACAGAATCCTTGCTGCTCCATCTTAACACACTGACCTACAACATTCCTTGTGTCTGGCCCCGTTGTGTGAGTAGAACGTCTCACATAGCACCTCTCCTACTTGGTATTTCCCGGCGCCAGCATAGGGTAAAGGATGTAATGTGCCGGGTATTGCCATAGCGTTGACGTTACCCACTGGATAAGGGGTCTTCTCCGGGTGACTCGTGTATAAGTTTGTACATGGATCCAATTCACCCTTCAAGCCAATCCCATAGGTACCTAAAATCAAATTAACGAAAAATGAAAACATTTCACACCTCCACATTAATGGGAGAAAAGGTAGTGTTATATGACATCAAAACTGTACAGTAAGAACGATATGTGTTCCATAACTGAGCGTGATAGTTATGTTAGTTAGAGCGTTATGTTATGTTAGTTATGTTAATTATGTGATAGTTAGAGCGTGAGGGCTCTGTAGTTCATCGGGAAGCGTTTCGTTCAATGTACATGTGCTCGTCAATCATACATGTATTATTGGACAAACACCAAAATTACAATTCCCATGATGTGAACCAGAATATGTTCATGATGCGAACCCGAACTCTCAAAGAATTTTTCTCACCACATACCAATTCACATATTTGTGATGATCTTAACCTTGCTTTTGGAGTACACTGCTAGATTACTAAATCATACATGGCGGTTCCAATGGCGACAATGAGTATGACCTTGTAACCTTGTAATGTCAAAATAACAATTTTAGTAACTAAATTTGTGGCACAACACTGTACATTTCTCCGGCAGCCTTTTCTAGCCCTTGGGCTCAATTTTCGACTTTCATGGTCGTTCTGTCAAAATTTTTTCAGTCACCTTTTGTCTAGTTTGTGCAATAAAACTCCTCATATATTCTCCCCCTTTTCAATATATGCCCCTGTGATGTTACAAAAAATTTTTGCCCTTCAATAGCCAGTCTACGAATAGTGGCCCTGGCCCTGATGTTCCGACGGGTTTGGTGAAAAAAAAATGCTCAAAATCGAGTCAATGTTTTCCAAGGTCATCTGAGGTCAAGTTTTTCTATATGGGCCAATAACAAAAAATCAGCCCAAGGGCTAAGAAAAGTTACCCGACACTATATATTTTCGGTATTAGCTGTTTTGTCCCGTGACCCTGAAAATAAGGTCACTGACCAAATTCAAGGTAACGAGAATATTCAGCATATATCAATTCCTATATGTCCACAATTGATTGCTAAGTTGTTTTATTAATAGCAGAGAGCTTCTGCAAATGAACTCAGAGGTCGAATTAATAGTCGTCAGAATATTCTGCATAATATCATTTCCTGTATAACCACAATCAATTCTCCAGTTGTAAAAGTTGAGATTAGTCATTTTGTCCTGTGACCGTGAAATTGAAGCGACGTGACGACGCATTGCAATTGCTCGCAACCCATGAAACCATGGAAAGTTCTTTGCTCCAATGGGTACTTGGGCAAAAAATTGTCAAGTGTTTTCTCTCTGGGCATTATTTTGCAGTAGCGAGTGACGATGTCAGAGTACAGTCAAACAGGTGTCGGTCATGATGATGCGGTAGTTGAAGCCTCTCCGCGCTGTAGAGGGCGTAAATCTGATAAGGCTGGCGATCTTTAGGCTACACTTTGACAGGGTTCCCACAGTGAAATAGCACCACTTCTGCAGTGTTCTCATACCATCGGTCGTCCGTTGTCACACAGTTATCATTGTCGCAGAGATCAGTCCATCATCTCTGCGACAAACAGTCCAACACCTAGTGGGTGTCCATAGCCCTTATAACTACCAAACGGGGTCCACAGGATTGCGACGTTTGAATAGTTGAGCGATGTACTCGCAATAGTAGGCCTACCCATGTCCGTGGATGTAGTCCCTGGGATGGCCTTATTGCGAGGGGTGTTCTTATCCCCAGTGACAGTTTCCACAGTCCCATACAAGCTCGTGTTTGTGTATCTGGCCAGGGAATGTGTCACTGCTGTCATGCGACTGATGTGGTTGCGAAAGTTATTTGTGCGGTATACATCATAGAATACAGTAGAAGAGTAATCTATTCATATGACTACCATTATATCATTGAATTAACGTTTCGCCGTACATGAAACTGTGCATCTAGTTGGCTTCAAAATATTCATTTTATCTTGTCAGTTAACGGACTGGCCGAAGTCATTGAAAATCCATTTGCTGTAACTAGTGCAGTTGTCTGCTCAAAAATATCACAGCGACTTCAAGATCAATATATTCAGAGACGGTTCTCTACATCCGATTTAAATAGAAGCACATCAGTATTGAGGCAACTGGAAAAAACATATGGGTAGAATGAACATCTCGATGTAGTAAAATCCAATCATATGAGATCTTGTAACTCTAAGATCAGATTCAATCAAGGTTTTGTCAGGTCGTCTGCTGACAGCAATTGTAATTGTGCATCCAATATTTGCAAGCAATGCGACTCTGGCAAATATTATGACACATTACACGTCTTGCCTGAATGTCATGCCTTCAAACATATACGCGAAGTCTTTGTCCAGAATATAACTAAATTAATCAAGAATTTAGACCATCTGCCAAATCTAGAGAAACTTAAAATTATATTGAACTTCTCTGCAAAACACAGTACAGGAAAGCAAATATCGAATGGGATGATTATTGAAATATTACATTATATCAAGAACTTACAATGTGCTGATACTTCCTGTTAGACCCTCTTCTGCCAAATTAACAGTAGCTGTATGCCTGTTCCATGGCCATATTGTTCCATGGCCATATTATATTCGAAATATAATGGTGCCTGAATAATATGTACCCGGCCGCTAGGTGAATATTGTTTTCGAGCCCCCATGTGTATGCATCCATGCTACGTAGCTATCCACCACATTAAACTGAACATAATATAGGCCCCATGTCACATAGTGTATATTTATAGGTAATTGACTGGATACAGTGTTTGAGGCCCGAGGTCGTGTCTGGGCCGTAGCACGCACGAGCTTGCGAGTGCGTCCGCGGCACAGACACGACCGAGGGCCTCAAACACTGTACCCAGTCATTTTACCTATTATTATATGCCGCATCATGATATACACACCCCTCAAGGGAGATATGATTACAAAGGCTAACATTTTCTAGCCATTTTAGACCCTGGAAGCAAAGAATTTTATGGACATTTTCATGCACCACAAAACCAAAAACGTCATTCCAGCAGCGCATGAATACGGAAACATCAAAAGACCGACGCAGGTCAATATGAACGAGGGCAATGTCTCTGCGTTATCAATTGTGAAATTTTCGTAGGCATATAATAATATATGAAATTGGGCGTTTCTGTTTCTGTTCATTGTAAGTTGTCCTACAGACACGGTCTTCTGAATAGCCAGATCTCTCATCGACCATTTGCGCCCCGTGCGGCTCAGTCATGAATCAAGCTATGTCACTGAACAGCTTTTACCATGGTGTACAGGGTAAAATGCGGGAGATACAAAATAGTGGAATGCCAGTAGTATTTTCAGTTCTAAATTATTTGTCTGGGATGGGATATACATCCATACAAATTAGCAGGGACCACTCGAATCACATAGTGACTTGTTTTCAGATTAAATCTCTTTTGCCACCTTTTCGAAAAATAAACATGGCCGACATGCGTTTCAAGGGCAACGACTATTTTGATACCATCCCATACTCCACGGGGCATGAATAAAGTCTCAAATTTTACCAGCATATAACCAATATAACCATGTACGGAATAAATACCCCCCCCCCCCTCCACCGCTAAAAAAAATAACCCCATGTCTATGAAATAATTCCAATAAACGTTTGTTTGTTTGGGTTTTTTTTCAAATGCGAAAACAATCTTAGGTTTGGTTAGAAAATTGATTATGAAGATACGAGCTTTTTGGACACCCCCAACGAAATGGCCGCCATGCAGAAACTAGATTGAGAAATCGGCCGCCCAAAGTCCGTGGGATTACTGAAGAAAATGAAAACTTTCTTAAATCGAAGTTAAATTCAAGGTCGTCACTGAAATCGTCACATAACTTTGAACATGCCTTTATTTCGCCTCTATCTAGATGCATTCCAGGAGTATTCCCTGTACAGCGGCAAAAAAATTCAATGTCTATAATTGGCTGGAAATTACTCAAATCACATAGCGAATTGTTTTCAAACTACTAGTAAATCTGTTTTTATTCTTTTATTCCCAAATACTATGTACAGGGATACTTATAAATCGCATGCATATCGGCTTATTGGACAGATTTTGAGACCGATCCGCATGTTAACATCGCTATACCTCATAAAGTCTCAACGACAGTAAATGTGTACATGTAGATCCAAGCCATAAAAATTTGCTTTCCTTCGATCCACATGTCTCGTGGTCACACATCCGTGTAGAATTTCAGTGAATCAACAACAGAAACCACAGATGAAATTATATATCACCTGATATATACCATTAGAATTTAAGGTGGAATAAAATAACTTGGATAATAACGTAAATATTTTACAAACCCTTCACAACTCATCACCAACAACTACACCTACCAAAGAGGTTTGTCATTAAGTTCAAAATTGAGGATTTTTGGTCAAACTGACAAAAATGGTAGTCATTTTGAGGAAATGCGAAAACTTGTGTCCTCTTGTTTTATTCTTCAGTATTTTAGTTCAAAACTTTTAAAAAGATTCCAATGTGAACTTCGACAAATGCAGTCTGGACGATGACGGAGATGGACGACGACGGGTGTAGCCTCATGCCAACTTACAGGTTATCATAAAGCTCACCAACTTCAGATATTTTTCTTCCAAAATCTATGTATTTGGTAATATTTTTCCTGATTTTATGTAAGCATGGCGTATTAGGTTATTCTTTTTCTGTTTGAAGATGGTTTGGCTTAATAATGAAAGAGGCTTTATTGGCAGACCAGAAAATCTCTATAATCAATATTATTATTATTAAGATGACAAGATTATTACAATCAGTCGTATTAAGAACACATAGGAAGTCATGTATGAGTGGGTCACCTTCTCATGAACTTGATTTTTACCTCAGGTAACCTTGACTAGTATGAGCGAATGTATGTGGCCTCAAGAAGAAATTCCCTAAGGACACTATATGCTTCAAAATAGAGACTGAATTTGTGATATACACACATATAAAACCGCGGTCCCAATTACTAAAACTGCGATGAATCGACATTCGCCATTGTGCATTGGTGAGGTCGAAGAGGTGCCACGACAGTTTTGAAATGTTATTTTTTAGTATGTTTCAATAATTTTTTAGTACATTTCAACAAAAGAGTTGACGTGAACTTTTGAGAAAGCAATGTGGACACCGGCTCTAGACACAGCGCCATGCTACGGAAGTCCCTAGGTGACATGCGTGGAAAAAGTGGGTGTCTTTTTTTTTATTGGAATATCAAATTCGCACACAGAAAGTTCAAGGTCTCACGTTATCATGGTATCCCACATAAGGAACTACCACCTTTTCTCATGTAAATATTTTGGACTGCTCTGTTCACACATAGAATGATTCAAAGCATATACATGTTCAAACGTGGCATTCAAAGCCTACAGAGAATATTTAATGCTTCACGTTTGCACACAGAAAGACTGGAAGTTACCATGTTTTCACATGGAAGTGATTTTGTTCATATGTTGAACCGTTAAGGCTATCACGTTTGTATACATACAGAAAGGTTTAGGGGTGGATATCCTGAGATGATTAAACGTGAGAACGTGGTAGTGTTAAGCGCTTCTACATTGTATTTGTGATCATAATAGTAATTGACACTTGTACATGCAAGCTACGTGTGAACGCAATCACCTCTACTGTTTCCAAAAACATTCCAAGTGTAAACGCAAAAATTGAATGCTCCCACGTGTGAAAATGTAGGAAAAGAACCGTGACGTGGGAAAAACGACCATGAGTTCCAGTTTTGAGGTACC
Organism: Terebella lapidaria; assembly: GCA_949152475.1. Taxonomy (NCBI): domain Eukaryota; kingdom Metazoa; phylum Annelida; class Polychaeta; order Terebellida; family Terebellidae; genus Terebella; species Terebella lapidaria. Next base: position 18,280,064 of record OX424567.1, read on the forward strand.
ATTTCACGTATTGGCATGGTACTGGAGTACATTGATGCCATATGTATTTTTTTTTAAAAGTCAGTCGGGTTGATTTCTATCCATGCAATAAAAGGTATTCCGTGCACCACAGATAGAAGCCACAATAGAAACGAGACAATCAGAGATTGCAGACCCTCGCCCTTCAGATTTAGTCCCTAAAGTTAGGCGATAATTGAGAGTTTTGGTCTTAAGACTATCGGTTGTACGCCATACGATTGGGAATTGGCCAAAGAAAAATACAAAAATAGGCTGAAATTAATATTGATTAATATTGATTACAACCGGAGTTATAGCCAATTATGTAATTTGTTTTCCGTTGCCATGGCAACCGTTTTCACACGATTTTGGCAAAATTTGAAAGGGACTGAGCCACTACCATAGCACTCCAGCCCTAAAAATTTCAAATCGATCGGACCGTTTGCCTTCGAGTTATGAGCGCAGACATTTGCACTGAAACGTCGCTGGCCAAAAATAACCGAAATCGTCACCCCCAATTTTTCGACATCGGACGATAATGCAGAGTTTTCGTCGTACGACCATCGGTCGTACACCAAACGATCGGGAATTGGCCAAAGAAAAATAGAAAAAATAGTTGGAAAAATTAATATCAAGTAGAACCGGAGTTAGAGCCAATGATGTGATTTTCTTTTTTTCCGTTGCCATGGCAACCGTTTCCATCCGATTTCGGTAAAATTTTGATGGGACTGAGCCACTACCATAGCAATCCTGCCCTATAAATTTCAAATCGATCGGACCGTTTGCCTTTGAGTTAGGAGTGCAGACATTTGCACCGAAACGTCGCTGGCCAAAAAAATTCGAAACCGTGACCCCCAATTTTTCGACATCGGGCGATAATGGAGAGTTTTGGTCGTACGACCACGGGCTATGTATCAGATGATCAGGAATTGGCCATAGAAAAATACAAAATTAGTTAGAAAAAATTATCTTGATTAGAACCGAAGTTATGGTCAATTATTGATTTTTACATTTTCCGTTGCCATGGCAACAGTTTTTGTCCGATTTTGCCCAGATTCGAGGAGGACCGAGCCACTGAGATACTGCTTCATCCCTATCAGTTTCATGTTGATCGGACCATTCTCCTTTGAGATATGCGCGCGGACAGACAGACAGACAGGCAAACAAACAAACAAACAAACATACAAACGGACAGACCCAATTGCAATACCCTCGCCCCCCTACGGGGCGAGGGTAACTAAGTATAGGAGTATACAATCAATTACAGAATGTAGAACTAGCGAGTTAGTCGAAGTCTGCATGAATTTGCCTTACCAACAAAAGTCGACGGGCCCTTTTCGAATGTCTTGGCGAATGCAGATTTACACACTGTTTTAGATCTTGAAAGTCCGTGTATGTCTGCATAGGTGAAGCGGACATAATCGAAACTATCTATTGCCTTCTGTAGATCCGCCATGTTTGTCCGCTCAGTATACAGCTATGAAGTGAACATCAAATCCTCCTGATATGCTGAAGATCGACCCTGTTACATACACGTAGATGGCAGAGGCCCAAGTTCACGAAAAGCAAAATGTATAGCGGTACTTGGTTTCCATTGTGTTTGCGAGTTCAGTCGCACGACCATTCATTGAGTGACCTGGATTTCATATGTCATCGTTTGCCTGCACACATGCAGTACTTATTGCATGCGCTACAATCAATACTATGGTTAGGGCTTCCCGCTGGAGTGTACGACAAAATGCGTCAGAGGGCTTGATATAAATAAAATATTGATAGCAAAGGTATGGCAAAATGCGATATCATACATAAATATTTGCAGACAATTTGAAGTAGGAATGGTAATCATACTTCGAATATTTTGTCTTCAGACAAAATTTACACATTTCTTGTCGCACATGACACTGAAATGTAGCACTCATGGTCATCTGAGGTCAAGTTCAAGGTCACCATTAATTGCAGCTCTACAAGCATTTGTTTGGCTCTAGAGGCCAATTTACACATTTCAGGTCTCTGTGACTCAAGATATAGCCTTCGAAGTCGTCTGAGGTCAACCTTCGAGGTCACAAAAAATGCACCATCATATGCTTATAATACAAACTTCAGCCCTATGTACAAGCGTTTTTGCTTTATATCACGTATATGGCAATTTGTGCATATCAAATCCTTTTGGGCCTTTCGAGCCCACATATCAGGCCTTTCAATCAATTCACGACAATCCATCTTTATAAACAATGTCAAGGACCCCATTTAGCATGTTTTGAAACCAACATCTCAAAACTGATCGGACAGTTTTTGAGAACAGCCAAAAACTGAATTTTGGGCCTTTTAAGGCCATTTGAGCCTAGATTTTGGGCCTTTCAATTGATTCAAGCCACTCCGTATTTATACACAATGTCAGGGACCCCAATCAGCATGTTTCACAAAAAAAATCTCAAAACTGATCAAATAGTTTTTGAGAAAACGACAAAAACATGAATTTGGGGTCTTTTAAAGTCTAGATTTCGAGCGTTTTGAGCAATTCAAGCCCTCCATCTTTATACGTAATGTCAAAAACCCCAATTACTATGTTTTAAATAAAAATCCCAAAATTGATCAAAAAGTTTTCGAGAAAAGACAGACACGGTGCAAATTTAGGCGTTTTCGAGCCAAGAATGGCTGTTTCGACATTTCAAAGTCATCCAAGGTCAAATTCAAGGTCACCACACAAGTTGCCAAATATGACTTCCCATTTGAGAGTGCCAATTTCTCGAGCTCTATCTTCAGGCGTTCTAGGCGTACAGTTCTGTTAGGTCCCATTATAAAAGTCCAAAGTTTTTTTCAAAGGGTGAACTTATTTTTTTCGCCTAGAAATGCCCCTAAAATGGATAGTAATGCGATTTGGGGCAAACGATTTTTTTTCGTCGACCGTCAAAATTCAAAATGAGCGCCACACGGAAATTGGCGATTCAAGGGCAACAAAACTTATACACATCATACAGATACATAAGGGGAATCTTTTGAAACAAAAATCTCAAAACTGATCAGACAGTTTTTGAGAAAATGGCCGCCAGAGTCCGAAACTGGCCATTTTTCATAAAAAATGTGCGCCATTTTGAAAAATTGCGAAAATAAAAAAAAATAGAAAACTACCCCCTCTTGGAATATTTGTTGGCAATTTTTGTGCAAAATTTCAGGAAAATCGGCCTGTAAACTTTAAAGATAGAAATGCGGACGAACGACGGACGACGGACGCAATGCCACGACAATAGAATATCGGACCTTAGGGTCGGTAACCTAAAAACGAAAACTTTATGTCGATAATGTTCCCGGGTTTACCGTTAACTAAATCATAGTGCACCCATGATGATACCATGGTGAGCAACCAAAGGCAAAGCCAGCTAAATCAATTAAAGAAACGCCCGCACTGTAGATAGATAAACGAAAGAGTATGTTCGTTTCAATTTCGTTCGTTTCAATTTCAATTTCGTATACTCAACAGACATCACAACATTGCGATTCCGCCTTTATAATTATCAAATAACAAGGTCTACGAGAATATCTGCACTTGAGCGCCTGCACATGAAAGCGGTGATGTAATGATCTCACCACACCTGTCCCCCGTGGCGTCAAGATGGCCTTGTGACTGGAAATGCTATTCCGCAAACTAATGAATAGTAGTACGACAGGGCGCCGTACAATGAACGAAAGGTGCCATACTTGTGTCTTATTGTGCTGGTCCACCATGTCATAACAAAAGAAGTGGATATAAACCCCTACTTGGTCGCTTCTTGACCCCTAGCAAGCTCGGGTTCCTGGCAACGACCACAGGCAAAAGAAAGCCACACATTATCTCACTGTGCTGGTCCCCGAGTGAATAGCAAAACGAGAGGCTATAGACCCCCAAGTTGGTCGCTTCTTGATCCCTCGAAAGCTAGGGTTCCTGGCAACGACCGCGGGCAAAAGAAAACCACGGAGAGGTCATTCTTTGTTTAATATTTTGCATCATTATGCCATCTTTCATCGATAATGCTCAAGATCTCGTGACTCGTTTGACCACCGCGGCCTGTCATAGAGCCTCCACCTACCTTTAGACAGGGTACTCGAGGTGTTCAGGGGTATCGCACCAAGCGCCAACCCAAACTGGTTGTAATTCACCCATGAGTAACTCCAAGGGTCTGATTCAGTTACTTCAGAGCAGGCATCGGAAGCTGAGCCGTTTTCACTTTCCAAGGACATTGAAGGGCAAACTCAAGGTCGCCACTAAAACCGTAATATGATTTCCCATTCGAATGTGCCAATATTTAAGCTCTATCATGTTTATCTTGAAGTGTTCTAGGAGGTACTCTATACATCTCTCATTATGAAAGAAAAAGTGGATGAAATAAATATTGCTGGAAATGACCCGCAACCAATAGTAACTTGATTTGGGACAGAATTTTTCTTAGACCCGTCAAAACCTCAAAATAGCAGCCACACGCAAACCCGCGATTGAAAGCAACAAGACTTATGTACATCATAAAGGTATATATGAAGAATCATACAAAAAGCTGCAAATTCAATAACAAGTAAAACAAAATAGCAAGTTTGTTCTATGACATTGAAATTAAGGTCGAATTAATGGTCCTCAAAATATTTGGCATACATTATTCCCTATAAGTGCAGAACTGATTCCTAAGTTGTAAAGTCGATAATAAGTGAGATATTAGCCATTTTGTCCTGTGACGTTGAAAATGAGGTCAAAGGTCAAATTCAAGATCACGACAATAATCTGCATATATCATTTCCTATATGTAGATAACTGATTCCTAAGCTGTAAAGTCGATAAGAAGCGAGCTATTAGCCATTTTGTCCTGTGACCTTGAAAATGAGGTCAAAGGTCAAATTCAAGGTCATCAGAATATTCGGCATATATCGTTTCCTATATGTCCACAATTGACTCCTAAGCTGTAAAGTCGATAATAAGCCCCCTATGCCTTAATTGCTCAAGAATATGTCGACTCTGGCAATAAACAGAATCGCGACAAGACCGAAATTGATCAATGATAAGCACAAAATTACATGTATATCATTTACCCTAATTGTGCGAACTTTGTGCCTAAACATATGTGTTAGAGTTTAAGAAATACAATTAAATTGTTTTCAACTACTATAGCATAGTCCATTGGTATAAAATTAAAGATGGCAGCCATCGGAATGGTATATTTTGTCATATTTTTTTTGTAAAACTTCAATATTTTAAAACAAATGTGTAGCCATTATCACCAATCTTGTGCCTTAAATACATGCTGATGGTGCTTAATAGCATCAGTGGTTAAAATAACAATGTCTCCAATGCCTCAACTGCTAAAAGATATATTGAATTTGTCAATAAACACAATTGCAGCAACACTGAATTTGATCATGATCAACAGTTAAAGTCATATAATGTGCATAAACGTGACGTTAAATGACATTAAGTTAGTTCATTCATCTGAAATATACACATGTACATGTATATTACAAAAGCCATTTCCAACATGCAGAGCATCCATCATGGGAGAAATCCAAGATGGCCACCATTGTGCATAGCTGAACGAAGATAATGGCTTCTCTTCACGGATATTTGGTCTAGAATTTGGTTTATTCTTATATTTCCATGTATGTAGATTTCAAATATGTACTTAATTTGGCTTAAAATGAACTACCCTCCTGCAAATGAACATATAAGGTCAAAATGGTTCCATGGAATGCCAAAGTATTGTTGATTAAATTGGGTTTCCTCACAATTGTGTTTATTGCCGAATTCAAGGTATTTTTTCTAGCATTTAGGGCATTGGGGACATTGTTATTATTGCCACTGATGTTATCAAGTACCAATAGCATGTATCAGGGCACATAATTGCCAATAATGGCCACACAGTTCCTCAGAATATTAAAGTTTAAAAAAAAAATATGACAAAATATGCGATTCTGATGGCCACCATCTTGGATTTCATGGTGAAGGGATAGGCTGAAGTAGTTGAAAATATTTTTATTGCATTCCTTGACCTCTAAAACATATGTTTAGGTACCAAATTCGTGTCTCTAGCGCAAATAGGGGCGAAGAAAAATACAAATTTGTGTTTCAAGAAATGTCTCGGTTTTGATGGCGGCCATTTTGAAAAGCCGCCATATTGGATAGTTCATCCCAGGATATCGAGTGTTAACAAGTGAATTCTGAAGCTCAAGGGTCCCCTGAACAAAATGACACCCCTCGCGGAGAGTCCCGGGGGGGGGGGGTGCACGTTGGACCCCTGGGCTCATGGAATACAAGGCAAAAGGCTACTGAGTTGATGGTATCCTCGTGGATAGATTCAACGTCCACCAGCGAGGACACCGGCTCAGTGGTATGAATGTAAGTATCAATCTGTTACAACCAATACAGCCAAATTTTGGTGATTCCAATACAATAGAAACAAAGCCCGGCCAAATATACCGGTTGCATTACTGGAAATTCGTGTTGCTCAAAGTGCCATTGAGATCACTTTCTATTCGTCTAAGAACTCAACAAGATATATTCCTAAACGCATACAGCTCATATCGGGAACACATTTGTTGTGCGGCTCGGTCTTCTGTTTTCAATAAGTCTTAACATGCAAGGACATATGACCTCAATTGACAGTATCATTGTATGAGTGGTATTAAGGAGCTACAGACCCTATTCGTGTCGTTAAGAAAAATTGAGCAATGTCAAGGCCTTGGGGGAAAAACAATGGGGCGATAATACCGAATTTCCATTATTGTAATGGGTGTATGCTTTATCAAAAGACGCACTGGGGACATCAGGGGCAGACAATGTGTTAAATGTAGTTGTTCCTACTGTACACCTGAAGGATTTATTATACAACTACCCAACAACCTATGGAAATATTTCCGAAATCCGAAACAAACTCCACGGAATAGATATGTGAAATGATATGATCCAATATAAATGACAAAATATGTATATTAGGAACTTTATTGAACTCACATTGAATATATTCATAGGTTTTTGAAGTAGTTCATGGTCCCAAAAACAGACGTTTCCCACATGTGCTATCATTTTGCAATTTCTCCCAATTGATACAAATTGAGTAAGGCTGACAGTTTTCAGACGCACTAGTGGGGATAAGGGCGACAATTTGAAACTAGGAGGTACATTTTCGAACACGCTATTGGGGTAAGAGGGACATTCATCAAACACACTGGTGGGGTATGGGCGACATCGTCAGACGCACTACTAGGAATAAGACCGACATTTTAAAACACATAATAAGCGGGGCAAGGGCGACATTTTTAAACAAGCTATTGCGGTAAGAGTGACGCTCATCAAACACAATAGTGGTTTGTTTCTAATGTGATGAAAATCTGTGATACACAGGGACTATTGCAACGAATACAATCAACAGAGATTGTAATAACTGATGAGATATCAATGATAGAACACGTATGTGTGCCGAAATGGTTTTATGTTACGTGTATATTGGAATGAACATATATGTCACATTGTATGCGACATCACATAACATAACTATCCATATTCACTTAACAGGTATTTCGAGGAGTTAGGAACAGCAAAATAGTATTCGGAGGTGTTGAGGTGGTGACCTTTATCAGCTGAAACCAGTCAATATTGGAGACCATGACTACCACATTATCGCGTCCGCCGTTTTCGAACAGTGTATGCCCCATCGTTTCATCTTGACTACTGTTCACAGATAACATGGAGGTAACGTTGCATTTGTTACTTCTTCCAAATTGAAATCATTATTCATTCAATTTACATTACACAAAAAGTATGGGTTTCATTAGGCGCACTTGGAATTAGGTCCTGACAGCAATTGGTTTTATTGTCAATTTCCCCCGTACGTGGATTTCACACATATAATAATAGAAGGAAATGATCCTGAACATAGAAACACAGTATTACAAATATAGTATTTATATGACCCTAAATGTATTTAGCATTGCTAAATTTGGTGTATGGGTGGTGAAATGGGTCACATTACATCATGGAAGAGGAAATAATTTAAGAAATACAGAAGATCACATTATTGCATCAAATTGTCGGGGATCGTAATAGCCAGTAGCAGAATAAATTTTGCCTTATATGTAGGTGTATCTATAGATGTCATGTAGCTTCCATGAGAGATTGTCTGTGCACTAGGGTTACAATATCACTCCATGTTTTCCCTGCCATATGGATCAAAGTATGACATTTTGAATCAACACAGCTGACTTGGTGAGATGCATCAAACAAGTGTGTGTTGGATGTGTGGTACAACCTGTCGCCAATCACTGAAGCGGATGGAGCGACTCTTCCCACCTGGTCATGATCCTGTCAAGTTATTCGCCTTGAACTGTGATGTAGAGAAGAGCAACTCTATCCTCTCCTCGACATGCCAGGTCAGTTGTGGACAAAAGATGCATAGATGCACTCCCGTGTCCTTCAACATAGGGGTTTGTGCAGGGCTTTAGACGTGATCATGCATATCGAGAGTTCTACCTGTGCACAATCTGCATATGTTGATAGTTCTACCTCCACACAGTTGGCACAAAATAATAGCAATCCGACATGGTCGCGTTATGGAGGACTATCTGTGGCCTAACTGCCCAGTAGCAATGGGCGATATACGAGCGAGTCCAGACAAGAAACAGGTCACAGAAGACGCCCAGTGACCTCTATGCGTTTCTGCAATGTGCAACATGTGTGTGCAGTTGTAACCATGTGTGTGAGAGGCATGGATGTCAGTTGTTGGCCCGTCTGACGCACTGATAGCTGGGAAAGACGATACAGTTTTATTAAAATACTTCAGACAATGACTGACGGTCAAATCATCTCATTATATGCAGATCAAAATGTGTCAAGGTTCCCAGAAGTACCAACATGTATACATTGATCTTAACAAACATAGTGTTTCTGCCATCATGAAATCATGTCATCATGAATGTCATGTCATCATGAATTAGGTCCATATGATCCCTTTAATGCCGAATCACTCATGCTCTTCATTTGGACTGTTTCATAATTTTTGACTAGTTGAAAGTTGAGTCCGATTCCGAATATGGAGTTATTATTCATATTGATTAATATGGTTTGTAATGAAAAATTATCATTCCTAACCTCTAAATTGAAGAAGCAAAGCGCGACAAGACAAATATCCTAGACCTCACTTGCAACATCAGGGTCAAATTCGTGTAAAATATGGTTGTTTCCGTTGTATATTTGATGAAATCGACTGTCGGCCTTATAGCCGATACAGACGATTCAGAAATCCAACTTAAGTTGAATTTTTGTTTTGGAATAATGGTATCAACTGAAATAACTTACCCCAATCGGACTTCATATACTTTCACAACTGAGCCTATTACTTACAAACTGAAAACAAGCTGGAGGTCCATTTTTAAATTGCGATATTGAGTGATTCAACATTGCATTTAGTGTTGCTCTTAGTGTTCCTTGGAATTCCATCGAGTGAATTTATATCACATGATGAAAACATTACCGTTCATGTAAAGTCCAATGTGTAATTTCACATTGCACGATGACACAGATTTTGCTCCGATATGTGCCACAATAGACGAAATAATTTTACATGCTAAATGCACACTGTATCTGGTCGAGTTAGATCACTTTTGCACTATGATAAGTTTATTGTATGACTATCCGTGACTCATGTAGGATACATAATTTGTTATTGAGGATTATTTCAATTTAATAAAAAGTTTTGAATAAAAATTCACACTTATTTGTGTAATGTGTTTTTATAACTAATCCATGATATCGACATGATTAAATAGTGGTACTGGTAATAAAAATGGTCCAAAGCGAAAATTATGCCTGGTGGCCTCCGAAACAATGGTTAAAAGCGAACTATACTGAGAATTGGATAAATCAAACACTTGATAGTACCAGCAGCTGGCTTCCTTTGTTAAAGGTACAACACAGAGTGACCTCTGACCTGACCTTGTTTACACAAAGAATATACGAATAAGCTTGCGTCAAGGGATACAGGGACCAACGTGAAAGGCAGTAATATCAACATATTCAAACGGTTCACACCAGAGAAACGAAATTAAATAACTGAGAAAAGAACATCTGTTGAGCAAAAATATGTGCATATATATATGCATATATAAGTAGTGCGCACGTGTATGCGTTTTTTTAAATCTATTTCTTGAAAATCTCGTAGTTGTTGACTAAAAAACGGGTTATTTATGATCCGTTGGCTATCGATACACACACAAAAACACAAGCCAAGCATTATCGAATGATTGTCCTTAAGGGTCGTTTTCCAGGTAATAGCATTACGTGTAACAACTAAAAACCAAAGTACAACATCCTGGTCTATATTTGAAGAGGTTCGATGTGCAGATCGACTGTAGCTGACAGCTGCATGCGAATGAAAAATATAAAACATTGGGAACGCATATTTAAACGGCCAACACCAGAAACATGAAAATAAATCACTGAGGAAAAAACATACGTTGGACAAAGGGACATAGATTTATAGAATATATAGGCTAACTAGTGCGCACATAAATGTGTTTTCGTGTTTTTTGTCTAGAAATCTATGACAGGAAGTGTAGGTTTATCTCCATGCCATGTCGAATACATCTGTGTATACCAAAAATCGATTAAAACACTATATCATTGAAAAATCTCATAGTTGCAGACCACAACATGATTTGTTTATGATCCGTTGGCTATCGATACACACACACAAAACAAATACAGTCAAGCATTATCGAATGATTTTCCTCAATGGTCGTTTTTCACTGTTTGCCAGATACAGGTGATGACATAACATGTAACAAGTCCTAAGAACCAAAGTACAACATCCTGATGAATATTTGAAGTGGTTCGATGTGCAGGTCGATTATACTTCACAGCCGCCTGCGAATGAAAACATTGTTTTTTGGATACGTATTCCCACCACGTTATCATTTGTGTAACTAGCATGTTAATTGTCACGTCCGCGAAACACACATATTTTTATTTTTTATATATATATATCACATTTACAGAGCGCTTTTTTCATGCATTGAACATGTTCAAAAGCGCTTCACATAAAATAAAGAATATAAACACAATAGTCAAGGTGGCTAGGCGTTATGCTTTATTCAGGGAGTGCCGCGTAAAATCGTGAGTATTGCGCGTTATTCGTGGGGAAATGTCATAGGAAACGACACAGGTCCCCACTTCAAATAGCTAAAATTATTGAAAAGGTTCATTTTCTTCCTAAAATTTTGTTTCCACGAAACATCCCAATGAGCAAACATCACGTATGCTACCAAGAATTATATGCAAACGTCGTTATATTTACGAAAATGGACACACAGATCGCGACAACACGTTATCGACGGTTATCGATTGAAACCAGCGAATTGTATGTTGGTAAACAATGAAAATACTCGGAGAAATCTTTCTTCATTGCTACACCATTCAACCAGTTGTTTTAATCGAATATTTTATAAACTAATATGGTTTTTGTGGTTTACGCATCTCAGCCTGAGGGAGAAAACCTGCACACGCGTTGCAGCATGAGGAAGCATGTGAGCGTTGTCGGGGATGGTAGAGCTGGCAATGCATAAAAGGAGATTTTAAAAGCATGATTTGAGGCTGCACATGCTTCAAGTACTGACGATTCTCCTCATTTATCATTATTATCAATATGTTCCTCCCTATCTTCATACATCTTGAATTGGCGATACCAAGAGTTTTTTCATGTATTTTACACAGAAGCCCACCAAGTGCAAACGTTATCTCTTGAACTTGAATTTATTTCATCAATGGACTGGTAAACTGAGGAAGATTCACATTAGAAAATAAAATATCCCATCTTCAACAAAGTATTTACTCATGCACATACGCGTAATGCCCTCACGCAAATCGCGTAAAGTATAGCAAATAAACAAATGATACATTACACTTAGATTTGTGGCGCTCGCGACCGATATGAAACATTTTGAAGACAGGCACACGTGAAGCCCATACTATCACTCTCATAGACCTCGCATTTTATCTATATTAATGCCGATACATAACATTTCAACCCCAAAACCGAGGAGAACGGCTGTCGAAGCCATAATGACAGATATTGTGCAGTCAAGGGTATCTCTACACTAGCTTATTTCTCTTATTTAAAATATCAACAACAACCCTGATTATGTCTAATGTGCCGTGCAAGCCCCAATCCAACATTTCAAAGCGGTAAAATTCGGGAACATTTATTTATTTCCTGCTAAGTCACTCAGAGACTGCCATTTCCTCACGAATAACGCGTAATACTCACGATTTCACGCGGCACTCCCTGAATAAAGCGTAATGCCTAGCCACCGTAATAGTGAATAAGAATTAATTAATATACATTAATATAAATTAATAAAAACAAAAATATTTTGACTAGAATATGTACCACTTTAAAAACTTAATGACCAGAATTAAGATTCCGTGTAGTTAGTTAAAAAGAGATAAGTTTTAAGAGAGCGTCTAAAAATGTCAAGTGAGCTGGACTCTCTAATATGGCACGGTGGATTGTTCCACAGACTAGATGCACTCCAGCTAAATGTCCTGATGCCGCATGTCACAGTTTTTACCCAGGGAGTGACCAGAGTGGAGAGTCCTGGGACCTGAGGGTTCTAGCGGTTTGGTATACCTTGATCATGTCACGTACATATCCTGGAGCCTGTTCATTCAGAGCGTTGTAAGTGTATACCAGTACTTTAAAATCCAGGCGGCTCTGTACTGGTAACCAGTGAAAGTCCTTGAGAAAACTAGTGCACCAAACCGTCGGTGAAGCGTCGGTGACAACGTCCGTCGTAAAAACACCAACGTCCGTCTTGAATTCTGCGTCGGTGTGAAAGTTGATGTGCACCAAGCTGTCGGTCGTTGAAAACTAACGTCCACTGGACGTAAAATCTGCGACTCCTACTGAGCAGTCGCAGATGGGTCGTACAGCTTTTGAAATCGTGTACCACACAATATAAGTGGAATAAAATGTTTCTTATGTGTGCGATATGTTCACATGATACTCTGATAGCGTTGGGAACGAGTTGTTATCAAAATTTTAATGATTGCAGAGTATCAGTAATATTATGCTACCAACTGCGTTATTACATGTATGATGGTTGCTTGAACACGCGAAGAAAACTCAAGTTTTGAAACTGTACTAAATCATTCGTTTTGAATTTACTGTAAATAGTCATATATTTTTTTCCGAAAACTTACATATATTTATACACTGAACCAATGTACAAATTAATTTGTGATAAGGGACGATAACACTTCTCATTATGTACCAAAAGGCATGTAATGGTTGATCCTTTGCAATTATATGCATCATGTGTTATCAATGCTAAAGTACAATACATGTGTGAGATATTGGAATCGCACAGGGTAAAATATATACATTCATTGTCAACAGATTTATTGTACGCTTCAGTAGGTTTATGTTTGCAGCTGCAGTGCATACCAGAGTGGCTACTGGAATTGTTTGTAAAATTTATTGTCCACACAATGGCTTTTCAGAATTATACTGTACGTGTATTTCTAACATCAGCCAACCATATGATATGCATTTAACAGTTAAAACCGACAATCTTGACAATTAAAAGCTAAAACAAGTGTGCACCGATCCGTCGGTAAGCACGCCGACGCGTCGGACCAGCGACCAATTTGCGACTTCTTGGTGCACGTCACACGGGCGGTGATTTCACGACGGACGTTTCTACGACGGACGTAGGTCCCACCGACAATCAACCGACGCTTGTTCTACGACGGTTTGGTGCACTAGGCCCCAGGTGTTATGTGACTGTGACGTGATGTTCGTGTTATTACTCGGGCAGCTGTATTTTGAACCCGATGCATTTTACTGATGAGTGTGTTTGGTAATCCTTGTAAAAGCACATTACAGTAATCTTGCCTGGATGTACAAGGCCATTAACCAGATCGTGTAGCATCATTCGTGAGGTAACGTCTGATGTGACCAATGTTGCGAAGCTGATGATAAGCTGAGCGGCAGATGTTGTTCACGTGTTGTTCCATTGTCATTGTTGAGTCATATGTCACTCCAAGGTTTTTAACGTGTGATGAAGCAGTCACAACGGCATCACCAATAAAAATGAAAATGTTGTCCATATGACCCTGGTTATGCTTAGATGCAAACACCATGACCTCAGTCTTGCCATTATTTAGCTTCAGCATGTTGTTAGTCATCCACGACTGAATATCAACCAAGCACAGTTCTATCTCACTCAAGGCGTCTTCATGGGAAATGGTGTCCCAATAGCTTGAATGAGAGGTACACCTGGGTGTCGTCAGCACAAACAAGATGACCCAGACCATGTTGGCGCCAGTGGTTTGGTGTACATCACATATTTCTTGGGGCCAAGGACTGAACCTTGAGGTACTCCATACTGTAATAGAACCTGTTTAGGCAGCTCATCATCAACCGATACAGTCTCATAACGGTCGCTCAAGTATGATGATAACCACGTCATAGCCTTTCCATGTACTCCAAAGTGACTCTCAAAACTCTGAAGTAGGGAATACTTGGATGTATTTGAGCTGGATCCATATGCATTCCCTCGCGAAAATGAAAGGGTCTAGAGAATTCATGAGTTCTATTGCTTTGTATTGAATTGCATTGGTGTTTTCATGGTAAGCTACTTTAGTGATCCATTTCTTCTTTTCTTGCATTTTTTCAACATAAATCAAATGAACTCGAAACACCCAACAAATTCGAATGTCCTAGTCGAATACCCTTTTCATGTATTATGTAATATGATATTCGTTGGTTACCTACCATAATCATGATAATTATTTGATATTTGCATAAATGAATAATTGAATAAATGAACATTGAACCTTTGCTATGAGTCTTTGCAAGGCCAACACGACAGAGCAGTAACTGTTGGAGATATAGAATTGCCGGTACTACATTTTGTACATGTACGAGAATACATTATACATGCATATGAAAAATACTATAGACATTATCAAATATTGGAAGATCACTGTTTTCTTCATTTTTACATAATATGATAGCACAACAATGTCATAATATACAGGTATCGCGAGTGAAATAAAAATGTTTGTAATTATTTTCACATAAAATCAAATACACACCCGACTGCAATTAAATACACACATGAATGTGGAGATCACGAATCTTTACTTAAATTTTGAAGTATATATACCAAGATTTGTGCTCTTCCTTTTAGTCATTCTGTCGAGGTTTTATTTCATATGATGTCAGTAATAATCGTGACAGTCACCACTTATGATCAGTTGCCAACCTAAAATAAACAAAACAAACTTCAAACATTAAACGACTTGTAATCTAAATTGACCAAAAACTTAATCTTGAAGTAGGAAATTTCTCACATGACCAAACCCTAATTAAGGACAGCAAGTAGCTGACGTATTCGTGCCACGTTAGTCACCAGGACGCTATACCTGTACACAGTGGCGCCCCTCCCGGTTAGTCATCGATTCGACGCGTGTGTGTACACCTGGCAACAGACTGATATGCGTAAAGTCCAGATAAGAAAGGGAGATTTATGACCGTCAAAAAATATTGCGTAACACTCCACGTCATGCATTCAGATATTAGGCCGACCTGGCGAGCGGAGGACATTCTAAACTCTGTCTCGTTTCAAAGAAAGAAAGGATTTGTCAGGTAAAACCATATTTCTTTTCTTTGCAGGGACCAGGATAATAAATTAACCTGGAATCGCTCCGGAATCCGGAACTGTCTTCATGGGTGAAATACATACGCCTTGAAATGAAAAAAAAAAAAATTTTGCAATGTTTTTTGTTCTTCGTGCGGATATAGTTAAAATTGAAAAAGTTCGTACTAGTATGTTTTTTTTTATTATGAAATGCAGATAAAGATATATATCATTGTCAACAACATTGATTAATAACAAAGTAGTATAATCGTTATCAATACAAAATCAATGTCATATTATTTATGATGTGGGGTTTCACGCCTGCAATTTTAGTGTTTCGAAGACCCGCACCGAAGCAGAAAGATTTTTCGAAGAACTTGGGTCAATGGCACAGAGACCCATTTTGTGGAAAACACTTTCATCATATATGCAAAGTGTGAGGAAATTGATGGCACATTTCACTGGCAAAGTTACGAACAGTCCGGGGCTCAATCCGTGTATTCGATCCGGGATCATCTCGGACAGACCTGGGCAGTCATAGATGGTTCGGGTGATAGGCGAAGGTCCAGGGGCCTAGTGCACCAAACCGTCGTAAAACAAGCGTCGGTTGAGTGTCGGTGGGACCTACGTCCGTCGTAGAAACGTCCGTCGTGAAATCACCGCCCATGTGGCGTGCACCAAGAAGTCGCAAATTGGTCGTTAGTCCGACGCGTCGGCGTGCCGACCGACGGATCGGTGCATACTTGTTTGAGCTTTTAAATGTCAAGGTTATCAGATTTAACTGTTAAATGCATTTTATATGGATGGCTGGTGTTGGAAATACACGTACAGTATGATTCTGGAAAGCTATTGTGTGGACAATAAAATTTTCAAACATTCATTGTAACCACTCTGGTATGCACTGCAACTGCACACATAAACCTATTGAAGCGTACAATAAATCTGTTGACAATGAATGTATATTTTACCCTGTGCGATTCCAATATTTCACACATGTATTGTAATTTAGCATTGATTAACACATGATACAATTGCAAAGGATCAACCATTACAGCCTTTTGGTATATAATGAGAAGTGTTATCGTCCCTTATCACAATACGATCTGTACATTGGTTTAGTGTATAAATATATCTAAGTATTTGGAAACCAAAATATGGCTATTTACAGTAAATTCAAAACGAATGATTTAGTGCAGTTTCATAATTTGAGTTTTCTTTGCGTGTTCAAGCAACCATCATAATAGCGCAGTTGGTAGCATAATTATACTGATACTCTGCAATCATTGAAATTTTGATAACAGCTCGTTCCCAACGCTATCAGAGTGTTATGTGAACATATCGCACAGATAAAAATATTTTACTCCACTTATATTGTGCCGTACATGATTTCAAAAACCTGTACGACCCATCTACGACTGCTCAGTAGGAGTCGCAGATTTTACGTCCAGTGGACGTTAGTTTTCAACGACCGACAGCTTTGTGCACACCAACTTTCACACCGACGCAGAATTCACGACGGACGTTGGTGTTTTTACGACGGACGTTGTCACCGACGCTTCACCGACGGTTTGGTGCACTAGGCCCCTGGGCTACGCCTGGCAGCTTTAAACGGTTTAAAATTGCTGCGATGGTCGTGGTGGGAATGCAAACTGCCGGATGGTTCATAGTGAATCCTTAGCGTCACCCACCGTGATTCCTGGATGATTTAGCATGTACGATGTGGACCCTGGACAAATCAGGCTGTATCACAGAGGCACTAGGGATGAGCTATGGATTATTCCTGGATGGTCCGGGGCATGTCGGCTTATTCGCAGGAATGCCGTAGCTAAGCTGTGACGATATCATAGTTCTACCGTGTTGGCTCCGAAAAGTTTCGGGGCGGTGATACTGATATGCATTTTTATCACTGATAGCCTCGGACTGCAATGAATCTTGATCATGTGCGATCCGGGGTAATGTTTGTTCTGGCTTGGTCTGGCTTGGCCTTGGGTGTGAATGTAGATAAACGCCAAAAAATATTCCCGACATCAGAGCGGACAACGGACAAATGCAGAGTTTTTGTAAATCACTGAAAGGAATATTTTTGCTGGTTATAATGAAGGATTATATATTATTCAGCGAACCGTTTATTCCAGTGAGTCTAATCGGACCTACGACCATGAATGACATGAGATAATGTGTCGTTATCTAAACAACCCACCCACAAACCGATCGTGGTAATAGGGTACTGACGACTGTTGCAAATTGGTTAAGGTCGTTCAGTGAAGACCCGACCTGCATATCACGCCGAAAAATCATTCATGCACAGCCTGCCTGAAAAACTCTTGGGCATTAGAATATGGCATTAGAATCCGTATATGGCAATTTGGGTCTACATACAGAAAGATAGAAATAATTTGTAGCTTCCGATAATGTACCCTATTAGTTGAGGAAATAACGAAGCAGAACAAGATACCTCTGCAGTTGGTTCAACTGCGGTTACATAATACATGAAGAATATTTTTCTCTCACGTTTTTTTTTTCAGTTTGACACGATGACTCCATACACGGTTGTTCTATGTCTCATGGTGGTGTTGGCTGTTCTTGTGGTGCCATCTATTGGTATACAGTGTTACGACTGCTACTCAGGTTATCCCAACAACGACTACAATTGCGTCGATCCCTTCAACCCCAATGGCATTAACATAGTTTCGGCGGCACAATGCTACAAACAAAAGGATTCAGATGACGGTAAGCAGTAAAATTGTGATAATTGTACAATGGTCCGTGCAATATTTTTCCTTGTATTGTTTTTTTTAGAATCGTGCTTTAATAAAGATAAAAATTTATTATAAAATATTCCGAAACATGCTCTTTTGTCAGGCTTTCAAACTGTGAGGCGTGGGGGTTCTACCACACCCGGTGGAAACAATGGATGCCAAGGAGAGACAGATGATTATCATCGGTGTTTTTGCAGCACGGACCACTGTAATGGTTCTAACGAAGTTGTGCCCAGACGTGGTGTAGTTGTGGCATGTGGTCTGGTCGCATACGCCATGTGGACAGTACTGGTCAAAGTCTAGATTTGTGGCTATACGTCTGGTAGATCGCAAATCGAGATTTGCAGAATAATCATGATAATATATTATTATATGATAACACCGAAATTGATACTTTTATATTGGGATATTCATGTGGGATATATGGATCGTTGAGAATGATATTGTGATTTCATCTGATTTACCGTAGAACATGGATTTTGAATAATGTAGCAATGACAAAAGTGGATGGTACAACTAAATGGTAGGTATATTCAAACCATTAGCCTGTTGTATATTACGATATCAAATGTATGGATATATACGTAGTATATCCATGATATGTCATGATTGTTGTTTGACTCGTTTTGTACGTGTTTCGGTAATAATCAGACGTTGTTTGATGCCACAACAACTAACTGTATGTACTAACTGTACATCTGAGATATATGTAACACATACATACAACTATGAAAATTAATTCAAGATGTGTTTATTGTGTGTATTATCACACAAATTTTATGACGATAAACATTCATATATAAAACACAACCTGGTGGTTCATCTTTGTCTCATGACACGTCAGTTCAAGATATTCAATTGTTTTTCATTGGTAGCAATCTCGTCTCACTTGTAAGAAATCACTTTTCCAAAGTTTCGTTTTCAATTGGTACAAAGGTTACAAATGAAACTTGTACAGGTATAAACACCAATCCTATCGGTATATATTGGTAATGAATTTATGAGGGGTAAAACCCACTTGGTCCTTTTTTCTTTTGATGCATATTAATTAGGCAACCACTTAGGTGTGTAACTAGTTTGAAGTTGACATATTTTTAGTGTCATAACATACATCACTGATAAGTCACATAATTACCCCCACTTGAAACCAACAATCACCTAACGACACATGTCGATGAGTGGTGTAAGTTTATGTCGAAAAGATTAAGTTTTTTCCTGTTATCATATTTTTTGCGATCTTGATGAACGAAATTCGGGCTTACATCAGACATTACTCTTGAACACATACACGAGACAATATGGATCATGCTAAAGCATGGGTGTAACACATATGCCACACATGTGTCTTTCGCAAGTGTCTAACACATTCATAATCTATCGTGTTTCAGATTTAGATACTAGTTAAGGTGATACTGGTACACTGAATAGTGCAAGAAATAGGCTGACACCCACACAAACTAATTGCTTCCTAGAAGTTGAATGGACACTCTTATGGGATTCGAATAATATTAGATTTGTTATGCTCATCTTTTAGTGAAATAAATAGGCTGACACCCACACAAACTAATTGCTTCTTAAAAGTTCATTGGACACTCTTATCCGATACGAATAATATTAGAGTTGTTATGCTCATCTTTTAGTGAAAAAAATAGACTAACACCCGCACAAACTAATTGTTTCCTAGAAGTTCAATGGATACTCTTATCCGATTCTAATAATATTAGATTAGTTATGCTCATCTTTTAGTGGAAAGAATGGGCTGACACCCACACAAACTAATTGCTTCCTAGAAGTTCAATGGACACTCTTATCCGATTTGAATAGTATTACATTTGTTATGCTCATCTTTTAGTGAAAGAAATAGGCTGACACCCACACAAACTAATTGCTTCCTAGAAGTTCAATGGACACTCTAATCCGATTTGAATAATATTAGATTTGTTATGCTCATCCTTTGGTGAAAGAAATAGGCTGACACCCACACAAACTAATTGTTTCCTGGAAGTTTAATGGACACTCTTATCGGCTTCGAATAGTATTAGATTTGTGATGCTCATCTTTTACATTCTGACATAGGCGTTCGAAAGTAGTTCTCTCAATGAATTCCCCTTAAGGTGTCAAAGGTAAACACTCTTTTCAAACCCGTGTACTTTTCCATGTTTTCTTCATTAGTTTCATCAGACGTTCTACTTGTACACGGTGGCGCCCCTCTCGGTTAGTCATGGAGATGACGTGTGTGCACCTGGCAACAGACTGACATGCAAGTCCAGGTAAAAAAGGGGTATTTATGATTGTTAAAGCCTAACTAGAGTGAAAAAAATAACTTTTTTTAGTTTAGTGTTAATATTAAAGACGGAAGTCTGGGGATCATTTCCGTTTTTAATGAAAAATGAAATATCTTGAATAGTCACTATTTTACGAAGGTTTGTTTATGACATGTCCTATTGACATTTCGAGGTCATATGCAAATATGCAAATGAGCAATGATGACGTCATATGAGTCACTGAAAGATAATGAGTTCATTGAAACCAGTACAGCATGAGGGGCCGGTCATTATTTATCATGTGGGGGGGGTTGGGTAAAAACTGGGGGGGGGGGGGGGGTGGGGGGGGGTCACACTTTCATTTTCAACTCTATGGGGGGGGGGGGGGGGTCATACTTTTATTTTCGATGGGACTGGGGGTGGGGGGTGTCGGAGTTTGAAATTCGATTATTTTTGGAAAATCCGAATGGTAAAATAGTTTAATAATTGGGTGGAAACAATCCACTCAATATCAGTACATGGACTCCTTGGAGTAAGCGATGGAATTTCATAACATTTTCAGTCAAAACCATAATCTCACTGAAACCGGATCCTGCAGAGGACCATCCATGAACACTAACATCAAGAGATGCCGCAATACTTTTTTTTCATCTTGGTGGGGGGGGGGGGGGGGGTCATAGATTGGCTTTTGATATCGGTGGTGGGGTTCAAACTTTGAAAACTCATTTCTCGGGAAAACCATCCAACCCCCCCCCCCCCCCACCCAGTAAATAATGACCGGCCCCTAATATTAAGAAACATGAAAATAATGTGTTCCACATAATGACTCCATACAGAAAATATTCAAATTTTAAATGAATTTTGTTGGTGTCATGGCAACCAGAGCCGGAATATGGCCCATAGCAACCACGTTGCTATGGGAATTTTGTAGCTAACCACTGATGATACCACATTATTAGGACCTCAACTTTTGTTACTTTATGATACTTTGTAAAAATGTTAAAAGAAAATAGCACCTTCACATGTCCTAGCAGTTCAATTGTCCATAGCAACCCACCCAACATCTGGTTGCTAAGGGGCGTTAGCTCTGAATGTGTAGCCTTGACAATATGCTGGTATAACATAAGACTGAATATGCATTACCACAAAACATATCAGTTTCTGTAGGAACCTTTATCTACATTGAAACCCTTGCATAAATGAGGTTTAGATAGCTAATTATGGTACTTGACTCATATGACGTCATGAATATCTAATTATAATAATTAATTAGGTCCTGCAAAATGCTGATAGATTGGAAAAAGGAATTCACGAAAATAGAAATATCTCCGGTTGTGATTGAGATTTTCAAGTTCTGTAAAAACCAACATGATCAGGGAAACCATCTCCACGGTATAAAATCATAAAAATGATACACTCTAGTTGGACTTCAAAGTCCAACTAAATCCAGGATATTTATTTTTGACAGATGGTAAAGTAAATCTCATGGATTATTATAGTTTTCACATCATGTCAATATTATTCATGAAGTTTATGATCATTTTAGTGGAAATTTTGGGCTAATTTTTGTTACCAGAATGATGAGTATTCACGACTTCACAAGGGTAAAGCAAGTTAATTAGGCTAATGAAACGTCCATTTTAAACCATGTATGATGAGAATATGTGATTCATTCGGCATGTACTTTGTTTAACATGAGATATAAGTGTTCAATTACCAATTACTTGGAAATTCGTTTCCAAGGTAACAAATTTCGGGGGCCCAAAACCTTGAATATTGAATTCGGTGTCACAAAAATTGTGAAAATGTGGCTGAGAGCCTTTTCTGAAATTCACTGATTAACTTTAAACCTCGTTTTGTAGATCAGTCCTGAATTTTTAGGTTACCGGACCTTTGGTCCGCTAACCTATTGGCATGGCGTTGCGTCCGGCGTCCGGCTTCGGCGTCGGTGTCGGAGTCGTCCACATTTTTATCTTTTTTGTTTACGGACCAATCTTTCTGCAATTTTGCACAAAAATAATTCAAGAAGGAGGTATTTTTTAGTTTTTTGATTTTCGCAATTTTTTCAAAATGGCGGCTGTTTTTGTCGAAAATCGGCCAATTTTGGACTTTGGCGGCCATTTTCTCAAAATCTGTTCAGTAACTTTTTTTCTTTTTGATACATAACACTCCTCATATGTACTTCTGTGACATGTATAAATTTCGTTGCGCTTGAATCACTCGAAGTGGGCCATTTTGGGCCCAAACTCGGTCCAGATGTGACTTTCCCATGTTAAATTTTCCTATGCTTTATAATGGGACACATTAAGCCTAATATCTCACTTAATATTGAGATTAGAGACTAGGAATCAATTGTGGACATATAGGAAATGATATATGCTGAATATTCTCGTGACCTTGAATTTGACCTTTAACCTCATTTTCAAGGTCACAGGACAAAATGGCTAATATCTCGCTTATTATCGACTTTACAGCTTAGAAATCAATTGTGGACATATAGGAAATGATATATGCTGAATATTCTCGTGACCTTGAATTTGACCTTTGACCTCATTTTCAAGGTCACAGGACAAAATGGCTAATATCTCGCTTATTATCGACTTTACAGCTTAGAAATCAATTGTGGACATATAGGAAATGATATATGCTGAGTATTCTCGTGACCTTGAATTTGACCTTTGACCTCATTTTCAAGGTCACAGGACAAAATGGCTAATATATCGCTTATTATCGACTTTACAGCTTAGGAATCCATTGTGAACATATAGGAAATGATATATGCTGAATATTCTCATGACCTTGAATTTGACCTTTGGCCTCATTTTCAAGGTCACAGGACAAAATGGCTAATATCTCGCTTATTATCTACTTCACAGCTTAGGAATCAATTGTGAACATATAGGAAATGATATATGCTGAATATTCTCGTGACCTTGAATTTGACCTTTGACCTCATTTCCAAGGTCACAGGACAAAATTGCTAATATCTCGCTTATTATCGACTTTACGGCTTAGGACTCAATTGTGAACATATAGGAAATGATATTATGCTGAATATTCTCGTGACCTTGAATTTGACCTTTGACCTCATTTTCAAGGTCACAGGACAAAATGGCCAATATCTTGTAACTTTGCAGCTTAGGAATCTGAATAATCTGAATAATCTAGTGACCTTGAATTTGACCCTTGACCTAAATTTCAAGGTTAGTCATTTTATTTTCAAGGTCAGAATACAAAATGGCTTATGTCTCGCTTAGAATCAAATTTACAGCTTAGGGGTCCATAGTGAACATATAGGAAATGATGTATGCTGAATATTTTGGTGATCTAGAATTTGACCTTTGATCTCATTTTCGAGGTCAGAGAACAAAATGGCTAATATGTCGCTTATTATCATCTTTACATCTGCCCCTGATGACGCTAGTGTGTCTTTGGATAAACTATTTGGTCGGGCTTTGTTTCTATTGCAAAATGTTGTATTTTACGTTTCTTATTGGCGTCATCAAACTTTGATTGTATTGATGGTAATAGATTGATACTTACATTTATACCACTGAGTCGGTGTCACTGCTGGCGGACGTTAGATCTGTCCCCGAGGATACCATCAACTCAGTAGCCTTCGGGCTTGTGATTGGGTACTTTTGTACTTGTCATGTATCTATTCCATGGGGTTAGATTCGGATTTCTAAATTATTTTCATAGGTTGTTGGGCAGTTGTATACTAATTCCATCTGGTGTACAGTAGAAACAACTACATTTAACACATTGTCTGCCCCTGAAGACGCCAGTGTGTCTTTGGATAAACTATTTGGTCGGGCTTTGTTTGTTTCTATTGCAAAATGTAGTATTTTACGTTTCTTATTGGCATCATCAAAATCTGATTGTATTGGTGGTAATAGATTGATACTTACATTTACAGCATAGGAATCAATTGCGAATATAGAGGAATGATATATACTGAATATTTTCATGACCTTGAACTTTGACCTCATTTTCAAGGTCACATCACAGAATGGCTAATGTCTCACTTATTATCGACTTTACAGCTGAGGAATTTATTGTGGACATACTAGAAGTGATATATTTGTTGAAAATTTCATGGCCTTGAATTTATCAGTGACTTTATTTTCAAGGTCACTGGACAAAAGGCTAATATCTAAAATGTACATTGTCCGGTAACCTTTCTTAGCCCTTGGGCTAATTTTTTCCCTTAACATCTTGCTATGGGCCGTATGTAGGGTATGGATACCATGGTGACCAGAATCATCTTACCAATGTGGTACATTTCCTATTATTACCCTCGCCCCGTAGGGGGGGGGGGCGAGGGTATTGCAATTGGGTCTGTCCGTTTGTAAGTCTGTTTGTTTGTTTGTCTGTCTGTCTGTCTGTCCGCGCGCATATCTCAGAGGAGAATGGTCCGATCAACATGAAACTGATAGGGAGGAAGCGGTATCTCAGTGGCTCGGTCCTCCTCGAATCTGGGCAAAATCGGACAAAAACTGTTGCCATGGCAACGGAAAATGTAAAAATCAATAATTGACCATAACTTCGGTTCTGATCAAGATAATTTTTTCTAACTAATTTTGTATTTTTCTATGGCCAATTCCTGATCATCTGATACATAGCCCGTGGTCGTACGACCAAAACTCTCCATTATCGCCCGATGTCGAAAAATTGGGGGTCACGGTTTCTCAAAGGCAGACAGTCCGATCAATTTGAAATTTATAGGGCAAGAGTGCTATTATGATGG
Organism: Terebella lapidaria; assembly: GCA_949152475.1. Classification (NCBI taxonomy): domain Eukaryota; kingdom Metazoa; phylum Annelida; class Polychaeta; order Terebellida; family Terebellidae; genus Terebella; species Terebella lapidaria. The sequence continues at coordinate 18,305,485 of OX424567.1, forward strand.
CTCAGTCCCTTTAAAATTTTGCCAAAATCAGATGAAAACGGTTGCCATGGCAACGGAAAAAAGAAAATCACATAGTTGGCTCTAACTCCGGTTCTACTTGATATTAATTTTTCCAACTATTTTTGTATTTTTCTTTGGCCAATTCCCAATCGTTTGGTGTACGACCATCTCTCCATTATCGCCCGATGTCGAAAAATTGGGGGTGACGATTCCGGTTATTTTTGGCCAGCGACGTTTCAGTGCAAATGTCTGCGCTCATAACTCAAAGGCAAACGGTCCGATCGATTTGAAATTTATAGGGCAGGATTGCTATGGTAGTGGCTCAGTCCCATCAAAATTTTACCGAAATCGGATGGAAACGGTTGCCATGGCAACGGAAAAAAAGAAAATCACATCATTGGCTCTAACTCCGGTTCTACTTGATATTAATTTTTCCAACTATTTTTTCTATTTTTCTTTGGCCAATTCCCGATCGTTTGGTGTACGACCGATGGTCGTATGACGAAAACTCTGCATTATCGTCCGATGTCGAAAAATTGGGGGTGACGATTTATTATTTTTGGCCAGCGACGTTTCAGTGCAAATGTCTGCGCTCATAACTCGAAGGCAAACGGTCTGATCGATTTGAAATTTATAGGGCTGGAGTGCTATGGTAGTGGCTCAGTCCCTTTCAAATTTTGCCAAAATCGTGTGAAAACGGTTGCCATGGCAACGGAAAAAAAATTACATAATTGGCTATAACTCCGGTTCTAATCAATATTAAATTTTCAGCCTATTTTTCTTTGGCCAATTCCCAATCGTATGGCGTACAACCGATAGTCTTAAGACCAAAACTCTCAATTATCGCCTAATTTTAGGGACTAAATCTGAAGGGCGAGGGTCTGCAATCTCTGATTGTCTCGTCTTGTTTCTGTGTTATTTAGCAGTCACCATGACAATCATACTCTACATTCGCCCCCTTAGTATTTGCTAAGGGGTTAATTCGGGACTGATACGCAAAATGAGGTTCAAAATTATTCAATGGATTTCAGAAAATGCTCTCATCCACATTTTCACCATTTTGTGGCGCCTGATCGTTACCTTGGCAACGAAGTTCGGTAATTGAACACTGATTTATCTATAACAACATATTTGTTGAATTTGGTGTTGTTATTTTCCAACAAACGGTTGGTATCCCCATGGCTATCAATTGTGCACCACTATTAGCGGACTTGTTCCTATACTCATATGAAGCTGAGTTCATCCAAAATCTTATGCAACGAGGAGATAAACGATTGGCCAGTTCGTTCAATTCTACCTACAGGTATATTGATGATGTGATATCCTTGAATAACCCTAGATTTGGTGAATACCTACATCAGATATATCCAGACGAACTGGAAATCAAAGAAACAACTGATTCTCCGGTGTCAGCTTCTTATCTTGACATTTACCTCGAAATTGACCATAAAGGCAAATTGTGTACAAGGTTATATGACAAACGTGACGATTTGATTTTCCCATTATCAACTTTCCTGTCTGGAGCAGTAATATCCCAGCATCACCAGCCTATAGCGTTTACGTGTCCCAGTTAATCCGTTATGCTAGAGCATGTTCATCATATCAGGAATTCATAGTTAGAGCACAGGTTCTGACTACCAAATTGCTCAAACAAGGATACCAAATGCCTAGGCTGAGGTCGACATTCAAGAAGTTTTATGGTCGTCACTATGATCTGGTTGAAGGTTACGCCAAGCCTGTCACACATATGATGGAAGATATCATCCCATCCTTATAGTTTTGTGCATATATTTCCATCTCGATATGCCAGTGTGGATATAACAGCGGGTGTCGCATGCGGGGCAGGAGATGCTCACTCTTCCCGAGCACCTGATCTCACACTCAGCTGGCTGGGTGTCTGTGATTTTCACATGGCTTTGACTTTGATACTTTAGTATCACTCGGATTTGACTACTCACACTGATCTTGTAAAATTCGTCCATGGATTCGGTCTTGGAATATGAATTTGTCTGTTTGTCGTTATCCATTTTTTATCTCATGCCGACCAAAGTACATGCCAAATGAAGCACATATTATCATACACGGTAAGTAATGGATAAATCGACATGCTGTAAAAACTAAAATAATCCATGAAATTTACTGTACCATAGGTCAAACTAAGTATCCCGACTTTAGTTGGACTTTAAAAACCTTGCGTAACACTCCCGTCACGCATTCAGATATGAAGCCAAACTGGCGAGCGAGTGGAGGACATTTTGAAATCTCTCGATCCGAAGAAAGGTAAAACAATATTCAGGTTGGAACAATATACTTTGATTTGATTTGATTTATTTGGCAATAATAAAAATACATAAAAATTTACAAGGCAACTTTGACTTATACAATACAGGTTCGATTATGGAAACAAAAAACAAGTATTGTAATTAGTAATAATGTATTGTTGCCGAGGATAGCACAAAAAGCATTGGGATACGCTTATTTCCAGTGTGGTCCTCCAGGATGGTTTTTCGATAAGTTTGATTTGAAAATTATTATATATTACAGTGAAAGTATGATATGTATAACAATATATATGTATGCCGGCAGGCAAAGCTTGGTTGTATATTGAATACTTGTGCCACATAATGCAGCACATGGTTACTGTATATAACATGATTTCCTACTAGTAGTGTACAAATGGATTCGATTCGCTAGAGTTATAGCGCTCGAATAACAAAGATTTGACTGCTTTTTTAAAGCCTTGTTTGGAGGATATGTTTTTGATACCTGTTGGAAGACCATTCCACAATTTTGTTGCAGTGAATACAAACGAAGATTGTCCATAACTTTTGACATGGGGTATTCGAAAAGATTGAGAACTGTTACGAGTATTGGCCCAAGTACCGTACACTGCTCCTTAATACTACTCGTCCACTGAAAAATACCATTTAATCCGTCTCGCACCTTTTTAATCCTTATTCAATATAGAGGAAGGCGCAGGATATGATACTTGGGCCCGAGTATTGATACCAGAGTTGTTCACAACAAAGCTGTTATAGTCCGTGAGCCAGCTGCCATAATTGGACCGATCGGTACCATCTGAGGGCACCAAACATTTTTTATATTTTCTGATGGGTATATGTATCTGTAACACAATGCAGCATGATGGACATCTGAGAGTCACAGCTTAAGCTCTGTAGAGCCCTGAATATGCGGGGGGGGGGGGGGGGGGTCTGCTCCCAAAAACGTCAGATTTCTGACCTTCATAATAAAATAATATCCTTATGCGTGATAATACTCTCATCAAATTCATTAAAATCAACTAAACTGAAGACATTATGCTTCGTGAGATATATTCCAAGATCCAGTAGGGTATTATGGTAGTTAGGGGCGCCGTTAGGTCTGACAGTTGAGACAGACTGTAATTAAAGTTTCGGAGATGTTTGATTTTTTTCTAATATCTTGAGAACTAATCCTCAAAACACAAGGACTGAAGTTCCCAAGTTTTTGGTTCTATGGTCAGGGTACATGAATATACCATTGTAGGCCTTACGAATATAATTATTGTATTCATGGACCAAACAATTACAGGAGATAATGCGGTTAAGGCCATGTTATATTCGTGTCCATATCTTCTAATATTCACGATACATGTCACAATTTAAATTGTCCTGTGGGATTCATTCTGATTGCTTATTGAATACCAAGGGGTGATCACTCACTGTTTTGTTAGTTTCCTAATCAAATATGGTTTAAAAATGAAATATGAGTATGAATCGTTACTACGATAGCACCTGTGGGGATCTTGGATTTGACATTAGATGACCTTTACAAGTCAAACACAGATTTTTTAGCTCAGTTCCATCTGGAAATTGTGTATATGATTTGAAGGATTTCAGACATAGTCTGTACTAGTATTAAAGGATGTCTTATTTGACCTTAAAATATTGACCTTGAATCACTTTTACAACAGAAACATTGACAACTAAATACATATGTGAATAGATACCAGACAGTGAAACAGAGAACGTTTGACGTTTAGCTACCTTATAATATGTTTATCAATTGTCGAATTTCATAATAAATGAGAGATGATGCAGGTGGTACTCATGATTTCGTCTTTGGCAGTGAAAATAAAATTTTGTTGATATGCAAATTAGGATCTGTCAGCATGGAAACGATACCTCACCCAGTCAAGAATGTGAGTTCACGGTGACCTCGCTGTGAGTTCACATACACATCACACGATAAGGCCCTTGTGAGTTCCCAGTGAATTCAATTTGTAACCTCACGGTGACATCACACATGAGTTCGCAGTGTGAGGTTTGTATGATATTGTTGTGAGTTAGTAAAAATAATTAATGTTAATATCATTGTTAGTGTAGTATTTAAACCATGTTTGAGACCATTTTCGTTGATGATTTCAAGCCAAAGTTCCACAAAACTAACGCCACTCCAAATTCCAAGAATTTAGAAGGCCAAATGTTGATCAATAATGATGGCCGTCCTATTCACGGGAGTGACATCACAGTGAATTCACATTTATTTCAAATGTGTGAAATCACAGGCATGAAGTCGGTATGAAGTCACAGTGACATCACACCTGCGAAGTCATACTGGTGATATGACAGTGAGTTAATTATGACTAGCATATTCGTTGGTAGAAATACATTTACAAATCAAGCACAATGAACCTACAAAGAAAAAAATAATCGAAGAAACTCGATTGGCAGGAATGGTACATATTTTACAGGTCGGACCGATCTGGAGCAATTTTCCACTGGACGAAAACTATCTTGTACATATGATAATGGGCATTGTCTAAAATGCAGGTGTCGTATTGACCATTTTTTCCGATGGTGATAAGAGAGAGAGTGATCAGATATTGTCTTGAACTATTCAATAACATTGGTTATTATTCTAAGTTTTTCGTTGCTTATGGACTAAGCCCAGGAAGTCGTGTTTTCACTGAAACAACTGAAAGGCAATCATTGTATTACTCAGGAAAATGATTACTTGAGAAATTTTTGTTTGTGAATATCAATTTAAATATTGAAATAATTCATCAAAATTATAGATTGTGAACATAAAGGGAGATATCTCAGTGCACGCTATGCTGTGCAATGCATTGGTTAGTATTCTGTGAATTCCTATCACGTGGATAGTTATGTTGATCAAAGAACATCACATTTATATACATAATTCTTCCTAAAATTCCCAAATTTTAATTGTAAATTTGCCGTTTATTGTTATTACTCACCTCTAAACTACTACATGCTCCTTTTCGATCCTTTGGATCGTTCTGGATAGAAATTCGCGTACTGAAAGCAAGGCACGATCGTCTGCCTGCATGACTCGAGCGCTCCTTTTGCCGCCAAAACCGCCGCGCATATGCGCGCGCAGCTGCGCAGAAGCTTCACTTTTCTGTCCAAAAAACGACAAAAGGAAGCCCCTAGCACACAACTGGCGGGGATGGATGGGAGGGCCTTTACTGTAGTAGTTTAGAGGTGAGTAATAACAATAAACGGCAAATTTACAATTAAAATTTGGGAAGTTTATTTTATACATCACCAATCTAAACTACTACATGCTCCTTAGAATCAAAGGATAGGCGGTGGAGCAGTAGTGCTAGAGAGTCATGAAAACAGACGATAGTCTTGATTTCAAGCGAATCGCTAAAATGCTACATTTTCGATATATCTTTAATAATATAATAAAGATACTCACCTAGCGGTGCGATCGCTTGCCTCCGACATGCACGAATTTCTTCTTCACCCATCGGTGGAAAACGGAACTCTACTTGAGACCGTAACATAAAGAATTCAAACACAAACACAGAGTGTTGCTTATATACACGTGCACGTTAAAACCAAGACTTTTCTGTCCAGCTGGTTCAAACAACAGCTTGCGCTACGACCAGCGGACCCAGTCTAAATCTGGACGACTGGTCCTGAAGTTCGGCAGCATTGGACAGATAGAACCCGATGAATGTCGTAGAATTAGTCCACATTCCAGCCCTCACGATATATTCCAACGGAATATTCGACCTGGCCGCCAAAGACATCGAGATGTGTCGGATTTGGTGGGACGATATTTTGTAAGTGACTCGATCGTCAGCACCTGATTCCGCATAGACAGTCCTCACTACAACCTTCACCCATCGGGATAGTGTAGCTGTGGAGATATCCGTAGCCCTGTTAGGCTGATAGGAAATAAATAATCGCTTGCGATCTTTCCTGATCGATCTGGTACGATCGATGTAGATTTTCAGCGCTCTTACCGGACACAATAGAGCGTCCGGCTCATTCCGTCCTACGTAACCGCCCAGTGACGGAATTACGATAGGGGAGAACGCTTTCCCGCCCTCAACTGCAGCACGTGTTTTAGGCATAAAATCACGTACTGGGTATAAGGAAACGGACCCATCCGCGCCAAATGCGACTCGCGATACGTCGATCGCCGCGACATCTGAGCGTCTTCGACCACTTGCTAGCATAACTAGCAGGAAAGTCTTAAGAGTTAACCTCTGCAAGGAAACTTCCTTGAGAGGCTCCCAAGGTGCTTTAGTAAGACAATATAGCACAAACGCCATGTCCCAATCCGGTAGAGTAGGAACTCCGCGTGGCCTTTGCGTCCTAAAGGACGCCAAGAGATCAGCAAGGATACGATTATTAGTTAAATCGATCCCCCTAGCACGGAATACAGGGCCCAGCATGGACCTGTATCCCTCGATCGTAGTAGGCTTCAAATTAAGCCTATCAAAGAGATAGCAGAGAAAGTCTAGCACTGCATTCAGAGGGGCAGAGAGCGGATCAATGCGCCTTCCGTTACACCAACGTACGAATACTCTCCATTTAGCCTCATACGTTTTAGAGTAGGATCTCCTATTCTTTCTCGCGAGATGTACGGACACCTGCTGAGAAAATCCTGCCTCCTGGAAGGATCGCTCGATAGCCTCCAGACGTGTAATTTGAGCACGTGGACGGAATCGTGAAATATATCCCGCCCCGGTTGCTTCAGCAACCTGTCCTCGATCGGGAGAACCCGTGGTACATCGATCAGGAGGGACAGTAGCAGGGGGAACCACGCCTGCATCGGCCAGCATGGCGCCACCAACAGAATCTCGCACTGAGACCTGGCTACTTTGTGCAGCACTTCTGTTAGGAACCGAGTTGGCGAGTACGCATACCCGAACATCCCGTCCCACGACTGAGACATCGCGTCCACAGCCAGTGCCTCGCTCTCTGGCAGAGGTGAGAAGTAGACCGGGAGCTTGTGATTCCGAGAGGTTGCGAACAGGTCTATGTTCGGTGTCCCGAACGCCTGACAAACGCGCCGAAACACCCCCGGATGCAGACTCCACTCCGTGCCTATGATCTTGTCCGGTCTCGACAGAGCGTCCGCTAGGACATTCCTGTGACCCGGCAGGTGCCTCGCCCTGATAAACAGACGGTACTTGAAGGCAAACCTGATCAGACACTCGGCCTCCAAACAAAGCTGACTCGACCGAGTTCCACCTTGTTTGTTTATGTGCGCCACTACTGTGCTGTTGTCTGTGAAGACCAACCACTTCGTCCCTGGGGGACTCTGAGGCCCCCAGATCTCGAACGCACGTCTCACCGCTCGCAGCTCTAGGACATTGATGTGCAACGCCCTCTCGCTCGTGTTCCACACAGCAGAGAGTTCGTGCTCGTCCATATGAGCTCCCCAAGCCAATTCTGACGCATCGGTGAAGAAGGTCCGATCGGGCAGATACTCCGCGAGTGGCATCCCTCGGAAAAGATTCCGATGGTCCCGCCACCAATGCAATGCTTCCCGAGCACGATCGTCCACCGATACGACTTGGTCTAGTCGATCGGTGAGGATCCGCCATTGCAACGCTAGACACCATTGAATGGGTCTGAGGAAGCACCTGCCGAACGGCACCTGTTTCTCCATCGACGCCAACAGACCGATGATGGACAGAAACTGTCGAGCTGTGATCGACGACTGCGTCAGCGCGACCTCCATCGCCGCAATCGCCTTGAGAACTCTCTTCCGCGGAGGAAGAGCTACTCCTCGCTCTAGATCGTAATCTACTCCGACATACTCGAACCTCTGTGTCGGGGACAGATGAGACTTCGCCCAATTGGGGATCCAGCCGAGGCTGGTCGCCAACCTGAGGACGAACCCGGATTGCTCTACAGCCTGAGACGGGGAGTCGGCTATGATTAACCAATCGTCGATATAATGGTGGAATTGAATTCCAACCGATCGAAACCTGGCTGCCATCGTCCTTACGATACGGGTGAACACGTAAGGGGCGGTGGCTACTCCAAAAGGAAGTACCCTGAACTGATACACCGAACCTTCGAAGGCGAACTTGAGGTATCGCCGATCGGCTGGGTGTATTGGCACATGTAAGTACGCGTCCTTGACGTCGATACTGACTGCCCACTTCCCCTTGGACAGAGCTTTCTGGACGGAAAGCGCCGACTCCATCTTGAACCTGGGTATGATCAGGAATTTGTTGAGGTTTGACAGATCGAAAACGGGACGCCACCCGCCTGTCTTTTTCGGCACTAGGAAGATGAGAGAATAGAATCCTCTCTCGTCCTTGACCACCTCGATCGCACGTTTCTCTAGCAACTGCTGCACCTCGTGCTGCAGAAGCTGAAACTTTTCCCGATCGCCGGGCACAGGGAAGAACCACGCTTTGGGTCTGATCGGTGGTTTTCCAGCCTCCCATCTGAAGGTGAGACCGAACTTCACCCATGCCACGACTGAATTGTCTGACGACGCCAGATCGCCCCAGTTCTGGACGAACTGAGCCAGGCGTCCCCCGACTGGACCAGGTTGTGGAAGATCGAATTCCGACAGAACTGAACCTTCCACAGAGCCTACGCTTTCCCGCAACGAGTCACTTCTTACCAGAAGCTTTCCCTTTGCCCTTGAAGCGTCCACCCCCTTTGCCTCCGCGCTTGCCATCCCCCTGGGGAGGGGGAGGCTGCGCCCCCCGAAAGGGCGGCTGCGTAGAAGCGGGTGCATGTGGTGCCTGAGGTTGGGCAGGCTTCTGACCCTTGGTCTTCTTGCCTGTCCCAGACCCCGCCGACTTCCCAAGCAAAGCCTTGGCCATAGCCTCATCCCGGAGATGTTCCCGCATGACGGAAATATCCGATCGAGAGAGGTTGGCGTAGGTATAGCCTGAGAAAAGCGGCCTCCCACGTAGCTCAGCGACGTCCGTAGCGGACACGTCAAGCAGACGGAGATCGGCATCACGCATGGTGAGATCCAATTGTGCGCCCGGGTGCGCACTGTCACGCTCAGCAGCATGGACCACTCCGGCCAAGACGCCGAGTGCTGCATGAATGTTGGCGCGACTCCCCTCCTCCAGATCCGCCTCGTCCACAAACTCCTGAACCAAAGTGGTCAGGTGATCTGTCAACGAGAGCTGCCCCATCAATTGATGAGACAGCGTCTGCCAGTGAGAAAGGCGAGCCTTTTTCACATAAGCTGACCAGACCGTACCCTGCTTCCGGGAAAGCAGGTGAAGGTTAGGGTCTTCGACCGGGACGGAAGTCTGATGTCCACCCTCGGACTCTACAGTCCGATAGGTGTCGATCGACTCAGGTCGAACACGGCTAGTCGGGAATGTCGACTCCGTACGAGCCACATCCTTCTTAGCCGTAACTCCCTTGTTGATCTTGTCGAAGGACTTGACCAACGCGGGAGCCACAGGGAGCCGGATCGGCCGACGAACTGGCGCCGACGCGAACCTACCGGTTCCCCGTGAGGGCCCTGGAGCATCGATCGGCAAGTCCATTCGCCTTGCGACCGACTCCAAAGCCCACCGGAAGTTAGAACCCCCGGCCTGATCGGAAGTCTCATCCTCCGAGGAGGACGACTCCTGATCAGCTTCCACTCGACCCCCCCGATCGTTGGACCTCACAGGTCCGATCGAAGACCTCGATGACCCCAAGGGTACATCAAAGGACGGACTTACATCCGCGTACACAGGACTTGAGTGGCCCTGAGGAACGACCCCAGCACCACCCGCCCGATCGTGCCCTGATCGAGGACCAGGAGCACGACCGCCAAGTGAAGACTCCCGATCGCACGAACGATCGAGAGCCTCACCCCCAAACAAAGGGAACTCTCCCCCCTCGAACCTCGAGACCGAGGACCCGAATGAGCCATCCAAGATGCTCCGTCGATCGAAGCCCGAAGCCTGATCGTCGCCCACCGAGAGGTCGGACGAAGCCTGAGCCACATCGAAAATCGATGTGGTCTCAGCACCACGGCGCTTAGAGGAAGCACGCTTACTCTTCTTGGAAGGCCCCGGGGAAGAGAGGACGGACCCCTCCACCTCGATCGGCCCCGACTGAGGGACGACGAAGGTGGAGTGCGGTTCCTTGGCTGCTTTCGCCTTGGCAAGAACTGAAACCTTCTTCTTAGAAGATTTCGACTTCTTGCCAGCAGGGGGAGCAAGCTCTCCCTGCGACGAAGGGGCAGCCGAAGAACCGGCCGGGACTCCCTGTCCAAGCAGGGAAGAGAGACCCGGCAGGAGGGGACCCTGAAGGGACGATAACGACTGTGCAAAGAAAGATTGCACAGCCGCGTTGACCATGTCCTGTGTTAGCCCCAGGGGCTGGCTAACACCGGACGCAATCTGTGCCATCACAGGCGGAGTCTCCACCTCCATGGGCGACTGGCGGACTTGCGGAGCCGAAGCTTCCGCAAGCCTCAAAGCATCCCGACGAGCCAACGAGGCTTCGGAATACTTTGCAGTCGCCTGCACGAAGGAAGAGGGACGCCAGAAACGACACAGATCACACCTCAAATCCTCCATAGATACCGGGCCATGGTCTAAACAGTCGAAACACAAACTGTGTTTCTCCCCTCCTCGGAGGGTATTGACCAGACACTTCGGGCATGGACGTTCGTCCATGGCACCGGTACCAATCGAGGATTGTGAAGTCATGATCACACAAGGGAACTAACCACACACAGTAACAGGGCGGGCAAAATATGCAAACCTGAGACCGCGCTGAAAAAAGAACCCTAAGAGGACTACGAATATATAAACTACAGTATACGTATACACAATATATACAGTAGAAAATTAACGTAGAACTATTGATAGATGTAAACAACAAGTACACTATCAAGTACGACGGATGGACGATAATAGGGTGAACTGGCTATACAAATCGCTGACGATCTAGCAAGTAACAAACTATCGACCAATACTTATCCAAATAGACACAAAACGATGTCTATGAACGTGGCAGGTGAAATTCCGTAAGAATATATCGCAAAAGTCTAGTTTGCAGACTAAATTCTACGAATTCACCGGGAACCAAAATCCAAAGCTGCCAAGCAAAAATGGCGGTGGACAGAAAAGTGAAGCTTCTGCGCAGCTGCGCGCACATATGCGCGGCGGTTTTGGCGGCAAAAGGAGCGCTCGAGTCATGCAGGCAGACGATCGTGCCTTGCTTTCAGTACGCGAATTTCTATCCAGAACGATCCAAAGGATCGAAAAGGAGCATGTAGTAGTTTAGATTGGTGATGTATAAAATAAACTTCATCATAAACTTGTTCATATTCGGCATCCATAAGCAGTTGTATCGCAAAACATACATTGGCGCAACCATTGTTTGCTCGTATTTTGATGAAACATTAAAACCGCTATAAAAATCTTAAGCTGTGAGTTTGAAAAGGCCATCATGCATTTTTGTTAAGTATATGGGTTGGTAATAAATCAAAAATAAGTTTCGTTTGGTGCCCCCAGATGGTACCAACTTCTCACCTGGCTCACCGACTACTACACATGTACGACGAGTTGACTTTGAACATATGGCTTAACTTGAGTTGATCCACACGATATTGTACAGGTAATACATCAACCATTGAAAATTGATCGGCACCAACATGAAAACGGGAGTGCTCACTCAACATAAACCTTAGGATTTTGTTTTGGGTAGTTTGAAGCCTATGTTTGTAGTGTTTGGAGATACCCGAATACCAGGCCACACTTGCATAATCGAACCGTGGCTGTAATAGAGCTGACACCAGGAGTTTTTTATATTTGAAAGGAAAATTAATGCAGTTTCTGTACAGAAATTTGAGTTTGTTCGTACATTTCGAGATTACATTTGCGGCATTCACATTACCCGAAAAACATTGGTCAATTACTAAGCCCAAATATGTTACTTCATATTTAGGTGTAATTTGTCTACCATTACATTCAACATTTAGTTGGTTTACAATACTCAACTTCCTGCTGGAGGCGAACAGAATTGATTCAGTTTTGCCCAAGTGAATAGAGAGTTTGTTGTTTATAAGCCAGTCACATACTTTATGTAGTTCTCGAGTGATGGTACTTTCGATTGTTTCAACATTTTTGTGGGATACAATCAAAGCTGAGTCTTCAGCATATAGTAGAAGTTTACAGTCGGTGGACGCAGGCATGTCATTTATATAAACCAGGAACAATGAAGGTCCCAAAATGGACCCCTGAGGAACACCACACGTGATGGTCATAGATTCTGAGTATGTACCTTTTACATCAACGACTTGTTTTCGGTTACACAAATATGATTCAAACCATTTACCTGATTGGTCATTTACACCCATGGCGGACAACTTGCTAGTCAATATACAATGATTTACCGTGTCGAACGCTTTTTGCAGGTCTACTACCACCATACCAGTGTATTTATCGTGGTCAGCCTGTAGTTTAAGATCCACTATGTCAATCAAACAAGTGTCTGTGGAATGATTTGTGCGAAAACCTGACTGGTGTTCATACAGCAAGTGAGATGATTCCATATATTGCCTAAGTTGTCTGTACGAGATCTTTTCAAAGATCTTTGAAACAACACTCAGTACAGAAAGCGGCCTATAATTACCACTACATGCTTTGTTACCCTTTTTATATAATGGGACCACTCTGGCGGATTTGAGTTCATTTGGAAATTCACTACTTTGTACAGACAAGTTGTAAATATAAGACAGTGGTCTGGCTATAACCTAGCCGAGTCCTTTACAAAGCGAGCTGGGAGACTATCTAGGCCAGTGGCTTTGCGGGTGTTGATTTCATTGATTAAACTGGAGATATCTTCCTTTGTCACAGTTGTCAAATTAAATTTACTAATAGGCACCTTGCCTTTATAGTACTCACTGACGAAATTTGGACCAAAATAATTTGAACATTGTGGTAATTCCTCAACCAGATTAGATGCAACTTTAGTGAAATAGGAATTAAATTCATTGGCCACCCTATTTTTATCAAACACCAATTCCTCGTCAATAGTAAGGCTAACTTGACCACCTGTTGTACCTTTTTTGTTACCACCTAATGAATTAACAGTTTTCCACAACTTTTTGGGGTCGTCTTTATGCGAGTGTACAAGATCTTCATAATACTGTTGTTTTTGCTTTTCGTTTCAGGTAGTTTACTTTGTTCCTAGCTTCTAGAAATTTGTTGTAGTCCTCAGCATGTTTAGAACTTTTGAACCTTTTTAGAAATTTATCTCTAGTTCTGATCAATTCAAGGATATCACAGGACATCCATGGGTCAGAGTCTTGCTTCATACGTATTTGTTTTAAGGGAGACACTTTGTCTAGTACAGACAGAAAGATGCCGGTAAACAGATTCCATGCTTGGTTTACACATGTATACTCGTAAATGGGATTCCAGTTAGATTCATTTAAATACCATACAAATTCATCTTTGTCATAGTTTTTCAACGATCGTATGGTGACATAATTGTGACAAACATGCTTGAGCTTTTTGCGAGAGCAGTACACAAGGAAATGATCACTCAGACCCATTGTTATAACACCAGATTGTGATATTTTGTTGCTATCCGTAACCAGTAGGAGATCGATGACTGATTGACTATTTGGACATACTCTAGTGGGAGAATTGATTAACTGATACAAGCTATGACTACTACAGAAATCTCTGAAAGACTTGTACAAAATACTGTCTCTGTTACCTTGTACATCCGTATTGAAATCACCTAAAATTACCATGTCGGTGACATCTATGTCACATTTACTAAAAGCCATTTCTAGTTTAGCGTAAAAGTCAGTTTGTTTGGGTGGACGATAACAAACACCTGTTAAAATCGGGCATGTATGTCTTGTTTATAAGGATCAGGAACATAATTCGACGTATATTCCAGCTAAATCTGAGCATTTGTATGAGCGGAATACCAACCAGCAGCTTGAAATGATTTTATACTTACAAATGATTTATGAAAGTTGCCTATCAGTAGTAATACATATTCTCACACCGGTTTTCTATTGTTTGTTGCCGATATCACGCTGTTCAGGCGTATGATCGTGGGGAAATTTTAGTCTGACCAGTTGGATACAATACATATAACACTTAATTTATACCTTTAAATGCCAGGTTTAGGTTTACAGGGAATTTTCCACTTCTTCATAGTTGTCAATAATAACTCAAATTCTACAAACAACTCACTGTCACATTTCCTTCTCATCAGTTTTTGGGTTAAAAGTGACATTTTTCTGCAGGTTGAGCATATTATGTGTTTTCCAACATTTCACGTGACTTGCGAAATACGCATTGTCATATGCAATAAATTCCTGGTTGCAAACGTGATGTTAGCTTGCTGGGTTGATTCGTCCAAACCAAACTTAAGGGGAATCGCCTAGGAATTTTTATTGTCACGCAAACCATACCAGCGTACGTTTTTGTCCATATTTCCGCAAATTCTGATTGTCTGTTTAATGGATATACTATGTTAAAACGAGGATTTGTTATCATAGTCTATGAATATAGATAACTGAATATACGCAATAGATAACAAGGTAGAAAATTCCTCGTGACGATGATGTTCGCGATGATACTAGCACAACAATAAGTTCATATGTTCGTGATCACGAAACAAGAATTAGTTTTCTGAAATACACAGCCAAAATTATGAAATATGATATATTTACATTCCTATGTCACCGGCATATGGTGTGTTTGTTTCTCAACTTATACGCTATTCCAGAGCTAGTTGCAAATATGAGGACTTTGTCTATCGAAGTGCCCAGCTAGTCTCTAACTGCTGCGACAACATGGACAAGGATATGTTATACCAAGACTTATAGCTGCGTTTAAGAAATTCTATGGACGTCATCATGATCTGGTTGATAAATACACCAAATCCATGTCTGCCATGCAACTAGATCTATTTTCATGTTAATTTTTGGAAATTCATGACGGGTGCCACTAGTGGGGCAGGAAATGCTCACTCTTTCCGGAACACCTGATTTCACCTCCTAATGGCCATTTTTGGGGTTTCATGAGTTTCCCTGTCATTTTTGTTTTCTCTCACTTCGTATGCCTGATATGACTTTCTGTCCCCGGACTATGAGATTGGATAACGGACCTTGTTTTGTTTGCTCGGAATACTTAATACTGGGTATTGATTCCACGTCTATGTACAATATACAAGCAAGTTCATCCAGATGCTTCTTTTTCTAGTAGGCCTATGCACGTCGACGAAAGTCTGGCGTATTGCGAAAGTGTAAGCTCCATTTGTTATTGCATTACATGAAAAGAACGAGCCGTGGCAAAAAAAACCGACTTGCTTGCTAAAATTTCTGAGTTGATTGTAAGAAATGATTTCCATTAAGGGGTCGTTACCCTCGCCATATTCTAGTCAGTGATGCGCACTGAATATTTTTGAAAATGTTTTTTCTTGAAGAAATGAACACATATTTCACATAAATGTTATATTATCATATTAATAATTAATTTAAAAGCATTTTACGCGCAGTTATTATGCATCTTATGTTAAAATTGGTGAAATTGACTACCAAAATTTCGGGACATCCGTTCTTGTGGAAAAAGTCGATTACGAATGTTCCTAGTATTTTTCTGAGCATTACTACATATGCTAGTTTATGAGCCGAGAAATATTTTTTTGAAATTCAAATCCATTGCATCACAAATGATTTTTGAAGTTCAGACATTTATGGACAACTGAAAATTTTTCCCAAGTGGCCAGCACAGGCACTATTTTTTAACCCTTCAAGACACTGCCACAGTGAGAGGGAGACTTCAATATCATATGCTCCACTGTGCACAATTCACACTGGCCTTTACATGTAGACTGCTACATGCTAGGGCTTCTGTGTGCATTGGGCCATGACACTACTCTATTCACCTGATCAATGCAAATAATAACCCGTATTTCCAAAGTGACAGTTATAAGTTTAAAACTTCTGGGGAAGTAACATCTTCTTGCATTTGGCATAATTCATAACACTCTGTGTTCATCAAATAACTAACAGTACATGTATGTCTTCACTGACCCTATTGTGCGTAATGCTCGGTCTATGCATACAAAGAACACAAACCCCAAGCTAGATACAGGATACACCCTGATCCCAATAACATGTAAATGTAGATATCACCAGGCTTTTGATTCATTGTCATCATGATTACATGTGACATTAAAGTATCATTATTGCACATGGGTTGTGTCAACATAATTGATGTGAAATTCACACAGTGGTAGCATTTTATTAGTACAATTCATCTTTTGACATACATGGATCACAGGTATGATATCAAACATACCAGACAAGAAATGTCATGAATAAATAGTGTATTTGGTAGTATACTCCTTACCCATATGTTTATCTTACAAAGTTTGTACATGGAAGGTAAACAAGAACAAAATAAATCAAATATAATACCAATCAAAAAGATTATGAATTTATCATAATTGGCAAACAATATTGCACATGGCCACTTGATACACTGCCATTCAAATCTTCATAATGTATTTCTGACCTACACATGTGTATCAATAACAAATTTTTGATACATACACTGTGTTGGCCACTTTATCCATTAAAATATAAAATATGAAAATATTATTAATTGGCCATTGAATCCCCAAATTGCTGTTGTATAAGATATCCAATTGTCTTATAGTGACATTACAATACCCAAAATGGTGGTAAGCAATTCTGTGCAGGTGTTTCAGAATTACAGATCCAACATGCACTTAATTTGAATATATATATATATATATATATATATATATATTGTTTTAATATACATGTATATATTGGTGCAAACTTCAAAACACAAGTTGTTGTTATGCTTTGACATCCATATTGTTGGCCAACTGGATGATTGCTCCTGGGTGCCTGTCATTGGGGATCAGTCAAGTGGTGTGGAGCTGCTATTGCCTGTCTTCTGATTGAGACTTGAACCAGGATTTATGGAGATTCTGGTTGTGTTGTCTTCTGGCTGAGCTGTCGGGAAAGTGGTGTGGAGTTGTCAGCAACATGTGGAGTCATCTGGAGTCAGAAAAATATGAGATGATGGATTTGTCACATGGCACTCTAATCTGTTGCTGATACCAATCACATTGCCTTGAATTGATCATTGGAATATTACAATCAAGTAAACTTCTTGATTTAGAGAAATATATATATGTTGGTGATATGAATAACTCATATAGTGGCTTATTGATAATTACCTTATATACTTGTGCCAATCAGGCCACCTGATTTAAATTTCTTGACATACATATAGATATACATCTACATACAGTTTAACCACGAACTTATGGAATAGGTACTCATAGATACTTGATCAGTGTTGATAGAGACGGGGCTCCAATATACAGAATGCTTAAATAACATGTACGTACCTGAACAAATATAATATTATATTACCTATTTGTGAAAATGAACTCCCAATGTGCAAGAAGGGTCGAAAGAGGGTTAATAATCCGCCCCAGGACATGTGTTCGACGATTTTCCGTGTGGTTCCATGCGATCACTGACCGAGACTGGACTTGAGCAGCTAGTGAGTATTGCTCTTCACATTGAACTCAAAACCCTGTGCACGGATTTCAACGGATTTCTCACCGGAGCGAATACAAACTCACGTGGTGAGCGATATGTCAGTTATCGTCTGGAAACATGGTTTTCAGTGTTTGTCATTCCCCGATCTACAACAATTCTTTGTCTATGAACTAATATGTCTTCGATTATGTACATAATTCTGGGATTACCTCCGTCATATGCCGATATACATGCATAACACATGGGACTGTTGGTGCCTCGCGGGAAAACATTTGGAGACGAAGCTACCGAATCTCATAGTCGCAAAATATGGTCTTCACAACCGAAGGAAATATTCCGAGGATGACCGCTACCAATTGATATCACAAAACACATGTAATGTGTCGTACTGCGAACATTTCCTGCCGTAGTCCCGTTCAGTATTCAGAAAGTGGATTATTTGGTGTGATCAATGGATTATACAGATTACCAGAATCGACATGACCAAAGATAAGTCTCGCGTAAGGATACATTAAACTTTGACCTGGGAAATATGTAAACACGATTTCGTGGCACCTGACGTTGAAAGTAGCCGATGTTCAGACTCAATTTTACGGGGGAAAACGCAATGTCACATGGCTGTGGATAGCTCGTTATGGGGTCTACGATGTACCAATCCCAAGTAAGTCGGCTATTCTTTGAAAATCATCAAAATAATAGATGATATTTCAAGTCTGTGTGTTGTCCAAATCCACGTGAAATTTTGAAAATGGCGCATTTCGTAAATGTGTCAAAGACAGTCGGGCATTTTGTGACAAAATGTAGGCAGTAAATTCAAAAAGTAATTCTCGGCTCATAGACACTGACTGCTCCACTATGTAAAAAGTCGATGTATTCTAAATATTACGTGGTTGATATTGAGAACGGATGTACCAACTTTATCGTTATGATCCGGAATGATCCAGACGTTTCAGGTCGAAGATTGTATTTTTCTAAAACAAGAAAATGACTCCTCTATTCACTCCAACTGCAAAAAGTCACTTCGGACTACCAGAAGTTTTATGACAAATGCTCATATTTTGTATGCGGTACTAAAGTCGTGAAATTTACTGCCAACAATCGGCAGGGTTTCACCATCTTAAGTTCAACACCTGAGGATAGTCAGATCGCTAATTCGCTTGAGTAGAGTTGTGGTCACTGTAACGCATACAGCGTAATCCGCTCATGTGCCCCGACCGCTGCAGCGAGTGAGACATTATGAATGCTGCATGCTCTTACCGACAATTTGGGCCCAAGTAGCGCACCTTAAGATGGTGAAACCCTGCCGATTGTTGGCAGTAAATTTCACGACTTTAGTACCGCATACAAAATATGAGCATTTGTCATAAAACTTCTGGTAGTCCGAAGTGACTTTTTGCAGTTGGAGTGAATAGAGGAGTAATTTTCTTGTTTTAGAAAAATACAATCTTCGACCTGAAACGTCTGGATCATTCCGGATCATAACGATAAAGTTGGTACATCCGTTCTCATTATCAACCACGTAATCTTTAGAATACATCGACTTTTTACATAGTGGAGCAGTCAGTGTCTATGAGCCGAGAATTACTTTTTGAATTTACCGCCTACATTTGTCACAAAATGCCCGACTGTCTTTGACACATTTACGAAATGCGCCATTTTCAAAATATCACGTGGATTTGGACAACACACAGACTTGAAATATCATCTATTATTTTGATGATTTTCAAAGAATAGCTGACTTACTTGGGATTGGTACATCGTATACTCCATAACGAGCTATCCACAGCCATGTGACAATGCGTTTTCCCCCGTAAAATTGAGTCTGAACATCGGCTACTTTCAACGTCAGGTGCCATGAAATCGTGTTTACATATTTCCCAGGTCAAAGCTTGATGTATCCTTACGCATGTTACGCGAGACTTATCTTTGGTCATGTCAATTCTGGTAATCGGTAAAATCCATTGATCACACCAAATAATCCACTTCCTGAATACTGAACGGGACTACGGCAGAAAATGTTCGCAGTACGACACATTACATGTGTTTTGTGATATCAATTGGTAGCGGTCATCCTCGGAATATTTCCTTCGGTTGTGAAGACCATATTTTGCGACTATGAGATTCGGTAGCTTCGTCTCCAAATGATTTCCCGCGAGGCACCAACAGTCCCATGTGTTATGCATGTATATCGGCATATGACGGAGGTAATCCCAGAAATATGTACATAATCGAAGACATATTAGCTCATAGACAAAGAATTGTTGTAGATCGGGGAATGACAAACACTGAAAACCATGTTTCCAGACGATAACTGACATATCGCTCACCACGTGAGTTTGTATTCGCTCCGGTGAAAAAGCCGTTGAAATCCGTGCACAGGGTTTTGAGTTCAATGTGAAGAGCAATACTCACTAGCTGCTCAAGTCCAGTCTCGGTCAGTGATCGCATGGAACCACACGGAAAATCGTCGAGCACATGTCCTGGGGCGGATTATTAACCCTCTTTCGACCCTTCTTGCACATTGGGAGTTCATTTTCACAAATAGGTAATATAATATTATATTTGTTCAGGTACGTACACGTAATTTAAGCATTCTGTATATTGGAGCCCCGTCTCTATCAACACTGATCAAGTATCTATTAGTACCTATTCCATAAGTTCGTGGTTAAATACATTTCGATAACAAAATGAAACTGTATGTAGATGTATATCTATATGTATGTCAAGAAATTTAATTAGGTGCCCTGATTGGCACAAGTATATGAGGTAATTATCAATAAGCATCTATATGAGTTATTCATATCACCAACGTATATATATTTCACTAAATCAAGAAGTTTACTTGATTGTAATATTCCAATGATCAATTCAAGGCAATGCGATTGGTATCAGCAACAGAATAGAGTGCCATCTGACAAATCCATCATCTCATATTTTTCTGACTCCAGATGACTCCAGATGTTGCTGACAACTCCACACCACTTTCCTGACAGCTCAGCCAGAAGACAACACAACCAGAAGCTCCATAAATCCTGGTTCAAGTCTCAATCAGAAGACAGGCAATAGCAGCTCCACACCACTTGACTGATCCCCCAATGACAGGCACCCAGGAGCAATCATTATGTTGGCCAACAATATGGATGTCAAAGCATAACAACAACTTGTGTTTCAAAGTTTGCACCAATATATACATGTATATTAAAACAATATATATATAAATTCAAATTAAGTGCATGTTGGATCTGTAGTTCTGAAACACCTGTACAGAATTGCATACCACCATTTTGGGTATTGTAATGTCACTATAAGACAATTGGATATCTTATACAACAGCAATTTGGGGATTCAATGGCCAATTGATAATATTTTCATATTTTATATTTTAATGGATAAAGTGGCCAACACATTGTATGTATCAAAAATTTGTTATTGATACACATGTGTAGGTCAGAAATACATTATGAAGATTTGAATGGCAGTGTATCAAGAGGCCATGTGCAATATTGTTTGCCAATTATGATAAATTCATAATCTTTTTGATTGGTATTATATTTGATTTATTTTGTTCTTGTTTACCTTCCATGTACAAACTTTGTAAGATAAACATATGGATAAGGAGTATACTACCAAATACACTATTTATTCATGACATTTCTTGTCTGGTATGTTTGATATCATACCTGTGATCCATGTATGTCAAAAGATGAAGTGCTTCAATTCATAACTCATGAATTGTACTAATAAAATGCTACCACTGTGTGAATTTCACATCAATTATGTTGACACAACCCATGTGCAATAATGGTACTTTAATGTCACATGTAATCATGATGACAATGAATCAAAAGCCTGGTGATATTTACATTTACATGTTATTGGGATCAGGGTGTATCCTGTATCTAGCTTGGGGTTTGTGTTCTTTGTATGCATAGACACAAGCATTATGCACAATAGGGTCAGTGAATACATACATGTACTGTTAGTTATTTGATGAACACAGAGTGTTATGAATTATGACAAATGCAAGAAGATGTTACTTCCCCAGAAGTTTGAAACTTATAACTGTCACTTTGAAAATACGGGTTATTATTTGCATTGATCAGGTGAATAGAGTAGTGTCATGGCCCAATGCACACAGAAGCCCTAGCATGTAGCAATCTACATGTAAAAGCCAGTGTGAAGTGTTCACAGTGGAGCATGTGATATTGAAGTCTCCCTCTCACTGTGGCAGTGTCTTGAAGGGTTAAAAAATAGTGCCTGTGCTGGCCACTTGGGAAAAATTGTTAGTTGTCAATAAATGTCTGAACTTCAAAAATCATTTGTGATGCAATGGATTTGAATTTCAAAAAAATATTTCTCGGCTCATAAACTAGCATATGTAGTAATGCTCAGAAAAATACTTGGAACATTCGTAATCAACTTTTTCCACAAGAACGGATGTCCCGAAATTTTGGTAGTCAATTTCACCAATTTTAACATAAGATGCATAATAACTGCGCGTCAAATGCTTTAAATTAGTTATTAAGATGATAATATTACATTTATGTGAAATATGTGTTCATTTCTTCAAAAAAAAACATTTTCAAAAATATTCAGTGCGCATCACTGACTAAAATATGGCGAGGGTAACAACCCCTTAACTCTGTTAAGATGGTGAAATCCTGCCGATTGTTGGCAGTAAATTTCACGACTTTAGTACCGCATACAAAATATGAGCATTTGTCATAAAACTTCTGGTAGTCCGAAGTGACTTTTTGCAGTTGGAGTGAATAGAGGAGTCATTTTCTTGTTTTAGAAAAATACAATCTTCGACCTGAAACGTCTGGATCATTCCGGATCATAACGATAAACTTGGTACATCCGTTCTCAGTATCAACCACGTAATTTTTTGAATACATCGACTTTTTACATAGTGGAGCAGTCAGTGTCTATCAGCCGAGAATTACTTTTTGAATTTACCGCCTACATTTGTCACAAAATGCCCGACTGTCTTTGACACATTTACGAAATGCGCCATTTTCAAAATATCACGTGGATTTGGACAACACACAGACTTGAAATATCATCTATTATTTTGATGATTTTCAAAGAATAGCTGACTTACTTGGGATTGGTACATCGTAGACTCCATAGCGCGCTATCCACAGCCATGTGACAATGCGTTTTCTCCGTAAAATTGAGTCTGAACATGGGCTACTTTCAACGTCAGGTGCCACGAAATCGTGTTTACATATTTCCCAGGTCAAAGTTTGATGTATCCTTACGCGAAACTTATCTTTGGTCATGTCGATTCTGGTAATCTGTATCATCCATTGATCACACCAAATAATCCACTTTCTGAATACTGAACGGGACTACGGCAGAAAATGTTCGCAGTACGACACATTACATGTGTTTTGTGATATCAATTGGTAGCGGTTATCCTCGGAATATTTCCTTCGGTTGTGAAGACCATATTTTGCGACTATGAGATTCGGTAGCTTCGTCTCCAAATGTTTTCCCGCGAGGCACCAACAGTCCCATGTGTTATGCATGTATATCGGCATATGACGGAGGTAATCCCAGAAATATGTACATAATCGGAGACATATTAATTCATAGACAAAGAATTGTTGTAGATCGGGGAATGACAAACACTGAAAACCATGTGTCCAGACGATAACTGACATATCGCTCAACACGTGAGTTTGTATTCGCTCCGGTGAGAAAGCCGTTGAAATCCGTGCACAGGGTTTTGAGTTCAATGTGAAGAGCAATACTCACTAGCTGCTCAAATCCAGTCTCCGTCAGTGATCGCATGGAACCACACGGAAAATCGTCGAGCACATGTCCTGGGGCGGATTATAAACCCTTTTTCGACCCTTCTTGCACATTGGGAGTTCATTTTCACAAATAGGTAATACAATATTATATTTGTTCAGGTACGTACACGTAATTTAGGCATTCTGTATATTGGAGCCCCGTCTCTATCAACACTGATCAAGTATCTATGAGTACGTATTCCACAAGTTCGTGGTTAAATACATTTCGATAACAAAATGAAACTGTATGTAGATGTATATCTATATGTATGTCAAGAAATTTAAATTAGGTGCCCTGATTGTATATGAGGTAATTATCAATAAGCAGCTATATGAGTTATTCATATCACCAACATAGAGAAGTTTACTTGATTGTAATATTCCAATGATCAATTCAAGGCAATGTGATTGGTATTAGCAACAGAATAGAGTGCCATCTGACAAATCCATCATCTCATATTTTTCTGACTCCAGATGACTCCAGATGTTGCTGACAACTCCACACCACTTTCCTGACAGCTCAGCCAGAAGACAACACAACCAGAAGCTCCATAAATCCTGGTTCAAGTCTCAATCAGAAGACAGGCTATAGCAGCTCCACACCACTTGACTGATCCCCCAATGACAGGCACCCAGGAGCAATCATTCAGTTGGTCAACAATATGGATGTCAAAGCATAACAACAACTTGTGTTTTAAAGTTTGCACCAATATATACATGTATATTAAAACAATATATATATAAATTCAAATTAAGTGCATGTTGGATCTGTAATTCTGAAACACCTGTACAGAATTGCACACCACCATTTTGGGTATTGTAATGTCACTATAAGACAATTGGATATCTTATACAACAGTAATTTGGGGATTCAATGGCCAATTAATAATATTTTCATATGTGGCGATTTAGCCCTAAGATCGCGGCAGGTGATTGTAAAACTACATGCCATTTATGTGGCCTTTTCTGTCTTGGCCTTGTTTTGACACGGTCTGTTCGAGCGGGCGTTGCTACGGCGACGCATTGTAATTTACGCTCCTGTAAACTATAACAATGGTTTGATTACGCTTCGCGTGCAGCCTCTAGTTTCTGGTGTATTATATATACACTGGAAGCGACTGGGTCGAGGAGATTGTCCAAGGTCGGGTGACAGGCTGCACTCGAAGCTCGCCATGAGCTTTGAGTTCCCTGTTCACGAGTAGTGGGCTCCTAGAGCCCTGGGGACGATTTCCATAGGGAGGCCCGGGCTGGGAGAGACAAGTTGCTGACTCGGGGGCGCAAGCCCTGTGGATCGCCAGTTCTCTCCCTTCCCGGGACGGTGTGACATAGGCTCTGGCCAGTTCGTCGGACTGTACGGGGTTCCGTCCCCGAGGCAGACCGCGGCTCGCCAGGCCCCTCCAGCTAACACCGTGGTGATGAACCAGTTTCTGAACGGTGTCCGTAGGCCTGGGCGTGTCGGGAGGGCTGTTACCCGGTTACCGTAAATGCTAGAGTGGTTACCGTGTCCGCAGTGACCTCCGGTGAGCGGCGCCGCCGCAAGGATCCGGAATAGCGGATGCGCGTCCGCAAGGACTCGCGGTGAGAGGACTATCCTCGAGGATCCCGAAGAGCAGACGACAGTCAATAACTTTACACATATTTTATATTTTAATGGATAAAGTGGCCAACACATTGTATGTATCAATAATTTGTTATTGATACACATGTGTAGGTCAGAAATACATTATGAAGATTTGAATGGCAGTGTATCAAGTGGCCATGTGCAATTGTTTGCCAATTATGATAAATTCATAATCTTTTTGATTGGTATTATATTTGATTTATTTTGTTCTTGTTTACCTTCCATGTACAAACTTTGTAAGATAAACATATGGATAAGGAGTATACTACCAAATACACTATTTATTCATGACATTTCTTGTCTGGTATGTTTGATATCATACCTGTGATCCATGTATGTCAAAAGATGAAGTGCTTCAATTCATAACTCATGAATTGTACTAATAAAATGCTACCACTGTGTGAATTTCACATCAATTATGTTGACACAACCCATGTGCAATAATGATACTTTAATGTCACATGTAATCATGATGACAATGAATCAAAAGCCTGGTGATATTTACATTTACATGTTATTGGGATCAGGATGTATCCTGTATCTAGCTTGGGGTTTGTGTTCTTTGTATGCATAGACACAAGCATTATGCACAATAGGGTCAGTGAATACATACATGTACTGTTAGTTATTTGATGAACACAGAGTGTTATGAATTATGCCAAATGCAAGAAGGTGTTACTTCCCTAACTTAGGGCAATACGCCCCACAATGCTATTACTTCCCCAGAAGTTTTATACTTATAACTGTCACTTTGGAAATACGGGTTATTATTTGCATTGATCAGGTGAATAGAGTAGTGTCATGGCCCAATGCACACAGAAGCCCCCGCATGGAGCAGTCTAGATGTAAAAGCCAGTGTGAAGTGTGCACAGTGGAGCATATGATATTGAAGTCTCCCTCTCACTGTGGCAGTGTCTTGAAGGGTTAAAAAATAGTGCCTGTGCTGGCCACTTGGGAAAAATTTTTAGTTGTCAATAAATGTCTGAACTTCAAAAATCATTTGTGATGCAATGGATTTGAATTTCAAAAAAACATTTCTCGGCTCATAAACTAGCATATGTAGTAATGCTCAGAAAAATACTTGGAACATTCGTAATCGCCCTTTTCCACAAAAACGGATGTCCCGAAATTTTGGTAGTCAATTTCACCAATTTTAACATAAGATGCATAATAACTGCACGTAAAATGCTTTAAATTAGTTATTAACATGATAATATAACATGTATGTGAAATATGTGTTCATTTCTTCAAGAAAAACCATTTTCAAAAATATTCAGTGCGCATCACTGACTAAAATATGGCGAGGGTAACAACCCCTTAATACTACTCATCCAATGAATGTATACCATATTTAATCCCTCTGGCACATTTTCAATCTTCATTGAATTTAGAAGAAATAGTAACCTGCGCTACATGAGCCACAATGTGCTACATCTGCTAAATTTGCTCGTAAAAATCCGATAAATATTAAATATTCATTGACATCATCAAAAAAGTAAGTCTCGGTTAGTGAGCTATTATCATGTCGCCCCACTATCCTGGAAGTTTCCCCACGATGTATGTGAATGAACTGAAAATCTACTTTGTTATCTATCAGTGATGTTCAACTATCTGTATTCATTGCGTAATCGAATAAATTATAACTTGTTGCCAAAGTATTCATTGACCAGGATCAGAGCAGCTATGATCAAATTTTGGGATAATTTGGTGTTCATATGGCGAAGTTATAAAGAGGAACATGGATCAGTACAAAATAAACATATTCCCAAATGCTAGGCGATTCCCACCCTTGAATAATTTCTCATGAAATTTCATTCACTTCTCACTCCTTGAATAATGCCCTAGTCACCGTGATTGTGTCCAATCTTTGTTTTTTTTTTAAATCAGACTTTATATATATTTTTTGGAGAAGAAGGTTTATGTGTCATAAATAATTTATTCCAACTTATATCATTGATTCTTGCCCATGGGTGATAATGGGTAATCCTAGTATACAACCGAAATTGCAAAAAACATCTGACACCTGTGTACAACGTTTTCAACCGCTGAGCATTGACGGTATTTCCCATACAAATGAACCCCTGACATGTACTTAGCGCTTCACTGACTTGCGGCATAAGAAACTTTCCACAGATTAGAACAGAAATACACCTCGCACCAATTTGTCATGAATATTATACAAATATTGGATGATGGGGAGTCCAATTCAGAGTTTACGGGATTCAGAAAAGCTATATTGGACGAGGCGCAGACGTCGGCGAGGAACAAAGCCTTGAATTCTACATTGGGTTCAAGCTGGATGAAGTTGATGCATACAAGAACCTGAGTGCCAGGGAAGATTGACGTCCTTATTCCAAGTTTGATGTGTTTGGGAATCCCATCTTGGAATGTGCAGATACAAATATTTGGAAATTTGAGAAAGGCGAAGTGATTACAATTCAGGTATTTTAATAGTCTTGCTTTTTATATATGAATGACATCGAATAGGAGAAAATGAATCAAAACTGTATAATAATAGAAATAATATAATATTGTGTGCCATGCAGCTTTTAAATTTCTGAAGATGTCAATGTTTTTTAAATCAAGGGTGATAAGTTGAGACGAGGAGTGACAATCCACGACTACAAAGTCCAAGTGGGAGAAGGGAAGTGTGAAATCATAGATCTACAGGACACATCCCTCATCCTGATGCCGCCACAGAGTCCACCTGAGAGAGGAGAGGCCGATAGTGGCAGCCAGTACAGGGTCCTGGTCAGTGAATAGGAATGCAGAATAAAAATCACGATAACACATGGCCGATGAGAATTTGTGTTATATTATGTATTCTCACATATTATTATGTGAGTTATATTATAATTGTAAATTTTGCTCACTTTAGGTACACGTAGGTGCCAACCAGAAGTTGCAGTGTGGCAAAGTGGTGTACCCTGGACCTGACTTAGCTACAATATTGTAGTATCTGTCACAGCTGGTGTTGTCTGCTGGTGGAAGAAACGTACATCATCAACAGATCAAGAAGGCTGTGATGTTAACACGGCAGTTGATGAAGAAGTGGATAACGAGCATGTTGATGTCACTGAAATTGGACCCGTTGAAATAGATGATGCAGATGAAGCTAACGACAAAGGACGCGAGCCAGCAGCAGGAAATGCTGAAAATGAGTACACACGACCTAACGCTCAGCAGCGACGGTCTGACAAGAAGAGTTCCGTACGCACAACGATCTACCCACCACAAGGAGACAGGCCAGACTATTTAAATCTTGGATCATCTGGCAGCGTGCATGATAATCCAGGTTTTTATGGTGCAGCTGACAATTTTGGAGTTCTTGAAGACAAGAGTGAACAACAGTATGAGACTCTCAAGAAAGATGATGAAGAACCACACTATGTCAACTCTGTAGCCTTGCGAGGCATGCAGGGTACTGCGCGTGGTGGAGCAAAATGCTGTGATTCTTTTGTGTAATCACTGATCAGATGATATTCAATCAAAATATTTTGACGTCTTAATAGGTACTTTGATTTTTTAAAATATATATTACTGTGTACCTAAGTAAGTATTTGCTAACTTCACTGACTTTTGGATATTCCCATGTATTATATTCGAACTATATTGTCACGTGTATTTAAAGGGTTCTATTATTGGGCGGTGACAATGTATTTGTGAAAGACAATTTATTTTAGCGAATTGTAAATAAAATGTAATTTTATAGTTTTCTTCATGAAATAAACGGGAAAAAATTAATTTTCTGAAGAATTACCACATTGACGTATCGACATAATGATATATTGGAAATAGTATAATGAATATCCGGATTGATCAAATGATTGCAAAAATCTGTAATATTCGCCTTGTCATTGCCATCTATGTGTGAGAATAGGCGGCCCGTGTAGCGTATCTTACTCTACAAATGTTTAGTAGTACTTCAACACTGTTTTTAATTACAGTGATATAGTACGTGATGGGGGCATGTTTTCTGACTGTCCGACTGCAGACAATGATATAGTGCATGATCGGGGCATGTTTTCTGACCGTCGACCATCCTACTGCAGACATCTCAATACTAAAGGATACATTAATTTCAGACATCTCAATACAAAAGGGTAGTTACATTGATTTCGTTCAGACCATCCGACTGCAGACACTGATTATAGTACATGGTGGGGCATGTTTTCTGAGCGTCCGACTGCAGACATCTCAATACTAAAGAGTAAATTGATTTCGTTCAGACCATCCGACTGCAGACAATGATATAGTACATGATGGGGGTATGTTTTCTGATCATCCGACTGCAGACATCTCAATACTAAAGGGTACATTAATTTCCTTCTAACCTTCCGACTGCAGACAATGATATAATACCTGATGCGGGTATGTTTTCTGACCGTCCGACTGCAGACATCTCAATACTAAAAGGTACATTTATTTCCTTCTTACCTTCCGACTGCAGACAATGATATAATACATGATGCGGGTATGTTTTTTGACCGTCCGACCATCCGACTGCAGACATCTCAATACTAAAGGGCACATTTATTTCCTTCCAACCTTCCGACTGCTGACAATGATATAATACATGATGGGGGTTTGTTTTCTGAGCGTCCGACTGCAGACATCTCAATACTAAAGGGTAAATTGATTTCGTTCAGACCATTCGACTGCAGTCAATGATATAGTACATGATGGGGGTATGTTTTCTGTCCGGCCGACAGTCCGACTGCAGACATCTCAATACTAAAATGTCAGAAAGTTTGCAGTGCTGTGTCCAATCTGTTCTTTTCCCATTTGCTGAAATCACCGGCATCTCTATGACCCTTGCTTACCAACCAGACCTGGAATATTTTGACTGCACGCTTTGTGGCAAGTTTTGTGTTATCGCTGTGCAAGCCGGAAAGAATACATAGGTGCTCACTTTCCCTGTCTTCGGTCACCTGTCGTCGAGATCCGCTGTCCGTGCATTCAGTATGAGTGTCACTGTCTGCCAAGATGGTGGGAGCCGGCTCACCTTGAGCATGTTGAGTTCCAGTCGGCTGAGAAACAAGTTGAAGCGAAAAATTAGGTTCATCCATATCATTCATCATGTTCATGTCCGATTTCATTAGAACCACAGCCAAAGTGATGTAAAAATTATCAATCTGCATTTCTGATTGACATCTCTGAACGTTTCCCTATCGAAAAATTTCTGCCAAGTGTCAAACGATTAGCACCCATGGGAACAGTTACCCTCCAAGCGCGTGGTGGAGCGATGCGCGCCATCTGGCAAGGTCAGAAAAGGATCAACTAGAACTTGTATTCACCTCGGACTCGGAAATATCACTTTTCCAGAACATCTCGACCAGGATACCACAGTATCATTTTAGTCACATGGCCTCATTTAAACCAATCACAAACAGATATCTTATACAGTTAATAATAATATATATAATATGTACATTTGTGGAGGTGAATGAATACGTTGTTATCTTTTTTACGTTGTTATCATTTTCTTTTTTTTAAACCGAGTTTGCGAGGTGAATACGTCTTTTTAGGGAGGGAAAGATAACAACGTATTCACCGACAACAAAGGTCAATACTTGTTTCATTATATACCAAACTTATATCACAGACATGTACCTAGATGAATTTACACATGATGTTCAAGCTTACGGTATACGAAGTTCGTTGTGAAATGCCAGAAAGAGAACTGTGTTCTGCATGCATGCATCGTCTGTGATACGACTATCACGGGAGATTGCAACTATTCCGGGAAACCGTTAACAAATTATATGTGACGGTGTTCGAATCCCGTCACCGGCAAATTACCCTAGTCTAGTTGGAGTTTATACCTGGCAAAGCAAAAAATTATCCATCGAATATGCCTACATGTACTCAATGCAGAATCGACACCTGACGTTACACCTCGGGCTCCGACACTACGGTGCCTGCATGCTCTAGTAACCAATAATAACACGAAATTTTATTATCATATGATAAGTTAATTTTGTCTCTGAATACATTAATACAGGAAAGTGTGATCCATATCTTTTTTCCACTGTGAAAGATACGTACAACGAAAGCAAACCACATAGATAATGATGTAAAATACACCCTAAATCTGATGCCAAGGTATTGAAGAAGAATTCAAGTCGTGTCACAGAATAAACTATTTATAATATAAAATTAAACGTTCTCTGAGAATCCCATGGGGGAATACTCTTCGACTCGGGGGGAAAAGATGCTTTCGAAAAGAAAGTACATTAAACGTTTGTTTTATAGTGTTGGACGTAAACAACGGAGCATGAGCAGAAAAACGCCTATTCGCCAGCTGGCAGCACTATGTTAGTGGTAAAATGACGTCATAACGTTATATATTATCAGGATACCATGGTATTACTCCAAACATACGGAATTTTCGCGCCAAATGCCACGTGCATGGTTCACCACAGACGACTTTCCCTAGTGATTTGGCGCCAAATTTACCACTATTACAATGCTGCCACCTATCGAATGAGCTTTGCCCACGCCCCATTAACCCAGAGCCGTCTAGTAAGAGAGTTACGACAATGACGTGATAGGCGCCATTTTTTGTCCAATCACGTTTGACGGAAAACAACAATACCCCACACAAAGCTCCATTGATATCATGAATACCTCGGGCTGAAAGGTCGTTTCAGCCGATGCAAAGCTTCTTTTGGACAAAAAATGGCGAATCACGCTAAAATCTCGAACGGTCATTGTCACAACTCTCTTACTAGACGGCTCTGCATTAACCTATCGCCAAACCAGTCTTTTTACGTCATTCTCGACGAATTCTGCAAAACGTTATTATTGGCCAAAGAGAAGTTTGCCGACGTAATATGTGCAACTCGGACAACTTTTTGGGATTTTGGCGATAGGTCAATTCAGGTAATTAATATAATCTGTCGAATACTTTCCTCGAATGGAGCAAACTTCTGGTCACTATCGTCGATTTATGTGAACATTTGCGTGTCAGCGGCATTTGAGAATATGCACATCAACACGGTGTGCGTTCAGTCAGTCCGTTATCAAATTTGTCCCTACTGCCGAACCATCGCTCACTTCGCATATATTTATACCGTATGTCAGTGCCCAATTTTCCTTGTTGTGGTGCAGGAATATTAGCACATATGTTTTGTTCCATTTTCTGACTGCATCTTTACTTTTAAAAATCATATATATATTTATTTATTTTCGCTGTACCACAACGAGCAACTTTTTCGCTCACATAGCGCGGAATGTTGAGAACCGCTGTATTGATGGTTGACATTGTGTAATAGTCGGAATGGGTTCCGAGTTCAACACCGCCGACCTCCACAGTGATATTTCGACGCTATAACTATTACGACGGTACTTAAACTTTGTAGATGCTTCTCATTATATGGGCATATATTATCATCTATTTGAATAATACTGACCAATAACAACTTTATAAATATACTGTATTGAAAATGGTGCTGAATTTTATGGACACCTCGTTATCTGAATGGGCGAGTTCGATCACGGACTATTATTCCTACGAAGGACCATTCCGTTTACACCTGTTTTCGTCGGATTTCGTCCTGCACGGACATCATATATATGCCCAAGAAATTGAAAATTTACGGAAGCGTATTGCTATCAAGGGTGTAAAAAATATTATTGTCGCCGGGTGGCGAAATGACGAGCCACTCGGTGTTTTTTAATATTTTATTTCCGATACAATAAACCCTGAAACAACAACATAACAAAAATAATATCACAGATAAAAGTTTCAGAACAACTGGCTTGGT
This sequence comes from Terebella lapidaria, assembly GCA_949152475.1. Classification (NCBI taxonomy): domain Eukaryota; kingdom Metazoa; phylum Annelida; class Polychaeta; order Terebellida; family Terebellidae; genus Terebella; species Terebella lapidaria. The sequence goes on from OX424567.1 coordinate 18,338,487, forward strand.
CATTCTAAATTAGGCGAAACAATAAATTGTACAATTACAATGCAATTGCAAACAAATTCAAATATTCCATATACTTTTAAGTATACCAGTACAGGATACACAATCATTCTCACCCAAGTGTTTTGACTTGAGGTTCCTCTAGATTCAGTCACTTAAGTTATGCTGTTGTCATCTAATCCTAAACCAGGAACAGTATACTTTTGTTATTCACACAGTACTAAATGTGTACTAGAAAAATACTTAGAAATTAACCAACTGAGAAAATACAAGATGGCAGCCACACCATGTGCTTTGAAGGTCACCAAAGACAAATTACTACCATTCTGAATCCAGTCATGAACACAAAATACATTTCAATATTTGTTAGGGTTAGAACATATAATAGTACTTACAAGCTGTGTTGAATCCAACTCCTTGTGATGCTCAAAGCAATGATTCAATATTCATGATAAACAGCATAAACTAAATTTCTATGGATGTGACCTTTCCTTGTTAATGGCTGTGACACAACTGGTCATAATTACATATGCCCCAACCTCATTGGTTCACAGGGAGTGGCCAGTCACTGGAGTGACCACCAGAGGCCAAAACCTATAGTACTGACACCTAGTGAATATTTAAACTAAACCATGATGACATTATGACATCCATCATAATGTATATTAATACTTACCTATATCATATGCTGAAAATATGATGGTTGTCACATTATCTCGTATGTACGATTTATATCTCATACGTACGACTTAATAACCCGTACGTACGACTTAATAACTCGTATGTACGACTTGTTAACCCGTACGTACGACTTAGTATCTCGTACGTACGACTTAGTAACTTGTACATACGACTTATTAACTCCTACGTATGACTTATTAACCCGTATGTATGACTTATTAACTCATACGTACAAGTTAGTAAGTCGTACTTATGAGATACTAAGTCATATGTATGAGTTATTAAGTCGTACATACGAGTTAATAAGTCGTACATATGACTTAATAAGTCGTATGTATGAGATATAACTCATACGTACGAGATAAGAAATTTTACCCACTTGATAACAATACGCTTCCGTAGTGAAACGTATTGTTATCAAGTGTGTAAAAAAATGTATCTCGTATGTATGACTTATATCTCGTACGTACGACTTATTAACTCATACGTACGAGTTAATAAGTCTAACGTACGAGTTAATAAGTCGTACGTGCGAGTTAGTAAGTCGTACATACGACTTAATAAGTCGTACGTATGACTTACTAAGTCGTACATACGAGTTAGTAAGTCGTACGTACGAGATACAAATTTTTACACACTTGATAGCAATACGCTTCCGTACAATACGCTTCCGTAAAAATTAGAGACTTAACAGTTCTTGAAACGAACGCGCTATTGACTTCTTATCCAGGGAGATCTGGTACTCTGCACCAGGTATGATTCTTGTATGATTTTTATAGTTTAGCACGCTCCCATCAGTAGGTTGTGACATACCCTAATCATCATGGTATCTTTCGCCTATTTGAGCAAGCAAATTACTAAGAAGATTTATCTTTAATTTTCCAACTTCGACTTGTTTGACACAGCTTTAAGTTTGAACAAGCAATACTATGGTTAGGGTTTCTAGCTGGGGTGAACCACAAGTAGGTCAGAGGGCTTGATATAAATATAATTTAGATAGCAGAGGTATGGTAAATTGTGATATCATATAAATATTTGCAGGCAATTTGAAGGAGGAATGTCATTGGGCATTAGACGTTACATTAACATGATTCTCGGCAATGTAGCCCTAGGCCTACTTAATGTCTTGCCGGTTGTTAGTTGATTAGTTGAGCGTAGTGGTCTACACGCGAAAAAAGGGAAGGTTATGTCGAAAATGTTCCCGGGTTTACAGTAAAATAAATCAATGCAACCATGATGATACTATGGTGAACAGTAAAAGGCAAAGCCAGCTAAATTAATTAGAGAAACACCCGTACTGTAGACAGGTAAACGGAACAGTATGTGCGTTTCAATATTGTATACTCGATAGGCTAGCTTTATATACTAATTGACAAGATCTACCTCGGGAATTTCTGCACTTGAGCACCTGCACACAAAAGCGGTGATATAACGATCTCACCACTCCTGTCACAAAACCCCTCGCAGCAAGATGGCCGTGCTACTGGAAATACTATTCCACAAACTGAAAGATTGACGCCGGGACGGCGTACAATTAGCTTTTTTTCCACAAACGACTAACGTAACTTTGATCGAATTATTCTAACATGAATATATTTTATATAGGGGAGTACCACATATATCAATAAATCTCCGATATTGTACATCTAGTTTACATTGAGTTCACTATATTTTGCTCTCTTTAGTGTATCCTTTATTACATGTACATTATTTTGTTGGATTACATGTACTTTTATCTTTATCTATCTTTTACATGTAGATTATATATATATATCTTTCATATCGATGGCATTTTGTAAGAATACGCTCTTTGAATAAATAAATGGTTATATTTGTGTTTTCTTTTTATGTATTTCTAAAATATCTTAATTTTATCAATACTAACCATGCTAACGTTACAACTGCATGTTAGTTCTCATCATATCATCACGATCTCATCATATTTCATGATTCCCGGGATAGTCGCATTTCCCGACTTTGTCATATGAGGGGGTTCACTTTTCTTGGGATAGTCGCCGTTCCCGTTATAGTCGCACCGAGATTCCCGGGATAGTCGCAGTCACGTGATAGTCGTATCACAATCATCCCTTCACGAGAACAGTGCGGGAATGAGAGAATCACATGTCATTTTTGTGTGGGATAGAGATCTCCCGACATAAAAATACACAACATCGGCCGATTGCCGGACAGTCTGCCTCCGATATATAAAGGCAGTCGGTGGTTACCCTCCAGATACACACTAGATGGCGCGTAGAGTGTCCATGCAAAATTACAGAATTCTTCGAACTTTCTCATAGATTGGAAATGCTTGAAGTCTGCATGATGCTCCCTCTCCAGCTCTGCCATCAAAGTATCAAAATGGCCATATAGCAGGGCGTCTCATCAGCCACGGCCGGATCCACCATATCCGGCGGCTGCGACGTTGCACCCTAGCAACCCTCTCCTTCTCCTCCTGCACCTCCTCCTTGGAGGTGACGAGCACGGGCATAGGCTACTGCATCTGCAGCCAAGCAAACCTCACTCTCTGAAGAGGAATTAACATCCTGCCAACTTCTTCTTCTTCTGGATACTGTGTCTGTAGATACTCTGTGTCTGTACATTTGTCTTTAGATTTGTGGACTAAATATCCTGGAATAGACAATACCCAGTATTAAATATTCCGAGCGAACAAAACAGGGTCCGTTATCCAATCTCATAGTCCGGGGATAGAAAGTCATACCAGGCATACGAAATGACAGAAAACTAGAATGACAGGGAAACTTATGAACCCCCAAAAATGGAATCAGGTGAAATCAGGTGTTCCGGAAAGAGTGAGCATTTCCTGCCCCACTAGTGGCACCCGTCATGATTTCCCCAAAATTAACATGAAAATAGATCTAGTTGAATGGCATTCATGGATTTGGTGTATTTATCAACCAGATCATGATGACGTCCATAGAATTTCTTGAAGGCCGCTATAGGTCTTGGTAAAACATATCCTTGTCGCAGCAGTTTCGAGACTAGCTGGGCACTTCGATAAACAAAGTCCTCATAATTGCAACTAGCTCTGGAATAGCGTATAATTTGAGAAACAAACTCACAATATGACGGTGACACAGGAATTCAGGTCTAGATAGTTGGAAGAATTAGCGGAGTTTGTAGTATTCTTAAATTCGAGTTCCTTAGGATATATGATATCCAAATAGTCACCAAACTTGGGATTATTTAGCGACAATACACCGTCTATATATCGGGAAGTGTCATTAAAATTACATGTTAGTTTCTTGTACCCATGGGAATACCCAATGGGAATTTGTTGAAATATTCGACCACCAAATTCCAAAAATATTATCAATCAGAAAATTCACCATATTTACCACATCTATTTCAGTATATTTGTATGGGGCATCAGAGTCGCCTTTAACAAAATGAGCGGTATTATATTTAACTACAATATAGTGGTACCGACGTTGTCCCTTGTTAGAGAAAAATGAATTATTGATGAGTTTTTTTAGCTGAGACTCCAGTTCAGAATGAGGTATAGTTGTGTACAAAATGGAAAAATCAAATGTTTGGATAGATGTTACATTTGAAAGTGTGTGAGCATGTAGATATTCCGATAAAGATTTGAATTGTTTTAATTTCCACATTTGCTTTATACCACTTCTAGAATAGATGGTTTCACAGTACTTTTGGAGACCCTGTTTAATTTTAAACAATATAACAGTTAATACAAATTATTATCAAATCGCTTAGACAAAAATTAATAGACAATTGATTAATAGACAAATTAATAGACAAAACATTAATTATTAAAAATTAATTAATAGACGAAAAAATAATTAATAATAATTATTAGACAAATCGCTGTGCTCGATTATGTAGGCCTATGGTTTTATCCATAACATTATCGGTATCGATAGGCCCACCAATCACGCCCTACCGGAGACCCCACGGTACCCTTCTGATAACTGCTAGGTGACCGTCTCGTATGTACAAATCGGCCGAATATCGGAAAAGCACCTCCCGCACATCCATTGGTGCCTGGCATGATACCCTGCGTTGACCGTCTCGTATGTCAAAATCGATCGATAATCTGAAAAACACCCACCGCACATCCATCCGCGCAAGACAGGATAACCTGCGGTGATCGCCTGGTGAGCTACTCATATCAATCGGCCAATAAATTTGGTCGATCCCCTCGGCGCCCGGTGGGCACATGGAGGGGCTGTGATCGGCCGCCGGCAGGTGTGATAACGATTAACAGGCGATGTCATTTTTTCCACCAGTCGCTGCAAGAAAATAACTCTGCGTTATTTTCTTCCGATGCCTCCACCGACGTGTTTACGATGTCCGATTGCTGCCCGATAGTCACGGATGACCCTCTGGCGCTCGGTGGGTGACCGGCCGAAATGGCCAAATTTCAGCCTTTTCACGCATCGTAACCACATCCGAGGAGGCATCGATGCAAATGTGACTTAGGCATTAAACTGTGTACACCAACAGTACTTGAGTGTGATTTTTATGTGGAATGAGGCAATGAGGCGGAAAATATAGCTACTCAAGAATGTTGTGTATAGATTTTAGCAGTCAAAAATCTCAATATCATGCAATCGCATATATTTCTCCGTAAAGTATGTACAATGGGTGTTAATCCGAACATTATCCTATGGGTCCATTATTACTTTACTTTCAGACCTCAGTATGTCAAGGTTGGAAACGTTAAATCTGACGTTATTGTAACTAATACGGATGCACCTCAAGCGTGTGTTTTGTCACATTTATTGATTACGTTTTATACAAATGACTGCATAAGCAACATCAACACCTGTATGGTAAGGAGGCCCAAGTAGCGTGCACTGCTCTTTAATACTACTCGTCCACTGAAAACATACCAAATCCATGTCGCACCTTTTTAATCATAATAACAATATATGAAAGCACAGGGTATGATACATGGGCCATATCAACCAAAGAGAAGTTTGCTCTCGTAATTTGTGAAACAGTTTGGGGTGGGGGGGTCTTTGGGAGACCAAGTTGCGGTATTTGACTCTCACCTTGGTGATCTAACCCTTTCATTGGCTAGATAGGTCCCTAGCACCAACTCAAATATACCATAGCTCACTAACGTGCTCATACCGCACCTTTAACCCTTGGGATAGGTCAATTATGATAACACTTCCATTAAAGTTGTTTAAACAATCCATTGTGATATTTTACCATAACTACATAATAAGCAGGTGGTTATGTGATTCTGAGTATATTCAATAAAGATGGAAATGCACTATTGATTTTTTCCCCGAAAAATTATGAAAACATATCTCCCTTTTTTAAATATCGCTACATCGCTTGTCTTAGCACACCGTTATTCAAAACAAATCGCACATGTGAACACCCTACACGAAAATCTGCTATTACTCCGCCAGGCCAAGATACCAGGTCAAAGTCTTATAAAATTGTATAGCTTCTGAATGCCAAACACTATTCAGTTTACCGATTCTCCTTCAGTTGAAAATCATTTTATATTTGCCTGTATGGAGATCTATTATTAAGTTCACCATTCCGTATGAATGTGTATTCAATTTTGAAGTGTTGTATTTTTATGTTATCATGTTTTTTGGTGACATGTAGCGTAATGTGTGCAAACAATTTTCGAGCAGGAAGTATGCTTCTCGGTCACCAAAATAGGTAATAATCTTCAACACACACAAATATATTCGTTTCAATTCAGCACCATGCTGCAATGCAATGAAGGCCAATTTATCGGATACTGACAAAAATAGCAGGGAAATTCTGGGAACCATGAAAATGACGGTTTGTCAAAGCATAGTTGAATAGATTCAATGCATTTCGATGTTTTTACATAATCATTTTTTGCCAACGATTTCAATTCGTTGCAAAATCGCTTGTTGTTGGCGTCCACATTGGGCTTGCTTCATGAAAATATCAAGATAGCCATCGGAATAATGATTAGTTAAACATATGAATAAATACATTACATACACACATATTTTATTTCACTGTGTTCAAGTTTGCTTTTTATTGGATTTCCCAGTGCTCCACGAACCATGTTATAATGAGCCAGGTGCAAAAATTCAAAATGTGATTATTCTTTACTTCAGGAAATGAGGGCGACCATTTTGATTATTGCAGGTGAGTCATTCTGAGTTATAAATATATTAATAGGGGCATATTCACAATGGAGCAAAACGTGTGATAATTAGGGGTTGGTTAGAAATTGAATTAGAACAATGAATTAGCTACTGTAATAGACTACGCCTATACTGTCATATGGTGCTAATGCATACGCCCACAAATGCTTTATAACGTCTTTATTTGTCTCAATGTTGACGCGATGTGGCACAATGATGATTACCTGAAAACAGATACAAAAATACATATACTATTTGTTGACGTATTACACTTTGATAATATGTATGCACTCGTATTCAATTCATACCAATATTCAATATATATTTAGGTCAATAATGTGTCCAGTACCATGTAAAGATATTACATACTATCATATGTATCAAACATATAACCACAATAAAATGACACCCGAATATGACCTCTATATGATGAAGCTGTGGTAATTGCAATCAAAACCTATATTACACATGAATATTATGTAATAAGTTGACGAAACAGTGCTAACGCCGTGATGTAAATACGCCGAGCGGTCTGCCTACGGACAGTGTGTTCAACCATGCGTGACGAAACCCCATGGCCATGCCTGTACTGGCACGGCGAACGGAAAAGTTCCTGTACATTCAAGCTAATACATTTGCCCCTAACAACTATCTAAGGCCACAAAACTGGGGAAATAGGAACACCTATAACTGAGCTACATAAATTATGATAGAATAGTACCGTACCGTTCCATATGTCCATAATTTCAACACATTTTTGCACGTAATTTGCGTCGTCCATTGCATCAACTCCGAGTGTGTTGGAATGACATAGGCTAAACAAATGACCACTGGTCACGGATTCGACCGAAAAACCTTTGCAAATACATAAATTTGTATGACCATTACAAGCTACACTTAATCGGCTGAGAGCATACTCTCCTTTGTTTGACTCCCATCTGGAGATTTTTTCGAGCCCAGGGATGTTTACACTCTATGACGTGATATATACTAGTACTCACGAATCTGTGGCTCACATGATTTGTTTTGTTCGCTGCCAACCCATTGAGAAAGAAGCAGATTAGTGTAACACAGATGTAATACCCTGTGGTAAGGACGACCGATACATAGGGTGACTCATATTCGCCAGATGGAGGAATGCATTTTTTTTCTTTACAGCGTTATAACGCTGTAATACAGTGTAATAACGCACTAATTTACAGCGTAATAACGCTCTAATTTACAGCGTAATAACGCTCTAATTTACAGCGTAATTACACTCTAATACAGCGTTATAACGCTGTAAACTAGAGCTTAATAACGCTGTAAATTAGAGCGTTACAACGCTGTATTATAGCGTTATTACACTGTAATTAGAGCGTTATAACGCTCTATAAAAAAATGCGTTCCTCCATGTGGCGAATATGAGCTTCCGTAGATACAATTTGTAACATCATGCCAATAGGATATCGGAAAATAGGTCGGGTAAGTCATCGCCTACACCAGGAAACAGTAGTGAACTGGTTAAAACTGAGAAACGTGATGCTATTTTAGCATTGTTGTTATCGACATGAATGTGGAGCATCTGCTTAAATTGCATATGCTGGTAATGAAAGTTTAGTTAGTAATTCATACCATATGGCTAGGATGCTTAATAGTCTGGATTTTACTCTATCCGGTGGTGACCAGTTTGGTGTTTTCCAAGAAAATTTTTAAAAAAAAAACATTTGTCGTAATACAGACTCCCAATATAAAAGTGATCATGTTTTGGAATATGAAGAGTTCACTTGTTACATCACATTCATTTTCTGAGAATTTGTTTTTTTTTCAAAAAAGATACACGCAATCAAAAACATAGTATGTGATGACGCGAAGGTGCACATTGTGTATATTCTTATCATACAGGTATTATTTCACAAGCAGTTCCTGTCAAGGGTCAAGGTATGTATAATGATATTATTAGTATACTTGCTAATAACGGAAGTTAGTTAGTAACATTTTTTCCCTACGTTTGACGCGCCTAAGTCTATTGTTTGCAAGATCTCCAGTATATTTGACATATTTTGTGATACCTGTATCTACACCAATGATGCCCAACAAATGAGAAACCCATTCTTTCTCCTAAAAAAAAAACAATTACCTACTCGTGACAGGTGGACATTTACGAATTTTTTTTTTTGCGAGTGAAATACAGAATGTGTCTTCAGCTAAACATACCACTAAAGTATACATGCATCATATAAAGGGTAAATATTTTGTGGCATAAAATTTGATCTTAGTGATGGCAGAGGTGTCTAGTTGTGGATTGGAGTCGGCTTCCGCCGAACTGTGAATGCATTCTAGAGGAGGGCACCTGCACCATCGGAACAACACTATGATGCCCACAAGTTGGAATTCCTTGCTCTTAAATGGGCCATAACCAGCAAGTTTCACGACTACTTGTATGGTGCAAAATTTCGTGTTGTTACCGACAATAACCCGCTGACCTATGTATTAACGACCGCTCGCCTAGACTCAACTGGACATCGTTGGCTCGCTCAAATATCCACCTATGACTTCTCTATTCACTATCGCAGTGGGATTCAGAATGTGGATGCTGACGCTTTGTCCCGGCTACTGGCTCTACATCAAAATTTGGTCCATGCCGTTTGCACAATGTTTGATGAGGGTACATTTTTTCGATGCATACAAATGTGGATGATCTTCCATAAGTTGATTCATTCAACAATTCTCATCTTGTAGACTTTCTCGATGTGGTGAAATGTCAACGAGAAGACGAAGACTTGTGCTGGATCATCAAAGCAAAGTTGGCTGGGGTCAAACCACAAAAACCCAGGTTTGGAGGGAATCCAAAACGTGACAAGCTGTACAGAGATTGGGATCGACTAAGGATCAAGCAGGACCGCCTATACCGTACTGCGTCCATAGGTGACAAAGTGGTGGAGCAGCTAATTATTCCAGTATCTTGTCAGCCAAACATTCTGAGTGAACTGCATGATGCAATGGGGCATACCCATTGGACGTGAAAAGACATTGGAATTACTGCGATCTCGATTTTTCTGGCCCGGAATGACATCTGATGTCAAGGTAAAGGTTGCAAATTGCCCTCGTTGTCTCTGTCGGAAAAGTCTACCGGATCGTGCTCCAATGATGCCCATTGTCACCACACAGCCACTTGAATTAGTCTGCTTGGACTATCTCCAGGTTGAACCTTCTGGTGGTTTTGAACACCTATTAGCTATCACGGATCATTTCACCAAATTTGCACAGGTTGTTCCCACCCGCAATGAAACAGCGAAGACCACTGCTAAGGCCCTCTACGAGAAATTCTTCTGTTTGTATGGAGCCCCACACCGTCTCCATTCAGATCAGGGTCGCTCTTTTGAATCTAAAGTTATCTGGGAGCTGTGTCAGTTGATGGGAACCAAGAAGTCGCGCACAACACCCTATCACCCTATGGGAAATGGTGCATGCGAGAGGTTCAATCACACGCTGCTGAAAATGCTTGGAACTTTGGAGAATGACAAAAAAGCCCACTGGAAAGAGTACTTAATATCGCTCGTACTGGCCTATAACTGCACTCCACATGATGTAACTGGTTATGCTCCCTATGAGCTCATGTTCGGCCGGATGCCAAAATTACCAGTCGACCGAATGTTTGGTAGGGAAGAACAGACTGAACCTCCCAAGTACACCAAGTACATAGAGGATATCCGGGAAAAAATCTCCTTCACTCAGGATCTTGCTCAGCGCAAATCGCGGGAAAAGGTGAACAAAGTCAAGGAATTGCAGCAAGGACTAAAGTCGAACATCCTCACCGAGGGAGACCGCTTGTTGGTTAGGAAACTGGCCTACAAGGAAGACATAAACTTGCAGATCCCTGGGAAAGTTCACCTTATCTGGTGGTAAGTCAACCTGATCCATCAATTCCAGTATATGAGGTGAAACCTGAAAGGGGAGAGGGAGATGTACGTGTTCTTCATCGGAACTTGTTACTGCCAATTAGCACTGCTGTTTCCATCATGGACAAGCCCGTACTGGACCAACCGAGCAAGTCTCGCATGAGATCAACAAAACCGGAAACTCCTGATGATTCTGAGGATTCAGAAGATGAAAACTATCGGTTTGCACCTGCTCCCCCATTGTTCCTCAACAGGCTGTGCAGGATGATGGAACTAGGCTGGACCCAGCATTGGTGGATAGAGAGTTTCAGGATCAAACAGTTGAGCTCGAACTGGAAAGGGATGTCAGGGAAAGTTTGGCTGATGAGGAGGAGATAGTTGAGCTGGAAAATGGTGAACGAGAAAGCAGTGTCGGATCAACACTTGACTCGGAACCACTGGCAGAGGTATCAGCAGCCTCCACAGTTTCGCATCCAGCCAGTCCTAGCTCAGGTCTATCAATTCCACCAGTACCAGCACCCCGACGGAGTCTTCGTGCACGTCGAGAACCAGACCTGACCAAAGGAAGAAGTTCGCTTTGGAGCTCTTTGATCATCTCAGTTCATTATAATCACCCTCTCATCATAATCATTTTTTTACCTGTAACTATTTTCTTTCTGCGTTTGCTCTCCATGGTAGCAAATTACGGGGACGTCATTTTCGCTGCGGGGAAGTATGTGGCCGGACTTCATAAAATGTCGTCTGAGGCTCTCCATACAATTTGTTTGGTGGCGCGCTTTTGTTTACCGCCATTTACACTGCCAACTTTCACATTCGGATACAAATGTTCGCAATCTAAATCTCAACACATCGGTGATATACTCTTATATTTTCTCGTAAATTGTCATTTCGTCGATCCTTTATCACCCGGTGTATCTGTCCAGACTATCGAATCATCACTCATCTTCACATACTGGCCCCATTGCCACATTGGGGGTTTTCGTTGCACCAAGTAAACCACAAATGCTGATCCAGTTTGAGTTTAACAACTCCCGCCACACATGTGACCGTGAGTCTCCATTGCATCATCAATTTCAGAATTAAACATACTAAATTTGTTACGTGATAGCGATGAAGCATATCGACCCCAATATATAAATCGTGTACAATATGTGCAATGATGTATTGGTGAAATGGAATGTTCCGTACTTGTCGGTTGAAGGTACTCGGTTGTCGCATATCAGTATCATTTAAACATCCAGTAATGGAGAACAATCCAAATCTGTAAGGCCGTACTGTGGTACAAAGTGACCAACGTATTTTTCCAGGTTGTCCGTTGTATTGCAATTCGTGTACCAATGATGTCTGTGACAGTTGCAACTCTGGCTACTTTCTCTACCGTCGTCATTGTTATGGTGAGTTTGGAATTGAGAACTTTGTATTATTATTATGATAATGGTTGGGATATGTACGACTTTATGATGGGATAAATACACCATTTCTGGGCAAAATGGTGTAACGACAACTGACTTTTTTCAAGTATTGAACCACAGTGAGTGAAAGACATTGCGTTCTGAACCGCAACCGCCAGCCCTAATAGGATACACGGGCCATAGAAAACGAGACAATCAGAGATTGCAGACCCTAGCCCCATTCCAATCTGGTGACTAAAGTTGAAGATGATCCTTACATTTTCGACCTGGACGATTATTGGGGATTATGGTCCTACGAGCATTTGTCATATATCAATGGTTGTCAATTGGTCAAAGAAAATGCAAAAAATGATGGGAGAAATATTCATTAATAAAAAGTAGAGCTCTTGCCATTTTTCTGTTTTGACAATATTCCCGACCACGAATTCTTCATACTGATCTCCCAAATTTCATGAATTAATACTCGGAAACTGCGAGAGCTCTCAGAATTACAGTGCATACTTATGTTCAATATTCTATTGAATATCGTCAGTGGTTTTGGAATTACTACCACTCGAAATATTAATTTGATCTCGCGATCATCAGTCATGTACTAAATGATGGGGACTTGACCATAGAAAACTACAAAATTACTTGGGACATTAATCATGAACATAAGCAAAGTTATTGCATGTTTACGATTTTGACCATCTCTGTGACCTTGACCTTGTCTTTCAACATTGATCTGAAACTTTTCACTCACAGTATTCTAGTATCACGGCATATCTCCTGAACGAAAAAGATTGAAAAATGACTTCACAATGTGGTCTAGAGTCTCAGAACACTCAAAAGTCACAAATGCGTGACTCCTAATTTTTCGAGCTCGGCGATAATGAGGAGTTACTATTTCAATAACAGTAACAACCAGCAAAAATCACGATATATCAAGTGGTAGTGTTTGGAAACCACAGACGATATTTAATAAAATATAATGTGAGAGAGCTCGCTATGTTGGTCAGTATCAAGTATTGAATTCGTGATTGAGAATAATGTCAAAATAGAAAAATCGTCGCAATATCTTTTATAAAGCTTATTTCTCTTACAATTTTTGAATTTTTTTTATGGTCAATTACCGATCATTCGATACATGGTCGATGGACGTAGGACCAAAATCCCCGATTATCGCCAAGGTCGAAAATGTAAAGGTCACCAGCTTTAATTTTAATAGCTAAATCTGAAGGGGCGAGGGTCTGCAATCTCTGATTGTCTCGTTATTATTATTATTATTTTTACCCAATTTTGGCGACATTTTTGTGTTCAAAGAGCTTTCTGCATTCAAAGAGCTTTGACGTTAAGTTCTAATTTTGAGGTATATGTTTCTTCGACATTGGAACTCCAAATTAAAAAAAAAAACTGAAAGAAAAATTTTCGAACGTTCTGGCAATAAATTGATTCCGTATGCAAAAATGGGGGTAAATGCGACCAGCATGATAAATAATACTTGCCATGTAAGGGCATGTTGGAGTATGAATTCATGCATTCCAAGTTGATGCGAAATACAATTCGCGACATTGTTGCAAATGTTGTATTTCCTCCATAACTACGCATGATTCGGTGATTTGATGGGTCAATTCTGTGATGTGTGTTCAACACATACCAGACATTTATTTGAAATTCGTGCAACATTACAGGCATACTCCACCATTTACTCGTTTTCTCTGTTGTTTCGATGCGCTCCCCATGATACAAAGTGAATAAAATTACTGTAGAAAAGAACGGTACATGATGTGTATACATAGGTACATGTATATCCGGTCATATATCAGCCACCAGACTGCCAAGTTTTGTTGCTGATACTTACTCAATAACGAAGCTACACACATATCAGCAAAATGTGTATTCTTTAATGAGCGTTTACATGATAAAATGATAAAAACTGAATAAATCCACCATTAATAAACGACAAAATCTGTCAAAAAAAATGGATGAGTATATTGGGAACTTTACTGAGCGCACATCACAGGTTCTGAAGCATTTCATGGTCACATAAACAGGAGTGTTCCACTTGTGTCATCAATAACCAATATTTCCCACTACAAAAGGGGTGAGGTGGACATTTTCAGACGCACTAGTGGGGATTAAGGTACGGTGGCGCTGAAGGGACCTGTGTTTGAAATTTTTTTTATCTTGAGCGCTCGACATATTATCTCTAGCGCTCGACATAAAAAAGCAAGCGCTTGACATAATATAGCGAGTGCTCCACATGATCTAGTGAGCGCTCTACATGATATGGTGAGTGCTCTGCATAATATAGCGAGCACTTTACATAATATAGCGAGCGCTCTACACAATATAGCGAACACTCTACACCATAAACCATTTTTTTTTTGCTGAATAACTAATGTTTAAATTGAAACGGTCAGATACCTACATTTATATGAGAATATTAATAATCTTTGACATATCAGAAATAATCTTTGACATATCACAAGTGCTCGAGATCAGCAAGTTGAGCGCTTGCTTTGTAGAGCGCTCACTATATTAAGTTGAGTACTCGAGTTAATATGAGTAGCACTCTCTATGAGTATGTTGAGCGTTCGATATCATATCTTGAGCGTTTGCTGTATTATTTCGAGCGCTCATGATAATATGTCAAGTGCTCGAAAAAATATTTTTTTCACACACAGGTTCCTTCAGAGCCACAGTATAAATGCGACATTTCGAAACACATAATTAGTGGGGCCAGGATGACATTTCTGAACACGCAATTGGGGTAAGAGTGACGTTCAATAACGTTTTCCGACACATTAGTGGGGTAGGGACGACATTTTGAGACATATAATGAATGGGGTGAGGGCGACATTTTTTAACACGCTATTGGGGTAAGAGTGACATTCATCGAACACACTAGTGGGGTAAGGAAGACATTTTAAAACACATAATAAGTGGAGTAAGGGCGATATTTTCCGACACATTATTGGGTTAATGGTGACACTTCAGACTGGCTTATCATTATAACATGTATAATAAATAGAAATTCACCATTTACCCCATGTGTCCATGGGAAATTGATTTGAGCAACATTTCAAAGGTATGATTTAATTTTTGAAGTACTGAGGCAATTTGTACTTCAATATAAGTTTCGATTGAGACATGCCCCATTCAAGCAAAAGGAAGCCGAATAATGAATGACTGGCCGCAATATGAAAAGCTACCGTTGGAGTTTCTCTGATTTTTTTGTAGGAAATGCCCCACTTGGGGTAAAACGATGTCTGTTATAATTATTATTAATGACTTCTTTTAATGATTATTTGCAGCAATAGATCTATCGCATTCATGTTCGACTACAAGAATGTGCAGAGGTGAGTTGCTCACTTTGTGTGATAACAAAGATAATCATATCTTAATGAACACTAAGCATTGTAGCCTAGACCCTTCACCGACCTGGCTCGTTAAGAGAGGCCTACCGGTGATTTTACCAGTTCTCACCAAAATGGTTAACCTCTGCCTTGCCGACGGGTCAGTGCCAATGGACTTTAAAACGGCAAAAGTCACTCATATTTCGCTTGAAAATCTGTTTGTCGGATGTCTCCAGCTGGATGATCGAGAACCGCCTTAACTCAATACTGACAAAACTGATGTCATAGTCTTCGGAACAAAGCGCAACATAGAGCAATTACCCATCCTGCAAGTGATTGTGAGGGAATCAATCACAACTTCAACTAAGAAAGTCAAGAATCTTGGACTTGTTATGGACTATCAACTAACAATGAATGACCACATCAACTGTCTGCAATCAGTCTATGGGAGCAATACAACAGATTGGCAAGATCAGGAGATACATTGATCAACCCACAGCCGAATTATTGGTAATCCAGCTAATCACTAGCCTATAGACTACTGTAGCAGCACCTTGTGTGGCGTGACTCCCTCCCAGATCGACAGACTGCAGCGAGTTCAGAATAACTGTGCCCAAATAATCCTTCAAATTCCACGATGGGAATCCATCCATCATGCCCTGTATAGACTTCACTGGCTGCCATTTCGCAGTCGTATCAAATAGAAACTCGCCATTCTCTTGTTCAAAGCCTTGAACAGTGGACCTGCCTTCATCACTGAGCTCATATGCCCATATGTGCCCTGTCACGTGCTCCGATCCCAAGATGAACGTCTGTGTTCCATTCCGAGGTCGCGTCTCAAAACCTAGGGGGACCGGGCCTTCTCAGTGTCAGGACCAACATTCTGGAACTAACTGCCAGCCTCTGTCAGATCTGCAAACTCATTACAACAATTCAAGAAGTCATTGAAAACAACTCTGTTCAGTCTCAACTATCCATAAATGAAATCGTTGCTGCATAAGCTCTCTTTTCATCCCAAACACACTTATAAAGGACTAATCAAGTCCCAAGTTTTTCGATTTTTCCAAATTTGCTCGTATATAGATGATGTTGAATCAGCTTGCCAAACATTATTCAAGGCACTTTCGAAACGTAACTATTCAAAACGTTGGCTTCGCAAAATAAAGGATGAAACATTGAGAATTCTAAACAGTGAAGAAAGACTAGGTGCTGATTTTCAATTGCCCACTTCCAGCTCATCTGGCTCAAACCCTTGTAATTCTAGACAATGTCAGACATGTCATTTAGTTCCAAATTGTCAAATTTTCTCAGGATCAGTTTTTGAACAAACCTACTCAAACAGCTCAGCTTTGGATTGCAACTCAGAAAATATAATTTATCCATACACTTGTTAGCTTTGCGAAAAACAATATGTAGGTGAAACCGGTAAATCACTCAAATTCAGGAACAATCGTCACCGTGCTGCAATAACTAGCTGCGATGAGGAAAAAGCATTGTACAGTCATCTATCTAAATTTCACAGCAAAACTGAATTTTCCATCGAATGTTTTTCACTTTTACCAATTGAACAGGTTCAATCTTGGTGATGAACCGATCTTGGTGATGAACTTTTAAACAAACAATGGCGACTTGAAAGTTAATATTGTTAGATTGATACTCTAGGCACTTTCGAACCTCATGGCCTCAACGTTCAAAAATTTACAATGTATGACCCTTTGAACAAACGTAAAAATAAATTCGACCTGGTGTATATAGTACCCTTCTCAAAAACAGGTGCTTTTTCGGCCCAACGTGTTAAAAAGCATATGAAACAAATCAACAAAATACTGATGGCGATATCAAAATAGCAACAGCTTACAAGAAGCATCAAAATCTTAAAGAACTTTTAGTCAGAAGCAAACTTGAATAATCCAACAAAATTTGTTCAATGTCGCTCATTGAATTTGTATCTGTGTTACTCTAACAATTATCTTGTGCCAGTGTATTTTTTCATACTCTCCAAAACATACATACACCCATACATCGTGGGCCGATACCATGGATAACTCGGAATGTTATGATTGCTATTTTATACCTTAAACTGTAGAACACAAGTAGCCAATGTAGACGCTTAAGTGTGTCCGTGATATGATCGTACTTGCGGAGTCCACATAATATCCTAGCTGCAGTGTTCTGTACCATCTGCATCCTGTGGATAAGATACTTCGGCAACCCATAAAGCAATGAATGCAACGTGGGATGGACCAGGGCATGAATGAGTATCTCATTTTTGCGGTCAGCGAATGCCACATCACATTTCTTTTTACCTTGTTGCTCAATTGACATGTGCGAAGTCCGACGGCTGGATATTTGTCACCCATCTTCATTGGCACATCCGGACATTTGTGTATAAAATGTTTTGTTCTGAAAAAGGATAAAATCCGTTTTGGAAACATTCATTTTGAGGATCATACCCATCATCAGCCATGAACGAACTTCCGAGATACACTTCTGTATAGCACACACACCATTTGTGAGAGATGGAGCAAAAAACAGTAAACATTATGATCATCTGCTTAGGCATGAGCTGACACGTTGTGCTGCGCAATGAGGCCGAAGACTGGACTGGAATATTCAATGAACTTGATGGGGCCAAGACAGGATCCATGTGGCACACCGTGAGTTAGATGGAACGTTTTAGACAGTGTCCCGTTTATGATGACTGATCCACCACTGCACGCTCAGATAGTTTCGAAACAAACTGGAAGTTCTGCCTTCATAAGAAGTGTAGTGGCTGGGCCGGATCTCCAAGCTACCGGGAATGTTGATGATCGCGTAGAACAGTTAATACTATGGGGGATCATGGGTAAAAAAATCAATATATGATTTGATGATAATGGTTGAAGATGATAATGGTTGGAAGCGGGTCCAAACTGCCAGATGACCGTTTGATGTCATAATCAGTTGGCGGATCTGTTCAAGCGACAGTAACTTGGAAGATCTGAGCGTTGAAGTAACCTCCGGGATGTCGATAAGATATTTATCATATCTGAGGCCTCGCCGTAGGCTAACAATTTTATCCTCGAAATATCGACCGAAATCGTTTACCAATACATCGAGATGTTTGTTATAAAAGGTCAATGTGCAAAATGATACCTGACTTCTTTTTAGTCAGTTTAGTGTAGTTACCTGGTTATATATTTGGGTTCAACGATGAAAGGAGACGCCATATTTGAGCACCTTGTTCAGGGTAGTAGCGTGAAATGGCAGGAAATGGGCAGACGACAAAATTCAAACATCATCCGAGCCTACCATGATCCGAGCCTACCATTTTTATCATGATATTGATAAAAACGGCAAACTGAACAAAGCAAAACAGTTTTTCCTCAAATTGATTAATTGATTAATGGAGTGAGTGGCGCAGTGGTAAGGCGTCGGACTCGTAATCCAAAGATCATGGGTTCGAGTCTCGAGCTGGACTGTTGTGCCATTTCACTAGTGTCCTTAGGCAAGGCATTTACCACTAATGTGTCTATCTTCACCCAGGATTAAATGGGTACCGGTTGATAATGGGTGCTGTATAGAGCGCTTTGAGTGTGGCTGCTCCAAGTACAATCACTCAGACTGGGGTTAAAGTGTAAAGCGCCTTTGAAAGCGGATTTAGTTCGGCTGAAAAGAGCGCTATATCAAATCTGATAACTTTAACTTTAACTTTAACAGTATGAGGAGTGGAAGGAAATGCGGAAAGGGAGTGAATAAGTATTGGAATGAGAAGTGAAAATAACATTGTCCAGAGGTGGCGAGAATAAAAAAACTACGGAGAGTAGGCCTCCGACATGCCCTTCACACACATATTGAAGAAACATTTTCCAATTATTCACATCATCAAAATCTTAGAGTTGTATCTGTCGTAGTTTTTTTTTACATTCATTCTGTTTGATTATTAGCAGAATATATCTCTAAATATGTGTGCAATATTTTACTTTGTATCAATTTACCAGAGTAAAACCCTCGATCATTTTCAAGCCACGCTTTCAAAAAACGCTTACTAGACACGCTTACTTTTCGAATTACCAAATGATTTCACACAAAGGTAATACTGAAGTCAATCGAAATGTCATACGATAAACGAGCAACATATTTCATGTAAAAGTTCACATTATACATTTTTTTTTTCAAACTTGTTGAGTTGTGTATGATACTTCCAGAGTGTCCATCTTGCCAGAATGGTTGGTGTAGGGTGTCGCCGATAACCGATCCAGATGGTGGCTGTGTGTGCCGCAGCCCTATATCAACCCCATCGCTCTGCCTTGGTAAATACGTAAGAAAGAAGGATGTTCATAGTTATCGACTCTTTTAGCAATTAGAGTATGAAAATGAGTTATTTAGCAAGATATCAATGTATATCCGCTATATATATGTATGTCCGCTACTCACCCACCCCTCAGCATACACACTGAGCCGATTCCTGAATTAATTAATAAGAAGTCTATATGCTTGGTTTTTTTTGTATTTAAGATATTCTAGAAATATTTAGGTGTGAATGTAAAGTCATATTATAAGTGTGCTATTTCTATATAGTATCCTTTTCAACCCCTTGCCATTGGTTACCGTGGAAGCAGAAAAGAATACTAGCGACCAAACGAATGGCCGTGTTTCCATTCTCTCTACCATTCAGCCATTTTCGATGAAGTGAAGGAATATAACCCAATACGTTTTACTTATATACTTGAACTCTTCTTCACATGTGATGACGTGAATCTCGTGGGTTTTGATGGTGTTTACAGCATGTCAATATCTTGATTAGTGACGAAGATATTAAAGTTTTAGTGAAAATTATCAATAGTCCTACCCATTGCAATCAGTACATGTTACGTCACAAGGTTATGCCAGGTTAAACATTCAATTCAATAAACACTCAATTAAGCTTCTAAATTTCAATAGGTGGCGATATGTATGTGCTGGTTTAGCGTGTTGATAATGACATGAAATGATATATGCTGAATATCCTCATGACCTTGAAGTTGACCTTTGACCTAACTTTCAAGGTCACAGTACAAAATGATTAATATCTCGCTTCTTATCAACTTTATAGCTTGGGAATTAATTGTGGACATATAGGAAATGGCATATGCCAAACATTCAGATGACCTTGAATTGAACCTTTGACCCCATTTTCAAGGTCAGAGCATAAAATGGCTAATATCTCGTTTATTATCGACTTTACAGCTTGGGAATCAATTGTGCACATATAAGAAATGATATATGCTGAATATTCTCATGACCTTGACCTTTGGCTTTATTTTCAAGCTCAGAGCACAAAATGGCTAATATCTCGCTTATTACGGACTTCACAGTTTAGTAATCAATTGTGAACGTATAGGAAATGATATATGCCGAATATTGTCATGACCTTGAACTCGACTCACCTCATTTTTCAAGGTCACAGGACAAAACGGCCACTATCTCGCTTCTTATCGACTTTATAGCTTGGGAATCAATTGTGGACATATAGGAAGTGATAAACTCCGAATACTTTGAAGACCTTGAATGTGACCTTTGACCTCATATTCAAGATCAGAGCACAACAGGGCTAATATCTCTCTTATCATTGACTTTACAGCTTATGAATCAATTGTGTTTACAAAGGAGAAATATATGCTGAATATTGTAAAAAATGGCAAACATCTCGCTCATTATCAGTTTGGCAGCTTAGGAATTATTTGTGAACATATACAGTGTAGGAAATGATATCTGCTGAATATTGTCATGACCTGGAATTTGACCATTGATCTCATTTTCAAGGTCACAGAACAAAATGGCTAATATTTAGCTTCTTATCAACTTTATAGATTGGGAATGAATTGTGGACATATAGAAAATATTATACACGCCAAATATTTTGATGACTTTGAATTTGATCCTTGACCTCATATTCAAGGTCAGAGTACAAAATGGCTATTTCTCTTTTAATTGAGTTTACAGCTTGCATTAAACTGTGGACATTGCGATATATGCTGGATATTCCCGTGACCTACTATTTGACTAGTGACCTTATTTTCAAGGTCACGGAACAAAATGGCTTATATCTGAAATATAAAACGCTAACTTAGCCCTTGGGTTAATTTTTCATTATTACCATGTTACGTCGGTGTCTGGTTAAAGATTACGAATTACCCATTCTATATTACAAAATATACATGCTCACACCAATTTTAGCTGATCATATTACGTAGTATTATCTACCATCTGAATACAATTTCTTTTTTCAGACGAGGAACCCTGCGGTGATAGAATACGCTATTGTTCTTGCAATTCGGGATATACCGGGCGGTTGTGTGAAACAGGTAGACATGAACTTTGGTTCAAACACATTTATTGAACAATATTGGTCAGCATTGGTCAGCAGGGCAACCCCTAGTTTAAGATCGCTGTTTGGTGCATGATATACATGTGCATTCAATCAGAAAATATGTAATACAGTATCTTTACAAAGCAAACAACATTTAGAATTAAAGCAACACTCACAGGCCGAATGCACAATATATACAATATTTTACATTATTTACAAAATGCATACTAGTAGTATGTAAGCATAGAATATAATCCTATCTTTACAATGTATAATAGGTACGACACACATGCATTATTTGCAATATAAAATATACATATCATATAGTTTCATTTCGTGGTGCACCTCTGTCCACATACATTTATTATATATGTTGTGAATTTGTATGTGTCTGTGTGTGTCATTTGAATGAAACAGTAGGTCGGGAACAAACCCTGTATCACCCAACATTCTATGGCTATGTTGTTATTTGTGTGATGATGTATGAAATGCGCTAGAAAAGTGATACGGTGCGGGTGGGAACAACCCCCGTTTATCACTCATCAAGGTAAACATTTGTTTGGTTGTAGTGTCAATTTAATGCACATGGACATATTTAGTCACACGTCCTACTGACAGCAGTTACAAGTATAGTTTGCCATAGAGGAATCGTTTGGTGGTTATGAAAAATTTATGAACAGCAGCAACGATAATACTATTTTTGTCAACGGATAGGTTCATGTCCTCGTAAAAATTAATTCGGTTCACAGAAGTCGATAACTGGCCAGCTCAGTAACCATTACCTATGGTGTACGATGGCGGCCATATTCAGATTCCGTGTTCTCGCCCTTAAAGCGAGAACATGAATCACGAAGCGAAAAGTCGAAAAAAACGAAACGAATTGACGAAAAGGCGATATTACGAATAGAAATAACGAAATATAATTTCTTTTCACCTCGTAATTTCGCCTTTGCGCTTCGTGTTTTCGAGATTCTGCCTTAGCTCTTTTTCAGACCTTGCCTTTTCGTTTCGTACTTTCGAGTTTTCTTTTCGTACTCTCGACTTTTCGCTTCGAGTTTACGCCTAATCTCCATGGGCGAAAACACTAATAAAAATGGCCACCGTCGTACATCATAATTACCTGTCTTGTACGAAATGACAGGGTGTTTCATGAACCACACGCGCATTCCGGACTATTTTCTACATGCAAACTAAAGTGCAAATGCGACTTCAGCTTGCTATAACCAATTCTCATTCTAGCATGATGGACGTTGCAGATACTTTCTCCTATTCCATACCATGCACTCGTTGGAGGTGATGAAATGTGCGACATTAAATGAAGCTTGAATATTGATAGCGAAGGAACACCTTGGGTGTACAGAGGCAGCTCTTTCCAATATTCTGTGGTGGATGGAAAGAATACTGCCTGTTTGTGCGAAACAAAGACAAATCATTCCGATTTCGCAGAGGATAGCCTTGTCCCACAGCGTTAGAAGGCGGGAGTAAATCACACAAATTTAGGAAGGTGCCAGACAAAACTTGAAATTTATCGTTTGGAGTGTGGTTTGGAACAAGGGGATTATTTTTTCACGTTGCCTATCAGACGAAATAAGACTGTATTTAACGTTGAATAAAATACATAACACGGACACTAGCTAAATTCAGCTGTTACACAGCAGAATACTTACAAAGAAAAATTGAATCTATACTGTAAGTCAAGACGATTTACACATCCTTCAAATGAGATGAAACATAACTTGAACAATTACAATTCTTGTGATTTTGTCAGGTTGTAAAAGTGAAAATCAAATAATTAGAAAGCTTATAAGGGACATTCATTTTTTTTTAAATTTAGGATATAATTTTTTTCTGCAGAATTAATTACTCACTTTTCCAACTAGAAAATGAATATTTCAAACCGAGAAATAAATGTTCAAACCCAGAAAGAAATATTCGAACCTGAAAATGAAATTTCAAACCTGGAGATTAATATTCAAACCTGGAAATAAAAATCCAAACCCGGAATTAAGTATTAAAACCTTGAACTAAATATTCGAACCTTGAAATAAATATTCAAACCTGGAATTAAGTATTAAAACCTGGAATTAAATGTTCAAACCAGAAAATTAATATTCAAACCTGGGAATAAATGTTCACACCGGGAAATAATTATCCAATCCGGAATTAAATTTTCAAACTGGGAAATAAATATTCAAACCTGGAATTAAGTATTGAAACCTGGAAATAAATGTTCAAACCGGGAAATAAGTATTCAAACCTGGAAATAAATGTTCAAATTTGGAACTGAATATTCAAAACCGGAAATAAATATTGAAACCGGGAAATAAATATTAAAACCTGGAATTAAACATTTAAACTTCGAAATAAATATTAAAACCGGGAATTAAATATTAGCACCTGGAAATAAATGTTTCTTGAAATAAATGTTTCTAATTATTTTAATGCTTAATTCCGGGTTTTAATATTTATTCCCGGTTTCAATATTTATGTATGGTGCAGTGGTACGGGATGGTGCAGTGGCAGAGCGATCGGCCCATGATCAACAGGCCGTGGGTTCGAGTACTCGTACGTTTGAGCAAGGATTGTCTATAAATAGGATGTCCAACTCTGCTCAATGTGGGCGTAAAAACGTGATTACGTAAAATGAAGAAAGCGTGTCAAAACGGTGACAGGTACTCGAAATTGAGTTTTTCATACTGCTTATCACTTCACTCATAGTGAGAACATACAGAATCGGGCCCTGGGATTGAGCTCACTGATCTGGGAGGGCATGCGTGTGAGGTGGAGCCTCATTGTCATCCACAGTTTGTCTCTCTTCCCGCTCGCGAAAATATTTTTGATGTGGTCCAAGCACGTGCATGTCTGTATGCGTATTTTTGAGCACATCCACGTCAATAATTAAAAAGGTTACTTTTCCATCTTTTCAAAAATTTAGGAAGCATTATCCATTGCCTCGGAAATATCCCGTTTCCAAGGAACTAAATTTGGAGGTAAATGTTCTGCCTCATAACTCTGAAATGAATCTACCTTTCACCTGAAAAATACCACCAGAGTTACATCAGAACTTGCTTTCTATTATGTCGGGTTTTTTTAATGAGGGGCCATTTTTATTGTTACCATGAGTGGGTCTGTTCTACAGACGTTTTCGGTGGCGATAAAATGGCATTTCAGGACTTTGAGAGGTTGCCATGGCAACAAAAATCAACTGATTTCCATGAAACTGAATATTTTCAAGCCGAGAGGTTATTCATCCCATTGTTCAAATTTAAAGACGAGTGGATTAAACCCGTTCGAGTTACAGCCTTCGATTCACACACAAACATATAAACGGACACTCACAAATCCCGACCCCAATACCACATCATCGGTAACGCGAATGCTGAATATTGTTGAAGAAATTTAGGACGTACCCCCACTCAGTGCAATCACCTATCATTTATTCCAATATATGATTCACAACTCTGCTCATGTCCTTTTATACAAATCGATGTGCCCATTCTGATTCCGTTTCAACACGCTCAAATCAGAATTACGTAATACGTAATCACGCCTTTTTAGGCAGAGTTGGATATCCTATTATAGAGGATCCTTGGTTTGAGTACTACCAGGTGGTATCAGAGACTGTCTATTGTATCTGGCACCTAAAATATCCCTTGGAATTTATCGAAAAGAGTAGGGGATTTCCCCGATCCCGGGTTTCTGTCTGTCGCTAAGCATTGAGTCAATCATCCAGATCTGGAGGCATATCATTTAGATATGGCGCCCCTATAACCCCAAGTACATAGACAACTACAACTACGCGCGCTCACTTTGCCACAGAGAACTCTCTACCAAAACGATCAATGGTGCGACAATGCAGCACTTGGATAATAACACTGGGGATCTCAATTCGTGTTCAAACCTGTCTATTGGCGGAATACAATAATTGCAAATCTTCATTTGTTTGAATGACGAGAACGATGTTGAGGACGGATACCATTTATGGGGTGAGCTGTTCACCCGTTTGATTGCATTGAATTGTGTGAGGTAATGCACTGATACTGGAGAAGTGACTATCTGTAGTCGAGAATAGATATGACTATCAGTAGTCGAGAACAGATGGTGATAACACTTCGAGTACCACCAGTGTATTATCTACCGTAAATCCCGAGATCATCATCACAAACTCAGTGATATCAACGGCAATTAATGTCAGATATAATATATATCTGACATTAATTAGATATTCCATCAGGTGTACAGTATAAACAACTAAATTTAACACACTGTCTGCCCCTGATGGCACCAGTGTGTCTTTGGATAAACTATTTGGTCGGGTTTTGTTTCTATTGCAAAATGTATTTTACGTTTCTTATTGGCATCATCAAAATCTGATTGTATTGGTGGTAATAGATTGATACTTACATTCATCATGTTCATACCACTGAGTCGGTGTCACTGCTGGCGGACGTTAAATCTGTCCCCGAGGATACCATCAACTCAGTTGCCTTCTGGCTTGTGATTGGGTACTTTTGTACTTGTCATGTATCTATTCCATGGTTTTAGTTTCGGATTTCTAAATTATTTTCATAGGTTGTTGGGCAGTTGTATACTAATTCCATCAGGTGTACAGTAGAAAAACTAAATTTAACACACTGTCTGCCTGTGATGACGCCAGTGTGTCTTTGGATAAACTATTTGGTCGGGCTTTGTTTCTATTGCAAAATGTATTTTACGTTAACTTTCTTATTGGCATCATCAAAATCTGATTGTATTGGTGGTAATAGATTGATACTTACATTCATACCACTGAGTCGGTGTCACTGCTGGCGGACGTTAAATCTGTCCCCGAGGATACCATTGACTGAGTTGCCTTCTGGCTTGTGATTGGGTATTTTTGTACTTGTCATGTATCTAATCCATGGGGTTAGTTTCGGATTTCTAAATAAGGTTGTTGGGCAGTTGTATACTAATTCCATCAGGTGTACAGTAGAAACAACTAAATTTAACACACTGTCTGCCCCTGATGACGCCAGTGTGTCTTTGGATGAAATATTTGGTCGGGCTTTGTTTCTATTGCAAAATGTATTTTACGTTTCTTCTTGGTATCATCAAAATCTGATTGTATTGGTGGTAATAGATTGATACTTACAATCACACCCTTAGGGGTTTATTAACAAAAATTAGCATTTATTTCCGTTTCGGCTCTTTTCCGCATCAACAAATGGGCTGTACATGTATACAGAGAATCATAACCTATGTCCAAACGAAATGATATTATTTTCTGGCCTTATCTGATACAGATCCCGCTTATTCCAAAAGTTATTGATTTTAGTGCCTCCGTCCTTCCTCCACCAATATAGAAGTTGACTGAAAACAGTAAAATGTTGTCTACTATTTTAACTGAGGAAGTCTTGTCATAATGTAGCGGGATCTATTTCACGAGATTGCCTATTATCCTGCATTTCTCAACTCGTTGTCAAAAGAAAACAATTTATATAATTTCAGTTTACTCGTAAGATTGACAAACAGAGAAGTCGACGGTGAAATCACTCAATTTAAGGCAGGTTCTAAAGATTGATTCATTGCATCAAATTGCGACTGGTAAACTGGTTTTTGTATTTGTTTTATTCGTTAATAACATGACGATATGAATGTTCTGTTAAAATCTGTTTTCAAAGTATATACGGTTATACAACCTAAACAAATACTTTCAAGCATACATATCATTTATATTTACAGGCAAGTACAAAGTGCGTGCATAACTGCATACGTTTCCCGGAGCATTTCTAAAGGATCGCGTCCCTGTTCTGGATAAACATGTACACGTGGAATATCGCCAGGAATGTCCATTGATCCAGAACACCGTTTTCACTGGATTTCGCTCATGGCGGATAATTTCAATAACCAAGTACCAAAATATCGCAGACAAAATATGGATATAACGTATATATGCAAGTTACCAGTTAATGATGCTAAACTGTGCAAATCGATATGCATATATTCTTCCATTTGTAATTTTTCCACCTACATATTGTTTGAATATGTGATTTTGTATGCATTTGCGTGTTCAGTTCAAAGTGATGGTTGAAAATAAACCTGTGTAGAAAAATGTGTTATTACACTCGCAATCGTAATTGGCATAGGTTCCATGCCGAGAGCCTGTAGGTTATTATCTGAAATGGTAACGTCTAATTTAGTAACCTCCATTCGAAGTTCCTAACATGGGTAATAACCCATGAGAACAATGTGACACTTACGAAATCAAGCATTATATTGTGCGTTCAACTACTCATAACAGAAATAGGATCAAAAATAATGGAGGGCCACAGGCCCAAAGTTGAAGAATTTGCAAACTCAGCAGAAATTTACGTCATGACTTCACTGACGTTCAATCGAGCATGAGGCAACTAAGTAAGTCTGCAGATAATATAGCTCTACATATGTTCTACATTGAAATACAACATATGTTGTACAGAATTAATTCTGGATATTAGACAAAATTCAGGATCAGTGTCTACTTAAGTGTCAAATACCTCACGATCAATCATCAGATCATGCTGCAAATTGATGAATGGCTCGAGTTTATATAGGAACATGATATCCGATGATAACCCTGGACTCCATTCGTTATAACGACGATAAATGACGTACGATTTTAAAATGATGATAAAAAGTGCTCTGAAAAACCTTTCAAACGAGCTGCTACTGGATATTCTTGAAAACGGTCAAGATCAGGGTCATTTATAAGGTCAACTTTTAACTAGGGCACTTGGAAAGGCTATAAGCCATAGGCCTTAGGTGTAAATAGAAGAGTTGTTTGGCTATCCAAGTGTAATGTTATGATTCCAATCTGGTGTTTCTTTCTTCATCAGTCCTTGAGATATTCTGGCTTAGTTGATTTTAACTTAGAGGACAATATTGACCTTGATCTTGGATTTTCGAACTCACAATTTTGTGAATCGAGAGGACCTATTCCTGCCTATTATATGGTTCATTTTCAGATTTTTAAGCATATTATTGACGCTAATATTCACATGGATAGCTTGAAATATGCAATTTGGTTTATAATGGTACCAATTCCATTGTCATAGAAACGTTAGTTACGTCATAACGGATTATCGGATGCTGAAAATTGACATGGAACACAAGGGGCCGGTCCAATATTGTATCCGATTTTGGTAATTTTATCAAATTTTAGAACCAAATCGAAAATTGGATAAAACTCCCATTTACATGAAATTTTGACCTTGAGAGGTTAGGTAAGGCCAAAGTCGACGGTCAAGATCACGTGATATAGAGCTAGAGTGTATCTACAATATGCACAAATATTTATTGTTTTGCTGTACTTCCCTTATCTGCCTATTTTGACACACTCTCTACATGCAGGCCTAACCTATGATGAACTAACGCTTTTACGTTTTTTTTAATAAACAATATTCATTGATTTTTATGTTGATGTATTTGGAATCTATGCCTATCTATTTTTCCTACTTATGCATTCCAGAGATTGATGAATGTGCGTCAAACCCCTGTCAGAACGGTGGTACTTGTGTAGATGGAATGAACCTCTTCATTTGTCAATGTGCGGCCGGTTTTAGCAGTGAGAGATGTCAAACAAGTATGGGAAGATGTATTTGTTGGGATCAGTAAGGGATAAGTTCACTATTTTGATGTGTGACAGCTTACTGACACTAATGAGCTGATTCTTGAATTAATTGTTGTAATATGAATAAAGCTAACATATTTCACCCATTTCTCACGGTTCTCCGTTATTTAGTTATCTGCCCGGCGAACTGTGCCTCCTGTTCATCCAGTACCACTTGTGCCAGGTGTGATTCTGGATACAGATTGTCTGGTGGTAGCTGCTCTGGTGAGTTATGTCGATAAGGTTGACCTGTAATCTGATTCGAAATCAATAATTTTCAAAATTATATATTTTTATGCAGACATTTCAATTATATCCATATTTCCATATCCATATGAATTTCACTGCTTTGATCATGTTGATTACATCAGTGTAATTGGAACTTAATGTACCATGTATGGTATAACCAGAGACTGAATTAAACTCCACCAGTGATGACTCTGAATCTGAAGTTGAAATGTATGTGCCTTGAATATTTTTTACTTCATTATGAACTGTTTGATGTCTCTGTTGTTATATTCTATCCCGTATGATGTCCCGCTGGGAAAGTTGGTTTTCGTCAGGATCTCTTGTTTCCTCCGATATTAATGACCACCGTTACACCAAGGCCCGAGTCAACGCGATATGTTAATATATGCAGACGTTGATTCATCAATTGTCACACAGTTGTAAAAGAAGTAATGTTTAAATGTTTTACCTATTTTCCATGGTTCTTGGTTCAACAGTTATCTGCCCGGCGAACTGTGCCTCCTGTTCATCCAGTACCACCTGCATCAATTGTGATTCTGACTATAGATTGTCTGGTGGTCGCTGCTTTGGTAAGTTATGTTGACGAAGCTGACATATGTATTCAATACGGTTTTAATATTATGAGCAAGAGAGTCTCTACTCGCATGAGTGTATATTCATACAGAGGTGCGGGATAGGACATACGGCACTACAAAATATTGAACACCAGGGCACATGTTCACCAAAATAAGGAATATAGTAACTTAGACGTCATTGGGGACTAGGTAGTGAACATTTAGAGTTTTTCAATCCATTCGGAAATGTACTCAGTATAGTATAAGCAGGGATTATACTCCACCAGTACTGAAACCGAATCAAAAGTATGTGATGTGGTTCGTTTGTACATTACCATGAACTGGTTTTGTGTCTCTGTTGTAATATTCTACACAGTTAGCTCGATTTAAGTATGAGCTGACTATCACCAATGGAAGCAGTTCAGGTACGGGCTGGATCCCCATCCTCTAGATTATGTCAGGTGGTTTGTTGTTGCATACGAGCAGCTAGGTTTTCACGTTGTTTACTCCCATAGTAATGGCTACCATTACGCCAAGTTCCGAGCCAACAATAGATACTAATATAAGCTGGTGCTTGTTCAACAATTGTTGTAAAATAAATGAAGTTTACATATTATGCGCATTTCCCAAGGTTTTCTGTTATTTAGTTTTGTGCCTCCTGTTCATCCAGTACCACTTGTACCAGTTGTGATTCTGGCTACAGATTGTCTGGTGGTAGCTGCTCTGGTAAGTTATGTCGATGAGGTTGACATATGTTTTCAGACTCGGTTTCAGTATTTATAATGCATCAAAATTATATATATGCAGGCATTGAAATTATATATATTTTGTCCCAATGTAAATAAATCACATGGCTGGCACTTATAAATGTAACCAGTGCGACCACACTAGTGTAATTGAAACTCTAATCCAATGTGTCAACTAAATTGGTTTGTGTGGTTACGGTGATGGACCAAGGTGTGAGTCATAGTCAACTCCAATTACATGCAGATTGATATTTTCATATTAATATGAAGAGCAGAATATAATGGCTCATAGGCAGCATTGAAGTGTCGCAGAAATATATCGGTAGGGGATTCAATGAAGTCTAAAAAATCATGCCTCAGAGGTGCTTTGGATGAATCTAACTCTATCACAATTTTGATGCTTGAATAGCGAAATGCTTTCTATCGCCAGAAAAATGACTGTGTTTATGAGACACGAAAATGCAATATTATATTATTTATAACTTAGTGTAATGGCCAAATATCGTTGATGGTAGGTTGCTGGCTGACTGTTCACTGACATGTGTAACTGGATGAGTGTTCATTGTGGAACACTCTCAAACATATAGTGACCACGCAGTATGTGTTTTTCAGGTAGTTTTGTGTAACGTTTTGAGCATTGTGCTTCCAGTCATGGTAAAATTAGCACGAGACCCCAATTCAAATAGGATATATGAATGATAAGGTTACCTGGATTTTTTTAATGGACAATAACTAATCAATAAAGTGTATCTCGGGTAAAGCATAGAAATTCGAAATTAGAAAAGAAGAGACATCTCTCTTCTTTATTACATCAATCAACCAGTTGTTTCAATCGAGTATAGTTTGATTGAGGGAAATATTTTTCATAGTGTAACATACATATAAAGATTTTCATAAAATGACTTTAGGCTTCACACACATACATGTACTGGCTCTAGCCCAATATACCATTATCAGTAGTATAGTCCTTCTGACCATTAAAGAGTCTGAAACTGTGATACTGGCAGATGACGACAATTAGGAAAGAGCTCATAAAGACCTTCCAAAGGACCTACTACTCGATATCTTCGAAAAAGGTCAAGGTCAGGGTCATTTATAAGGTCAATTTCGAACTAGGGTGCTTGGAAAGGTTATATGTCATAGGAGTAAATACAAGAATCAGGAGGACCTATTCATGTTTGTTATATGGTTCACTTTCAGATTTTCAAGCATATTATTCACGCTGATGCAATTTACTCACGGGGGTCAAGCGTACCTGAATTCGGAGGAACATTGGCGCCCCTGAATTATTGGGAGTGAGGGTGTGAGATATTCGGAGGAAAACGTGAAAGTAGGTTGCTGAAAAGCCGCAAATAAGTCGCCTACGATGTGTGAACAGACAAAGCAATGTCATCATAGAGTATGGGATATAGTATTTGTTGACACATATATTAGTTCATTAGCTTCCCTAGTTTATACACAATTATGTTCACCAATTCTGAACACCGATAGAAATGAACCCGCCAGGACTAATAACACATGGATTTACTCTGGTAAAAACGTCAGTAAACATTCCGAAGTACCCTATCTCTGAAGTAAGGTGATACTAAAACATCGGTTTACAATTATAAGGCGTTTTATTGTGTATGTGTTTCATCCAAGTCATATCTATTTGTTTTTTGGCCAGGGCATGATTTATCGGGAGGAAGTACATGAGTCTTCCGGAGATTCATGAAAAATAAACCTTCCTTCCTGAACATTCCGTGTTTCTCCATCAGTGCGTGCCCTGTGGATTATGTATTTATTAAATTGAGACACCGAATAGCCTTTTATCCACAACATAAGTACATTCGCAATGATTTATGAATATTTTTCAAATATCACTATTGCCCCTCCCAA
Source organism: Terebella lapidaria (assembly GCA_949152475.1). NCBI lineage: Eukaryota > Metazoa > Annelida > Polychaeta > Terebellida > Terebellidae > Terebella > Terebella lapidaria. The sequence goes on from OX424567.1 coordinate 18,371,312, forward strand.
TAAATCATGCTCCGGCCGAAAAACACTTAAGGTGAAACAGAAACACAATAAAACACCTTACAATCAAAAGCCGATGTTCTACTACTAATTTACTATTGATATCCTTTGAAGTTGTTGTACTTCTGAGTGTTCATATGTGCAAAACCATAGTACTTCCACGTATGATTGGACTCGGTGGGTTCATTTATATCGGTGTTCAGAATCGGTGAACATAATTGTGAATAAACTAGGAAAGCTAGGGAACCTGTATATTGTCAATAAATACAGAACTATATCCCGTACTCTATGGTGGCATTGGTTTGTCTGTTCAAACATTATAGTCTAGTTCTTTGCGGCGGTTCAGCAGCCTACTGTCAGCCTACATTTAGCAGCCTAAATGTTTTCCTCCAAAGATCTCACACCCCAACTCCCAATAATTCAGGGGCGCCAATGTTCCTCCGAATAATTCAGGTTCGCTTGACCCCCGTGTTACTAGTAGCTGATGATGAGACGGATCCTGTTATCATAATAGAAACGTCAATTACGTCATAACGGATCATCAGATCGTGCTGAAAATTGACATGGAACACAAAGGACCGGTCCAAAGCCGTATCCAAGCATCAACTCGAAATTGGATAAAACTACCATTTTCATGAAATTTTTACGTTGAGAGGTTAGGTGAGGTCAAAGTCGGTGGTCAAGGTCACATGGTATAGAGCTCGACTTTATCTACAATATGCACTTATTTTAAAGTCTTCATGGCGAATAGAACCGATGTGATTGTCATGTTTTGACCTTTTTCATGATCTTGACCTTGGCCTTTGTCCTAGAGTCACCATAAGCAAATTACTTCTTTCAATAATCCTACATATTGTATATATGAATTTGTTTGATGATCCGGCCAAAACTGTGGCTTGTGAGCGCTAATATCCAAACGAAAATACAGTACAATGCACACCATTTTTCCGTTGTTATGACAACACTTTTGAGCCGTATTTAACGAAAAACAATAGCAACCTGGCTATAAGACTGACGAATGTCCCACAGAGTTCAGTAATTATCCGACCCAAACTGTGGCCTGCATTTAGCAAAAAGACAGACATATTCATTATCTAACATATGCGTAATCATCCTGTTTCGTTTGTTATTGAAAATTGCCAGTGCTTCAGCTTGAATTACATTTAGAGAAAAAATTAGAGAAAAAAAATTAGTCAGCAGACTCATGTGCTGCATTGCGTATTTTCCAATATTCCGTTTTTTGTATGGCGGTACTATTTTGTAATAGTTTGAACATATCCATTTTCTGGCGAATGCAACCACAGGATTCTGAGTATTGTAATTAGGTCTATTCGAACTCAGAGCTATCCACGGAGAACCTTCTGCCATCAGTACTATACTCTGATTTTTCAAACTCGTTTACACTGTTTTTCGTTGATATTTTTGCGATGCTAAATGGTATTATTATATAACTTGGCACACTTCACCTGGGATTCAAGCGGCAATTTTCTACCGAATTTCAGACTTTTATTGCGAAAATTTAGAAAGTTAGCAATCTACCCCAATGTTAGATTTAGCCCAGTCATTCAATTTCGGGGTCTGCACACAATTTTGTGCATTTACTCGGTTTTGTAGATGTGCAATCTTTCGAAATCAACATGTTTGTCTAGAATACACCCATTGTGTCTTCTTGTCCAAAATTGCACTTATACTTCAAATCCCAATTAATGTAAACAAGACCAAATCCTCCAACATGCTCAGATTCTCGAGATCCCGTTTTGGGCTGACATTTATCATAGGTTTAGATTGCCAACTGCTTCAATTTTTGCAATAGAAGTCTGAAATATGGTAGCAAATTGCCGTTGAGCTCCCAGGTGAAGTAAGCCAAGTTTTGGAACGATAACATTTAGCATCGCAAAAATATCGACAAACACCAGTGTAAACAAGTTAGAGAATTAGAGTAAAGTATGTTCTGAACAGCATTTCAGCAGTCCATAGTCTATAGGAAAATGTAATATCATCATCATCACTAACTCATACACAATCATGTGTTCTATTCTTATCCCAACCATTCATATCCAACCATATCTACTCTTCTGAGCCCAACCGTAGGCTTGTGTTGTTTTCGCGATCGTTGTGAAGTGATACAACTGCAAAACCGAGGGTGTTAGGTTGTTCATGCTTTTCAGTTCAAGGCTCGTAAGGATGAATGTTCGGATAGGGGATTTGCACGGCCACTCAAACCTATGTGTCCTCTGATATCAGATTTTGCTGTACTCCCCATGTCTGGCCATTTCGACATACTCTCTACGCGCACGCCTGTCCAATGATCTGCTCGCTATGTTAATATATTTGGAAACTATGACTATATAAATCTTATTTCTGTGCATTTCATACATTGATGAATGTGCGTCAAACCCTTACTTGTGCATTTCAGACATTGATGATTGTGCTCCAAACCCCTGTCAGAACGATGCTACTTGTGTAGATGGAGTGAACCGGCTCACTTGTCAATGTGCGGTCGGTTTCAGCGGATCCAGATGTGAAACAGGTATTTGAGGATGTACATTTTGGAGCCTACCTGTTCTCTTTTTTATGTGTGGCTGCCCAATGGCATTAGAAGGCTGATGCTTGATAATCAATTGTGGATAAAGTTCACAAATTTCAAACAATTTCCTGATTTTCTATTCTATTGTAATATTCTGCCCGCCGAACTGTGTCTCCTGTTCATCCAGTACCACGTGTACCAGGTGTGATTCTGGATACAGATTGTGTGGTGATAGCTGCTCTGGTGAGTTATGTTGAAAATGTTGACATACTGTATTGAACATTTTCAAAAGTATATATCTTTACATGCAGGGATGAAAATAGTATTGTAAATTGTAAAGAAGTGGAGTGGCTGACACAAACAAATTTAACTTGTGGCTACCGGTACACCGGTGTAATTGAAACTGTGTGCCAGAAATATATATGTACGTGATTCAACGAAGTCGACAAAATCATGTCCCAGAGGTGCTTCACCTAAGTTAAAAGTTGAAATAGTTATTATGTAACATTCTTTGATGGTTTCAATGATTCTCAGCGTTATAGATATCCCACTGTAAAGATGTATGTTCCAATGTAAAGAATAGCTAGCCCGAGTAAAGAAAATAATTGCTGATTTGCAGCAATGAAATATGGCAGGAAAATATTCCTCACCCTGACCCCATAACGTCCAGGCGATTTTTAGCTAATGATGCAGCGACAAACTTCAATCTCTACTTCGTTATTCAAATACAATGTATTGTTGTTGATTTTTTTTTCAGAAATAGATGAATGTTCATCCAATCCCTGTCAGCCTGGCTACAGATGTATCAACAAAGTTAACAGATACAGCTGTCAGGGTATGCCAACATCGAGGTGTCCTCTATATTCTTGAACTACAAATCTTGCACATGATGCTGGATCATGATGACTTTCAGTAACAGTAATCATTCTGAATGCTGTTTCTTGTATTTGGATGTAACCAAGTCACCCAGAACGCAGTGAGATCTATTTGTTAAGCACATTAACGTGGCATGCATGATGTTGCAATACAATATTCAGATTCGATTTCAAGTAGATATAAACATGGAACCAAAAGCAAGTAAACATTTTCACAATTGCTCAAAACTGAATCCTTCATAAATTCGATAAAAAGGCCTTTATAAAAAAGTCCAGAGTCAGTCGAATTCGAGAAATTTGAAAGAATTTTATGCACTACTACAAACATGTTTAAGGATATGGAATAAGGTGTTCCAGTCAAGATTGAACACTTTCTGTCTCTTAAGTTGCTCTCATCAAGAATTCCATAGAATAATGCTTATAAGTTTTGCTGGGTATTTTCGATAGATTTGGCACACTTATTACTTATTCAGATGTTAATAACGTGCATTTATGTCTATATAAGGCAGCTATTAGTCTTGGTTAATCAAATCGATGTCGCTGCAGATATCTTATTGGAATCTGTCAAATGATTTGGAATAATGACTGTAGATATTTTTGCGGCCACTTTTAGGAATCCGCTACGTCATTTCTGGAAAGATACTGAAAAAAAGATGCATCTTAACAAAAATTGTTTTACTCGTTTTCATCTAGAAACATAAAATCGTTGTGAGTGAACCATTGGCTCAATTTTCATTGACTCACGTGTTGTTTTTTAATTGTGATTCATAGAGGGTGCAAATTAGAACACTGTAAACAGTCGAGCTTCAGGGGTACGTTGGATCACTTTTGCTCAGTCATCTCGCAAATTGTATTGTATAGGCACATGTGTATTTTCATACCAGATTATTCATTTTCAATATACATATAAGACCTCGCTGCAGCCTTTAAGGTATTGGTTTTTCATCCGAAATGTTTCTTAGTTATATATTTGACCTTTGATAAGCAGTCAGCAAAACGAAAGCAACACGAACATCCTGAAGGATTATCATAGTTTAAAAGGGATAGATAGAAATGACAAACATACACATTTTTATTCTCACCTGATGGACAAACTGCATCAAATCAGAGAAATCTGAATCGTCACGTTTGTCATGAAACCTCGCACGTAATACACCTTGATGGAAAATCACAATTGGTACTTTTTCAAAGAACACTGTACACGATTTGCCTTCATGGTCGAATGGCTTATGGCCTTTATGGCAACACAAAAAAAGCATACTGAAACATCATATTATTCATTCTATTTAATAGTGCACACAGTTAGTGTGTCCATCAACAGATTACACTAACTGCGAATAACCACGGGATATCCAAAACATTGTCAATCATTTTCGTAAAAACATGAGTGATGAATTATATTAAACCTAAACCTCGCTATCAGCGGATGGGGATTATAATAGTGTACATGTACAGTGTAGTGTAAAAATCATGTTTGAATACAAATATATTTCAGGTTATAAAATTCATTGCAAGAAGATACCACCAGGGACATTATCACATATATTCACATGTTGTCTCACTGCAGACATAGACGAGTGTAACTCAAGTCCCTGCCTGAACAATGGAAGCTGTATCAATGAAATCAACCAGTTTACATGCCAGTGCGTTGGCGGATATACGGGAAGAATATGTCAAACAGGTCCTGATACTATATATCATTTGGAATGTTTCGGTGTTGTTGGTCGATAACTGTTGGCAAAATATTCACTGGTCCCAACCGCTTGCATATAGCCCCGCCCACTATCGACACACCAGTGATGAAGTCCAACACAGAAGTGACACTGACCATAACTTGGTCGTCCCCGTCAACAGATGTCACTGAGTATCGGCTATGGATCGTTGTTACGGGAGGAACAGTACAATCATATATTACAGTGTCGGGGTATATCTATTGCTGCAGTTTGTGATTCACGCTCTCTGTTGTATAAATATTCATGATCATGTGTCATATCCAAAATATCTTAATAATAAATAATTATCTTATACATTATTTGTTAAGTATTACCAAAATATACTTCACCATATGTGTCAATGATAAATTTCATTAGTGTATTGCCATTCCACCAGCACAATTGACGAGCACCAGTTCCACGGCTTGACACCAGGCCAGCAGTACAATGCTGCTGGCCTGGTACTGTATGAGTCAGTCGTGGGACAAATGGCATCAGACATTTTCTATACACGTGAGTTCTCCAAATCACTAGGATACCACGATAAAATAATCAGTTCTTTGATCGCACAACTTAATTACCTTCTGTCATAAACTGTTGTTAAATGAAATATCCAATTTCCATTACTTGCACATGCAGAGCCCCGGGCAGTGATGAATCTCAGGGCAGACATCATAGAGACAACTACCATCAGATTCAGCTGGGCATTCCAGGCTGATTCCATTCAGGATTCCTCCTTGGTAAAATTATCCTGCGAGCCACTTGGCTTTGCGTACAAAGTGTTCCACAAATGCTTATTGCATTTTTGTTTATACCAGGTATTTTACAATGGACAAACAATCACAGTTCCAATCAAAACTGGACGGCAAATGAGCCGTATCGAGGGTCTTACGCCTGGTAAAACTAGCATATTCATGGTGTATGCTAGAAGTGGAGCAATGAAGAGCAAGCCTCAATTGATCTCCAGCACTACAGGTATGTCTCAAATGAGTGAGATAACATGAACATCGACATGGTAGTATGACATGCAAACTCTGCAGTTATCTGTTGTATCATATTCAATTTCAGGGCCTGAGCCACCATTTATTTTAAATGTCACACAAAGCCAAGCAGATCCCTTCAACAGTTTAGTGATGTATTGGATGACAAACAATAGGAACCATCATTCGGTTGTCTACTATGCCAGCCTAACACAAGACTCGGAACCATTGGCAGCTGTATCCGACCCGAACAAGCCTCACTTATTTTCCAATCTGGAAGATGGGGGAACTTACACTTTACACATATGGGCCGTAGCTGAGGATGGTACCACAAGAAGTAGGAGTGTCACAGCTGCTCCAGTGGCAACCCGTGAGATGCTAGATATCTCTCATAATTATTCTTTGATCATGTTTACTCATCAAACACACTAACCTCTCACACTTTAAGACATTTTTCAAGTAATTTTATTTTGATAACCATTTTCTATATTTCCCAAGGAGCGAGGAAATGCTCTGACGTCACATGTCTCAATGGTGGAAGGTGTGAGGAAGAATCTGAAGGTTTTCAGTGCAGATGTGCCGACAGATTTCAGGGTAGATTGTGCGAGATAGGTATGAGAAAGATTTTTTATTTCACCATCAATGCTGCAATAGCAGTTCAAGTCAAAGAGTAGACATTTCGTTGGAATTATATCTACAGGCATATGTATCGAGTCTGAATTGGTGGCTCCCGCCGCTGCCTCGAGGGAGTGTGTGGGCTTTGGTCCGAATATGACCTGTTCCATTTCTTGTGACTTTGGGTATCACTTCCCAGACTATGGAAGAAAAATGGTATTCACATGCGACAACGCAACTTGGGTTTCTGACGTTAGAACTCTCCGGGACTGTAAGAATCCTTTTCAGTGGCAAATAATAACATATTTATGCACATATGTACGCAAACAATAGAACATATTTATGCACATTTCCGAGTACTACTGAGGAATGTGGTTTAGAGATATTTACAGGAATTCACTTGTGTGTGTACAGGTGTAAGCTACTGTGCGGGAGTCCAGTGTCAGTCTGGGGGCACTTGTGTTTTACGCTTGGATGATTCCAAATGCCAGTGTACAGAGGGGTTTGCTGGCACATACTGTCAGACCAGTACGAACAATCTTTTCTCGGATTTCCCACCATAATCTACGTGTATCATTTCTAAAAGATAATTATTCGTGATGACTACCTTTTTTAAAGGTAAAAAAGACTACCAAATTGATATAAAACTGATTCAAAGTATTTTATACTAATCATCAATTGCAGAAATTATACGAGAACCCACAATAACAGATGTATCCCCGCTGTTCGGACCTCAGGCTGGTGGTACCCGGATCACGATTTCTGGGTCAGATTTCATCCAACCGACTGCCAATGTTCATGTGGGATCCTTAGAGTGTGAAACTATATTCTTGTTAGTATGAACGCCTGATGCAAACATTTTGAGTATTTTGGGCAATAAACCCAGACACTTTCATGAAATTCTCAATCCAGTTTGGTTGTTTTAAACGTGTTACTTTTGATGGTATATCTGAATATAAGTGTATTAGAATTAATCACATAAGAGACATTTGATCTTCAGATGATATTTTAAATTGTATGTTGTTTCTATTGACTTATTTACGATCAAACGTCAAACAGTATAATTGTTTCCTCAGTGATGAAATATCCATCGTTTCTGTGAATCCTACCTCCAATCTCACTGGAGAGCTGCTGTCCATCTCCGTGACCTTTGCTGGCAGAACACGACAGGATACGGGGTGGTCTTTTCAATATAGGCCTAACCCAGAAATTTCACAGATCGAACCCCTGGAGACACTATTGATGTAGGTTGAAGTTTATTACACAGGGCCTTCAACAATAATTGTTCGTGCTTACGTATAGCATTTTTTTTTATTCAGAGAAAGACTTTGAACATGCATATGTTCCATACATGGGAACACCAAGGAACGTTTTGTTCGTCAATTACATCTAAGTCTATCCCTTGTCAAGTTTCCCATTGTGTTAAAGTATGTTATTTCCACTCAGTAATAAATATATCAACATCAGTCGGTGTGGTTACACACGTACAGCTCATTTTCAGGGACAACTGATCTGAAGCCAACTATGTTTTATGATTAACTAATATATAATGACGACCTATAAATGACTTTTCGTAATATATACCGAGCCCGACCGACTATTCATTTCCAAAAACACACTGAACCAAAAATGAACACAACTAACCAAAAATCCAGTTGGATTCCATGAAATATATGTGTACGACAAGTAATGATAAGTATAAAAAAATACCCAATCGCAAGTCGAAAGGCTTCAGAGCTGATGGTTTTGAATGTGTTGTTGATCCTACCTGTTAATCATATTATCTGTACTTTAGTGGTGGTACAACATTGACCGTGACTGGTGACTTTCTGGACTCTGTGGCAACAGCTGTACTCGAGGTGACTGTTTTTGCAAGCTACAAAGTACGCTTTGCAAGCTACAAACTACGAGTTGGAAACGCTTACAACTCAACACAGGAGACATTCCACGAAGTAAATAATCGACCGAATGCGTGTTTTTATATACCCCATTATACATAACTTAAAACTGACACTTTCAATTTTAATTAAAGATAATGCACGTAGTAACTAACAGCTGTATGCTACACTGCCTCATTTTTTCGATGTCATGCATGGGGTAGCAGAGATTAAAAAAAAACATGTAAAGGCTTCGTCTAAACTACGTATGTGTAACAACTACAGCCCAGTTATTGTTGGCTTCTTTTGTATAGTATAGTGCATTGAACATGCTGTTTGTTAGGATTGTGATCCTGGGAATAGAACCACTGTCATCTGCACAACACCGGCGATGGAGATCCCACAAGGCGAAATTTGGTAAGTTACCATTTCTACCTTTGTATTTTTACAGGATGATTTCATTTTGTGAGGCATAGTTGCTATATATTTTCTGATCTTTTGTTAAATCATAACCATGCACAAAAAAGTATGAACACACACCATAGTTATGCTTGGGCATAACATACAGGTCATTATTGAAATAAATGATAGTGGCAATTATTATATAAACAGTAACAAAAAACACCATTTTTTGACATTAGAGCGTTGGGGGCGAAGCCCCCAACCCTCTACATGTCTATGTGCTGACTTTTTTATGGAGGTTTCATGCCAACCTATCGACGCACGTTTTGGCATGTAAACGTTTAGATACCTACTTCAAATGAAGATTTTCTTCGTCCTTGACATAAAATCTCTTGAATTGATGGGAAACTTTGACTATTCCACAGATATGTCAGGCATGAATCAATGTGCTAGGTTTGAGAAAATTACGTAAAATGTTCAAATTATCTAAAAACGTCCCAAAATGGCGGAGCTGATGGAAATTGACGTTCCCAGAATGCAAAGCAAATTTTACCACAATCACGCGTATTTTGGAACACAATTTCTGTTCAGCAATTCGTGCATGCATACATACATGTGGGCATCTGCGCGTGGACATTTTTGGCGTTATGAAGTGAACACAACGATTCGTCTGCGATGCCACGGCTACATTGACCGTAATTTGACGTATTTTATAAAATAACAATTAAGCTGGTGTTCTGTGCTGGATTGCGAAGTCTTTTTATTCTTAACTGGTATTTTAATTTGCCCAGTAAAGGCATGTGTTAGGCTATATCTGATGATATCAGATGCAGATATTCCTAATAATTTCCAATGTTTTGAGGATATTTTAATGAGGTTCCATATCACTTTAGCAGGCGTAGGGCCTATCTGTTCCATTGATCGATTTTAAAATAAATGTTTACTTATTCGTGATATGAATGAAGTAGGCCATGTTCTTCATCCTAGTATAGGAAATGAATTGGAATCATGTAAGGGATAAAATTATGGCTTCTTCTTTTTTTTTGGGGGGGGGGGGGGGGGGAGGGTAACGTTGTGTAAGATACATTCAGCTGTCGTGGTGCTGATGATGTGCTCAAGCTCTAATGTCGTCTTCCGCAGTTTGCTGCATTTTCTTGTTTATTTTCAGGGAAAGATACGCAGAGGACGATAGGGTGAATTTTGTAGGCGAGGAACAAAGCCTTGAATTTTACATTGGGTTCAAGCTGGATGGGGTTGATGCATACAAGAACCTGAGTGCCAGGGAAGATTTACGTCCTTATTCCAAGCTTGATGTGTTTGGAAATCCCATCTTGGAATGTGAAGATACAAATATTTGGAAATTTGAGAAAAGCGAAGTGATTACAATTCAGGTATTTTAATAGTCTTGCTTTTTATAGATGAATGACATCGAATGAAGAAAATAAATCAAAATTGTATAACAATGCAAATAAAATAATATTGTTTGCCATGCAGCTTTTAAATTTCTGAAGATGTCAATGTTTCTAAATCAAGGGTGAGAAATTGAGACGAGGAGTGACAATCCACGACTACAAAGTCCAAGTTGGAGAAGGGCAGTGTGAAATCAAAGATCTACAGGACACATCCCTCATCCTGATGCCGCCACAGAGTCCACCTGAGAGAGGAGAGGCGGATAGCGGCAGCCAGTACAGGGTCCTGGTCAGTGGATAGAAATGCAGAATAAAAATCACGATAACACATGGCCTATGAGAATTTGTGTTATATTATGTATTCTCACATATTATTATGTGAGTTATATTATAATTGTAAATTTTGATCACTTCAGGTACACGTAGGTGCCAACCAGAAGTTGCAGTGTGGCAAAGTGGTGTACCCTGGACCTGACTTAGCTACAATATTGTCAAGTGTGTTCGTGGTGGTGATCATTGTAGTAGCTGTCACAGCTGGTGTTGTCTGCTGGTGGAAGAAACGTACATCATCAACAGATCAAGAAGGCGGTGATGTTAACACGGCAGTTGATGAAGAAGTGCATGACAAGCATGTTGATGTCATCGAAATTGGACCCGTTGAAATGGATGACGCAGATGAAGCTGACAGCAAAGGACGCGAGCCAGCAACAGGAAATGCTGAAAATGAGTACACACGACCTAACGCTCGGCAGCGACGGTCTGACAAAAAAAGTTCTGTGCGCACAACGATCTACCCACCACAAGGAAACAAACCAGACTACCTGGATCCTGGATCTAGCAGCGCACATGATAATCCAAATTTTGATGGTCCAGCGGAGAACATCAGAGTTCACCAAGACAAAATGAACAACAGTGTGAGACTCTCAACAAAGAAGATGAAGAGCCACACTATGTCAACTCTGTAGTCTTGCGAGGCATGCAGGGTACTGCGCGTAGTGGAGCAAGATGTCGTGATTCATTTGTATAGTCACTAATCAGATGGCAGTGTGCCTGTGATTCGGATATCACGTAAAATGGCGGTCCCATCTCTAAAAATGTTGTAAAGGGATGTAAAAGACCCCTCTGAGAAAGGCATATACCCTGGCAGTGACCACCGTCAGAGGACTAAACTCCAAATTGTGAAGCGATTTGAAAATGTGTGTAACGTTGATAAAGCGTTATATAAGAACCGGTTATTATTATTATTATTATTATTATTATAAAACTTTATCACAATGTACTTTGATGTGTTGTAAAATACATTGCTATGTATCTATGTATCTATGTAAGTACTTGTTAACTTGACTGACTTTTGGGTATTCCCATGTATTATATTCGGAACTATATTATCACCTGTAATTATAACATTTAGCTGATAGCAAGGGGTTTTATTATTGGGCGCAACACTTTATCTATGAAAGACAATGTATTGTATTGAATTGTAAATAATGTGCAATTTTTGTGTCATAGTCAGTGAATGAATAAAAATAAGGTCAAAAGTCAATAAGGTCAAAGTCATGAGGATGTTCACCATATACAATTTCCTATATGTGCAAGCGAAATTTTAACCATTTTGTTCTGTGACCTTCGAAATGAGGTCAAAGGACAAATTCAGAATACTCGGCATAATGTCCACAGTTGATCCATAAATGTAAAGTCAATAATAAACGAGATATTAGCCATTTTGTGCTCTGACCTTGAAAAGGAGGTGAAAGGCCAAGTTCAAGGTCTTGAAAATATTCAGCATATATCATTCCCTATGTGCACAATTGATTCCTAAGCCATATAGTCGATAATGAATGAGATATTAGCCATTTCGTGCTCTGATCTAAAAGATGGATGTTGAGAGTCGAATCAAGGTCATCAGAATATTCGGCATGCATCATTTCCTATCTGTCCACAATTTATTACCAAGCTGTAAAGTCGTTAATTAATGAGATGTTAGCCATTGTGTGCTCTGACTTTGAAATGAAATCAAATGTCAGTTCAAGGTTATGAGAACTTTTATTCAGCATATACCATTTCCCATATGAGCTGTAAAGTCGATAATAAGCAAGATATTAGCCATTTTGTGCTGTGACCTTGAATATGAGGTCAATGGTCAAGATCATCAAAATATTTGGCGAACATCACTTCCTATGAGTCCACAATTGATTCCCAAGCTACGAAGTCGATCATAAGTGAGACATTAGCCATTTTGTGCTCTGACTTTAGATAGATAGGTTATACGGACGTAACCCTGTAAGGGAACTTGCCTTACCACCATCCGACCAACTTTGTTCCGCGATATATTGGTGGCGCGTCGCCGCAGTGCAGCGCCTGGCATGTTTTTGTTCCCGTGTATGTATGTAGTGTATGGTCGGGATTTTTTGGTGTACTGCATTGATGGGTATTTGTAGCGCGGCCCATGACAGAAACAGGTACGCCTAACGAACTAGGTTTCTGCCCCTTCACCACCGCCGATACACCGAGTACACTTTGAAAATGAAATCAAAGTTCAGGTCAAGGTCATAAGAATATTCAACACATATCATTTCCTATATGTGCACAATTGATTCCTAAGCTGTAGAGTCGATAATAAGCGAGATGTCTATTTTGTGCTCTGATCTGAAATTAGGTCAAAGGTCGAATTCAAGGTCACCAAAATGTTCGGCATAAATCATTTTCTATATGTTCACAATTGATTCCTAAGCTTTAAATCGATAATAAGCGATATATTAGCCAGTCTGTGTTCTGACCTTGAGAATGAGGTCAAGTTCAAGGTCAAGAGAAAATCAGTACATATCATTGCCTATATGTGCACAATTGATTCTCAAGTTGTAAATCGATAACTAGACGTCAAGGCCTGAAGATGCCTTGGGGCATTTCGTGTGAGTTCTATTCCTAACTAACATATACCTAAGAGACCGTGTCTAGAACCATGATGACTCAGAAACTGTCTGTAGTCAAAGTTTAAGTGACATACCCCGTCCTTAGGCATCTTTGCGTAGAATGTCCGTTCCGCTTTATGACACACTTTTCTGAGATATCGACAAAAATAAGGAATGCCGAATTAGCAGGAAAATTCAGGTAACACCCGTTTTTCTCTACAATACAACGTTTCTGAGATACTAGTATTGAATCGGAGAAAAAACGCCGAAATTAATCTCCTTTTCGCTCTACGACGCACTGTTTCCGAAATACAGCCAAACAGGAAGTGCCCCAGGGGTCGTCTCAACCAAAGATACCCCCTAGACTAGTTTGTCTAGTGCGAGAAGACCGGAATTAACCTCCGTTTCGCTCTACGACGCACCGTTTCAGAGATACGGTCAAACAGGAAGTGCCAAGTCGGCGAAAACAAATTCGACACCAGGCGTCGTCTCGACCCAAAATATCCCTAAGCCTAGTTTGTCTAGTGCTAAGAGGCCGAAATTGAGCTCCATTTCGCTCTACGACGCACCGTTTCCGAGATACGGTCAAACAGGAAGTGCCAAGTCGGCAAAAACAAATTCGACACCAGAGGTCGTCTCGACCCAAAATACCCCTAAGCCTAGTTTGTCTAGTGCCAGGAGGCCGAAATTGAGCTCCGTTTCCCTCTACGACGCACCGTTCCCGAGATACGGTCAAACAGGAAGTGCCGATTCGGCAAAAACAAATTCGACACCAGGGGTCGTCTCTACCCAAAAAACCCTTAGGCCTAGTATATCTAGTGCCAGGAGGCCGAAATTGAGCTCCGTTTCGCTCTACGATGCACCGTTTCTGAGATACGGCCAAACAGGAAGTGCCGAGTCGGCAAAAAAAAAATCGACGCTAGGGGTCGTTTCGACCCAAGATACCCCCTAGACTAGTTTGTCTAGTGCCAGGAGGCCGAAATGGAGCTCCGTTTCGCTCTACGATGCACCGTTTCCGAGATATGAATGAAAGCCTCAAGGATGAATCAGCAAAAAATCTTCCAAGCTCTAGGTCAAAGGTCGTTCGACGGATTGATCCTAAAATCAATTGGGTTCTTTCCTGGTGGTATATGAACTGCAGCCATTGCATGAATACTTTTTGAGTTATCGCTCGGAAACCAAGTCTCAAAATCATCCTTGATTTCATCCTCACGGACCTCACGGACCCCGGAGCCGCCTCCAAAACAATAGTGGTCTTCCATGTAATATTTCTGACCAGTGGTGTGAATTTGGACAAGATCCGTTCAGGCGTTCCCGAGTTATTGATCGGAAACCAAAACGGCGGAAAGTAAAAAAAAAAAAAGAAGAACCCCCCCCCCCCCCCAAAAAAAAAAAAAACAACAAACCCAGACAAAACCATAAGGGCATTTCGGGCCGAATTGCCCTAATAAGTGAAATATTAGACACTTTATGCTCTGACCTTGAAAATGAGGTCAAGGGTCAAATTCAAGGTCATCAAAATGATCGGCATATAGCATTTCCTAAATGCCCACAATATATTCCTACTCTCTAATCTCAATATTAAGTGAGGTACTGGCAATAAATGTGTTCCATTATAAAGCATAGAAGAATTTAACATGGGAAAGTCCCATTTGGGACCTGTCGAAAAAATCAGGATGACCACCACACACAGACCGTCGATTCAAGGGCAACAAAAGTTGTACACATCACAGAGGTATATGACGATAGTTTTTTTAAATAAAAAATCTCAAAACTGAGATGGCCGTAAATGCGAAAATAAAAAAATACCTCCCTCTTGAAATATTTTTAGGCATTTTTGTGCAATATTTCAGAATAAATATCAACTGTAACTTTAAAGAAAAAAAAGTAGGCTTTTTTTGGTAACCTAAAAAGCCCAGATACCTGGAAGCCAACGACCTCCATCCACACCTTTGGTACAGTTTTCGACCACCATAACCCGAAACATACAGCTGCTTACCATGACTATAAAGCTAGCTGAATGTTTCAAGATGATGGTTCTAGTCTACTGGCGGGGTGTGTGTCGTAGAGTAGCACATGAACATGATATAACCATTCTCAGGGACTTAGTAGGATACTGATAAAAATGCTTTCTGCATGTCTCATATTAACGGCCAATTTCTGACTTTGGCGGCCATTTTCTCAAAAACTGTTCAGACAGTTTTGAGCTTTTTATTTCAAAAGGTCTGCGTGTACCGGCCATTTTCATTTTCTCCAATGGTCCCAAATGGGACTTTCCCATGTTAAATTCTCCTATGCTTCATAATGGGACACATTATGCCTAATATCTCACTTAATCTTGAGATTAGTGACTAAAAATCAATTGTGGACACATAGGAAATGATATATGTTGATTATTGTCATGACCTTGAATTTGACCTTTGATCTCATTTCAAGGTCAGAGAACAAAATGGCTAATATCTCGCTTATTATCGACTTTATAGCTTAGGAATCAATTGCGCACATATAGGAAATGATATAGTCTGAATATTCTGATGACATTGAATTTGACCATGGACCTCATTTTCAAGTTCTCACAGGACAACTTGGCTAATATCTTGTTTATTATAAAACTTAGGATTCTTTTGTGGACATACAGCAAATGATATATGCTGAATATTCTGATGACTTTTGATTTCAGTCCTTCCATGTTGTGTTGATATTCAGTGTGTAGTTATGAACGTATGGACCTTTACGCTAAAACGGGACTTTTCCGTTGAAAACTCCACAATAAATGTCCTTTCCTGAGCGGTGGTGTGTATATTCTAATACTGCACTTAGAGTGTGCTATATATACGCATATGACAGGAGTAGGACAAGAGTGCAAATAAGAAAAGGAATACAACTTGCAGTGGACTAACATTTCTAAGTAATTTTGTCTCCATTTATTAGATACAGGTTTCCGTTAAGGCCACACCAAACTGTAAAGTTGGCCTATGTATTTTTTCCCAGAATTTTCTATACGAAGGAGATTTTTATTTAACAATTTAAATTTTTCATCTATGGAATTTTGATCAAAATTTTCTATACAGAGTTTTTTTACGAAATAAATATTTCTTCTATAGATTTTCGACAATAATTTTCTGTACGTCATCAAAATCTGGTTGTATTGGTGGTAATCGATTGATACTTGCATTTATATAACATGTATAATCAGGTAGGGAACAGATTGTTATCATATCAAGGTTGGATATGGAGGATCTCAATAGGTGAGAAATATGGAGAAAAAAGGATTGGTATTATTAAACCTGTGGAAATGTTTTGGGATTAGAAAGTACCATGACACATATTTAATACCAAACATAGTACAATTCCCTGAAAAATAACCTGCTTAGTACCGTTTTTTTCTGTGATTCATATTTAATTGTTTTGCTCGTTAACATTACAAGATGAAATACAGGTGGCAGCGGTGAAATAAAAAAAAATTGAGATCGTGGAAATTTGTAGCGGCGATTTTTTTTAAAAAGTGAAACTCAATTTTTTGTAGGCGGCGATTCCATAGACCATCTTTACAATTTGGTGTGGCCTAAAAAGGCAAAATTCATCAGGAATCTAGTGATATAATTTATATATTTGTTTTACACCCACTCATTCTGTCTCATTAAATGTATAAACTCCCAAATCTAACATCAGTTCATACATCTACAGCATATTATCAGGGTATGACTATCCTTCCCTGGACAAAATTTCGACTCTGGACTAACTGGGTATTTTTTAACCTTTCCCTTCCCATTTTTTGGTCTATTTTGTGCTCTTAGTTACAACCACGATTGATTATAATCAGTCTATTATGATGATATATGTAGATAATTTGGAAGAAATTCATAAAATTGCTATGTCCAGATGCTCATTCAGCCAATTAATGTTGAAACTTGACATTTGGTTAAAATTCTGCCAAAGTAAGTGGTTTGAGGTGTTTATTGCATGTGTGTGAATGAAAAAACAACAACAAAGGTTTGTTTAAACGTTGGTTGTTTAAAAAAAGGACAACAATTTGTCCTTTCCTGAACAACCTCATACATTCATTCTGAAGTGGTCTCGTTGATTAAATATGCAATCATTGTTGTTGTGTTTATGGTCCTAAACAATGACTGGATCTGTGGCTGATGTCTGCAACATGATTGCTATGACTTTCATTACACATGATATTTGATCAAATTAATGAAAAGTGTGACTAAAAATCAGGACAAATTTTCCCATGAAATCTTACAATTAAAAAAAGCACTATTTATATCTGTACGTTGTTTCAATGTGTTTGAAAAAAAAGGTTCAGAGTAAACTGTAACTTGCGTCAAAATCAATGTTCATTGTTTGAACATTCATATTATGCTAAATCACATTGTCAAATGTTGTGTCCTTTCCTGAAGAGGAAGCTATTTTCAGAGGGGTAATTTGAAGTGGTCTCATTTGTTTACATATGTACTTATTATTTTACATTTAAACAAAGATTGCATCTGTTGTAATTATATAGGTCATGATAATACTTTCCTTGTGTAAGAAATTTGATAAAAAGTAATGTAATATGTGGTTCAGCATGTTATATCAACATATTATTTTTTTCATAATGATCTTATTTGTGAAATAAAATAGTACTTCTGATAATTTTAAACTGTTTGAAACTTTCACTGTTCACTTTAGCTTATATGTCAATCATAAAACAAAGCAATGTTCATTGTTTGAATGCTTTCATTCAGATTAATCAAAATGTTCAAAGTTGTATCTTTTCTTGAACACCTAATTTCAAACAGCTCCTCTGTACTTCGTATATACATGTAAGGTATCGTTATAATTTTTAACTGTGGAGAAAACGTCGATTTGTGAATGATTTAGGACTAATAATCAATCAAGATACAGCTTTAAAAGTATGAAAAAATGAATCAGAATATCACATTATATATTTCACAGAAAAATATTTGCATAAATCATGACAGAAAATATAATTCCACTCTTTTTTGGCCTTGAATATGTTTGAACTATTCTACGAATATTATCTATTGGTTGTCTTTTGGGGATAAATATTCAATAAAATGTCTGGTCCTGTTACTTATAAGTTATCAGCATATGTTCATGTATATACACATCAGCGAACATATTAATATTTCCAAAACAGCAACATGCACTGCTACAAAATTTTGGAATATTGTGAGGATGAACAGTACCGACACATGAACAGGTAAATACATGGTTTTGAAGCACTTTTATTTGCTGGTGCTGCGAGACTAAAAAAGCAACCTTTCGTGTGATATAATCTTTATAAGCAAATTACCACATTATGTTTATTTGAACAGGAATAAAAATATACAAGTAACCTACAGTGGAAAGAATTATTTTTGTGGCCAGCGGAAATACGCTGCGATGGGAACGTTTATGTGATTAATAACCTTAATTTATTGGATTAAAACGCTCATTATTCTCCATTTAATAAACAAAGAAGAACATTATGTATAGATGTATATACGAGCACAGACATTCAATGGTTTTAATGCTGCCCAATGTTTTGGATCAAATTTGAAGTTTATGCGTCTATTTTGGTGTAAAAAATATTTTTCATCACATTCTATCACTTTTATATCGTAAACTATAAAAGTTGGCAAGCTTTCGTAATTGTTCTGCCAACATCAGAAATTTAGCTCGATATTTTTGTTGCGCTACTATATGCGTGTGTATTACGTACGTTTTCACAAGATTAAAATATAAAACCTCACGGAAACAATCAGAAATATTATTTTCGAAAGTGTTGTGATCCTTTTGTTGAGATTACTATATTTAACAAATGATAGCAGGTTCGGGCCCACTCATGTGGGTCTATTTTCACCCGAACTTAAAGCGGCTCTTTCACTTCCTTCCACTTCCCAGAATATGTTTTGGGCCTATGCTTATTTTGAGTCAAATCAACTGATAGACATGTCAGTTGCAAAATATCGACAATAGAACAACAGACAATGGTATTGTAAGCTAAAATCTCGAGAGATTTCCTCGGGTCACTCGATGGCCTAGCATGCGACGCGATATTTGCATATTCTTAAGCTTGGTGAGTGTTGACGTCTCACTTACGGTGGCTATTCGTTTCTTATTCCCGTTCTTGCTGATTCTAAAGAAACGAATTCCGCGCATTTTCAACAATGCCATACAAAATTCAATATTCCGAGAAACTGGTGTTGTACACCAATATTCTATGTATCTTTATGAATTATCGCATTTTACCAGGGCCAAGTTGGAACGTAGGCGCATCCAGTGTGTTCATTATTGTAATAACACAGACCCTAACCATACAATACTCGGATTTTTCTAACTCGTTTACACTGTTTTTCACTAATATTTTTGTGATGCTGAATACTATCGTTCTGTAACTTGGCATACTTCACCTGGGAGTCAAACGGCAATTTTCTGCCAAATTTCAGACAGCTATCGCGAAAATTGAAAAAGTTGGCAATCTATCTCAATGTTAAATTTCAGCTCAAAACGGGATCTCGAGAATCTGAGCATATTCGAGAAATTGGTCCTGTTTACATCCATCAGGATTCGAAATATTCAGTGGACTAACATTTCTAAGTAATTTTGTCTCCATTTATTAGATACAGGTTTCCGTTAAGGCCACACCAAACTGTAAAGTTGGCCTATGTATTTTTTCCCAGAATTTTCTATACGAAGGAGATTTTTATTTAACAATTTAAATTTTTCATCTATGGAATTTTGATCAAAATTTTCTATACAGAGTTTTTTTACGAAATAAATATTTCTTCTATAGATTTTCGACAATAATTTTCTGTACGTCATCAAAATCTGGTTGTATTGGTGGTAATCGATTGATACTTGCATTTATATAACATGTATAATCAGGTAGGGAACAGATTGTTATCATACATAATGGTATCAAGGTTGGATATGGAGGATCTCAATAGGTGAGAAATATGGAGAAAAAAGGATTGGTATTATTAAACCTGTGGAAATGTTTTGGGATTAGAAAGTACCATGACACATATTTAATACCAAACATAGTACAATTCCCTGAAAAATAACCTGCTTAGTACCGTTTTTTTCTGTGATTCATATTTAATTGTTTTGCTCGTTAACATTACAAGATGAAATACAGGTGGCAGCGGTGAAATAAAAAAAAATTGAGATCGTGGAAATTTGTAGCGGCGATTTTTTTTAAAAAGTGAAACTCAATTTTTTGTAGGCGGCGATTCCATAGACCATCTTTACAATTTGGTGTGGCCTAAAAAGGCAAAATTCATCAGGAATCTAGTGATATAATTTATATATTTGTTTTACACCCACTCATTCTGTCTCATTAAATGTATAAACTCCCAAATCTAACATCAGTTCATACATCTACAGCATATTATCAGGGTATGACTATCCTTCCCTGGACAAAATTTCGACTCTGGACTAACTGTGTATTTTTTAACCTTTCCCTTCCCATTTTTTGGTCTATTTTGTGCTCTTAGTTACAACCACGATTGATTATAATCAGTCTATTATGATGATATATGTAGATAATTTGGAAGAAATTCATAAAATTGCTATGTCCAGATGCTCATTCAGCCAATTAATGTTGAAACTTGACATTTGGTTAAAATTCTGCCAAAGTAAGTGGTTTGAGGTGTTTATTGCATGTGTGTGAATGAAAAAAACAACAACAAAGGTTTGTTTAAACGTTGGTTGTTTAAAAAAAGGACAACAATTTGTCCTTTCCTGAACAACCTCATACATTCATTCTGAAGTGGTCTCGTTGATTAAATATGCAATCATTGTTGTTGTGTTTATGGTCCTAAACAATGACTGGATCTGTGGCTGATGTCTGCAACATGATTGCTATGACTTTCATTACACATGTTTCAATGTGTTTGAAAAAAAAGGTTCAGAGTAAACTGTAACTTGCGTCAAAATCAATGTTCATTGTTTGAACATTCATATTATGCTAAATCACATTGTCAAATGTTGTGTCCTTTCCTGAAGAGGAAGCTATTTTCAGAGGGGTAATTTGAAGTGGTCTCATTTGTTTACATATGTACTTATTATTTTACATTTAAACAAAGATTGCATCTGTTGTAATTATATAGGTCATGATAATACTTTCCTTGTGTAAGAAATTTGATAAAAAGTAATGTAATATGTGGTTCAGCATGTTATATCAACATATTATTTTTTTCAAAATGATCTTATTTGTGAAATAAAATAGTACTTCTGATAATTTTAAACTGTTTGAAACTTTCACTGTTCACTTTAGCTTATATGTCAATCATAAAACAAAGCAATGTTCATTGTTTGAATGCTTTCATTCAGATTAATCAAAATGTTCAAAGGTGTATCTTTTCTTGAACACCTAATTTCAAACAGCTCCTCTGTACTTCGTATATACATGTAAGGTATCGTTATAATTTTTAACTGTGGAGAAAACGTCGATTTGTGAATGATTTAGGACTAATAATCAATCAAGATACAGCTTTAAAAGTATGAAAAAATGAATCAGAATATCACATTATATATTTCACAGAAAAATATTTGCATAAATCATGACAGAAAATATAATTCCACTCTTTTTTGGCCTTGAATATGTTTGAACTATTCTACGAATATTATCTATTGGTTGTCTTTTGGGGATAAATATTCAATAAAATGTCTGGTCCTGTTACTTATAAGTTATCAGCATATGTTCATGTATATACACATCAGCGAACATATTAATATTTCCAAAACAGCAACATGCACTGCTACAAAATTTTGGAATATTGTGAGGATGAACAGTACCGACACATGAACAGGTAAATACATGGTTTTGAAGCACTTTTATTTGCTGGTGCTGCGAGACTAAAAAAGCAACCTTTCGTGTGATATAATCTTTATAACCAAAATTACCACATTATGTTTATTTGAACAGGAATAAAAATATACAAGTAACCTACAGTGGAAAGAATTATTTTTGTGGCCAGCGGAAATACGCTGCGATGGGAACGTTTATGTGATTAATAACCTTAATTTATTGGATTAAAACGCTCATTATTCTCCATTTAATAAACAAAGAAGAACATTATGTATAGATGTATATACGAGCACAGACATTCAATGGTTTTAATGCTGCCCAATGTTTTGGATCAAATTTGAAGTTTATGCGTCTATTTTGGTGTAAAAAATATTTTTCATCACATTCTATCACTTTTATATCGTAAACTATAAAAGTTGGCAACCTTTCGTAATTGTTCTGCCAACATCAGAAATTTAGCTCGATATTTTTGTTGCGCTACTATATGCGTGTGTATTACGTACGTTTTCACAAGATTAAAATATAAAACCTCACGGAAACAATCAGAAATATTATTTTCGAAAGTGTTGTGATCCTTTTGTTGAGATTACTATATTTAACAAATGATAGCAGGTTCGGGCCCACTCATGTGGGTCTATTTTCACCCGAACTTAAAGCGGCTCTTTCACTTCCTTCCACTTCCCAGAATATGTTTTGGGCCTATGCTTATTTTGAGTCAAATCAACTGATAGACATGTCAGTTGCAAAATATCGACAATAGAACAACAGACAATGGTATTGTAAGCTAAAATCTCGAGAGATTTCCTCGGGTCACTCGATGGCCTAGCATGCGACGCGATATTTGCATATTCTTAAGCTTGGTGAGTGTTGACGTCTCACTTACGGTGGCTATTCGTTTCTTATTCCCGTTCTTGCTGATTCTAAAGAAACGAATTCCGCGCATTTTCAACAATGCCATACAAAATTCAATATTCCGAGAAACTGGTGTTGTACACCAATATTCTATGTATCTTTATGAATTATCGCATTTTACCAGGGCCAAGTTGGAACGTAGGCGCATCCAGTGTGTTCATTATTGTAATAACACAGACCCTAACCATACAATACTCGGATTTTTCTAACTCGTTTACACTGTTTTTCACTAATATTTTTGTGATGCTGAATACTATCGTTCTGTAACTTGGCATACTTCACCTGGGAGTCAAACGGCAATTTTCTGCCAAATTTCAGACAGCTATCGCGAAAATTGAAAAAGTTGGCAATCTATCTCAATGTTAAATTTCAGCTCAAAACGGGATCTCGAGAATCTGAGCATATTCGAGAAATTGGTCCTGTTTACATCCATCAGGATTCGAAATATTCTTGCAACTTTGAACCAGAAGATACACTGGGGTGTATTTTACACATAAATGTTGATTTTGAAACATTACTCCGCTACAAACCGAGCAAATGCACAAAATTGTGTGCGGGTCCAGAAAATAATAATAGGGCTAAATTTAAGAATGGGGTCAATTGCCAACTTTTTCAATTTTCGCGATAGCTGTCTGAAATTCTGTGGAATATTGACGTTTGACTCCCATATGAAGTATGCCAAGTTATAGAACGATAGCATTGAACGATAAAAAAAGTGTGAACGAGTTAGAAAAATCTGAGTATAACGTGAAAATCGATTTTTCTCCAGCAACAATGCGGAACGGGTGGCCCCTGTGGTTGCACGTGTGACGTGTCAGGGATTCTCAAAGACCAGATTCCAATGTAAACATAAACAAAACTTGTGCGCCTGTCAATCTTGATGTAAACACCACTTTCAGCTTTCTGTTGCGGGTGAAATATATATAGCGGTGTGTATGCGATTTTGGGGATCATACTTAATTGTTTTGATATAATTTTGTCAACTGAGCTGGTTTTTCAACTCGAACAAATATTAGTAACTATGTGCAAATGCCCCTTTAAAGACCAGCGCGACGTGCTGGCCAATAATGGTACCTTGCTATTATGAATCGTAGTATGAATGAGCCTATAATGAACCTCAAAAATACATCATGTAGTCACAGATTTACCCAACAAACTATCCATTCAATAATAGATTGAACTGACCAATGATCGAAAGCTTCTGCGAGTTCAAATTGCTTCTGGTATATAAGGCAATCACAACACTTAAAGTTGGAATCAATTTTAAAAGCAGCCAAATTTAGCATATTTCTTTGTCACGCAAACTTGAAAGTACATCTCAAGATAGTCGGAAATATATAGGAAAGATACACAGTTCGACAACAGATACTCAGAAAATTGCCGGTAATTGTGCACGAGAACAGTGGATAGAGAATGATCGGCCTGCCTACATTGCCGGTTGCTACACTATCTAGACAAATACCAATGACGTCATGAGACCGTGTGTAGAACTCGCCCGCAAGGCGGGCCGCTTTGAGTAAAGAAATGATGCGAAATAGACTGGCCCGAAATTGAATCTTGATTTGGCAACTCAATTTAAGGACGTAATACACATTTTCAGACCCAAATTTGTACGTTTTCTCATTCTACAGACAATATAAAGCTACCGCAGAATAAATAAATTTTGTCAGTTCTAAAAGTGAATATAGCTTTAAGGATATGTTGCCGTCAACTTATGTATAATCGATGGTAATCAAAGAGTAAGATCTACATCAAAACTAAGAATGCACATAGTGATTCCTTTAAAAGGTCGCAATGAGGAACACAATATGCCTTCTTGAACAGCGACATGGTCTGTTGCATCGTCTGGATAAGTTTCTTTCATCGAGTGTATTTACTCGTGAGAAAAGTGAATGCAGGTGGCATTATCTTTGATTGGGGATATACTTAGAATTCGAGATTTGTACATCAGATGTAGTTCAGATATTGATTCAGATGATTAATTGGAAATCGATATATGCAAGTCATGTATGGATAGAATGTTGACTGTGTTTACAATTTGTTCACGATGATCAACAAAGTAAGAAATTCTCCATTGAAGTAGAGAATCTGTATATGAATAAGCAACATGTTTTAACATTTTGTTATGAAGGGTTATCCAAAATTGTGCTGAATTAAGAAAAATCATGTCTCAGAGTGTACCAGTGAGAATGTTAGTATCAACCTATTACCGCTCACACCAGAAGATCTTGATAATGACAATATAATACCTGATTTGGAACAAAGGCGCCATCTGTGGGAGATAAGGTATTGAAAGTCATGATTTTCTGTGAATAAATCTAAAGTCAATTTGGAAAGTTGATCGATTATATCTATGGGAAGTTTCTCTCAATACTTTCACCCTATTAACAATTTCAATATCTCATGAATGGTAAGCAATACGGAGTCGAAATTCTTTGGATCAGTCAACCACTAAAATTGTCAAAATACTGGCGATACACCATTGTTATTAGACATGAATAAATTGCAATTTGCAAAACCTCAAAGGAACTAACTAGGAAAATGTTGTGATGAAGTAACAATAATGATGTACACTCACATAGTTAGAGTTCATCGGAGCTCACCAGCAATTATCAAAATTTTCACGAAAAAAATTGTGCTAGAAAATTGTGAGTTCGAGTACGCCCATGTAATTCATAAGGGTTTCAAAATTCTGGTAACCAGCGATTTCAAGATTGGACTGAATGTGGCATCAAGTATCTTAGTAGCACTTGTTCATATTTCAGTCGGTTCCATGTATATTTATGCACATTTACATATTCCATTTGCATTATTACAGCATAGCGTAACTATCTATGGCAAAACCTATTCTCGTCCTATGCCACGTCTTCTTCCACAGCTTGTGTCCTCGAAAACTTGATTTGCCCTTCGAAGAACTTCTTCTCACAGTAGATGGAAAGGAATTTTTGACAAAATGATGTATATTGAGAGAGCAAATGCCGAAGAAAGCAGCTAACATCATTTACGTGCAGAATAAATTGAACAGTGTTTGTTGACTTGTGTTATAACACGATGTGCTTTATTGGGTACATTATGTTTGGGCTACATGTATTTATCACATAGCGATGAAAAGATTTCCACTGTATTGTAAGTTCATGATGAAATCAAATTTGCTTCTGAGAAAAAAATCATATACACAACCATCATATCATACAAACTGCAGTACATTTGTAGGCAAATAGTTGGAACGTCACAGCACTATCAACAGCATTTTCACCTCATCATATTTCAATACAATCTATGCGTGTGAAGAGGGACGGAGTGAGTTTGTATTACTGTATATATCGTCCATTGTTTTTGCACACATCGTCTATTGTTTTTTACAAATGCACGACTATTGATTGGGATTCACATTCGGGAAAGAAAATACTCAAACACGTTACAAAGATTTAACTTTTTCGCATAGCCTAACCATGACTTCCCAAATAATCCGGACTAGAGTTCACTGAGACGGAACTTATAGGTGTTTTTCATGCCTTTTTTTCAACATTGAACGCGAGGCATTTGGCTATGTCCGTCTAACCTCGTTATCATGCAAATGAGCAAACAATTGCGTTGCATCAAAGGATTGAATACTCCGAAAATAGTGGTGATGTCAACATATTAAAAGGGTATCCACTAAAAAACCCGAGAAAACAAAACCATGAGAGGGGGACGTCTAGTGTGACATAACTATTGTGTATATATGCGTGTTTTCTGATTCTGTCATAAATGTATAGCGAAATATATGTGTGCGAGAGACGCATGAATGAACGATGTGTGAATGAATGCATGATGCGTGGGATATGAATATTTTGTGGTGTTCTTTTGGGCACGTTATGATTTCGTTCATCTTGCTGGGTTATTCAACCCTCTGGGTCTTTCGTTGACGTTCCTGGGTGTCCGTTTCCGTTCAAGCCGGAAGTGACACATTGTTGTTGTTCTCCTTTCTCCATCTTGGCAGGAATTGTCAGATAAACTGGGAGTCGTAAATCCGTTAGCATCTTGGTAATAAACAGTCCAAAACTGGTACAAAACAAACCCTCAGCACAGGTAAATGTCCAATATTAGGTTAAAATGATTATTTTCCGTAAAACACCTGTAAAACCCGTAATACACTTGTTTAGTTCGCGCACCCACGTGAGGTGATAGTTTACTGCATTTACGTTGAACACATTTCTGTAAGTTTCGTCATTTAGAGTAACCATGGCAGGCATAAGAAATGACTTGGTATGAATATATCAACAGTATATACTTCTGTGTAGGTGGTGACGCTTAGTTTCATAAGACACGAGGAATCCCCGGGTGTCACAACGACGCAGAAGGGGTAAGGCTGGTTACCAGATTTGCTAGTTAATACCGTGAATGAGTGTTTATATGTAAAGTTCTATTGTATCCATATATTTTGGTCATGGATGGTAGAGGACATCTACCGGGTCACATATATTTTCATGGATGGTTCAAATTGCCTAAATATTGAACTGATTGTTCTGACATGCTCCGGTATTGTACCGGTTGGAATGAATTATTATTTACAACTACCATATTTTATTTTGTTATAGGATTTTTCCTCCTACGAATAAACCGTCCAATCAAACGGCTGCGTTATTCCCTACAACATTGGTGCCCCGAGTGAGGACAAGCGGAGCCACCGGAACTACTGAGTTTGCTAGGGTGGGAGAGCTGACACGTCACAGTCGACACAGCACAGTTGACACGTCACAGTCAACACAGCACAGTTGACACGTCACAGTTGACACAGCACAGTTGACACGTCGCAGTCGACACAGCACAGTTGAAACATCTCTGGGTCGACACGGTAGTCGACACGATCTGCGCAGGACAAGAATCGCGTCGCCTTGAGTCCTGGACTCGTTCGTCGTCGCGCATCGGTCAAGATCATCCGTTAGGATCAAGCTAGCTTCAAGGTCAAGGATACCACGTGGTCTAATTAAGAAAAAATTGAGTGCACTCAGACTGTATATAATCTATGTGAATTTGCTATATATGTGAACTGACATTTGATTCTACTGTGTGTTGAATCTGGTGATATGATGTGAAATTGTGAAGGATAAACATCAAACCATGTATAATTAAGAAATAAATTAGTTAAGAAAATAAGTTGTTTCAGTACTTGGAAGAAAACTGAAAGGTTCTCAAGGTGATTGAATATTGATGGTATATATATGATGTAAACATTGGGTCAAAAAAACTCAATTTGGTATTGGTGATAGTGTATATTGATTGGCTGTGATTCTTGGAACATTGCCAATTAGAAGGTGTAAAAATATCAGGTTGACCAATAGTATTGAGTGTGTTGCACTTTAACAGAGATTGTTGGTTGAAAACCCCAAACTTTAATTTTGCTATTGAACTAAAACTGTGCCTTGAATTTTGAAATGTAAATAGCTGTCAGAGTAATAACCTGTAAATCTAATTACTAAACTTTATTAAATATTGTGCCCAATTATAATAAGAATAAATTAAAATTGTTATTCACGTAACTTTGGCAATTAAATATAATACTTGTAAAAAAAAAAAAAAAATTAAATAATATTAATAAAAAAAATAAATAAAAATAAAATAACTTTAAAAAATAAATAAACATAACCCCAGTCAGAACTTAGTGAAACAGGCTGATTGATTGAGCAGTTATACTGAGACTGTTTGCCGCTTTACTTTGCTTTATTTGTCTCCGATTGAGAATTGGATTCGATCCCAGACTTTGATTGTTTGAACTTGTATTTTTTTTTATGGTTGATCTCTGTTGGTGAACTTACTCTTTGACTTTGGCTTTTGTGCTTGGTTGATATAACTGAGGCATTTGTTGGTGAAGTTGAAACTTTGGTTCTTTTTGTGTTTTCATTCGATCGGTGGTTAGACGAGTAAGATTTCCGAATTGACTGTGTGTCAGGTATAAACGTGAATGTGTGGTTGAATAGTGTGAGTGATTAATATAGTGGTGATCTTGGAATTTGATTGAAATATTTTCTGTTCATCCCCGCTGTGATCAGCGTGACTCTGACATTTGCATCAAAGTCTCAACTGGTACATACACTTCGAGTTTTGGTGTGTGTGTGTGTACACGTTTGTTTTTCCACGATTTGTTCCAGATACACAGGTAGACATGTCGGACCACGAGACCGACGTCTCTGGTCGCTCTGTCTATGCATGTGGCTTCGACCAACCAGTTTCGTTGGATGAGATTGTAGATTACTTTTCCAACTTCGGAGTTGTGTCACATTGTGACTTCGATGATGAAGATTCTGTGGTACTTGTCTTTGAGTCTTCGGATTCGGCTTCTGCGTTGCTTAGACAACACTCTGTGATCTTTCATCGCGGAAGGTTGCAGCTTCTACCCCCAACTTCTTTGCAGGTGGCAGCCCTGAGTCACCACCAACTTCGTCAAGGTCCATCAGACGATGGTCAAGCTGACTTCGGGAGTGATGATACTAGTAGCTCAGCTACAGAAAAACCACTGGTGGAACAAATGACTGAAGCCCTGATGGCTACATCAACTCCGGAAATGCTCAATATCTTGCAGAATCTTGCGGAATCAGTATACAGTATAATCCAGGATAGGAATCCAGATCTTCAGGGTATTGCTGGCAGACTGCCCCAGAAAGATGATTACCGTGAACCGACAACCATACAGAAGGCCGTTCGGATGGCACGAGGCCCACAGCACTGTGATACACCAGTCAAGGA
The DNA here is from genome assembly GCA_949152475.1 of Terebella lapidaria. NCBI lineage: Eukaryota > Metazoa > Annelida > Polychaeta > Terebellida > Terebellidae > Terebella > Terebella lapidaria. Next base: position 18,401,059 of record OX424567.1, read on the forward strand.
AGAACGATTGACGCCCACACATGGCGATGTGACTGCCCAGTCTGATGCCCCCAAACCAGGTGACACAGCTTTAAAGCCGACTTTCCAACAGGATGGTACTCCATCGATAGGCACCCCACTGCCACTTGGAGCAACTGCCTCTCCCAGTCCGAGCACTGCTACAGTGATGCCGAACTTTGCACTCCAATATCCACGAGTACCACTCTTCTCTGGTGTGACTAACAAAGATGTGAGTTATCTGCAGTGGCGAAATGAAGTACGCTGTTTGCTCTCAGAAGGACATGCCCGACCAAGTATCTTGCAGGCCATTCGTCGGTCATTGAAGGGTCCAGCGGCAGAGGTGCTCATGAATCTTGGCGAAAATCTAACACCAGAGCTGATAGTGGAGAAGTTTGACACTGTTTTTGGTCCATACCTTCCGAAGCTTTGGCTACAGACTTCTATGTTGCTACACAACAACCTGAAGAAAAAATTGTTGATTGGTCTTGTCGCATCGAGTCTTTGTGGAATGTCGCCCAGGACAAAGGGGTAATCTTCGCCGATCCTTCTGGATCACTCCGTTCTAAATTCTTCTCAGGTATCACTGATAGAGAGGTTCGCAACGCACTGCGTCACAGATTTGACTCTGGTGAATCATTCTCAACTTTGTTGATAGCGGCTCGTGGACTTGAGCATGAGTTGGCTCAGAAAAATCCATCTTCAAGTACCAAATCCAGTACCTCGAAGGACAAAAAGAACTCTGCCACAGTACAGGTACAGCAGTCTCAGATGGAACGAACAATGGATGATATTCTAAAGAAAATCAGCGAGATGAGCACTCGTGTGCAGAAGTTGGAATCCGGAACACCTCCAAGTAGGAAACAAGACACCCAGAGATCAGGAGGTCAAAGAAGAACAACTGGGGAACGGACATGCTACTTCTGCCGAGAGGTTGGACATCTGATAAAGGATTGTGAGCATCTGAAGAGACTCCGTCAACTATCACAGACACAAGGAAATGATACTCGGCAGTCGGGAAACGAGTAGAAGTCAGTGCGGATGGGCACGTGACTGACTTTGTTCCTGATGGCCCAGCAAAAATGACATCACTTGATCACCTTGATGCAACAGTTCTCAACACACAGAAAACCACACTGATTGGCATCGAGAACGTAACCGACATACAAGTCAACGGTATTCAGTGTTGTGCACTGATCGACACTGGCAGCAATGTCACCACACTGTCCAGTGACTTCATCGAGAATCACTTGCCAAACATTGAGCTACAACAACTAGACAATCTCCTGACGATCCATGCAGCAGGTGGAGGATTCGTCCATTACAGTGGCTATGTCGAGGTGGAGATCGCACTAGACAACTGTTCCTATGCAGTGTTGGCCCTGGATGTGCCTGGAAAGTCGTACTCACCGGATGTCCCGGTGATACTTGGGACTAACGTACTGCGACTCTTCGCCAGTGACTGTGGATATCAAGCTCAGGACAAACCCGTATGGAAAATGGCAATTCGGGCTATGCAGCTCATGGATGACAATGATGGCATAGTTGGCTTCGTCAAGTCGACCAAAGCAGAAACCGTAGCTCCAGGAGAGAAGAAGCTTCTACAAGGATTAACCCGAGCTTATGCTGGTGTAACTCTACCAAGCATGACAGTACTAACCGAGGAATTTCCAGAATCAGCACTTCCAGGTGGTCTTCTCGTGAGCCCAACTCTACACAATATCAAAGGAAAGAGTGTTTCGTGTTTCAAACAGCAAGTGGAAATCAGGAACCTGACTCATCGAACGATCACAATCCCAGCCAAAGCCACACTTTGTGCTCTGCATCAGGTGGAGATCCAGTCAACTGATATTCCATCCCAAGACACTGAATCAGAAGAAGCTTTCCTGAAGATGTTTGAGTGGCCCAGTGACCCAGTTAGAGCTGACGCTCTGAGAGAACTGATTCTCAAATGGAAGTCTGTATTTTCACAGAGCAGCATGGACTATGGTCGGACTGACCGCATCAAACATGACATAAAACTGAATGATGACACCCCGAAGAAGATGGCTCCAAGACGAGTGCCACCAGCCATGGTGGATGAGGTGCGACAACATCTGGAAGAGATGCTGGCGAACAAGCACATCCGACCTTCTCATAGTCCTTGGGCATCTCCAACTGTCTTAGCTATTAAGAAAGATAACTCCTTGAGATTTTGCGTGGACTACAGGTTCTTGAACTCCCGCACAATTCGAGACGCTTACGCCCTGCCCCGAGTGGATGACACACTAGACGCTTTGAGCGGAGCATCTATGTTCTCCTGTTTGGATCTTCGCGGAGGGTACTGGCAGGTTGAGCTCGAGGAAACAGCCAAAGAGAAGACGGCCTTCACCGTAGGAAACTTGGGTTTCTTTGAGTTCAACGTCATGCCCTTCGGCTTAACAAACAGCCCGGCCACCTTTCAAAGGTTGATGGAAAGCTGTCTATCGGATCTTCAGTACAGAAATTGCCTGGTTTACCTGGATGACATAATTGTGTTCTCCAGAAACTTCCAAGAACACCTCGACCGGCTAGAACTTGTGTTTGAGCGTCTACGAGAATACGGTCTCAAGTTAAAACCGTCAAAATGCCACTTCCTCCGGGACAAGGTAAAATACCTTGGTCACATCGTCTCCAAGGACGGCATACAGGCAGACCAGGAAAAGATTGCTGCAGTAGTCAACTGGCCAGTTCCAAAGACTGTCAAGGACCTGCAAACATTTTTGGGTTTCACTGGATTTTACCGGCGTTTTGTCAAAGACTATGGACGGATGGCTCATCCACTGACACAGTTACTGAAGGGACACAGCAACACTGATTTTGATCGCCAGAGGAAAAGCCCAGATCTCACTTGGCTGGACCAGCATCAGATGGCTTTTGAAGAGCTGAAAGCAGCCTTGACAACGACACCTACACTGTCTTTCGCAGACTACACCCTGCCGTTCATCCTCCATGTTGACGCCAGTAGCTATGGTTTAGGTGCCGTTCTGTACCAGCGACAAGCAGGCCAACTCAGAGTTATCGCTTACGCCAGCTGCAGCCTCAAACCATCAGAGACTCACTACTCTGCGTACAAGTTGGAGTTCCTGGCCCTAAAGTGGGCAATCACTGATAAATTTAGCGACTACTTGTATGGCACTAAATGTGAGGTGTGGACGGACAGCAATCCGCTAACGTACGTCTTGAGCAGCGCCCGCCTAGATGCGACCGGCCACAGATGGCTTGCTCGTCTTGCAGCATTCGACTTCAGTCTCCATTACAAGCCAGGAAAAACGAATCAAGACGCGGATGCAATGTCCAGATTGCCAGGAGATCTCCAAAACCACGTAGTCCAAGCAGTATGCTGTATGCCCATGGTGCAGGAAGGCTACATCCACACTATGTCTTCGACCCCTTCAGTGATGGCAGATGTTTGCCCACCCTCTTCGTATGTTCTTCCTCCAGCAGATGCCAGAAAGGCACAGGAAACAGATTCTGTAATCGCGGAGGTGTTGCGTGCAAAGGCGGCGGGGAAAGGAGCACCGAGACCAGACAAGTCTGCTCATCCTGAGATCGGGAAGTTTGCACGACAGTGGGAGAAGCTCATCGTGATCCAGAATGTATTGTATCGCCAGACAGGCAGTCAGGACAACAAAACCCTGCAGTTAGTGGTACCAGCCTCTCTTCGTACAAAGGTGATGTCAAGTCTTCATGAGGGTATGGCACACCCAGGTCGCGATAAAACACTCGCACTGATTGAGGAAAGATTCCATTGGCCAGGAATGCGGCGTGATGTTGAGAAGAAAGTATCCTCCTGTAAGCGGTGTGTTTGTCGGAAGGCATCCAGTCAACATCCACTCTTGGTACCCATCACCACCACCCAACCGTTGGAGCTGGTGTGTTGTGACTATCTCCTAGTGGAACCGTCAGCCGGGTATGAGCATTTACTCGTAGTCACAGACCACTTCACGAAATTCGCCAGAGTGATCCCGACCCAAAACGAATCGGCCCGAACAACAGCGAAGGTGCTTCTGGAACAGTTTATCAACCTTTATGGATACCCAAGCCGTCTGCACTCTGACCAAGGCCGCTGTTTCGAATCACGAGTCATCAAAGAACTCTGTAACTTGACAGGCATGACCAAGAGCCGCACCACACCTTACCATCCAGAAGGAAATGGGGCTTGCGAGCGGTTTAACCGCACCCTCTTGAAAATGTTGGGGACCATGAGCCAGGATCAGAAACCTAGATGGAAGGAGCATCTGAACACTCTGGTGTATGCTTACAATGCCACACCACATCGCACTACCGGGTTTTCACCCTATGAACTGATGTTTGGGAGGAAGCCGCCACTACCCATCGATTTAGAACTTGGAACCCCTCTGGCAGCAAACCATGCAGACTACCTCAAATTCACAGAGGACTTGAGGAGGCGTCTCGAGTACTGCCACAACTTGGTGAAACAACAGGTAACAACTCTTGGGGAATATAATGCCCAGCGAAAAAGACCTCGACCAGCATCACAACTGAACACAGGGGATCGAGTACTGGTGCGGAAAGTGGGACTCAAAGGGAGATCCAAACTCGAGGATCGGTGGGATCCAGATGTGTTCAAGGTCGTGACGCAACCCAACAAGGAAATCCCAGTGTACAGAGTTGAGTCCGTGGCTGGAAAGAAGAAAAAGACACTCCACCGTAGTATGTTGTGCCCGTTCCCTGGTGATGATGAGGATGATGTCAGTGCAACAGAGGTTGCCGATCACAAGAAAGACAAGCCAAACAGGACTTCGAAGAGAACTGTCACAGAAGTGCGAAGTGAGGAGTCTACAGACGCCGAGAACACCGACTCAGAGGAAGAACCGTCAGTCAGCAGGTTACGACGAACCACCCGAGTTAGGAAACCACCAGACCGTTTTACTATTTAGGAAGGCACGTTCAGTGATTTAATTAAGATATACATGTATAGCCTATGTACTTGTATCCATTATGATATCTAATTAAGCTTCAGAAAACGAAGGCTGATTTGCTACCTTTTAAATGTCGAGGACGCCATTTCCCCGTTGGGGCGGAGTATGTGCGAGAGACGCATGAATGAACGATGTGTGAATGAATGCATGATGCGTGGGATATGAATATTTTGTGGTGTTCTTTTGGGCACGTTATGATTTCGTTCATCTTGCTGGGTTATTCAACCCTCTGGGTCTTTCGTTGACGTTCCTGGGTGTCCGTTTCCGTTCAAGCCGGAAGTGACACATTGTTGTTGTTCTCCTTTCTCCATCTTGGCAGGAATTGTCAGATAAACTGGGAGTCGTAAATCCGTTAGCATCTTGGTAATAAACAGTCCAAAACTGGTACAAAACAAACCCTCAGCACAGGTAAATGTCCAATATTAGGTTAAAATGATTATTTTCCGTAAAACACCTGTAAAACCCGTAATACACTTGTTTAGTTCGCGCACCCACGTGAGGTGATAGTTTACTGCATTTACGTTGAACACATTTCTGTAAGTTTCGTCATTTAGAGTAACCATGGCAGGCATAAGAAATGACTTGGTATGAATATATCAACAGTATATACTTCTGTGTAGGTGGTGACGCTTAGTTTCATAAGACACGAGGAATCCCCGCGTGTCACAACGACGCAGAAGGGGTAAGGCTGGTTACCAGATTTGCTAGTTAATACCGTGAATGAGTGTTTATATGTAAAGTTCTATTGTATCCATATATTTTGGTCATGGATGGTAGAGGACATCTACCGGGTCACATATATTTTCATGGATGGTTCAAATTGCCTAAATATTGAACTGATTGTTCTGACATGCTCCGGTATTGTACCGGTTGGAATGAATTATTATTTACAACTACCATATTTTATTTTGTTATAGGATTTTTCCTCCTACGAATAAACCGTCCAATCAAACGGCTGCGTTATTCCCTACAACATATGGATGTCACTTTAAAGCAGCTGTCTTCGAATCCAGTCAATATTTTTTGAAAACTATACTTCATACTAAACATGCTATATTAATTGAATGAAACATACTCACATCAAATGTAATGAAAATAAGCAGTCCTAAGGGAAATTTGGCTCATTTGAACATGTTGTTCTCGCGTAAATACAGGAACTGTATCCATCACACGCGGATGTAAACAAAGCATAGAAATGCGAGATAGACTGACAATTCCAAGCATATCATGGTATATCACTGATTATTTTCTCACAACTACACTGTATATGCACATACGAACTGGAAAATTTACTCCATGTGGACTTTTAAGTGCGATTTGAGCATTTGTTTACATTCGGGTTTGATGGATACACTTCGTTTGTTTATTTACAAAACCGGTACAAAATGGACACTAAAACGGATGAAAAAACAACTCGGACGAACTGTAATCACCAAAATCATTGAGCACACCTTCTATTATATTGCACTAGAGGTGTTTAACTAAAAATTGGTTTTGAAAAAAAATATTACATACATTCGAAGGCAGCAGCTTTAACGGTGAAAATATAGTTTACAATTCCGGCAAGTGCATATCGCCAATGGCAACTTGAATACATTTTATCCGTAGTACTGACGGACATTTTGTTACGGCGTATAACCTACTAATCAAGAAGATATTCGTCTTGTGTGGTCTTGATTTTTCACAATATTCAACTTGAAAAATGATAATGCATTTCCAAAAACATTGGTTCACGTGCCATATAAGGCTTACACCAGTTTGGCCTCCAGGCAACGTCGTTGTCGCTTTGTTATTTCAATGTGCGTGTATGTTGAAAGGACGCGTACAAATAAAACTGTCCAAGCATAGTCAGGTTCAAGTTTTTTTTCCTGAAGAGTTTCTATGGGGCTGGGTGGAGTTTGAATGAATCAAATGATACTGGTTTTTATCATATCCTCCAAATTGGCATGAAATGGAGATTTATGAATTTATTTCTATGTGTTTGTTTTCTCTCTATAAATTTGATCAACACAGTTACCACTCATCATCTTTAACCTCTTGACCGCCAGACCTGAGGAATTGTCCCACGCCGGGCATTTTTTCTAGGAAAATTGCAAAATGTATATTATCACAATAATATCTTTAGAGAAAGACCCTGACTTGATTGAAATTAATTACAAAATTATGAAAAAATATAGCGTTATGCAAGCAACATCGTAGGGCCTTGGTGTATCATGGTTACCATAGCAACAACCTCACAAAAACCACTAATTCTTGAACTTTTCACAAATCTTGAAATATTATACACGAAAGCATGCAATGTTTTCCCAGAACATTAATATCCCCATGTCTTCAGTTACGAATATATGAAACATGGAACTCTGTTTCTTTTATTGATGTTAATTACCATACCTAACTGGTACAAATGACAGTGAATTCACCTGAGAATAATTTTGCTCAGCATGCTATCACATATACATCTGTCAGACGACAATATTACGGAAAACCCAAGAATTTCTCTTTGCTTTACATGCATTCCCATTGTATTGATGTACTATCTTTGACCCACATAGCGATTGTAACGAACACTACAACAGTTTCATCAATATATTAGACTAGGTACAAAATCTCAAAATAACACTTTAGGGGGGATGGAATGTTACTGCCTGTCACCCATGCTGGGGTCAAAGTAGGGTCCTTACTGGTCAATATTAGCCCGGATGACATTCAAAATTTATTTTTTTTCATAAAATTCTAACAATTCTATATACGGACGAAGCCGCGGTTATTTTTCTCGTTACGAAAATTTCACTAAAATTGCCCCAGAATATATACCATACTGCCAAAATAAACCATTCAAAGGTTTTAACCAAGTTTACAGCTAGAAATCAAATGACCCTGACACTACCCTCTAGTGAACTCCGTGATCACATGATAGTCTCGAATTTGACAAAACTAGTTATACTCTCACATATAACTATGCTAGAATGATTATTTTGATGTCAGATGATACGAATTATCATTTCAAACATACACTACAATAATCAGTTAGATATGTGAAATTTCTTCTCATCAAAACATAAGAAATATCCACCAAAAGTTGACCATAACCATTGATTGGTTAATGATTAATCTTACCAATAACTATGATGGAGTAATTATTTTGATATCAAATGATAGGAATCATTAGTTCAAACCCAAAGTATAAAAACCAAGTCCAGATGTTTTTTTTTCATGAAAACTACAAAATCACACCAAAATTTGACCACAATAATTTATTTACTGTGTCGGCATCTTAGAAAGTTGCTCGTTTGTGGTTTATTCGCTGCTACTGTTGTCAGGTGTTCTGCTAGTGGTACTTAGTCGACATAGTCACCAGTAGCTTAATTCATCACAATTTTAACATATTGGAATCCATAATATTCGCCAACTAAATATAGAAACTCTGTGAATTTTTTACAGGGTTTTGAGAGGAGGGGATGTATTTCATAGTGTTTTCTGATCGAGTATTCAAAGAATTCTTAACATTTTATATACAATCAAAAAGGGAAATTAATTACCGGTACCATTTCGATGAGATACATTGTATAATTGGTTCATGTGGGTGGAGATTCATGCCTCCACAAAATGTGAGTTTGTGGTCCATAATCGCACTGTACCACTAATCTTAAGGGTTCATATAACTTTATAAGATCACTTGTCATTTGACGAAAATGTTGCAACATTCAGTTTTACTTCCTATGTTGGATCTTTTCCCCTTCTTGACTCCTTGATCATGAGATCATACAAAACCAGTTCTAATTGGAACATACGGCCTAAAATGAAGAGTTTGTTTCAGAGCAAAACACTATTTATACATGTATGAACTTGTATGTAGTTAAAAATTTATGACAATAAACCAACCCATGGTTTACCTTCTGCAAATAATATTAGCAACATGTTCTTCTAAGCTTCGGATCAACAAAATATTTCTCTTCCAGCCTCTTTAATTGCACATGTCATGACATGTGCATATTCAAGGGGTATGGCCAGCATAAACATAGACATGGGAAAGCTCAACACAAATTAATTTGACAATGAAATATCATCCATATCATTCTCATTTTCTGTCGAACAGTAGCCCGTGCCCAAGGTCATGTCAGTGTTGATCATGTCGGGATTGTTTGATCAGTATGTACAGACATAACCTTCAGTATAAGACATTGCATTCTTTGGAGAACATGTTCCTGTGCAATGGTCCTCCTAACATTTGAATCGGATGGCTTTTGGTGCTGACATCTGATGGTGAATCGAGATGCTCTCAGCAACCACACTCGAGCCATGATCATTTGGGCTCCAGATGCACGCCCAATAGCTGACTCATGCAACGTGGTGTTTGAGAGCTTCCTTTTTTTGGTACAAGATGAAATTTTCGCACATTCCTGCTGCAGAATTGTTTGTACCTGACAGAATTTATGTATGTTAAGAAATATTCTTCGTTTTTTTTTTTGAGAAATTTCTTGGAGAAATATAAAACACATTCACAGCCGTCGATAAGTTCTTTTCTGATGGAGAATGATTTACCAATCTTTTTCCCTGACATCACACATGTTTTGATCAGCCATTGTCGACTGAAATGGCCGTGTCTTTCCTTTGGCAACAAAATCACTGCATACGACCACGCCAAGTGAGATGCCTATGGCTGTGGTGTCGATGTACCTTGTACATTGTTTGTTTTCAGGGCAGGATAGAACTCTCGCACATGCCAGCACAGCTACTTAGGTGCTGGTGACCTGAGGATGAAGCAGCTTTTTGCTGTTGAAGCTGGCAGCTTCCTCCTGTTTGATGCTCAACTGATCGAACCAGTAGTCAGAATGGTGTTGTGCCCAACAATGAGGTTGTAGTACTCTTTACTATGTGTTAGTAATTACAACAAGTGTACAAGACTACATACTCAGTCTGCTTTCATTCAAAGCGGAAGTGAGACAGACTTGTCTAGTTACTCACGTCACATAAATGTTTTCGACCGTGTTGGACAATTTTTATTTTCCCTGGATCGTGACTTGAAAGCTTCCCCGTTTGGCACGCTTTTCATGCTTCGAGTTCTTGATGTATACAACGGATTGAGGATCCATGACATAGTTGACTCTTTTGTGAGTGAGCATGGAGGCACCAGTTGAAAGATGTACCGAGCCTGAACTCCAAGTGTCTTGGGAGCATTCTTCACAAAGTGCAGTACTTCCATATCATTGGTGAGGACTGCCGATTGTGGAACATCTTCAACTGGTTCATGGTAATCTCCGAGGATGTGTAACAGAGGCACCTTGGTTGTTTAAGCAGGAACACCATCTGTGTTGGCCAATGTCCATAGCAGTGGCCATAATGGGACTGCATATTCCATGTTCAGTTGACAATTCCGAGCAATAACTAGCATTTTTGCAAATAGAATCCGATCAGCTTGTATAAACCACATACAGATTTTTATTTGGTGAGATGCTGTTTTCCGAAAGGTCGCCCAGGGCCATATTACGGAAAACCCCGGTATGTTGCAACCACCTTTGTTGTCTTTGTTTGCACGATGATGCTGAATGTCTTGAAAAACATGTTGACTTCGTTAAAAAAAATAAGATGGACCATGAAGCTTTATTTGTAAATAAAACTGCTTCATTTGTCTCCTGCAGTGAGTAGTAGATCATGTAACATGTGTCACTGACTGTGATTTCAGATGCTGTGTTGATAAGAGTCTTATGTTCATCTCCGAGTACTCAATGGATAGTCCCAGCCTACAATGATGCCCAACACTTTGTGTATATCTTCTTCATCCTTCTGATTGCGTGTACAACTGACATCTTTCTGTGGATTTCTTATATGAACGCCTGTCATTTTTCTCGTAAATCTGCAGAATCATTGTTCTGTCATGGGTTGTGATTATCCAACGTTGTGCAGCGCCACGGTTGAGACAGATGCCAACTATACCCCCTGATTGATTAGAGTCCAGGTTGTTGTATGTTCGATGGTTTGGTAACGACTGCTTGTTGGAAAACAAATTCCTAACATCGCCGAACATAGAATTCCCCTTTGTGCAGTCTGCATATTACTCTGTGGTGTCTCTCGGACAGAATACCACTGGTCACTCTGGTGATTCTGGCAAACTACTGCTGGTACACTTGGTGACCGATTCTACCAAGTATCAATGGTATATCACTTAACCACATAAACATTTATTAAACCACAAATGGTGAATTTTCTAAGATGCCTACATTTTGTATACAACCAGTAAATCATCATGGTCCAATTTTGGAATTTGTTTACTTGTTTTGATGGGAAAAAGTTTACATCTCGACCTGATTATTGTATGATATGTTTGAAACGATGATTCGTATCATTTGACTTCAAAATAATTATTCTAGCAGAGTTATGTGAGAGTATAACTAGCTTTGTCAAATTTGAGAATATCATGCGATCACGGAGTTCACTAGGGAGTATTGTTAGGTTCATTTGATTACTAGCAGTAAACTTGGTTAAGACCTTTGAATGGTTTATTTTGGCAGTATGATATATAATCTGGGGTAATTTTAGTGAAGTTTTTGTAAAGATAAAATAGATTTGTGAGCTGGAACACCCATTTTCGCAGGTCTCAGATTGTGAAGTCGAAGGCAATTTCGGACTTATTATTATGTGTTTTCATCTTATTATACAAAACTTACACCATGAACTGCTGTAGTTGGTATTTTTCTTGATTCGCCATGTAATTCCAGACATTTTGACACCAAAATGATAACTCTAGCTTCATTATTCACGATTCAACAGTCTCTTATGTGAATTTCAAAACGAGAAAAATAACCGCGGCTTCGTCCGGATATAAAACTGTTAGAATTTTATGAAAAAAATTAAAATTTTGAATGTCATCCGGGCTAATATTGACCAGTAAGGACCCTACTTTGACCCCAGCCTGGGTGACAGGCAGTAACATTCCATCCCCCCTATCGTAATTTCTAAGGCTCTTTATAGAAAACGTGCCTAGACTATATGGAAACTACAGTGGAACTTTTGACTGAAAAATATAGGCCGTACAAGAATAAACATGGGAATGAATTTGCGCCGGAAATATCCGGCGCTGTAGGCGCTGAAGAGGTTAAAGCTATAATCACTTTTAGAATTGACAAAATTTATTCATTCTGCGTTAGCTTTATTTTGTCCATAGAAAGAGAAATTATACAATATTGGGTCTCAAAATGTGTATAACGTGCCTAAATTAAGTTGCCAAATCAACATTCAAATTCGGAACAGTCAATCTCGCATCAATTCTTTCCTCAAAGCGGCCCGCCCAGTCTTATGACGTCATTGGAATTTGTCTAGATACTGTGGCAACCGGCAACATAGACAGGCCGATCATTCTCTATCCACTGTTTTCATGGACGATTAACGGCAATTTTCTAAGTATCTGTTGTCGAACCGTGCATATTTCCTATATATTCCCGACTATCTTGATATGTACTTTCAAGTTTGCGTGACAAAGACAATGCTAAATTTGGCTGGTTTCAAAATAGCTTCCAACTTGAAAATCCTGATAATAATGGCTGGAAAACGGCGTCTGTGAACACGGCAAATTATAATAAATAAATAAAAAAGTTTTAATCTTCTATAATTCTTTGATATCTATCTGGTGTACATTGTAGGTCAAGAAGGTGTTCCTCCAACCGCCCTCCAACGCTTAGTGCACTCGGTTGTGTTTATAAACATAGCGGTGCAGGCTTATTATATTGCTGAACATGTAGTAATCGCCAGACCGTAACAGACTAGGTCTGCGGCCAGGTAATGTACTCCAGCACATTCACCAGACCGTTAAACCGTCCGCCCACGCATAGTGTACTCGGGTCTTATTTACAAACATAACGGTGCAGGTATATGTACTAAGATAGCCAATAATGCTGTGATTTCCTGACCTTCATTCATGTTTTACTTGTAGTTTCAATTTGTGATCTGTGTGCACGTGTACATCGTAAGTCAGAATGTGAATATTAATCTGGATAGCCATGTTTCATCGGTGTGCACTGGATTATTATTATTATTACTTTTTTTTCAAGAATTATTTACCAAGTTTACTAAATACATGAATGCATGCAACCTACATGTAGCTGATTCAATAATACTATGAGTGTCGAGTGCTTTGATATACAACACATGTGCTTGGGTCTGTACCATGTATCATCATGCTATCGTTGCTTGATTTTCTGGAATTGCTGTATTATAACGTATGTGGAAACATTATCATGATTATTAAATGTTTATCATTACAGTTTAAACTACTGACTTTGACTTTGGAAAAAATGTGCATGCCAATGTCACAACCGTACTAAACATCCGTGAGTGTTACATGTGCGATTCACTAACGCCTCATAATACTGTGAATTTTTGTTGTGAATTAAATAGATGAATAGCGGTAAAATACTATACAGCATTATCATCACCTATGTTAGACCAAACATGTTGTCAACAGTAGTTTATTATCACATATCACTGTAGCTACTATCACCTCTGTTTCATAGGGTTTTTTTTTTTTTTTTTTTACCTTTACCATAGCTTATCTTGTGTATTATTAACACCTGTGTATTGTACACTTGCGTATTATTATCACTTATTACTTTGACTAGTGTATCATTATTACCGGTATTACTGGCAGTCAACTGAAAGTAATGCATTTGAACATACAATCATTGTCGTCAAAATTAATTTCTCTACAAAATGTTCTCAGTCGGTTGGAGGACCGTGATATTATGCTTGATTGTATTCTTTTGTGTGAAACATTCCTGCATGAAAATAATGTGCAGCTGGCAAAAATTCCGGGATATAAACTAGTATCAAAGCATAGGGCAGATTTGAAACGCGGTGGGGTGGCTATATATATAAAAAATGATCTTACATATAAAGAAAAAGATGACTTAAGTACCTTTATCGAAGGGCAATTCGAATCTATTTTCATAGAAATTGACATTATGAATTCCAAAACTATTGTCGGGGAAATATATCGAATTCCCAATAGTGATCCCAATGTATCAATCAAACGTTATGAGGATATATTTTCAAAATTACATAATGTTAAAAATGTAGTTATTGGTACTGATCAAAACTTCGATTTACTGAAGGTGAACACCCACAAACAAACCTCGGATCTACTCGACTCAGCTTTTACTAATGGATTAATCCCCACCATTACTAAACCTACCCGTATTACACATACCTCAGCAACACTCATCGACAACATCTATGTTAAACATAACAATCAGCTTAAAGTGAACTCAGCCATACTTGTCAATGACATGTCAGACCATTTACCTGTATTTTGCTCTATTAAAACTACAACAAAAGTTAAGCATTCGAAGCCAACTGTACAATTTCAGCACAGAAAAATAAATGATACTCAAATCATGAATATAAAAAAATCTCTTGATGATATTAATTGGAATTTGGAACTAGATGATAAATCAACCGACGAAGCATGTGAATACTTTACAAAATTTCTGAATTCAGCAATTAATGTTCATGCTTCTCTCAAAACAGTAACTATTTCCAAGCGTAAGATTACTCGTGAACCTTGGATGACTCCTGCTTTGGCCAAATCCTCAAATAAATGTATTGCTCTTTATAAGCAATGTTTTGGTAAATCCAGAACAGACACTGCATATAAAAATTACTTAAAGTATAGAAACATCTATAACAAATTGAAATCGGATACCCGTAAACAGTATTATGCTAATCTGATGGATGATTTTAAGGGGGATATGAAAAAAACATGGGGGGTAATAAACAGTGCTCTTGGTAGGAATGATAGCAAAACCTCATCACCCCAGGTATTCAAAAACGATGGTATTGAAATAACCAATGACAGTATCATAGCTGAAGAGTTTTGTAAATACTTCACCAACATTGGACCTAAATTTGCTAACGCTATAGATAACGCTAAAAATGACGCTACACAATACCTCAAACAAAATAAACAGCCTAACAAACACTCTTTTTTTCTAACGCCCACTGACGCGAATGAAATATTGGATATTTTGAACAAATGTAAACCAAAAACTAGCAAAGGTCACGACAATTTTTCAACCAAACTCCTAAAATGTTTGGGAACTTCTATATGCCTGCCCATCAGCATGATAATAAATAAATCTCTGGCCAACGGTGAAGTACCTGACTCACTAAAACTTGCCAAAGTGATCGCGATCCATAAAGCTAAAGCTAAGGACAAATTTACAAATTACAGACCTATATCGTTGTTACCTTCTGTATCTAAATTGCTCGAAAAAGTTGTTCACAAGCGTCTCATGTTTTTCTGTGAACGTTTTGATTTATTATATAATAATCAATATGGATTCCGGCCAAATAGATGCACTGTGGATGCGGTTACCAAATTTATGGCTGATATCAATTCGTCCTTGAACAGTAATTACTCGACATTGTCAGTATTTCTTGATCTCTCTAAAGCCTTTGATACGATCGACCATAATATTTTATTACATAAACGTCATTTCTATGGGATAAGGGGCATAGCTTATGACTGGTTCAAAAATTACCTAACTAATCGTCGCCAATATGTAGAATATAGGGGGACTCGGTCAACAACTCAAGACATCATCTGCGGTGTGCCCCAAGGATCAGTCCTGGGACCATTGTTTTTCATATTGTATACTAACGATCTACCAGATACCTTAACCAATTCAAATTCTATACTTTTTGCTGACGATACCACCTTATATATATCAGGTAACAACGCAAACCAACTTTACTCGAGTATGAATGGAGAACTAAATAATTTGACTGACTGGTTCAAGGCAAACAAGCTATCACTTAATATATCGAAAACTAAGTATATATTGTTTTCGAACAATCCAGGCGAAAATGAAACCACAACACTTAGTTTATCAGGTCAAAATATTGAATCGTGTCAGAGTTTAAAATTTCTTGGTATATATATTGACAGTAAATTGAAATGGGACTCGCATATCCAATATGTTTCAAATAAAATATCCAACGGTCTGTTTGCCATCAATAAGGCAAAACAATTCTTACCCAAACAGAGCTTAATGAACATTTATTACACACTAATCTATCCACACCTTTCATATGGCATAACAATGTGGGGGGCAGCACACGGTATTTACATAAACAAAGTAATACGGCAACAAAAGAAAATAATTCGATCAATATCGGGAGCCTCGTATAATGCTCATACTGAGCCGTTGTTTAAAGGCTTGGGGTTACTGAAATTACTGGATATTTATAATATGCAAGTGTCTAAATATGTACATTTGTTCATGATGAGAGCATTGCCTCCCAGTATGAATGATATTTTTGTTATTTCGAATGAAATTCACCATCATGTAACTAGACACAGCTCCCAAATGAAATTGGTTCCTTATAAATATAGCAGTGTTGCAACGGGGCAGAGTCTTATGAGAAAGGGACCTGAAATCTGGAACAATTTGTCTAGTGAATTATACTTGAACTCTGACCAGACACTACGTAGCAAAAAAGCTTTCTCCTCTGGTGTAAAGCGGCATCTCTTGCGGGGGTATAACGATCGCTGAATCGGAGTAGCGGCCCAGTTGGGCGATCGGTTGGGGGCGTCTGCATTGGGAAACTGGTCAACCTGAATCATCGTCATCCGGAATCACACTTATCTTCTGTATTCATGTAGTATGTTGCACATCATCATTCATCTGCTCTCTCTCTCTATCTCTCTCTCTTCCCATCTGATCATTCTGAACATTTTCTTTCGTCCACTATTATGTCAATCTGAGTTCCGTATGTATTTGTCTCGTCTTGTTTTGCAGTTTTTATTTCAATTAGAGTTGTGATGTGCCTAATTTATTTATGTTAGAACATCTTTAGAAATAATTGTTTTTTTTTCATTGCACTAAGTTAGGTTTACAGTCTTTGGACTCACACATCACATCTTGTGCTGCACAAATAATGTATATCGCTGTGATACTTACTGTATGTTTAATGTGAGCACGAAATAAACTACTACTACTACTACTCTTGTGTGATTTTTTCATTATGTAGACTGGGAACCTCACAGCGCCAGGAGACTGTAAGCGTAATCAGAAGAAGGCGTGAATATGAGTTGATACATTAATAGTTTACCTATAAATCTCTTACCTATAGGATTTACTCGTTGTGAATCTACTGAACTCAAACGTATCACCATATTCCCCCCTCAACAGAAAACTGAAAAAAGCTATGTAAACAAAAAAATCATCAGGGCTCATCAGATGCTCGGTTTTGATGTGCAAATATGAAAATATACCTGTTTACTGGAAATGGGCCACATAAAACTCTGCTCGGCAAGAAGTCAAATTCTGAACAAATACCAGAAATATTTGAGTCCATGATTCAGCACAACTATTATATATTTTATACATTCTTTAAATAAGAGAAACAATATTGCCAGGACTGTATGTGGTGTGAGAAAGAAAAAAAATGCATGCATGGTGTCATTTCAAACGTCTTGACACATGTGTGCACATGAATATTGAAGCGAATTTCAAGTCTGATCTAAACATAGCTTTCAGATAGGCGACATGGTCCGTTGCCTTGTTTGATTTCTCTTCTTCAGAGTGGTATCTTGACATCAGCAATCCCGCACAAAATGTACAGAAGGTTGTTAGTGTCATATTTCAATATATTGTTCAATATTAGCATCGCGAGGTTCATTTGTGGTCGCCACTAATTGGTTACATGTAGCTTGATAGCAATTGAATTAATGAATGAATGAATCATTGAGTTGATAAAAATAATTTAACAGCGCATGTAATCAATTATGTATAAATTTGTTTACAATATATCCGAGCAGTTATGCTTAGATAAAAAAATCCGTTGTTTTACACAGTTACATATTGTGAGACGCAACACATATATATATATATATAAATTGGCCTATGTATATTACGTATATGAACAATTTGCATGAAACAGAAAATTGACGATAGTGCGATTAAGTGTGACGATAGTGTGATTAAAAAAAAGATCTTATTTGTGACTGGGTTGCCCGGTTAGCGCAGTTCGTATGTGGGCTGACTTCTCACCAACGCAGTCGGTATGGGCGCGGGTTCTATTCCCGGCCTCGCCAGCATGTGAGATGGTAGGTGGTCGTCAAATCGGGAAAGTGGGTTTTTACCAGGTTCTCTGGCTTCCTCCCAAGTTAATGACCACTTTTACACCGAGATCCGAGCCAACAAGAGATGGTATATAAACATATGCTTGTTCGTCAATTGTTGTGAAATGAATAAAGTTCATAATAAAGTTTATGTCAGAAGATCTAGATTCTTCTGATATTCATTTCCCTTGAATTGTGACGTTGATGTAGTATTCCTAGTCGAAAAAATCTAACATGTTCCAGTCTGCTTAATATAGTTTAAGTGAGGGATACACGTATTTCCTTTGTGATACTCTTTTCTGTATCCCGTATCTTTTTTGTGGTGTTTAATGTTGGCACATTATAGGTACATTGATTACGAAGACTGTATAGCGATACATTTTCATCGAGTGAAGTGCGCAAATTAAAACAGAGTGACAAAAGTGCGAATTTTAAAATATAATCAATTATCTTTGAGCAACAGATCCTTGTAGGTCGAAATACGATCTTGATTGACTAATAAAACTATTTTGTCATCTTATCCAGTCGGAGTGAATGGGATTTATTGGAAAACATCCATACATATTAACAATAGGAACATTACAGACAATAAAGGCGCTATTTAATGATTTCAAACTTTTGACATCTACATCAGTTTGTTAAACTTTGACAAGACTTTGATTTGTTTAGTCTTTTTTGCAAACAAATACTGTTTACTATGCATACCGAGGTTTAGATCCTGATCCAGTTCCACAACTAGATTATTCATGGCTTTATTTCCAGTTGACGTCGAGTTAATGAAAGACATACCATTTTATAACGTCTTTGCCAAAAATCAAAACGTGGAGTTTGTCGGGACTGGCCTCAATACGTTATTTCTGTTATCCATTCGATAACGATAGTGGCACTCATTATTAACAGAGTTCACATAATTGTTAATAATTGACTGAATGTTAACATCCGCTTAATTCTATGTGGTAAATTTTATTTCAGAATATAATAATCGCTATTATATCTAATATATATGAATGATATTTCACATTCAACAAGCGCAAATATACTTTCCTACGCTGATGATACCTCGTTGTTCATATCCCATTCTGAACTAAAAGTTTTATTTGAAACAGCAAACAAATTTGATAAGTTATCTCAATATTTCTGTGCAAATAATACATCGCTAAATTAGCGAAACTAAATTTATAGTGTTCAGAGCAGCCCCATCAAAAAAATGCAAATTTGATTGTTTAGATATTGTAATAAAAGGAATATCCTTGAGCCAAGTAGGGGAACATTTTGATGGAAGATGTACGAAATTTCTTGGTTTATACATTGATGAAACATTATTTTGGAAATATCATACAAACCATGGTAATAATAAAATTTCTAGGGCCTTATTCCAAATTAAACAAGTTAAGAAAGAACTACCAACAGAAAGTCTGGAAACATGCTACCATGCAATGATTCACCCACATTTAATATATGGAATTATGACATGGGGAAATGCTACTCCTTCTGGTCTCAAAAAAAACACCAGTCCTACATAAACGGGCAATAAGAACTATCCATAATGCTCAATATAATTGTCACAGAGAACCACTTTTTAAATATTCAAATATTTTAAAATTAATATATCAATATAAATATGAAGTAGTCATGTTTATGCATGACTACTTTTACGGAAAACTTCCTGTATCTTTTTCTAACCTGTATCAGTACAACTACGAAATTAAAAAAAACTGATATAACACGTCAAGCACATGAATTCCATATCAAACGTTGCAGTTCTGAGTTTTAAAAAAAAAACTACCATTATATAATTTTCCAGTGTTATGGAATGAAATAATACAGACGACAGAAAAATATTATTCTAAAAGTAAATTTAAAAATAGTATCAAAAGATATATGATATGGTGTTATTTATTGACCATTACTTGCTCGAACCTTTGTTGTAAGTGTTGCTATTCGTGCATATATCATATTTATATATCCTTTCGTAGTCTAATATCTGCCTGCACTTGGTCTGGATAATTTCACGGTATGACTTCATCGTCCACGATCTCCGCCGCTGTTTTCTACTTGGTCTGGCCGCGCAAGTCTGTGATGTGATATTAATCTGCTTATTTATTCCGCAATATGTCAGAATTAACTAATCTACATAGATGCTAATTATATTTAATTAAATTTAATATGCTATCTCCAATGGGTACGAATGGAAGACAGCAACGGCTAATTTGTTATCCATGTTTTACGTAGTGCAAAAATTATATCTTGTGTGAAATCTATAAAACGTATTTGAATTGTTATGTGGAAACAAAATAAATTATCTCTCTCTATATATATATATCTCTCTCTCTAACGGGCATCCATAGTCATATGACGTTTTGTGTTTTATAATTCTACAAAAGCAACACACATAGATGCATTCGCGATATACAGGTAAACATCCCATTTCAAATATTTTTTTTGTAATTTTTTATCACATTTTGTGGGCGACATGCGTAGCTTGTTCTCTCATATATATTTATTTTTAGAAGGAGGCTCACGCTTTTCGACATACGTTTTTTTCATCACCTCAAAGTATACATGTACACGTACGTATGTCGATGCTGTATCATTGTACAGCGTGATGGAGGCCAATTCATCGGATACAAACTGACTCACATGGCAGAATAATACCGGCATCCGTGTACGTATTGGCCAGTTAACTTACAAGATAAACCGGTAAATCGACAAACAAATTGCACATCTGAGCTTATATATACAACTATACTTTATTTTGAGAGAAAAAAAAATACTTTTTAAAAAAATACTATTGCTTGTGTGCTTTTTGTTGGTTTCCCCAGTACGTCAAGGACTGCATCACCTGCTTGCCAATAATTCGAGTAGTAAAGTGTGATGCATTCTCATGATATATTTTTTGCAAACATTAAATGTGGTTACTGTTATTTTTTTATTTCCAGGGAAGAATGTGGAGGTTTTTGATTCTTTCAAGTGAGTCATAATGAGTTATAAATATTCTAACATGGGTACATTCAAAATTGAACATATGTCAGAATCCATTTCGTTGTAGGATGAGTAATGTTTTGTTGAACCTGGTATACATTCATTCAGTAACTGAGATACTACGTGAGATACAGATTCCTGTAACAACTTTCCTACGAAGACATGCATGGATTTCTGTGATGCCATTGAGTTCAATCGAAATTAATTTCATTGCCTATTCCCATTTGATGTTGACATACATTCTGAACATTTCATTTATAATTGAATTGATGGTGATTCTATTTTTGCAGGTATTTTTGTGCTGATAGATAAAGCTGACGCTGGTAAGTGTAAAGATAATCAATAATGTACAAGTGGTGTGAGTACTTACCACTTTTCTCATTGGGATTCCATGATAAAATATAATTTTTTGCCCGTAAGGGGCGAATTGGTTGTCGTGTTTACTGTATATATGTACAGGGAGTGATGTGACCTACGTTTGCAATTTACATTTGTTTTTTGTTTTTTGCATTTTTAATAGACGTTATGATTATTTACGTTACAGACTCGCAATTATTCTTATCCTCGACCCCACATGTTCCAGTTATGTGAGAACGTGGTATTATATATTTAAAAAAAACAACTTATAACCAGCCATATTGAAATGTCACGATGGCATTATAACTTTTAAGTCTTGTTACTTCTGTTGTTCACACGCCTGTAACCGTTTACATTTTCTTCCAGCACCATGCATCTATCCTGTTCTAGCATATGGTAAGATACCAGTTATCTTTAATAATATTCCTAACTCTGCTGTAAAACAAACTCTAATCAAATTACATTTTTATTCTGCACATGGAACTGTCTGCACACAGTCACACACTGGACGTGAAAATATATAAATCTTACTTAGAAACAAGATAAGCTTCATAAAAAATAATCTGACAAAATCCCAATATTTTTTTTTTTTTCTACGAAAAATTCCAAAGGCTGTGTTTTATCCAGTAAGCCCTCCTCCCCCAAAGAGAAACCTGAAAAAAACGTGCAGTCTTAAAAATCACTGAATATCATATTAAACACTATTATCTACTGCAATCTGTAAAATAGTAATATTACGCAATTTCTGTACACCCCAAAACATAAATCTGCTGATTCGTTTTGGGGAAAATATCGATGTATGGGGAGTTTGGGGAGCTTTTTTCACACAAGAATGCGTAACAAAACTATTTCTTTACTAATGTATCTTACAGTGGTAACGCTTGCATCTCGTCATAGTGACACCGTTTGGAACCTACATCATGAATGTGTTATTTTTAGAACGTTGATTTCCTTCGATTACGATTTCCTTCGAGTTCCTGTAGAAGTTGACGTTTGACTCCAAGATGAAATGTGTCAAGTTAGGCGATAACTCATACCGTCGATAAACTACGGCCAAGAACGTATGGAAACAAGATTTAAAGTACTAGTAAAGTGCAAATATGATGTTGAGTTATATGAAAGATCTTATTGATCTGAGCAAAATGGTCTTTACGGTATATCAATATCTCTATCCGTTCAAAAGTTACAGCCATTTGAAACTGCCATTCCGGCACTACATTAGAGAAGCTTCTTGAAAAGTTTTAGCAACTCATTAATATGCAAATTAGATGCTAATGAGAATTCATGACGTCATAAGGGGAACAAATTTTAATTAGGATATTCAAGCCATGATATAATGATTCTTATTGAAGGTTCTGACGATCTGACTAGTGCATATTATTATGTACCATATATAGGCAATATCCACACCAACTGTACTGTTGCTATGGTTACCAGTCATTCCCTATAGCCGTAGTTACCCTTGGTTGCCATGGTCATTAACTGCCAAGTCATTCTATCCGCCGACTTTCTGTCAGTTATTTATGAATTAAATTAATATAGAGCTCAAGTTGCCACCATTTTTATTTGTGCATACCCTGTTCTGAGTGGGTTTCTGGCCCTAGCAACCATGGTTGCTATGGGCCATACCAGGTCACTGGTTACCTTGAGTACAACAGAAAAGAAAAAACACTGATTATTCATATTGACATCTGTGTGGAATAAGTTTTGATGAATAATCATAACATTAAATGAATGAATAATACATATCAAAGTACCTAATTAAAACAGCTTCCCCCGATGACGTCATGAATATCTCATTTGCATACTAATTAGCTAAATTGTTTTGAAAAGGCAAATTTGCTGATTTCAGTCTTTAACGTGCTATAACTTTTGAACGGATTGTGATATTTACATGCTGTAAAAACCATTTTGCTCAGATAAATGAGATCTTTCATATAAGTTCACATCATATTTGCACTATACTAGTACTTTAAACATGGGAAAAACCTATATACATTTTGTGGGGAACATTTTATGGATACAAGGCCAAACTTTCTCTCATGATACCAAGAACTTAGCTTCTTGGTTGCCACATGTATACATAAATAAATTGGAGACGACAGTTCAGAATGTTCAGTCATTCAAGCACTGGCAAATTTCATAATTTTCCTCTCTGATACATATTATTTATGAAAATAATAACACCTCGCCCCGACCCGCCCCTCTCCCCACGTATATAACATAAGCCCAAAATAATCACTGCGTAGTAAGTAGTAAAAGGAGACGATAAATACTCTGATTTTCCTAACTCGTTTACACCATTATACCATTTTTTGTTCATATTTTTGCAATGCTGAATGGTATCATATTATAACTTAGCATACTCCATCAGGGAGTCAAACGGCAATATTCCACCACGAAAATCGACAGTCTACCCCAGTAGTAAATTTAGCCAAATCATTGAACTTCTGGGTCCGCACACGCTTTTGTGGATTTTGTTGCTTTTGTAGCCAAGCACTCTTTCCAAATCAACATCTTCTGTACAATCCACTAGAATGTGTGCCCTGGTCCAAAATTATAACTATATTTCGAATCCCGATGGGTGTAAACACGACCAAATCTCAGCACGACCAAATCTCAGATTCCAGAGATCCCATTTTGGGCTGAAGTTTAACATTGGGGTAGATTGCCACCTTTTTTCAATTTTGGGGATAAAAGTCTGTTAAAAATTGCCGTTTGACACCCAGAGAAAGTATACAAAGCAGGGACGGGTTTTCCCCCCAAGGAAAAAAGGAAAATAGAGAGTAAAGGAAGTAGATAAAAGGGGGAAAGAGAGAGGAAATGTTTTAAAAAAATCACTTCGTCGTCTGGGGCACCATGTCGCGAGCAGTGTATTCGCTCTACAACCAGCCCACTTGTTCTCATTGAGGGCACTTTATGGCCTCCACCTTCTATAAATGAATTGAGAGCATTGATTGGCAAATGTACGTAATCCTTTGATGGGGTCGAAAACCAAATAATATACCATATTTTATTTCAACTACAGTATCATGCATTTATGAGGGTGAATTAATGTGTTATAATCAGACCCAGGAGAGCCCTGGTATGCTGTATTAGGCACGCGGATACCTCCAGCTTCTGGGGCCCTTCAGCCTCGGACAAGGCCTTGCATCTGCTCGCTTAGCAACATTTCACAACTGGGCCTTCTCTCAAATCTAGATTTGCCCCGAATCAGCTATGCAAAAACTCTTTTGGGGAATGGAAATGGACCAAAGGGAACCTCTGATTTCTAAAACACCCAACTGGGCATGCATATCCCTCCAGCTTCTGGGGCCCGACCCTCTGACTTCACGACCTCGCTTCACGACATTTCACATCTTGACACTCCTTCAGAACCCTTGATCCACCCAGAACAGGCATTCATAAACTCTCCAAGGCCATGGAGATTGGACCAAGGAGAGCCCTAGAACACATCATCGGGGATGCATATTCCTTCAGAGTCTAGGTCCCTTGAGCGGGCCCCAGACCCCCAGCCGACAGGGGATCGCTTCGCTCGTTGATATATCGATCAAGGGTTTTGTTCCTCCCTCCCTCTCACCAATATCCAATGCCCGCCCCTGCCAAGTTATAGACTAGGTACCAAATCTCAAAATGTCACTTTAGGGGGGATGGTATGTTATTGCCTGTCACTCATGCTGGGGTCAAAGTAGGGGCCTTACTGGTCAATACTAGCCCGGATGACATTCAAAAATATTGATTTTTTTCATATAATTCTAACACTTTTATATACGGACCAAGTTGTGGTAATATTTCTGTTTTTGAAACTCACATGCTGGAGTTATAATTTCTGTGTCAAAATGTCTGGAACTACACGGCGAATCAAGAAAAATACCAATTACAGCAGTTCATGGCGTCAGTCTTGTATTATAATATGGAAACACATAATAATAGGTCCGGAATTGCCTTCGATTTCACAATCTGCCACCTGCAAAAGTGGGTGTTCCAGCTCACAAATCTATTTTATTTCATCCAGGTCATTCTCATTTCCTCTTTTTCACTCGAACAGTAGTCCCTGCCCAAAGTCATATCATTGTTGCTCCAGTCGAGATTGTTCGATCAGTCTGTACAGCCATAATCTTCAGTATAAGAAATTGCATTCTTTAGAGAACGTGTTCCTGTGTAATGGTTCTTCTTACATTTGAATCTGGTGAGCTGTTAGGGATCTTATCTGTTAAGTGGATCGAGATGCTCTCAGCAGCCACAATCCAGCCATGATCATTTGGGCTTGGAGTTACGACAACCCTCTTTAACGAGTTTCTCCAGATGCATATCTAAAAGCTGACTCATGCAACGTGGTGTTTGAGAACGTCTTTTTTCGTGAAAGATTTTTCCACATTCTTGCTTCAGAATAGTTTGTACCTGACAGAACGTATGTCTGTATACTTGGAACCATACAAAACCGTTCACAGCCATCGAGAACTTCCTCTCTGTTGGTGAATGATGTACCCTTCTTCTTCCTGACATCACACATATTTTGATTAGCCATTTTCAACTGAAATGCCCGTTTCTTGCCTTCAGCAACAAAATCACTGCATACGACCATGCCTAGTGAGAGACTGTTGTGTCGATGTACCATGTACATTGTTTGTTTTCTGTGCAGGATAGAACTCTCGCACATGCTAACACAGCTTCTGCGTTGGTGACCTGAGGTTGAAGCAGCTATGGCCTTTTGATGCTGCATGGCTGGCAGCTTCCTCCTGTTTGATGCTCAACTGAACGAACCAGTAGCCCGAATGGTGCTGTTCACAACAAGAAGGTTGTAGCACTCTTCAGTCTTCACTATGTGTTACGATTTCCAAAAATTATGTACAGGCCTACATACTCAGTCTGCTGCCATTCAAAACGGAAGTTAGATAAACGTGTCTTGTTACTTCCATCATAGAAATTTCTTCGACCATGTTGGACAGTTGTGATTTCTCCCTTGGATCTTGACTTGAAAGCTTTCCCATTTGACACATCTTGCATGCTCCGAGTTCTTGATGGATACCTCGGGTTAAGGATCCATGACAAAGTTGACTATTTGGGAATGTGTGAGCAAATAGTCACTAGTTGAGAGATGTACTGAGCCTGAATTCCAAGTGTCTTGGGATTCTTCTTGACAAAGTACAGTACTTCCATGCCATTGATGACCAGGACTACTGATTGTGGAACATCTTCAACTGCTTCATAATAATCTTCGAGGATGTGTAACAGAGGTGCCTTGGTTGTTTAAGCAGGAGCACCGTCTGTGTTGGCCAATGTCTATGGCCCTAATGGGACTGCAAAACACCAATAACTATCATTTTATTTTCAAATAGACTTCTATCAGATTATCTATATATCTGTTGCAACTACCCTTGATGTCTTTGTTTTAACGATGATGCTGAATGTCTTGATAGATGATTTTGGCAGTGTGGCAAACAACTTCACTTCATTCAACAAAATATGATTCTCCATGAAGCTTCTAAAAGTCCGGGTTGATTTGTCTCCTGCATGTGATTTCATTGACTGTGATTCCGGATGCTGTGTCGTTGAGAATCTTCATTTCCGAGTACTGGATTGGTAGACCCAGCCTAAAATGATGCCCATCACTTTGTGTACATGTCCTTCATCGTTCAGATTGCGTGTAGAACTGGCATCTTTCTGTGAATTTCTTTCATGGTTATGAATGTCATCGGCTGTGATTATCCAACATTATGCAGCCCCACGATTGAGACTGATGCAAAAAGTATACACCCCTGATTAGAGTCCCGGATTAGTGTATGTTCCATGGGTTGGCAACAACTGCTTGTGGAAAAACAGGTTACTGACCATACCAGATTTGTGAGCTGGAACACCCACTTTTGCAGGTGGCTGATTGTGAAATCGAAAGCAATTTCAGACTTTGTTTTCATGTTATAATATAATACTGACACCAAGAACTGTTGTAGTTGGTATTTATCTTGATTCCTCATGTAATTCCAGACATTTTGACACCATATTTGTAACTCTAGCCTCATTATTCATGATTCAATGGTATTTCATGAGAATTTCAAAAACATAAAAATAACCGCAGCTTCGTCCGTATAAAAAATTGTTAAAATTATATGAAAAAATCGAAATTTTGAATGTCATCCAGGCTAATATTGACCAGTAGGGACCCTACTTCGAACCCAGCATGGGTGACAGGCAGTAACATTCCATCCCCCTATCGTCATTTCTATGGCCCTTCATAGAAAATGTGCCTAGACTATTTGGGACCGCGAAAACATCAGCAACAAAATGTGTGAACAAGTTAGAAAAATCAGAGTGTAGACATATTCACCTTAGCGTTGTCAATGGACGTGATGTGTTCAACTTAACAATTAAGTTTGTGAATGCAGTAATAATGAAATCACATATTAAAGGGATGTTTACTGTTATTCGGCCATCAGATATCACAATGACTTTTCACTTGCCTCAATCTGCAAACCGATCAAAATTTATCTTAAGCCATACGAACTCATCTACACCATAACGTTTGAAATTATTTTGTCACGCCACTACATGTCTACAGTACAATGATCATATTCCCGCAGGTTGTTTGAGTTGTTGACCTACGCCTTGAGTGTGCATTAGCAGCGCCAAAATCGTGCACAGGGCTTGCTTACAAATTAGGCTTTGTTCGAGAAATAAATATGTATGTAATCAATAATGAAATATCGTTAACACAATCAAAATATCAATGTCAAAATCTAATATGGACTGTTATCAAAGCAGATACATTTGCCAGGTACCAACCAAAATGAACAGTTATCGTTGATGGTTTTTGACATAAACAACATAAATAAAATGAACTGAACGAGCTTCATAGAAATGGAATAAACCTCATCAACATACCCTGGTTCTCATAAAATTATACCAACAGTAAAATAATAGAATTAAATCCAAGCTGAACAAATACATACGCATATTCGTTAAAGTTTTGAGATATAAGTTGAAATAATGCGGTCATTTGTCTCAAACAACAAACAGCAGATAGCAGTATTTCATCACCCATTGATATTGAAATAATTGCTGCTAATACACAATGATACTCTAGAATAATGTAAAAAAAAGGTCAATAGATGTTGAATGTTGTGCATTTGAGATATGATGGCGTGTTGATTAAGTTTATGATTTGACATGCGATGTATATTTATTGGTTGTTATGCAAATATGTGACAAGTGAACACAATCAACTGATTCGTTTTCACATGCATGCAAATTGAAAATATTAATTAGATTTGAGAGATAACATGATTGAAATGGTATAAGTCAAATATTTATCGAAAAGTTATATTAGCAACCAGGTGCAGTTATATTTTGATGCAAACGCATAGCAATTCCTCAACAGTTGGATCGTCAGATTACAGATATAGTATCGTAGTTCAGTATCAGATTCAAAACTGTTGTTGTTCAACATGATAACAAGTTCAAACCCATTGTATTACAGGATCTGGTATATGTAACCCCCGATGTTTGCGATGCGACAGCAATTGCAAATGTACCCTGTGTGGTTCCGGGTCCAGCCGGTCGGGTGGAAGTTGTATTTGTGAGTATATATATTTGGATATTCTTATACTTGGAATACTGTAATTGACTATTATATAGTACGTACATGTATCAAAGAAATTTCAGCGGGCATTTATAATTACTACCTGTATATATATATATATATATGTGTGATGAAATAAGTATTCTTCAAGCCTCTATTTAGGCCTTTCGTTCGATTCTTTATTCGGCACGACAAGATATTCCCAAGGCGCGAATGAC
The DNA here is from genome assembly GCA_949152475.1 of Terebella lapidaria. Classification (NCBI taxonomy): domain Eukaryota; kingdom Metazoa; phylum Annelida; class Polychaeta; order Terebellida; family Terebellidae; genus Terebella; species Terebella lapidaria. Next base: position 18,430,270 of record OX424567.1, read on the forward strand.
GAAATGGCACTATCACGGCCACACAGGTACTCCGCTACTAAGTCCGATATCCAGAAACTATTTTCTTTACACTATCCTGTTCGTCAAAATCAGTCCAATGACTGTCTTCTATTTGCGCACTCTCCCTGAGACGTCCAACTTCATGGGCGTCCACAATTCAACTCTCTTCGGGGCAAAGCATGTCTGTCTAAGTGCATGTGTTTTCCCGCCAAAACGGGATAATGTGTCTGAGCAAATGTACATGTCTTAGTGCACGGTGAAGGTCGCGTGGGGTGTGACGTGCAAATGTGTACTTTGATTTGTTGGATGTCATGGAATGTGCACGTGAACGGCTGAGCCATGTCTGTTTAGGTGGTTATAGTGTACTGGTAATTATGGAGCGCTTGTCTGTGTATTTGTATGCATTATGACGTAAGTGTACGCGTGTGCGGTGGAGGGTCCGGGCCGTTACAGTAACTTCAAGTATAACGCCATGTTTTTTTTAGAAAAACATGGCAGAAAACCCGGCCCTTTTATAGGTACATGTTTTCCATGGACTCACAATACCGAATGTCGAGTTCACATTGTAGGAAGATGTCCCATAAACTTGGTTACACAGTTTATTTCTATATGAATGAGTCACACAAATGTTTTTACAGTTCATATAGAAAGTAAGACAATCAGTCACATCAAAGTAAATGGAACGGGAAATTGTGTACATCCTTCGACAATTTATTTCCCCCAAGTCTATTTAGATGTACCGTATCCTTGTCAGATCGCCAGATTGCTAGTCGTCGGCAGCTCTGTTAAAAACTTCCCATTGAATTCCTGTTCCATAAGTCGCCCCAGAATTCAAAACCTTCTAGTTTAAAATTCCGCATTACCAATATTCTCCAAACATCACTATAGGTATACACAAAGCGCTTTTATAATCTTCTTGACACTTTCCGCAATCTGGTCAGGTCTAATCCCTTCCCCCGTAGATATGCAAGAAAATTATCGATAGGGCATAACATCCTTTTGATCCTATCACGAATGATGCACAAAAACGGATTTACACTGCCTTCAAAATATACATATTACAGGTGGCATGATTTGATAAATACGTTTAGGCCTATTACAATGAATAGATGTGCAGTTCCTGCACGCTAGGCCTCTGGGAATATATACACAATTGTATAATAGGGTTCATATAAAATAGGAAAACTATGCACATATTAGCTAATTATTTCAATGACTGGTGTACGGTAAAAGCTCGACTTCGTCACGGCGGTCTTGGCTATTTAATGCGATCACGCCTGTAAAGCAATTTTCATGCTTCAGTTTCGTTATGCTATAGCCTAAGCTCATTGCCGACAAAGTAATCCTCAGTGATATCCAGAGAAGTAGCCTAATAGGCCTGACACAATGAAAACAAGTCGGAAAGAGAATTTCAAACTATTGTCTGAAATTATTACTACTAATGTATGACTGTCCATCGCTGCATTACAACATATTTCTAGCGGTTACGTGTTGGCGTAGTACATAGGTAATAACAGTAATTAAACCAGGTCAGACTTATGAACAGATTTCACTAATTCCTTCGGCCATACAAAACAATAATAAAAAGCTCAAATTCAAGTCTCCATAGCTCCGTCCCAGAACAAGATGAACCTTAGCAGCTTACACACAAAGCTAGCCAATTCATTTCCTCATCTGACTATAGTAAGGGAAATATATGTTGATAAATTGGATTTTTCGCTACAGCTCGAATTCTGAGGGTACCCCCTTAAAACGACTGATTTTCATGCATGACAACCCATATATATCGTTCGTCGTCCGAGCCGTTCTGTGCGTGTTGTGGTCTTGAAACTGTTCGTGTGCAATGCCAACCAGCTCGGGTCAACAACCAGCCATAGCAAAATATCCCCTACCATTCTGCGTGGGATCAAGGGCATCCCCCGTTTTCAAAATAGGGAATTCTCTGACTGTAACGGATATGACGCAATATCATTGGTGTTGTGTGGCCTAAATAGTAGGGGATCCTGATCTCACTACCATCTGATAATAAATTGTGATGAATTAGGATCTAGACAACATATGTACGAAGTTTCAGGGGTGAAAGTTATATCACTTTGGATTTATGGGCGAATAACTGACTTCATTCCATTGTAAAATCGTAAAAAAAGAATCGGCCCATCGATGCGTTATTTCACTGTGGATGCTACAAATTTTGGTGTCAAGTGCTAACGTTATCACATACTACAGTAGTTGAGGTACTTAGAATCAGGATGCAGTTTTGTTGTAAAGAACCACAAATTATGTGCGCCCCATGGAATTATAAATATTAATTATATCACAAATATTGGATTGAAATGACAAAAAAAGGGTCAGCTACACAAGCAAAAATAAACAAATCATCGTCAATCTGGTATCAAATCTTCAAAAATAAGATATATAATTCATTTTTATGGCATTTAATAACATAATATCGGGAGTTGAGCTGCTAAACTGCAATTCTTATAGTTCGGCCAAAAACTCAAATATGCATTTTTTTTCTCAAAAACGGTGTTTACATCAATAACACATACATTCTGAGACCTTTTCTTGCTTTTTGCACATTGGAAACAGCATCTCTTAGGCACAAATAAGCTATATATATGCATGCCATAGGAAGCGATTTCTTGGGAGGCCCCTCTTTGTTTTGCAAAATGACGCATTTTCACCAAATTCACGGTTTATGTAAAAAAATACGTCAAAAACACAGAGGAAAGACCAATTTTAATCTTTTTGCACCAAAATCATAATAAGGGAAAACAACATTAACGCTAACTTCAATCTAGAGTAGAAATTATAGAATACATGTTTTTCCTTCAGGACAGATTTCACTAATTCCTTCGGCCATACAAAACAATGATAAAAAGCTCAAATTCAAGTCTCCATAGCTCCGTCCCAGAACAAGATGAATCTTAGCAGCTTACACATAAAGCTAGCCAATTCATTTCCTCATCTGACTATAATAAGGGAAATATATGTTGATAAATTGGATTTTTCGCTACAGCTCGAATTCTGAGGGTACCTCCTTAAAACGACTGATTTTCATGCATGACAACCCATATATATCGTTCGTCGTCCGAGCCGTTCTGTGCGTGCTGTGGTCTTGAAACTGTTCGTGTGCAATGCCAACCAGCTCGGGTCAACAACCTGCCATAGCAAAATATCCCCACCATTCTGCTTGGGATCAAGGGCATCCCCCGTTTTCAAAATAGGGAATTCTGTAACGGATATGACGCAATATCATTGGTGTTGTGTGGCCTAAAATGCGAGTTCCAAGATAACTGGTAGGAAATTCGGTAATTGCACTTGCGCATACCAGCCGCAGAGTAATCAAAACAGCGCTTTCCATTGTCATGCAATTACTGTTATTAATACATTAATATCAGCAGTGTTTATCAATCAGTTTAACGGGATGTACCGGGTTTTATTGCAAATTTGCGAAACCCACACCAGTGTGTGCTGAATCTAAGAGAGTCGTCCGGAGAAGTCGGAAGACAGGAGATACCTAGGGTGAGGTCAACGACAATCACATGCACCCGGCCCTGAGGGGCCGGGAATAAATTCATTATTTACGTGGTACGAAAGTACAAGGTGTAGATTTCAGCGAAAATAATAATCGAATTTCTTCCTGCTAGTCATTTGATATACGAAGTCTAGCTCTACCGGATGTCCCGTTGTGTAGGCCGGGGATGTCGGAACACGTGTGCAAGTTCACTCAACAATATCAAAATAAAGACGTGTAACACCGCATTCAGTTTTAGAGTTTGCTCACCAGAGACACGAATATTTACAAACCAAATTAGAGATATAGAATAAGAGAATCCCATGTCGTTTTTGTGTGGGATAGAGATTTCCCGACGCGTCGTCAGTGCGAATCCAAGGCGAGCCTTCAGGCGTCTAGTCCCGTATTGACAGTTTTTCATATTATTTCTGTAGTTTTTCACATGTTTTGTCACTTTTTGTGGAAGAAATTCGGTGCTCGATCATCCATGACTATTCATTGTTACAACCAACCGAGCGCGTCATTTGTATTGTTACGTCATACCACGTAACACAACAGGTCTGGGATAGGTTTTTCCCAGGTCGATTCTCACCAGACAAATTTTCACTATCCCATATAGATGACGTATTTTGACAGAGGGTGAGAATCCCGAAGCCCAATCCGCTATTGCTAGAACAAACCCACCCAATTTACATTCCAAATTCCAGTCTCTTCCTCCAAGCGTGTCCAGCCAAGCGCGTCGGGCCGCGATGTGTATTCCTCGACTGTCCGGTATGATCTGCCCGTCGACTGGCCATTCCTAGCTCGCTCGGCCTGCCGCGCTGACGTCACATCTACACTATTGTGGTGATTTTGCCTAAAGATCGCGGCAGGTGGTTCTTTGTTAAACACTCTAGTTTTTCGGCCTTTGTTTTGGACGCTTCTTATCCACTGTACTGAACAATGGCTGTTTACGTCATATCTCGTGCTATCGCCTCTAGCATAAATACTGTGGTCACATTTTGTGTGGCCGGGGTTGTCTGAGAGACTGAGCACGACAGGTGAGCACACGACATGAGCTCCTTGTCTCTGTTCACGTAAAGGCCAGTCAGGCCTCAGGGACGACTTCCATAGGGGGCCCAGGTGGGGGAGACCATTGCTGACTCGGAGGCTCACGCCCTGTGGATCACTGGTTTCTTCCCACTTGGGATGGTGCGACACAGGCTCTGGCAGACTGTCGGGCTGTCCGGGGTTTCATCCTCGAGGCGGACTGCGGCGAGCCAAGCCTTACAGTTAACACCACGGTGATGATCGTGTATCTGAGTGGTGTCCGCATGTCTGGGCTCGTTGGGCGGGCTGCTACCTGGTTTAAATTCTGATGATAGCGTCGTTACTGTGCCTGCAGTGACCCTCGGTGAGCGGACTATCCGCGAGGGCCTGAGGATAGCGGGTGCGCGTCCGCAATGACCTGTGGGGAGAGGACTATCCTCGAGGATCCAGGATAGTGGACGATGTTAATACTTTACATTGGTGCCGTGACCAGGATCAGCCCGACGGCGTTCGATTGCAGCCTAACTTCGCAGTGTTTTGCTCCCTCGTCTCTGGGGACTGCCTGCTCCTCCGGGACACTCCAAAAAGGGAAAAACAGAGAAGAAATGAGTGAAAACGATAGTGTGGTCCAACATACTCGCTCCCAGGTCATCTGGGAGCAGGTCCGCGGTGGCTCCGGCTCCGCAGAAGGGTGTCTGGACGATCCGCAGGATCGACCACAGTCTGCGGACACGTCCTTGACGTCCTTGGCTCCGTCTCCGGACGTAGAGTCGAGCCCTGCGGCGCTGCAACAGCAGTTGCCTTCGAGGCTGAGCCTCGATGTTTTAGGTGCTATGGGCGGAGCTGGAAACGGCTCTACTCCGCACCTACCCTCGTCCGGACGTCCGTCACGGCCGCTACTCTTCCCTGGGATGTCTCCGGACGTCACGAATTGAGTGCCGACTACCACGGTAAGCTCCGGATGGGTGGACAGGCTGAACCAGCTACCACAGCCGGCCGGGTAGACTCCCTCAACAGCCCCCGGCCTGGATGTCGGGCAATCTGTCCAGAATGTGATGGACCAGCTCACCCACTCACTCAATGAGCTGGCTCCCACAGGCCGCTATGACGGCGGCCAGCTGCCCCACGTTGGACGACCTGATCGTAGGACACGTTCGCCTTCTCTGCGATACCAGCCACCCTCAGAGCAGCTGACGGAGAGGGAGCGGCAGATAGGGCAGACAGCACTGGAAGAGTATAGGCGCTGTCAGTCCACCGCGCCGAGCATGAGTTCTGCGACCCCTTTCAACCCAGGGATGACTGGTCCGCCAGTCCTCCCTCAGGTTTATTCAAGTCCGCAGGTGCCGGTAACCCATGCTATGGAACCCGCGCCTGGTCCGAGGCTTGGAGGGACCATGTTGGCCACCGCTTGTGCTGCTCCAGCAGCCGCAGCCATGGCCACGTGGACCTATCCTGCCCTGCTCAGTGCTCCAGGATCTAGCTGGCAACCAGCGGCCTCAGCCCCCGAGCTACGCCGGCTACCCTGCCTCGCCTGAGTCCTATCCTGTAGGATCGGCGGGGCTCCGTCCGCACTTGGGCTGGGTGGGATGTCTGTGGGTATGTACCCGGCGGTGAGCGTGAGCTTCCCAGCTCCCATGTCAGTGGTGTTGATGTCTGCACCTGCGGACTCCGCCGTGAGAGCGGGTAGTACATGGACCTTGCCGTCTTACACCGCTGACCCGGGAGCTGGATCCTCCAACCCGCACCCAATCAGTCTTCATGGCGGAAGAAGTTCAATGGGGATCACGCCGATCTGGAGGTTTACTTACTCCAGGTATGGTGGACAGCGGTGTATGAAGGATGGACCCAGGAGGAAGCTGGGCATATCCTCTCGGGGAGCCTGGAAGGGAAGGCCCTCTGAGTAATGCAGTGTCTGCCGGTGGAGATGGCTACATTTGGCGAGGTTGCTCAGCAACTTCGCTTGCTGTTCACGCCGAAGACGAACAGGCAGATGTTTGAGAGGGAGTTCAAGGCTCGACTACGCCTACCGAGTGAGTCCGTTACCGAGTACGCATTTAATTTGCGTGTACTCGGCCGGAGAGCCTATCCGGACATGGAAGCCAGTCGGTTTGAACCAATGCTGATCGATCAATTCATTGAGAGACAGCCGTACCATATATCTTATGGGCTGGCCACTCACGAAAAACGATCGATGGAAGAGGCAATCAACTCGGCCCTTGCGAAAGAGGTAGCTGTCCGTTCCAGACAGATGCCTCCGGCCCCGGCTCCGGCTGTTCCTTCGCAGGCGGTTGCACCTTCTCCTGTGCAGACATCGCAGGTGGCCACATGGCTGGCCCCGGCTCCCCGGGAACCCGCCATGGAGCCCAACCCTCAGCGGGTTGGTGTGTAGGCATCCCCCTCTGGGATGCCCGCACAAGCGGCACCGGCTGTCGCGTCGTGCTCGTCTTCGGATAAGTATGACTTAGAGGAATATGATTTCTGCGCGGCGCAGATAATTGCACACTGCGCAGAAAAAGACGCTCTGGGACCCGCGGAATGCTGTGCATTCACCTCCGGACCGGCCCAGAATCGTCCCTGTTATTTCTGCGGAAGGCAGGGACACTTTTGGCTGAAGTGTCCAGAGCTGTTGGAGCGCCTGCGGGCACGCGGCTATCAAGGGGGTCTTCCCGAGCCTCGCCGGAAAAATTCCTCCGATCGGCCAGGTCCTCCGAGACAGCAATGTTGACCTCCACGTGAGGGAAATGGAAACTGGAATATCACTGGTTTACCATGGATGTACCTAAACAGGTACATTCGGATCAGGGCACGCAATTTGAAAGCAACCTGTTTCGGAACCTAGCACAGATGCTGGGCAGTACCAACGTCCGGACAACCCCTTACAGGCCCCAGTCTGACGGACAGGTTGAACGGTTTAATCGATCTATCCTCAATATGCTGGAGGCCTTTGTAAATGATCGTGCGAATAATTGGGATGACCACCTCCCGTATGTCTTAATGGCGTACAGGTCGTCGGTCCACTCTTCGACCGGCGTAACCCCGCACGCGATGTTGTACGGCCGGGAGCTAAATCTGCTTGTGGATATTATGTATCCAACTGTGGCGGAAACCGGTGCAGTATCCCAGTGCGGTCCGGAGTACGTTGAGTGGGTTCGTGCAGACCAGCCGTGGCAGCGAGTTTGCCATCCGGCAGCAGTGTGGCTATGATGCCCATGCCAAGGGTAGGCCCGCTTTTGCGGTGGGAGATAAGGTGCGCTATTACTATCCACCAGCTAAGCAAGGAAACAAATTTGCTAAACCGTGGATTGGCCCGTTCAGCATACTGAAACAGGTAACAGAAGTGGACTACCGGATCCGGAGGGATTCCGATCCAGAAAAGGTTCTGGTGGTCCATATTGACAAACTGAAGAAGTATGAGGGCCCGCTCGTCGTGGATCTGCTCATAGAAGATGCGGAACCGGATGATGTTCCTCTTGCAGACACTTCCGGTCAGCATCCGTGGACGTCGGACGAGCGTGTACGCCGTATGGTGGGTCTCCCGGACCTCTCTGATCCGTCAGATGGAAGTCCAGATGACAATGCACCTGATCTCGGCGATCCGCAGGTTCCCCCAATCCCTCCAGAACCTGCGGATGATGGGCGGCCACGCCGGAAACCTCGTGCACCGACCCGGTATGGGTGGGACTAACGTTCCGCCCATGCAGATGCGTTTGCGGTATCCATCTATCACACCAGGGATAGATTTCAGGCCGTTCCGTAGGAGTCCGTACGACTCACTCTCTGTGAGTGGCCACTTTGTGGCTAGCTCCGGAGTTGAGATCCGCGGATATCTTTATGTCGTATCGCCGCCGCTCCGCATCCGCCCTCCTGTAGTTTCTAGCGCTAGGGACATGCGGCGAGCCTATCCGCATCATGTGGACTGCTCTCCGGCGTAGTTAACACAGTGTCTACGCTCACCGGACCACTTTTGTGGATTTGTCGGACGCCCCTTGGTCCCAGGACAACCTCTTATATGGCAAGACTGAGGTTGAGATTTACGTCTGCTACAGGAGAAGCGCCTTTCCACGGATTTGGGGAACTGGCAATGGACGCGGGGATAGTATCCGGATGTGAGGACTGATATCCGTGGTTCGTCCGCGTGACTCGTCCAGCACTCCAGACGCTTTTGGACGACGCATCTCGGTGCGTTGTCACCCGTGAGCCACTACTTTAAGGTTGTTTAAAGTAGGATAAGGTTTCTAATGGCAGGAAACCGTTTATTATTTTTGATGGACTGGCTGTTAAGTCCGCGCGTGCAGACCAGCCGTGGCAGCGAGTGACGCTCATTTTCGTCCGGATCGCACCTTACAAAACGCGGTACAGCCGGAATGACCGGAACCCCGGCCTCCTTCTAAGAAGGGGTCGTATTCTACATGCGTAGCATACTTTGTGGTTTCTAATCCCTATCATTATCATTGGATAATGTCAATATGTCGTTATGGTGCTTGTCTGGTTCTGGACTCTGTCCGCAGGCAGTTCCAGACGAGCGCCGGCTATTGATTTCAGCATGTTTGGGATCCTCTAGATTGTACGCCGGCATGAAGGGTTCGCCCCCTAACCATTGAGGTTATGGACCTGTCGGCACCGCATCTAAATCTATTCTATCCTCGCTCCGGTGGTCATTGTATGGGCTCTGGGCTTGACCGGTGTATTGCTCCGTGGCCTTATTGTACATTGCGGTTGCTAGTGGGCGTCTGATCAACGCCCATAGGGCGCGCAATTGTCTTTAGGGCTACCATGGGCATACTCGATCGCCTTGTAAGCGTACCAGCGGCTATGGGGAGTGGCAGTGTGTCATTATGACCGAGGACAGAAGTCTACAGCGATGCCGCGTGCACTGCTGCGCGGGTAGAATGGCTGTCAACATTTGTTGCATATATATATATATATATATATATATATACGTATGTAAAATGACGTACCCGGATTTTTATTAATCTCCAAATGTTGGCACATTTATATTGTGCCACTCGCATTTCATCCGCTGCTGCAGCGCCGGATCCCGAGGGGTCTGGCGTGGCCGGCGTTTGGAGTGCGAGTGTTTTGCTGGCTGTGTATTCCCCGTGCGGGTGGTGCCTGGGGATTTGCGGGTGTTCGGGCGTCTACATGTATTTATTGATGTCCGTCCATCAATGCATCTCCGCACCGGCCTGCCCAGGTTGTAGTATACAGATACTGGCAGTCAATGCGGAAAGCCGCATTGGCTTTGATAGCTGTCCGAGACAGCTGTTTGTGGGGACGTTTATGTCAGCGCGGACTTGCCGGAGCTGCTTCCCTCGGCTCCGCCCTGCCTCGGGTCCCTCCGCGGGTCCGAGGAGCTGGCCGGCTGGGTGGCCGGTAATTTGTAGAGGTACTACTACTTTTGATCACTCGGTGTGTCGTTTCACAAAATTTCTAAATTTAAAGTTTAACCTTAAAGATCTTTCAAAGACTCGGCAAAACGTCCCTTTCGGCGGATGACCTACCAAGGTCATCATCCTTTCTGGAACACCTCGTTCAAAATTTTAGCTCGTTTATTAGGGTTTATTCAAAATTCAGGAGCACGTTCAGTATAGTGCGTAAGTCCAGGGGTCGTTCCCCATTCTTCCAAAACGGACCCTTAAGGTCTGAGTCTTTTGCGTTGTGACTTCCGGGTGCCGTTCACCTTGCTTCCTTCTGGTTCTGCCACGCGATGCCCTCGTCGTGTTTTGCAGTTTTGGGCGCAGGCGGAGCATGTTGGGGACCAAAATTGTAAGAAGGGGGTAATGTGGCGATTTTGCCCAAAGATCGCAGCAGGTGGTTCTTTGTTAAACACTCTAGTTTTTCGGCCTTTGTTTTGCCCCGGCAACGCTCTATAATCCTCTTATCCACTGTACTGAACAATGGCTGTTTACGTCATCTCTCGTGCTCTCGCCTCTAACATAAATACTGTGGTCACATTTTGTGTGGCCACTGGCCGGAGTTGTCTGAGAAACTGAGCACGACAGGTGAGCTCACGCCATGAGCTCCTTGTCTCTGTTCACGTAAAGGCCAGTCAGGCCTCAGGGACGATTTCCATACGGGGCCATGTGGGGGAGACCGTTGCTGACTCGGGGGCTCACGCCCTGTGGATCACCGGTTTCTTCCCACTTGGGATGGTGCGACACAGGCTCTGGCAGACTGTCGGGCTGTCCGGGGTTCCATCCCCTAAGTGGACCGCGGCGAGCCAAGCCTTACAGTTAACACCACGGTGACGATCGTGTATCTGAGTGGTGTCCGCATGTCTGAGCTCGTTGGGCGGGCTGCTACCTGGTTTAAGTTCTGATGATAGAGTTGTTACTGCGCCCGCAGTGACCCTCGGTGAGCGGACTATCCGTGAGGATCTGAGGATAGCGGGTGTGCGTCCGCAATGACCTGTGGGGAGAGCACTATCCTCGAGGATTCCGGATAGCGGACGATGTTAATATTTTACACTATGTAGAAAACTCACGTGCAGTTCGCACAAACAATATTACCTACATCACTTTGCTGCGAATAATGGATGCTTTGCGTCCCAATCAAAATACTATCCACGTCTCGTGATACTGGTAAGTATTGTACGAATATATATCATATGTATAAACCCATATTCCTTAATAATCATTGGCTGTTTGTGACACCGGACAATGCAACACACGGGACAAATTATACTTAGGGCCGTATGCTTATCCCACACTTTGGTGAAAGATAACTTCCAATTGAAAGTGTACTTTGTTTTGGGTTCGTCAAAAGTATACTCCCCAAAGTTTGAGTTGGTATGCTCATTGGTATTCTGATTACTACTTTTTACAGAGTATTCTTTCATCCAAAGTTCACCTACAATTCCTATACATTCCTGTTTGATAGGTAATTCAACTTTTTTCCAATGATATATTACTTACTTTCCAATGGGACATAGACTACTTATACTATTGACAAGTGCACACTTTTCATTGGTCTATATGAAAATCACGATGCATTCAATAACTACTTCACCATTATCGGTCAAAAACTAAATCAAACGATCAAACCCGCAGACGGACAACAGCAAAATTTCGATGATAATAGTATAGTATATTCTTCAAACCAATTTTTCCTAGCGACGTGGTCATCGCAGCTAATAATCAAAAATCGAAATCGAGCCACGGTCACGATGAGATCTCCAGCAAAATAATGAAATCAACAATTCATGAAGTCAAAGAAACACTGGCCTATATTTTTTCAATCTTAGGATGAAAAATGGAACTGTTCTTGATAACATGAACATTGTTAAAGTAGTGCCAATTTACAAATCTGGTGATAAAACCAACATAGCAAAACCACAGACCTATCAGTCTGCTCCCTGCCTTTTCTAAATAACTAAAACACACCCAATACAAACAAATCCTTACTTTTCATGATATTTCATGAACACCAATACGGATTCAGACCAAATCACTCCACTATAATTCATCCTGTGCTACATCTATTAAAATCAATCACTGAAGCAAACAACAAATCATCAAAACATTTTACTCTTGCTATCTTTATCGATCTCAGTAAAGCCTTCGATACGTTGTCTCAAAAAAATATTGCTAAGTAAATTATTTAACTGTGGCATACGAGGTGTTTGTAATAAGTGGATTGAAAGCTATCTGTCAGGACGAAAACAATATACAGAATTCTACGGTTGTAAATCCGATGAAACTTTCACTCACCGCGGCGTACCCCAAGGCTCGATCCTTGGTCCCCTATTATTTTTAATTTGTATAAATGATTTATCGAAATGCACATCGCTTAACTTACTTTCATGCTGATGACACAACATTATATATTAGTGGTAATGACTTAAAACACACAACATCCGTCGTGAATAACGAATTGACATCGGTCTCAAACTGGCTAAAATTGAACGAATTATCTCTAAACATTATGAAAACAAATTACATGATCTTCTCTTCAAATTCTAGTCTGAACTTACTGGTTGAAAGAAATATTTTTATAGACAACACCCCCTTTCACTGTGTCAATGCCGACAATAAACCTGAAATTAAAATCCTAGGATTAATACTTGATCCCAACCTAACTTGGATTCTCCATATAAATTATGTAAAAAACAAAATCTCCAAAACCATTTATTTTTTTAACAAAGTCAAACGTCCTCTACCGCAAGATTGTTTTAAAACTTTGTATTTGTCTTTCGTGCAGAGCCATATCTTGTATGGGATATTGGCCTGGGGTAACGGTAAATTATTAGTAATCAACTGGTAATCGCTACAGGAACATCATTGCGTCTGATGCATGTAGATAACATCGGCATTGCAGAGGGCATAATCGTTGTTCAGGGAATGAAATCGTTCGTGAATATACACCCCCAGTGCATTAATGCATATTGACTTCTCTCTGCCTGCATTCCTTTCCCGCGGGTCCATTGTTTGAGCGTGAACAATTATTTGTTTTGGTTAATGTGATCCGGAAATGCACCTTCTCTTCGCATATTATGCGCAATCTTCATATTATAGTGTCTAAAATCTATGAGGCTTTTATAAGTTTTGTTTACACCAAGTAGGCTATACGCTAAAATACAAAAATAATGTGTTTAACTGGTACACCTCATGTTCTTCAGGATTTATGTGCACAATTTATTGAAAGTATTCCTTAAGGAACCTACTCGGCTCCCATTAACTTTTCTTTCACATCGACCGCTGAAAGGGACCTACGAGTTCACTATGATTGATAGTGAGTAACGAGCATACCGACTTCTACGGGAAGTGTGGGTGAAAGGGTTACTTTTCGGAAAGTATGGTTTAAGTGTGGGATCAGCATATGGCCCTTTGTGTTACTAAATACACATACTAAATAACATGCCACTGGCACTGCAAGAACGGGGTAGGTGGAATATTCTTCTGAAAGAGTTATTATAACCCACTACCACAAGTTTTCGAAATGACACAGATTTAAAATTGTACCAAAGATGGGAACAATACATATTGGAGCAAAAGGCATTGAACGGGTTTCGAAGAACTTCAGGTGAACAATCGCCCCTCACGGAATTACCCCTCATCAACATTTGAGGAGTTTTGCTGCAGAACTGATGGTTATGCTGTGTAGCCCTAACTTTGACAACCAACAAACCTTAACAATCAATAAACTGAACAGTATAGCCATAGATAATAAATTAATTATCCTGTTATACATCGAACCCCGGAAGTTCCATCTATTCCGTGTCCATCTACACGCTAGGAATGACGAACTGCATCGGATCCTTTGCATTATAGTGATAACATATTAATATCAATAACATAATATATCAAAAAATCAATAACATCTTAAAGATATATAGAGGTACAATACCGTGCCTGATTTCAACTTCTATTACATAAATGTACAACTGTTGATGTCTGAAAGTAAGATGTTACTTGGACTGTAGGTCCCTGGAATACTATTCCTGCGGACTACCCGTCCATTCCTGTTACAGCGGCCGTTTTGATTATTCGATGGGTCAGTGAAAAGAAAAATTGGTCGGAAAACAAGTCACCCTTTGATTTGAGCCATTTGCAACCCAAAATAATGTTTTGTTTGCATTGATTTTTTTGCTAAAAAAAATCCCATTTTCAATCTCACGTACTTTCTCTATCATAACATGAGATATATGGGAAGTCATATGCAGTGATTTCAGTGGTGATCTTGAGTTTGAACTTTTGTGGTCAAAACAAGAATTTTGGTGGAAAAATAGGCCCAAAACACTTCATTTCTGCGGTATCCTTTCTTAGCTCTTGGGCATTTTTTCTTTTAGTACTGTTTTAATACAAGTAATATGTTACGTTGTACTTTACCATCATATTACTTGCAGCTTGCCCGTCGAATTGCCGTGCCTGCTCATCAACTAGCACATGCACTAACTGTTACTCTGGCTACAGGTTGTTTCATGGGACATGTCTTGGTGAGTTCGTAGTAGGGCATTCGTGCATCCTGTCGATGAACCTTTCCGTTCAATAGCAATCGGAATGCCCATCTGTCATATTTAGTATATGTTTAAGGCGGTACTCCACAAAATACATGCAGCTGATATATAATATATTGTCTTTTAATGCTAACAAGAATCTACATGTATAAATTGAATTACAACACATGGAGTTTCGATAATATGGATAGTATTTTTGTGCTTTTCATTTCACCAGCATGTCCATCGAATTGTGCAGTCTGTTCAGAGTCATCTTGCACCAGGTGTACGAGAGGGTACGCGCTGTCGACGGATGGGACATGCATCAGTAAGTTGGCATGGCAACATCATTTTCATAATCAACTTATGCATTTTAGGTTTGTAATGGCTGAGCATATCAGTATTCAACTTACGCGCATATAGTAATGCCCAGGAAAAAAGGTGTTTCATCTTCGTCACTCGTAAACACTAGATAGGTTCATATCAAATCACTTTGACATCTCTCATCTGAAGAACTCTTCATGGTTGTGTGGTCGTCCTACCACACAAATCATTATATACCCGAAGACACGTTATGAAAATAAAGAAACTTGATTGAAAATTAGAGCAACTGAGGTTATTATCGACATGGGGGTATTATCGACAAGCCCATTAATATATTGAAGTTTGGTAGAAAAATTATTGCAGAATTCAGAAACTTATCACGTAATGAGTTCATAGATATCCTTATTCAGATTACCTGTGTGTCCAGAAACGATTTCACGAAATAATTTTTTCTGGAAATTATGAGCCATCTTAGTGTGTTCAAATCACATGTCATGAAATTGGCCATCCTAAATACCTAGATTAGGGACCATAGCTTGCTGGCATTGTATTTATTTAAGTTAAATTGCACCTGCAGATGGGTTTATAATGAATCACAACAACAAGGTTGATTGAACCTGCCGCCATTTTGGTCTTCTGGCGTATGAGGGCGGGTGCCAGGGGTGGTGTCGATAATACCCACCCCAAAAATGCATGGGAGGGTATTATCGACACCCCCACATTTTTAAGAAAATATTTTTTTGTTAAAAGTTTGTTTAGGATAAAATATCATTTATTTAAATGCATTAAATCAGTTCTGATTGTTTTATGCAAATATGTGTCAAAAATAGGTTATAGGGAGCATCTAGTTATTTAATCGAATAATGTGTCAATATGTTCTAATTCTTCACTTTTCCAACTTTTCATACATATGTGTCATAACAGTGTTAACCTCATTTACGGTTCTTTAGTTTATATGTTTAATACGGGTATATCGTAAATATGACATTATTGATATTTATCACAAATTCCATGTAATGTTCCTTATTGTACTGTAAATAGACATGAAAAACACCTAATTAGAAGACTGTAATGACTGTATGCTTACTGTTTTGTGCTCACACTATGACCAAGATGACATCATAACAAAAAGGTTTTATGTTTTAATATAATAGATAACACAGACACATGGATGTTAATGATCTAGTTTGTTGCATAAAACAGATAATACAAAGTCATATCCATCAGTTCATGCAAATATGTATGGAATTAGACATGTGTGTTACTAGTAATACGTATATTGTATAATATTTTATAGCAGAAATCTCGAACTTTACTATTCACAGAGGATGTTTCCGTTACTGTGAGTGTAACACAATACATCCATCTAATTGTATTACACATATGGATTAAATCTGTTGTTTAGACTTGAAATTACCCTTTTAGGATGCTACCATCAAAAACACAAACATATTTAAGGACAAAAAGATAGGTGTCAATAATACCCCCTGGGGCGTCGATAATACCCCTTGGTGTCGATAATACCCCCTACCAGCACATCACTTGAAATAATGTATGATCCCTCAAATTCATCCAATGGGTCACCCATTCCATCGCAAAGGAATGTACTAGGCCTATACTTCTCCAGGTGCATGGGGCACATTGCGATCAAAACTAAACACCCACTGCATAAACGAGTATGCAATATTTCCATGTGTTCCGAATACTCTTTCAACATTTTTTTTTCGATATTCACCCGCGTAATCATCACCCAATCATATCTACAAATCTACTATATAAGTTACACACAATTGTGCTTATCATTTCACCAGCATGTCCATCGAATTGTGCAGCCTGTTCAGTGTCATCTTGCACCAGTTGTATGAGTGGGTACGGGCTGTCGACGGATGGGACATGCATCAGTAAGTTGGCATGGCAACATCATTTTCATAACCAACTTATGCATTTTAAGTTTGTAATGGCTGAGCATATCAGTATTCAACTTGGTGGCATATAGTGATGCCCAGGAAAAAAGGGGTTTCATCTTCGTCACTCGTAAACACTAGATATCAAACAATTTCAACATCTCTCATCTGAACAACTCTTCATGGATGTGCGGTCGTACTACCATACATAATGTCGCATGTACTGGGACATATGAATTACATTGCTGATAGTGTACCATATATTGATGGTACACATGCCAAATTTCTAACTCTATTCGTGCATGAGATTATCGTTACCCTAAGCATATTTTATGTATTTGACACCGATTGATAGTCTAGCATTTCATTGTGTTGAACTTTAATGTCAATAAACTTTTATATTACTACTATGTTATCAGGTTGTCCCTTGTATTGCACTTCATGTACCAGTGGTGTCTGTGACAGTTGCAACTACGGTTACTTTCTGTACCTTGGTCACTGCTATGGTGAGTTTCGAATGAAGGCCTTTGTATCATTACTTGCCGGAATCTACGATTTCGGCAAGTATGTTGGTCTGTTCGTGGATGGATGGATGGATGGATGGATGGGTTTGTGTGTGTGTTTGTTACTTGCCGGAATCTAAAGATTTCGGCAAGTATGTTGCTCGGTTGGTTTGTCAGTTTGTGTGTTTGTGGATTTGTTTGTTTGTTACTTGCCGGAATCTAAAGATTTCGGCAAGTATGTTGGTCAGTTGGTTTGATTGATTGATTGATTGTTTATCTGTTAGTGCTCTACAGGTCGCAATTGTACGGTGATTGTTACGTTACTTGGGATATGTAATCTGTAGGATAATAGGCAGGCACCGCACACTTTTGGTGAGTCTAGGTCAAAGGTCAAGGTCAAGGTCGCGCAAAACGTCCAAAACACATAAATGGTCATAACTCCGGTTCTAATCGTCGTGGAGACTTCAAATTAAGTGCATATTGTAGATATACTCGAGTTCTATCTTTTGTGACCTTGACCTTGACATTTGACCTTGACCTTGAGAAGTTCGCCTGAGGTCGAATATTTGACCTTGGAGGTCACCTCCTCCGATTTTCGATCTGATGCTTGGAAACGATGTCGGACCGGTCCCTTATGGTCAATGTCAATTTTTAGCGCGATCGGTCAATCCGTTATGACGTAATTGACGTTTCTATGGCAACGAAATCGGTCCCATTATAAGCGAAATTGCATGTTTCAAGCTGTCCATGCTGATAAAAGCGTCAATAATGTGCGTAAAAATCTAATGATACACCTGTTTATAGCCGAGGACGAGTTCTTTTGTTCCGCGAAATTTCAAGGTCAAAGGTTGGAAGTCAAGGTCAATATTGACCCGCAAGTGAAAACCATGTAGGTCACTATATCTCAGGAAGTAAGCAAGATAGAGACACGAAAGTAAATCCACAGTATTGCACTCACGTAGCCTATCAACTTTTGTATTTACACCTAAGGCGTATGGCCGATAGCCTTTGCAAGCGCCTGAGGTCGAAGTTGACCCAAAAAATGACCTTGACCTTGACCTTTCGCGAAAATATCGAGTAGTAACTTGTTTGAAAGGTCTTCGGGAGTAGTTTCGATATATGTTCTTATTTTTGGAATCTGACGTCATATGACGTCATGATGACGTGAAACGTGATTTTATCATACTTCAATTGATTGTTTACATGAGATGCATAAACCATTTATGATTATTGTTGATCCGGTGCTCTGGTAAGTATTGGGGATACCTACTGAAGCTATTTGACAAATATCAGTTCAATAATTGCAGTGGTAATGGCCTAATTGACCTTTTTATGACGGAAAATTGGAGAAAATTTCATTTGTTTGTCTTTTCATACTCATAGCGTCCACATTTGTTGCTTGATTCTTTTCAAATTTGATGTAGATATTCTGTAGGATAATGGCTCTTGACAGAATGATTTTGAGAAAAATAGCTCTATTGATGACGTCACAAAAGATCCGAATCCTATCAGTCTTTCATGACCACAAACTGCTTATGCTAGGAAAGAAATATAATACTTTTTTCAATGTTTTCCATCAACTATACAAAATCTAGAAAAATGCCATTACTCATATTTAAAATAACCAGATGCATCAACTTTGCAAAAAATTCAAAGTCTTTGGTAAAAGTTCAAGGTCATTGCCAGCTATTCCGGCAAGTTAGTCGACTATGTCGGTTCATTTGTTTGTTAATCCTGTAGCGTCCACAATTCTTCCTCTATTTCTCCCAAACCTAGCACATTTAATCTGTAGGACAACTGCTTGGCACAGCACAATTTTGGTGATTTCAGGTCAAAGGTCAAGGTCAAGGTCGCGCAAAATGTCCAAAACACATAAATGGTCATAACTCCGATTCTAATCGTCGTGGAGACTTCAAATTAAGTGCATATTGTAGATATACTCGAGTTCTATCTTTTGTTACCTTGACCTTGACATTTGACCTTGACCTTGAGAAGTTTGTTTGAGGTCGAATATTTGACCTTGGAGGTCACCTCCTCCGATTTTCGATCTGATGCTTGGAAACGATGTCGGACCGGTCCCTTATGGTCAATGTCAATTTTTAGCGCGATCGGTCAATCCGTTATGACGTAATTGACGTTTCTATGGCAACGAAATCGGTCCCATTATAAGCGAAATTGCATGTTTCAAGCTGTCCATGCTGATAAAAGCGTCAATAATGTGCGTAAAAATCTAATGATACACCTGTTTATAGCCGAGGACGAGTTCTTTTGTTCCGCGAAATTTCAAGGTCAAAGGTTGGAAGTCAAGGTCAATATTGACCCGCAAGTGAAAACCATGTAGGTCACTATATCTCAGGAAGTAAGCAAGATAGAGACACGAAAGTAAATCCACAGTATTGCACTCACTTAGCCTATCAACTTTTGTATTTACACCTAAGGCGTATGGCCGATAGCCTTTGCAAGCGCCTGAGGTCGAAGTTGACCCAAAAAATGACCTTGACCTTGACCTTTCGCGAAAATATCGAGTAGTAACTCGTTTGAAAGGTCTTCGGGAGTAGTTTCGATAGATGTTCTTATTTTTGGAATCTGACGTCATATGACGTCATAATGACGTGAAACGTGATTTTATCATACTTCAATTGATTGTTTACATGAGATGCATAAACCATTTATGATTATTGTTGATCCGGTGCTCTGGTAAGTATTGGGGATACCTACTGAAGCTATTTGACAAATATCGGTTCAATAATTGCAGTGGTAATGGCCTGATTGACCTTTTTATGACGGAAAATTGGAGAAAATTTCATTTGTTTGTCTTTTCATACTCATAGCGTCCACATTTGTTGCTTGATTCTTTTCAAATTTGATGTAGATATTCTGTAGGATAATGGCTCTTGACAGAATGATTTTGAGAAAAATAGCTCTATTGATGACGTCACAAAAGATCCGAATCCTATCGGTCTTTCATGACCACAAACTGCTTATGCTAGGAAAGAAATATAATACTTTTTTCAATGTTTTCCATCAACTATACAAAATCTAGAAAAATGCCATTACTCATATTTAAAATAACCAGATGCATAAACTTTGCAAAAAATTCAAAGTCTTTGGTAAAAGTTCAAGGTCATTGCCAGCTATTCCGGCAAGTTAGTCGACTATGTCGGTTCATTTGTTTGTTTTCACTCTAGCGTCCACAGTTCTGAGTCGAATTCGTTCATATTACATACTCAATATCGGTAGGTTACTGGGCAGGCACTACACTATTTTGGTGAATCTAGGTCAAAGGTCAAGGTCAAGGTCAAGCAAAACGTCGAAAACACATAAGGGACCATAACTCCGGTTCTAATCGTCCTAGAGACTTCAAACCAAGTTCATATTGTAGATATACTCGAGTTCTATCTTTTGTGACCTTGACCTTGACCTTTGACCTTGACAAGTTCGCCCGAGGTCGAATATTTGACCTTGGAGGTCACCTCCTCCGATTTTTGATCTGATGCTTGGAAACGATGTGGGACTGGTCCCTCATGGTCAGTATCAATTTTTAGCGCGATCGGTCAATCCGTTATGACGTAATTGACGTTTCTATGGCAACGAAACCGGTCCCATTATAAGCCAAATTGCATTTTTCAAGCTGTCCATGCTGATAAAAGCGTCAATAATGTGCGTAAAAATCCAATGATAAACCTGTTAATAAGCAAGGATGACTTCTTTTGATCCACGAAATTTCAAGGCCGTAGGTCGAAAGTCAAGGTCAATATTGACCCGCAAGTGAAAACCATGTAGGTCACTATATCTCAGGAACTAAGCAAGATAAAGACACGGAAGTAATTTCACAGTATTGCACTCACTTAGCTCAACAACTTTTGTATTTACACCTAAGGCGTATAACCAATAGCCTTTACAAGCGCCTGAGGTCGAAATTGACATAAAAAATGACCTTAACCTTGACCTTTTGCAAAAATATCGAGTAGTAGCTCGTTTGAAAGGTCTTTGAGAGTAGTTTCCAAATCTGTTGTTATTTTTGGAATCGGACGTCAATTGACGTCATAATGACGTCAAACGTGATTTCAGTCTGACATTCAGGCCTTTTGAGTGCCAGATGTGCAAAGTTATAACATTTACTGCAGATCTAATAGATGCAAACGATGTGGATTCTTTCTATGATGGTCTCTGTCAATTTTTAGCTCAATTGATATATCCGTTTTGACGTAATTGACGTTTTTGTGGCAACAAATCGGTGAAATTTCAAAGGAAACTCATTATTTGAAGATATTATGAATTTGTACGGTGATAATATAACATATAGAGACAGACTTTTATCATGCATACAAAAACTCCATTCACAGTATGTTCGCAGCATAGAATTGATGACAAATGACGAAAGTCAAGGTCATGCAAAGTGTCTAAAACACATAGGTGGCCATAACTCCGGTTCTAATCGTCCCAGATTCTTCAAATCAAGTGCATATTTTAGATAAACTCGAGTTCTATCTTCTGTGACCTTGACCTTGACATTTGACCTTGACCTTGAGAAGTTCGCCTAAGGTGAAATTCAAGGTCAAGTACGAAGGTCAGCGCACCACATTGAGTAGTATATCGTTGGAAAGGCCTTGAGCCTCTGATTCCAATGATATTTTATTTTTGGCGCTATAACGTACACTGACGTCACAGTGACGTCATAAACATCAGATTCCCGAAATTTCAAAAGGCCACAACATCGTCAATAGTGTATGGAATCCCTTGAAACTTGGTATGCATATTGACAGC
The DNA here is from genome assembly GCA_949152475.1 of Terebella lapidaria. Classification (NCBI taxonomy): domain Eukaryota; kingdom Metazoa; phylum Annelida; class Polychaeta; order Terebellida; family Terebellidae; genus Terebella; species Terebella lapidaria. The sequence goes on from OX424567.1 coordinate 18,452,248, forward strand.
ATTGACCTCTACGAATAGAAGTACAAAGGTCAAAGTCAAGAAAAAGGTGAAAATATCATAAATGACAATAACTTCGGAACTAATCATCGTAGAGACTTCAAACTAGGACCATATTGTAACGTATCAAAAGGCCGTTCTTATGCGACCTTGAATGTGACCTTTGACCTTCACAATTCCGGCAAGTGCGTCGCCTATGGCGTCTCGTTTAGATTTTCGTTTTCTTATTCAAAATAGCCAATCTTTGACTTCGGCGGCCATTTTCCTGAAATCTGTTTGCTTTTTTTGCTTTTTGAAGCATAAGACTCCTCGTGTGTACCACTGTGATGTGTATAAGTTTCGTTGCCCTTTTTGCCCAGTCGGCCTTTTTGACCCAAATTTGGCCCGAACGGGACTTTCCCATCTTAAATTTCCCTATGCTTTATAATATGACACTATATTCCTAATGTCTCACTTAATATTGAGATTAAAAATTAGGAATCAATTGTGGACATATAGGAAATTATATATGCTGCATATTTTTATGACCTTGAATTTGACCTTTGACATCATTTCCAAGGTCAGAGCACAGAATGGCTACTAGTAATATCTCGCTATCAGCTTAGGAATCAATTGTGCATATATTGGAAATGATATATGCTGAATATTGTCATGACCTTGAATTTGACCTATGAACTAATTTTCAAGGTCAAAATGGCAAAAATATTGCTTACTATCGACATCTTGAGAAACACTTGTGGATCAAAAATACACATTACATAATGAATTTACAGCTTAGCAATACCATGTGAACATTACAGGAAACGATATATGCGAATATTTTCGCGACCTCCAATTCAACCGAGGTCTCAGGATAAAATAGCTAATGTCTTGAAGCCCAAATGGCATAAAAGATCAAAACTCCACTTTTTTTGGCACAACGCTCAAAATCTAATCAATGAATATTTTCTTGATTTCACATGATCATGATCTTATGTATTGTGTATATGCTCAGTGACTTTCTCTTTGATTTTACATGCCCATGGCATCCTGTACTGTCTATCCCAAATATAAAGATAGATTGCCTTGAATTGCTCGAAAGGCCCGAAATGTAAACCCAAAAGGCCACAAAAGACCAACGTTACACAATTGGCAGTTTGCTCGAGAGTAACTTTTTCTCTAATTTCACACATTCAGGACATTATGTACTGTATATATCGTACATAAAAATGGAGTACATTAAATTATTCGAAAGGCCCATTACGTAAGCCAGAATACCAAAAATTCCACTTTGCACTTAGCACAACACTGTTGATTTCATGTATTCATGACATTATGTATTGTGTATTTCGTACATAACGATAGAATACATTGACTTGCTTGGAAGGCCCAAATTTGAACTTTTTGTCACCTTACTCAAAATCTATTGACTACTTTTTTTTCTAATTTCACATATTCATCATACTATGTTATGTCTATTTCGTATATAAAGATAGAAGATTTTGATGAAATCTATTTAGTAACATTTTTTTCTAATTTCACAAGTTATGATACTATGTTCTGCTTATATCGTGTAAAGAGATAGAATGCCTAGAATTGCTCGAAAGACCTGAAATCTAGGTCCAAAAGACCAAAAATCTATTTTGTAAATTTTTCAGTTGTATACGGTTTATTTTGTGTATAAAGGTTGAATGCTTTTAGTTGCTCGCAAGACCTGAATTATAAGCCCAAATGGCCCAAAAAGGCCTGCTGTGCACATCTTGGCCCTTGTAGACAAAACGCTTGTATATACAGTTTGTATAATTATAGCGATTCTTAGATTGCAGATCTTTCTCGGTCTCGAAGTTCACCTCATATGACCTTGAGTGGTTTATCCAAACATCACATCTGACCTGAATTGTGTAAATTGGACTCTGCGTACAAAACGGCTGTAGAGCTGAAGTTTGTGTATATGGGTATATATGGGAATTCATTATATTACGGATCTTTTAGTAGTTTTGAAATTGACCTTCAGACGACATTGAGTTGTAAATCTCAAGGTGACGTCTAAACAAAAATGTGTGAACTGACCTCTGCATAATATTAAACGACTGCAGATAGAGCTTTGATGGATACTATGAGCCTATTGAACGACATATATACGACATATATTTTGGTTACTTTCATCTTGACAGAAAATGACACTGAGTGATAATCGTCCAGGTAATGTGCAACATGACTAATGTTGATTGACTGATGTCGACAAAATGCCTTTAGATCGAGTTTTTAATATGAGCATGAAGGTTGTCACATTTGACCTATGATGGATTTGATGTGTCAAAGCAGCAATTTAACTGTGTTTAACCTTTTTAAGCAATTTAACCTTTCCCCGGTAACCTTTCTCAGCTTCTTCTTTTTCTTAAAGCAGCTGCCCTCGATGCAGGCAATATTTTTTTAAAACTATATTTCCTAATAAACATGAGAAATTAATTGAATGAGCTGTACTCACATCAAATGTTATGGCTTCAACCTTTTTTTTGGGGGGGGGGGGGGATTTCGCTCGTCTGAGCAGGTGGTTCACGCTTCAATACAGGAACTGTATCCATCACACGCAGATGTGAACAAAGCATAAAAGTGCAAATTGGGCTGACGATTCCACGCACACCTTCGTATATCACTGATTATTTTCTCATAACTACACTATATATGCATATACAAACTGGCAAATGTGCTCGATTTGGACTCTTAAAGGCAGTTTGGACATTTGTTTACATTCCGGCTTGACACATCTCGTTTGCTTATATACAAATCTGGCATAAAATGTGTGTTAAAACGGATGGAAAAACGACTCAGACGGGCTGTAATCGTCAAAATCAATTTGCATATATTTTGTTATATCGTATTAGATGATTTGAACTGAAATTTAGTTTTGAAAAAAAAAATATTGCATACATCCAAAGGCAGCTGCTTTAAATAATATATTATTAATTACTTTGCAGCAACATCACACTCCTGTTCGACGCCACGCATCTGCAGCAGTGAGTTATTTATTATATGTGATATTAACAATCAGATCTTGGAACTAAATAAACACATATTTGAAGAACATTGAGAAAAAAATATAAGTAAATTAATAAATAAATGTGAAAATGTATTTTTCTGGCGGCTGCCACTTGAGTATCTGGCGGCCGCCTGTTAAGTATATGGCAGCCGTCACTAATTGTCATTCGACCGCCACTTAGTTTACCACTTGGCTCACGATTAACCATTAGCTACAGTTAGCTACAGAGTAGTTATCGAACCCGTGATCATTGGTACCTTGTAAGCAATGTTGGGCACATACTTTTTGAAAACCGCATGATATAAATATATGAATGTAGTGTAATAAACGAGAGATTCGGAAGTTAAAAAATGAACAGAATTGTTTGAGTTGTGAATGATACTTTCTTCAGATTGTCCATTGTGCCCAAATGGTCAATGTATGGTGTCGCCGTTAAGTGACCCACGTAACGGTTGTTTATGCAGCAGCAGTTCATCAACCCAGCCGCTCTGCCTTGGTAAGTAAGGCCTACATCAATGTTAACAATCAGATTTTCAGCAATTGATATGGATACTTATGTAATTTATAGATATGTAATTTACTGGTTTTATGAGCCTGCACAAATATATACCATGACAGCATATCTTTTATATTATACTACATGTACTTGAATACTCATACGCATTGCCCCCTTTTCAGACACGGAACCTTGTGGTAACGTATTAGGCTATTGTTCCTGCAACTCGGGATATACCGGACGGTTTTGTGTAACAGGTATACGGCTTGAACGACTTTTAGTGTAGGCTGATTTGTAGTTTCGTGTTTTTTCTTGTTAAAAGTGATTTATCATTTGATTCTGCTTCATTATATATCCAAGATGGGGAAAAAATAAGGTTCCATTTTTTCTTCCATATGTAATGTGTATTAAAATGAAAAATCCAAGATGGCCGCCCTAAAATTGTGAAAATACACTTTTGTCCATATTGTGAGATGTAGATCAGATATACACATAAATAATATGTCTTTTCCAGCATTTACAGACCCAAGGAAGTCATTTTTGATAACTGTTATGTGAAAAAAAATCAATGAATGGACACAAAAAACAAATGGTGGATAATATACTAGCCAAATATTAGTCGGTCAGTATGAAATCAAATGGATAAAAAGGCATTATTTCCAGACACACAACTTGTATGAATAATGAGTTTTATTTCAATAATATAGATAAGCAATGTTCATGATACCAACTTTTATTTTGGATACATTCATGAAAAAACCATATATTCCAATATATCCATATTTCACGATCACTGTTGTTAGATACATCAATCGTCAACATCATCTGTTACAAGTGGTTCGACATGTGCATTGTTGTTACAACTGAAACCCACACAGCCACACATTTCAGTACACGGAATGTCGTTACTGCGACAACTACACCTTCTTGTACACCCTTTCTTGCAACCACACTTGACGAGATTCATCACTGCTTTGGGGGCAGTGATGAATCTGTGATCTGTGAATCCGAAATCAACTGCCAACCATACTCAACAGGTGATGGAAGAGACGGATGGCTCTGCCCTGCTGTTCTCCATATCATTGCGATATAATGTGCTCGTTTGATGTGTAACATCAGTGAACCAGTGGTACGTGGAAGATTCTCGCCCTCAGCAGCACGGTTGGAGTACAAGAACCAACGAAGCTCGTTTACCTTTGTGTGTTTTTTCGACTTGTACAACAGACAGACAAAGCGTTCCAACTGGGAGCACACCTCTGGAGAGGGATCAGTCTGACCCAAAGATTCTAGAGCCTCCAAAATCTTGTTGTCACATGCCATGAAGACTTTGAAACACCAGTCCTTGCTCCTGCCAGCGAATCTTCCCGACATGTCACTACCCGTAAATGCATGGAAGCCTAGTATTGCAGATGCACGCTTCACTCCTAGCTCATCGTAGATAGACTTAACTGCAACTGTCCTTTTGAACTTGCCTTTCCCTGTGAGAAACTTCGTAGCAAGTGGCATATCCTCAAACCTCTGAAGAACTAGGAGGAACACATCAGTGTCTGGCGAATCAATGATGACTTCTGCATCTTTATATACTGTGAGAGCATGCAACACTATCAGTGTGTCTGCTTCTTCATGGCTATGGGTCAGTAGACTGCTTGGGACTGTAGTGTTGCCTTTCGTTTCCAGTTCTGACGTCACCAGAAATCTCTTCAGTTTATTGGGATGAGCTCTGCAGTAGGATACACACTTTGCAGCCAAGTATGCGGTTAGTTCCCCCTTGGTTTTCACATTCGAGAGGAAGTCTTTCAATGAAATATTCTGGATTAACGTGCTATCCCTGACTCGATAGTAAGTTGACTTCCCCATTGTCCTCTTATGACGCATCTTGGCCTTGAGTGAGTTGTTGATATAGCGGTCAAACACCAACCTCACTTCATCGAAGTTCATGGCAATATTTTCGAGTCGATCAATGAATGATTGTGCAAAGTCACTGCATGTCTTCATTTCTTCAGCTTTTGAGATCCCGTTCACAAGAGCCATGCCGTCAATGATGATTACTCTGTGTCGAGGCACACCAGGATCCTCATCGTGACTGCTCACACTTGGTCTGGATATTGTGTTGGGCAGTTGGTTTACCTGATCAGATCTTTGCACGTGTTGGGTTGATGGGTCATCAGAGTCATTTTCTTCATCATTACTGTGTTCCACAACTGCTGGTTCACCAGCATTTGCAGTTTCACTTGAGCTAATGTCTTGCTCTTGAGGCTGAGATCCTTGTGTTGCCTCATTTCCTGTTGCAAGTCGCTCAAGATGATGGAGGATTTTAGCTTTGTCAGATGCTAGCAATAGTGATCCATCAGCTGCAAATGACGAACGTGGAACAACGCCAAATTCGTATGTTCCAAGACAGTCTTTCAAGTCAAGCTCTGGTCGGCTCCGTGAGATAACAACGAATCTCTGGAGTAATCCTCGCTCTTCCTTGACTTTTACCAGTTTGTCCCCTGACACAATTTCTGTTGTGGCATTCGCACTTTTGAATGTTCGAAGTTTCCGTTTCGTCATTTTGTCCCACACGGAAAGCTTGCCTTCAGCTAAACGTTCTGTGGAGAATTGTTCAAACATTTGTTGCCCAATTTGGTCACGATCCAGGATATCTCTAGACACTTGTTCATTCATGACTTCTTTGGTGAGCAGATTGTACACCTCATTTGCCATTTCCTCATCCTTGAATGGATCTCCATGTTCACGAAGCACCACAGAGAGCTTAGTAGCATGGTTCACCATTTGGGAGAGCTTTCCTCCCGTCAGTTCATGGTGTTGTTTCCGGCTCTCATTCAAACGTATGCCATATCCTTCTGCATACTTCTCGACCAACTTGGACAGCTCAGGTGCAATCAAGAAGAACTTGTCAAGTGCTTTCTCATTTTGTGTTATCCCTATAATCCCTCCAATCACCTTCAGTGCACGGTTTTCTTGCTCAATGCCATGGTCCGGGGCAATTGATGTGAAGCCAGCCATACCTTTCGTCACACAGAAGTTCCCTTTCATAAACTCTGTCCATACTTCTGGTTGCTGCACTTTGGTGTCTTGCATTGTTGAAATGTACAGTGGGAGCAAGCGAGCATAGTTAAGGTGGTCATGGGCGAAGAAATACTTTGTGAGAGACTGAATACTCTCCATATGCAACAGCACATCTCGTTGTCTTGTTGCTCTAATGAACAAGAGGATTGTCTCGAACTGTGTCATGTAGTTCAGGATGAAGTGTTGGATCTTGTTGGCATTGGCTTCAAAATTACTCAGTTTCTCGGTCATACCTCTAGATTCCATCATGGTTAGTGTTTCTTTGAGAATGCCTTTCAGGTCTTTCTCTGATTCTGAGCTCTTTCTGGTGTCTTTCTCATAAGCCTCTCTCAGATATGCAGAGTACTGCTTGATAGGATTTCTCTCTTCAGGCTCCACTTCCAGGAAACTTTCGAAGTACATACTGTACAAGGCTATGAGTGTTGTCGTGTGTGCTTCAAGAGCTCTGTACATGTGCTTACCATTTATTATTTGGTTCACTGTTGTTGGAGAGTAGAGTCCGGCTTCTACCCATGCCTGGTCTATTCCACTTCCCTCCAGAACCACAACATGCAGTTCGCCTGGTCGGAAGAGGAATTGCTCCCTGATGTCTTCTCGTTCCACCCAAAGCTTCATCGCCATGTCATAAAGTTGTAGGTCTAGTGTCATGACAGTTATGGTGTCACTGCCTATCACTTGGGTTGCAATTCCACGAGCTCTCATCAAACCGGTGTACAGTGTATCAAACTCTGTTGGAGGTGACCTAATCAATGGTGGGAGGAGAGCAACATTGGTTTTCTCGCAGGATGGAGACAGCAAGGAGTTGAAGGCTCCCCACGTCCCCGGAGCTTGCAGGTTGACGTTATCTCCTTCCTCGAGGTTTGAACATCCAATCATCCAGGTCAAATCGATTTTCCTGTTTTTCTCTGTGTCAGGTTTTTCTGTCATCATCTTGCAGGCAATCTTGATCTTCTTATTCTCAGGCTTCTTACAAGTCAACATATTACTGCCTATCGCATCCTGTAATGTTTGAGCTTTGGATGATCGATCAAGCTCACTTGGTGGCATCATCGGTGATTTGTCTGGTGTCACAGGCTGATATATAGCGATTGCTGTGCCATGAAGTGTGTTCATCCCGCAAGGTGTTGATTCAAGAAAGTCGATATTGTCCAAGGCAAACCAAACGAACTTGTCTTGTACCAGCCACGATGGTAGGCAGATGCCCCCAGTAGTTTCCATTTCCTTCAGGACGGAATTGGCAATGCTGGTCTCAATCTCAAGGACTTTCGTGTAGGAGATGGCGAGGTCCATGTGTGCGAGTTTATCAATAAGGGCCTTGGATCTTGTGTTCTTGTGTATGTCAAGAGCTAAGCCAACACTTAATGGAGTTTCGAGTCGTTGTTTGAAAATACTGGCCTTGTTTTTCGGGCTGTACGATACCTGTCGGTCTGATTTATAAGCATTGACGAAGTGCTGGGCCAACAGAGATGCACTCACATCAATAGAATCCTCTCTGATATTGTCTCCAACTTTCTCTGTTCCCTTGAGTGCATGTTTGCAAAAGAAAGTCAGCATTGGTGGTGGCTCATAAACAGCGAAACTTCCATTGAATTTCCAATCAGAGGAAGACGCAATATCTTTCCGTAATATTTTCGATGCTCTCAAGAGTACTCTGAAATCATCTCTCAGGCTGTCGTTTGTGAGTGCGTTCGATATCATGTGGTCTTTGAGTTTTGTGGAAATAACCTGTTCTGGTTTGGTTTTGTCTGATGGCCTGCTGAAATGAACATCAGCAATGTTTTCCATGATCATTTGCTTAAGGTATGGCTTATAATTGTGGTTTTCTGATGACATTACTCTGTGTTCCTTAAGTAATTGTACATAGGTTGCATTTATATCGTTCATATTCATCACTACACTTTCAGATTGATCATTCAAACCAGTTTCTACAATTTCAAGGATTTCAATGTCAGACAGCACCTGACCATAGTTGACATTCATTGTTTCTGTATGCTTGTCTGCTTTAACAACATCGCGTTTGGCCTTAACTAAACATGTCAAATGATATTTCATGTCTTCAGCCATTGCTTGCAGTGGGTCATCAGAGCTTATGACACTGTTCAGTCTCACTTTCAAACTGGCATTACTTGTTTCTATACCGATATTTTTGATCTGGAGCCCCATATTTTTGGTCGACACTTCATGTAGTTCACTTCCTGAATCTTCTTGACAGAACACACACAAGTACTTGTTGAATGCTCTTTCGCGGGCACTCTTTCTGTATGCTGATGTGATTTCTGTATTATCACTGCAAACCGGTCGTCCTCTCTTTTTTGTTCGAATGTCTGTCGTGCTACCTGATGATATACCTTTGTCAAATCGCAATTTTGCTCGGTCAATGTGCACCTTGTTGGTAACATCTTTGTAGCAGTTTTTTGTGGTAGCTGACACCTTTAGCCAGAAGTTCTTCAGCTGAATGACACTGCAGACGTCTGTTGAGTGATGCATATTTTGTTTCTCCATATGCACAATATTCTGCAGCGTTGGTTATGAATGTAAGTATCAATCTATCACCACCAATGAGTTTCTCAACAGATGGGAGTTGCGGTTTGTGTACAAAGTTTGTGTAGTCACTGGGCCCTTTAGTCACTTGACATATGAAACAAAGGCTAAAATCAACAGACTTCTCTGTTTTTCTTGGTGGAGAGTCACCCATCTTCAAGGTATGTGCACCTTGGAACACTCATGAGTCCTGCAATGATAGTGTTTTTTACATTTATGACTTCATTTAAGAGTGTCCTTAACTAATCGATTGAAACTTATCAAATTTCGTTTCAGCGGACGTCGTCATGGCATATATACGCTCACTATCCAGATTATTTTGCACTGTTTTGCAAAAAAAATGTCAAAAATGACTTCCTTGGGTCTGAAAATGTTGGAAAAGACACACTATTCATGCATATATCTTATCTAGATTCAAAGATACATAATAAAGTGTATTTTCTTGATTCCATGGCGGCCATCTTTTATTTCTTCCAATACGACCTATTGCACGTACAAGGAAAAATGGAACCCTACTTTTTTATCATCTCCATGATATTCGGCACCAGAATCAAGCAATAAATCAATTTTAACAAACAAAAAACACGAACAAAATTTTCATGACATATGGGCCCACACTATTTATTGCCTTGAGTGTTAGCTGGCATGGGCCAAGGCATGTAAACATGCCTCGCATAATGTACACTAAGTGATCCTGTGATCGCATAATATATTCCACGTATTCATTGTTTTCTTCATGAGATACAAATGTTCCCCGTGTTTGGCTCAATATTGCCATTTTTCAAAAATGTCTCATGACGGCTAAAAACTTGAAGATAGTAGATAGGTTCAAATAATGTAAAAGTTTGTGTAATTAACATAATTATGCATAAATTATGCATACCTGGAAAAATAGTCGGGTAACTCTCGCAAACTGAAAATTGCATATTATTAGTTATTGCTGTTTTATTTGTCAATTTATATGATGGTGTCTCGCAACAATCCATATTTATAGCATTTCATAACCACTGCATCCAAAAACAAATAAAGAATCAACATTAAATATTAGTAAGTGTAAGTGTCCAAAGTATGAAAAATCTGTATATCTGTTGTCTTCAAAAGAATGGAACGTAACTTATAGCAACAAACGTTTGTTGTTAATGGTAACCATGGTGATAGCTCTACAACAATTTTTGTTATTCTTTTTGTGTTTGTTTGGGAATACTTTATCCAAGTGGATGGAATACAAAGGCAGAACTTTTATACTAACATCATCATATGTTAACATTCAATTGGATGCATACACATAATGGTCACTGTGAATTCAGAGAGTGATTAGATTTACTGATAGGCGTACAAGATGTTATCCAAGCCATACTTACGAAACACTCCAGATTCCTTGGATACTTGCATTCTGTGTGACAAACAGATACTTTTGAAGGACTCAAAACAAACAATCGGTTCCACTGGCCTGACAACACTGAAGGAAAAAGCCAAAAAATGGTCTGAAATTCAGATTCCGGAACATGAGGCACCTTTCTTTGAGTTCACACGCATTTTGGACAGAATTCCACCTGCAGGAGAACCTGTGTATGCACACACTGCCTGCAGGCTCATCTTTCGGACAAGGTACGACCGAAAGTGCGCTCAATATGGGTTGGTACAAAACGTGGAACCGCAGCAAGCTGGTACTCCTCAGAATTCACCTGGAGATGTATCTGCAGTGCGGACGTCAGACAGAACTCCTGCTAAATCGAAATTCTTGTGTTTCGTATGCAACATGAAGACAAATGCGGATCACAAGCCTTATAATCAAGGTGGTCTTGGACGCTGCTCTGAGCCAAGGTCGTACGCCAAGTTGACACATAACATGGAAGTGCGGAATCAAGCAAGTGATAACCTGCAAGATGCTGCAATTCGACTACACATCCTTTTGAGTGGACCAGCACACGACATCTTTGCGGCAGATGTTTATTATCACAAAGTGTGCTACAGCAATTTTGTACGAGATGTGACTGAGCCTTCAATCTCAGCTGAAACTGAGATGTCAACAAGAAGAGCCAAGGTTACAGAGGAGTTCTTTCTGTTGATCTCAAAGAAAATACTGAAAGATCACGAAGCCTACCTTTTGAATGAACTGCTGATGGATTATGAACAAATGTCAGTAGAAATTGGTCTCGATGCTCCAAGCATCAAGCACACCTATCAACTCAAAACAAAATTGCTTGAGCGGTTTGGGGATGCTATTGCATTTTATAAGACTGGTAAGCAAGTGATCGTGCATTCTAGCATAGTCAATCCATGTCATTATGCTGTCGCTACCATGACTGGAGCTGGACTACGCGATGACGATCTGTCAAAAGCATTTGCACAGATGATCCGACGCAAACTGAAGCTTCAAAGCTCTGAAAAATGGCCAGTCTCTCCTGAAGAACTGATCCAGCAGTTGGACAGCCCTGGAGCTGTGAGCTTACTCTACAACACAATCGCATGGACCGTTAATCCAACAGCTCCAAAAAAGTTGCTTGCTGAGAAGGTGTGGGCAATTTCCAGTGATTGGGAATCACTGCTAACACATGAGCGTTCTACTAAGAGGACAGCACTGGGACTAGTTGTGCACAGACTGACAGGCAGCAAGGAAGTCGCATCTCTCTTGCATAAGTGTGGTCATGGGATATCATACCCTGACATTAGACTTCTGAACAATGCGTGGGCACATCAGGTATCTTAGAAACGTAATGGTACTGCACCCTCCGGCTTGATGCCTGGAAGGTGTTTCCACGTCACGTTAGACAACTCTGATGGGAAGCAACAAACTTTGACTGGGTCGCATACCACCCACCACACAAACGGCACTGTCTTCCAAAGTCGACAGGAAGGGGATATAGAACAACCTCAAACCACAAAAGACCCCAAAGATGAAAGTCTATCAATCCATCCTGAAGAATGTAGCCATGATTATGGAACATACAAAATGCCCAAGCGTGTTAATCCTCCAGCTGTTCCAGACTTCAAAGATTCTCGTCAAGATGATCTCCTTCAGTGGTGCCTCAGTCGTGACATTGCCTGGGTCTGCACAAGTGCCATAGGTGACACGCTACTTAATGAGGATAAATTGAAATCAGCCGGCTACGTTGGTTCATGGACAGCGTTCATGAAAGCTGTAACAGATACACACACAGTGAAATCATTCGTTGATTATCTTGAGGTTGTACCTTTGCCACCAAATGATGCAGTTTGCAAATGGTACTTGGATATGATCAATGAAATGGCCACTGACTTGGAGGTTGGATGCATTTTTGCCCATTCGGATGAAGCAATATACTGCAAGATGGTTCTTTTGCAATGGCTACATGAAGGCAAATATGACAAAGTTGTGAACTTGATCGGTGGATTCCACACGCTCATGGTTTTCCTAAAAGTACTCCACAAGAAGTATGGAGCTTTGGGTATGCGGGAGTGGTGGGTAGATTCTGGAGCAGTGGCTGAAGGTTCATCAGTGCAAGCATCCGAAGGAAGGCACTACTTCCGAAGCATCAGACTCCACAAGCAATCATTTGAAGCCCTTCTGCGATTTCGAGTGGAGAAGCACTTGAATCTGGATGGGATCAGTGATGATTTCAAGTTCTCCATGACACAGCTGAGGAAGCAACCTTCACCTGAGAATCTCAGGGTACTTATGCAACAGGCAGAGTTTCAGAAACTCAGCAAGGAACTATTCACTACCTCTGGGACAGAGTCCATGATGATGGTTCAGTACCTACGGGACGTCTCTTGTCTTATGGCACTCATTAGTTCAATTCGTGAAAAGAGCATCCAACGCCATATGCAAGCCGAGAGGGCACTTCTCCCACAGTTGTTTGCATTCGGGCATGTCAACTATGCAAGATATCTCACATATCAACATGTCACGTTGACATCCCTTGCCGACACCAATCCAGAAGCATGGAGTGAACTGCAAGCCCAGGGCTTTGGAGGCAGTCTCTCAGGACAACCATTCTCCACAGTTCATGGTGATTATATCACAGAAACCACTGTCAACAGAGAGGTGAAAGTGAAGGGAGGGCCTATGCCCGGTGGATACAGTACATCCATTCAAGCAACAGATGCTTTCATCAAAACCAGCCACCTGATGGCAAAAGTGAGAAGTGCATTGAAGACAAAACTGAATATCCTGACATCATCAGCACACAAGGAGACCACTGCGGGTGCACGCAAAACTCATAACGAAACTATCGTCAACCTGGAGAAGAAACTCAATCAATTTCTGGACCCATTTGAAGATGGCCCAGCGAGAGACATGAAGTCTGGTAAAGTGATAGAGCCCATCATTGTGCAAGGCCTACTGAACTCCACAGAAACTGGTGAATCACTGTATGTGCAGTTTGTAGAAGAGAGAATGGTGAGGACTGGTGAGGACAGGGTATGTTTCTTCCAACCAATCAGAAAACCGAAAATCAAGACAGGCATGGAAAAACCTAAGAAAGAAGCCAGAGTGGTGAATGTCTTGAAGGAAGAGAAGCAGGCATTTGGGTCATTGGTAGGAAAGGCCACAACTGCAACAGAAGCACACTCCCATCCACTAACTTCGGTTCCATTGGCTTTGGCATCACCCGAAAGAGAACTCAGACAAGGTTCCAAGGCCTCCTTCCGCAACCATCTGATCAGTGAATCAGAAGCAGTTACTGAGAACGCCCCTGTGGGCGCAGAGTGGATTGTGGATGGCATGGCTGCAGTGAGATCCCTAGCCCCAAAAGAGACGTGGGGGCATATGCAGAAGCATAGTTGAAGTTCTGTACACCACCCAAAAATGCGTGCACTACAAAGGTTGTCATAGTCATGGACACCTACGGCAACAATAGAATAAAAGAAACAACACAACAACACCGTGGAATCTCCAACAGAAGAGTCTACATCACAGGTAAAGCTCAGACAATGCCAAAGGGGAAAGACTGGACTGAATTTCTGCAATGTCCAGAAAACAAAACCGAACTCATCAGGTTCCTGGTTGAGTACTCCAAGCAGCAGGAGATTCGCCGCCACCTGTCAATTCCTGTCGTCATAACTGAGTCACAGAGAACATGTCATGGCGTCTATCACGTGAGAACATTCAACGTCTAGAAGATTGCAACCATCACGAGGCCGACACGTGTATCATCCTGTATGCAAGCAAGTGTACGGGTCCAGTCGTCGTCTGTGCAGCTGACACAGATATACTTGTACTGCTGGTATTTGCATACTCTCAGTTGCAAATATCACATGAGTGGGTCATGAAAATTGACCGGGAACGGTTCGTACAAGTAGCAAAAATTGTTGCTTGCTATGGGCCTACTGTATGTGGTGTGATACCAGCATACCACAGTATCACAGGATGTGACACTACATCATACCCATACAATGTTGGAAAGGTGAAGCCCTTCAAAAAGATGATAACAGGGAAGAAATCGCACCTTCTGATGTCCTCCGGAGCAACGCCTTCACCACTTGGGATACCTGTGACTGATAGACTGAAGTTCATGCAGACCATCATGTATTCTGGCCGAGAACATGAAACGTTCGTGGAGACAAGAATTCGGATGTATGAAAATCAAAGAACAAAGTCAAGCCTCAGTTTACTCCCAGATAGGAGTAGTGCTACTGAACATGTCAAGCGTGCTGAACTACAGATATCCATTTGGCAACAATGCATGGAACAAGACATCACATATCCACAACCGATAGACAGCGGATGGAAAGACATTGATGGGAGTCTGCGGCCAGTATGGTACCTATGCTCACAGCTACCGCCAAGTCTGAGTCGTCATCCGAAAAGCAGACCGAAGCAGGGGGAAGATGCTGATGATGAGGAATCAATGGATGAAACCCGGTCAGCCACAAAAGTGACAAAGCCTCCCCGGAAAAGACGAAAAAAGCACATCACTCATGATGTTCGAGTAGATGAATTCGAAACATCCACGCAGTCTGATACAGCTAGTAATGCGGAAAGTAGTGAGTCACAAGGCAACGATTTGATGCAAAGTGTTACGGACTCGAGTGATGATGAATGACATTCATGGTATAATTTATGCTTGATAATTATGGTCATGAAAATCCTCATGTGTGACATGGTAACAGAGAACATTAAATGTTCTGATTGATCTTGCTCTTGTCTTATATGGTTATTATCTTGGTATACAAGCAGTCAATTATTTAATCATCATTGGAAGCAGTGGTTATGAAATGCTATAAATAAGGATTGTTGAGAGACACCAGCATATTAATTGACAAGTAACACAGCACTAACTAATACTATGCCATTTTCAGTTTGAGAAAGTTACCGGACTATTTTTCCAGATATGCATAATTTATGCATAATTATGTTAATTAGAAAAACGTTTATTCATATTGAGAACGACATGGTGGGTATGGTGGGTGTAATAGCTCCCATAGGTATGGAAACATTAATCATATGTGGCATATCGACAACAACATTTACCAAAGTTCGAAGTTTGATCGTTTTTGCATGGTCAAAAATGATGTAATTAGCATAAATATTCAATTATTCACATTGAGTGGTTGAGAAATTGCATAGATATGGATTGATATATGTATATATACACATATAGGGTTGTCTCACATGGTCATGGATGATAATAATTAGGAATTTTGGGTCTGAAATAGCTATATCCAAATATTCATCCAAATATGCATAATTTATGCATAGTTATGCTAATCAGGCTTCCAGTTCCTACTGGAAAATGACGGTAAGGACCAATTTATCATGAATATATATCATACATGTCAAATATGAAAAGGAATCATCAAAAACTTCTATTTTGAACAACGCAATAGATAAATATAGCACTTGTTAAATAATTATGCTAATTAGGCTAATTATCTCATTAAATATGCGAGATACATAAATGGCCCAAGTCTCATTCGATTCTACGGGAAAAACTGTATAAGACTGAAATGAGAAAAGTTTGACACCCCCCGGGATTAGATTGATCCAGGAATTTCCCTGCCTACAAGTATATAATGCAAATAACCTACGAATCTGTCAAAATGCCTGTTGTCTTGGTAACCATACTCCTGTTTAGGCCCATAGCAACCAGGTTGACCATTGTGGTCTGGTTTGTATGAATATTTTTTGTAACAATTCCTACTTCAAATATAGCAGGTAAAGATCCATATATCTGAACCCATAGGATAGCTATTACCCATAGCAACCTGGTTGCTATGGGCAAAATAGGAGGATGATTACCGTAACAACGTAAATTTTGACAGATTCGTGGATTATGTGCAATACATGTATATACTTGCTTACGAGGATAAACACGCTCATTGACTGATAATGTTCTTACAATTAGAGTAATAAAAATCGAATTTAATGGAAACTAATCGATGAGGTCACGCATAACTAATGAGCTGCCTCGAGGACTCCCATAGGAGACTCCAAGAGGAGAAAACAAGCATGGGCATAACTTTGGAACAAATGAAGATATTTTGGTTCTCTAAGAACACCTGATTCCTTGATAAAGGATATTTCATGCTATCAATTTGTTTTTGCTTTGCTCCCCATGTGAACATTTCAGATATTGATGAATGTGCGTCGAACCCCTGTCAGAACGGTGGTACTTGTGTGGACGGGGTGAACCAGTTCTCCTGTCAATGTGTGGCCGGTTTCAGTGGCGACATATGTCAGACAGGTATGGGGAGAATGTATATTTTGGGATATCCTTGGGAAAGTACTGCAATGATTTTAATCATGTTTTCGTGCATGTCAAACCTCTGTGGTACCTGAATACAGATAGATAAATCTGAATACAGATGGAATATAGATAGAGTGAAACGGTTTTCGTTTTAATGTGTGACTGGTTACGATAGCAATGAACGTTGATTGGTCTCCCAATGTTGCCGTTCAATTGTTCAGTTACCGGCCTCTGGTCCATCTTATGTATGACGTTCGTCCATTGTTGTCCATCCATTGCCACAGGTTCATATTCGAAACTCACGGAAAAACCTAAATATATTCCAAAAGGGAGATATCTTTTCTTCAGGCTTTGAAACGTCAAAACGGCCATTTGTTTTTACTTTGGCAACCATTTCTTTTTTTACTTTTGCAACGATTTCTTCAATGTATGGTGAATAGACGTGGAATCAATACCCAGTATTAAGTATTCCGAGCAAACAAAACAGGGTCCGTTATCCAATCTCATAGTCCGGGGACAGAAAGTCATATCAGGCATACGAAGTGAGAGAAAACAAAAATGACAGGGAAACTCATGAACCCCCAAAAATGGCCATTAGGAGGTGAAATCAGGTGTTCCGGAAAAAGTGAGCATTTCCTGCCCCACTAGTGGCACCCGTCATGAATTCCCCAAAATTAACATGAAAATAGATCTAGTTGCATGGCAGACATGGATTTGCTGTATTTATCAACCAGATCATGATGACGTCCATAGAATTTCTTAAACGCAGCTATAAGTCTTGGTAAAACATATCCTTGTCGCAGCAGTTTAGAGAATAGCTGGGCACTTCGATAGACAAAGTCCTCATATTTGCAACTAGCTCCGGAATAGCGTATAAGTTGAGAAACAAACACACCATATGCCGGTGACATAGGAATGTTGCTGCTCAGAAAAAGGAAATTGACTATGGAAAAATTGAAATCATCACGTTTGTCATAATCTAGTTGACAGGTTAGAATCATTATCAATCTCCAACCTCAGGTCTAGATAGTTGGAAAATTAGCGGAGTCTTTAGTATCTTTAATTTCAAGTTCCTTAGGATATATGACATCCAAATAATCACCAAACTTGGGATTATTTAGCGACAATACATCATCTATGTATCGGAAAGTGAAATTAAAATTACATGTTAGTTTCTTAGAACCTCGTCGTTGCAAATGTTGGATAAAATCTGATTCATATGAGTATAAAAACAGGTCTGCCAATAATGGTGCAATATTAATATTAAATATTATCTCGAAATAATGCATCAGAATTCCCGTGAATACCGTTGTAATTGTTGCTTTTGAATAGCCGGTCTATGCATGCTGTTAATTTTCGTTCCCCAAATATATCGGAACTTAGTATAGGATTTTATGAAGGTTCTAGTGTCGGTGTGTTACTCTGTAGCACTCTGATCTTCTTTCGGTTGTTTGATGATCTTGGAATCCGCTCGGTCGTTTCTGCTGCTTTCTGTTCGTCGGTGGTCAATGACTTACGACTGGGCTCTCCAGCTATTAGCAAGTTATCTCCCGACTGGTTTTCTAATTCTACTCAGTTAATTCTCAGTATTTCATCAGTTTCCCAGAACACCGAGTTGGCTAAACCGGCTGAATAAACAACTCCTGACTGAATTTCCAAGTTCATTGGTGATTCTACAGTCATTCATTATGAAGACGACATATCAGAGATAAATCCCTTGCCTCTTCCGTTGTCGCAAACGAGAGGAAGGGTTTCCGGTTGAACTGGGCTCAGTCGATTAACAAAGATGTGGATGCTCTGACGTCCATGACTTAAAAATCGCTGACTACAGCAATAAGGCTATTAGGCCTAAAAAATTAATTTTCTGATTCTCGTCCCCTCCCGCCTGTGTTCATAAGCAGCCTCCCGGATTTTTAGGTTACCGGACCTATGGTCCGATAACCTATTGGCATGGCGTTGCGTCCGTCGTCCGTCGGCGTCGGCGTTGTCGGCGTCGGCTTCAGCGTCGGCGTCGTCGGCGTCGTCCGTCCACATTTTTATCTTTAAAGTTTACAATCGGATCTTTCTGAAATTTTGCACAAAAATACCTAAAAATATTTCAAGAGGGGGTTATTTTTTTGTTTTTTGATTTTCGCATTTTTTTCAAAATGGCGGCCATTTTCGCCGACAAACGGCCAATTTCTGGCTTTGGCGGCCATTTTCTCAAAAACTGTTCAGACAGTTTTGAGATTTTTATTTCAAAAGATTGCTCTCACATACCTCGGTGATGTGTATAGGTTTCGTTGCCCCTGAATCGCCGATCGGCGTGTAGCGGCCATTTTCATTTTCTCGACGGGTCCCAAATGGGACTTTTCCATGTTAAATTCTCCTATGCTTTATAATGTGACACATTATGCCTAATATCTCACTTATTATTGAGATTAGAGACTAGGAATCAACTATGGACACATAGGAAATGATATATGCTGATTATTGTCATGACCTTGAATTTGACCTTTGACCTCATTTTCAAGGTCAGAGCACAAAATGGCTAATATCTTGCTTATTATCGACTTTACAGCTTAGGAATCAATTGTACACATATAGGAATTGATATAATCCGAATATTCTGATGACCTTGAATTTGACATTTGACCTCATTTTCAAGGTCAAAGAACAAAACAGCTAATACGTCGCTCATTATCGACTTTACAGCTTAGGAATCAATTGTGCACATATAGGAAATGATATAGTCCGAATATTTTGATGACCTTGAATTTGACCTTTGACCTCATCTTCAAGGTCAAAGCACAAAATGACTAATATCTCGCTTATTATCGACTTTACAGCTAAGGAATCAATTGTGTGCATATAGGAAATGATATAGTCTGAATATTTTGATGACCTTGAATTTGACCTTTGACCTCATTTTCAAGGTCAATGTACAAATTGGCTAATATCTCACTTAATATCAACTTTACAGCTTAGGAATCAATTGTGGACATATAGGAAGTGATAAATGCTGAATATTCTCGTGACCTTGAATTTGACCTTTGACCTCATTTTCAATGTCAGAGCACAAAATGGCTAATATCTTGCTTATTATCGACTTTACAGCTCAGGAATCAATTGTAAACCTATAGGAAATACTATATGCTGCACATTGTTGTGACCTTGAATTTGACCTTTGACCTTATTTTCAAGGTCAGAGCACAAAATGACTAATATCTTGTTTATTATCGACTCTACAGTTTGGGAATAGGTTGTGTACATGTATAAAATTATATATGCTGAGTATTCTCAGGACCTTGAACTTGACCTTTGACCTTATTTTCAAGGTCGGAGCACAAAATGGCTAATATTTTGTTTGTTATCAACTTAACGGCTCGGGAATCATTTGTGAACATGAATGAATTATTATATGGTGAATGCTGTTATGACCTTGAATTTGACCTTTGACCTCATGTTTCCTTCATGATCGGCCAGTTCGGAAATGTTTCTAGGTCAGGTCAAGTGGTATAAACAAAACGTTCGTACGCGCCATGTTCAAAACGTGAGTGACGCGGTGAACTCGAAGTAAACAAAGTATTTAGTATTGTACAAGCGAAATCTAGTAATGTGTTGATCACAGTGACTCGACAATGGTAGCGGGACAGCATGGATTGGCTATGTTTATACCACTTGACCCTGACCCAATTCCACTTACGTAACCTGAAAACATTTCCGAACTCACGTATGGGAGTTGTATGGAGTGAACTCGTAAAATACTTTAAATATTGGCAGTATCGCAGTGTCAATGGTAATCTTAAATTTCACCTTCAATGACCATGAAATGTCAATATGACAATTTGAATAAAAAATGTTATGGTTTAAAACTGAACATTTCTCCGGTAACCTTTCTTAGCCCTTGGGCTAATTTTTTATTTGCAATTCTCAAATAAAAAATAAAAAGTGTTCCCGCCCCTATTTTGAGGATTGTGAATGATCGAGACACCGAATCACTGCATGCAACTTAGCCATATATTTAACTTACCTCCTTTTTTTCACTCTCCGCCAAATGAGACAAAGACGCTACCAGTTTTCCGAAATAGTTATTCTATGTGATTACGTGTATGTAATAAAGAATTGATTTACTATATTCCTCATGATTACTTCAATGGACATATTAAGTGATAGAACGGATCTCCACAATTACTCATCATTGAAATATATTCTCAACTGACGGTTTTTGATAATAATAATAATAGTAATAATAATGATAAAAATACACAAATTCCTCCTGTCTGTGCTGACTGCTAGGAAGATGGCACGCCAGTATTGCCAAAACTTTTCTTTGTGTATTCTTCTCATACTCCTACTTGTTGATTCACCTTGCTTCAGAACTTATAGATGTTGTTGACATGCGGTTCTATATCCCCTTCATTGCAGGATCATTATACTAGCTGATTTTGCTAAGTTCGTTGTCATTAGTCGGTACTGGAAATTTCGGGGATAAGTCCAGCTATGGGCCTCCCTCAGATGTCGTCAAATGTCACATGCATGGGTTTTGTAATACTGGCACAGACAACAGGCCCAGCTATGGCTTTAAAATTGGTAGTTGATGGGCTGTTGGTTATGTTGAACTGCTGATCGCACTTCCGACAACAAGGCCTCAGGTCCACCGCCTGATTTCTTTTGGCTCTCTCAGGAGCCTGGTCTGTATCTTCCCAACTATCTTCTCGGTCGCTGCCAAATTCGTTATTACTACCTACTAGTATGCATGTCAAATATTATCCAATATCTGCAAAATTGGTACCATACTGACCAGAATAACAAGGCCATTGATAGTGAAAATAAGATACTTCTTTTGAACATTCTACAACAATAATATGTTCAAAAACAGTTTTTTGCTTGATATTAACTTGAATTTATTTACGGATCTCGTAGTCAGGCATGTATAATCGGTGTGCCTGTACCCCCATTCCCCCAACAAATCTGAAATCAACTTTTAGTTAGTTTTCATCATATTATTGATTATTAGAGATTTTACCGCAAACCCGTCACTGGATACTGAGGAATCCAATGTTATAATTGCTGAATAACTGTATGTTGCTTCAGATTTAAAAATGGTTGACAATGAAATCGGCGAAAATCACATTTTTCCAACCATGGTGTGACTGATATGTGAAGAAATCCTGAAATGCGGCCAACTAGTAGAAGCAGTTCCATTTCAACATAACAAGCTCAACAGATAAGAATTGATTCATAGAGATAGTGCCAAGGCGGACTCTTTTGGTGTCCTGGATACATGACTCGATGACGAACGCGTTACTCACTTGTAGTCTATGAAAAATATTGCACTTTTCTGTCCTTTGACCTAGTAAGATGGTGAAAAATGTACTTGAACCAGTACGTAGAGTGCGTAAGCCATCATTATTAGTTGTGCATTGAATGCAACACTTCACAGAAAACAAGGGAAATCCAGGATGGTCCAGAAGCCATTAGGTGATTTCTGAATTTAAGCAAGGCCTCTGCATAAGAATCATCAGTGATACTAAACAATCCAATAATAGACCAGTACAATTCCTCCAATTTCCCTTCATTACATTGGATCCAGACAGAGTGTTCAAAACTGATTGGAAAGACAACCAGACCGCAGGGCTGGTAAGTCCTAAAAATTACCAGCCCTGCCCAAAAGTTACCTGCTCTGTTTTGGAAATTGAATAAGAGAGTGATATTTTGAAAATAAAATACAACAATGACAAATGTTCGATAATGACTGTTCAAGCCGATATCTAAATGCAATGCTGTATTCAAACTCCAAATTCTAATTACCAACGTGCACTTCATCACTTCAATACTTTTACTCACATTCAGATTCAGAATCACCCCCTCCCAAGTCGATATCGGACTATTCAGAGCTACATTGAAACTGAGAGTTGTTGTTACTGATCAGTTTTCCCACTCAGCTTTCTTCTCCTGATGACATTTGGTCTCCTGTTGTGATTTGAGTTCCAATGATGAATCGCAGGAGTGGGGTCGAATGTCGTAACTGGGTCTGCGATCAACTGGATGTTCATCAACATGGTCAACGTGGAGCTTTTCTATGGAGTTCCGGTGCGGCCACGACTTGCGAGTGGCGACATGCCAGTTGCGAGTTATGTGTTGCGACTTGCGTGATGTGACTTGCATGACGAGCCACGACTTGCGACATGCGTCTTATACCTGTTGGGATATGCGCCCTGTGACCATGGTGGCATGCGTTATACGACATGCGTGATGCGAGATGCCTGTTGCGAGTTCCGAGTAAGCGAGTTGTGGGCTGGGTGTTGAAATTTAGGATTTCTAGCGGTTTTAGAAAAGAAATATCTTTTTTTTTCGCGTCAACGTTCGGAACAGACCAAGGAACAGACGTTGTTGGCGAATTCCATAGCTTTTCAGACGGTTCATGTATGATGTTTTTGTCACTTTTAGGCCAGTCCAAATTATAAAGTTGGTCGTTGGAATCGCCGCCCCTAAAACCTTCAAAATATTTTATGTTAAAAAAATAAATCCCGCCCGTATCAATCTGACAGTGCCAAAATAAAAATAAATATAAGTCTCCACCCGCCCCTTTTCAAGTGCGCCAAAAATAAACGACCACTCCCCACGCTTGTTTACTTTTTCTGTGAGTTACATCACTGGACAGTAATATAAAAGTGAATTCGTCATATGGTCACACTTGATCGTGGGAATAACATACATTTAGGGTTTTGTTTACAAATTGGTCTTGCTCAAAGTTTGTCAAAACAACATGTACTGCGATAGCTCCAAAGCACCAAAACTTTTATGCAGAATCCACCAAGACTGCATAGATGCCACGAAAATTTTAAAGGCGCTATTTGAATGGATACACGGAGATTCCGGACGGATACCAGGTGTGCACCAATATGATACCGGTGTGATGTTAGCTGCTCGTTAACGGATCATTTATCGTCCAGATTTATTTATTACTTGGCGAAATACACTTTTTAGGAGGAGCAGGGCTCTTCTTCTATGATGTTTTTTTTTGATGTTGGAGAATTTTCCTTTGTTTACATTTTTGAAAGTCCGACATGGAGCCAGAGCAGATCATTCAATTGTGGCTAATTAGGAGGGCCTGGGGCCAGTTGGAAAAAAAATTTGACACCCTTGTACCCCCAAGTATGGTTACTGTAATAAATTATAAGCGATAATAGCCACAGGATACGTGTGTTCCGACCGTTTATTTTTTGTGAGTGTCACCGTTTCATCACCCATCACCACTTTCGTTTTGATCTTCTCTGAAACAGGGCTTTCTTGTATCATATGCACTCAAACTTTTGCATAAACATTCCACACTACATAGATAGTACATAAGCTATTGCAGAAATGGAAAACCGCTTGTTTGATACGGCAACATAATAATTGAAAACTTGTGGCGAGTGCTGGTATGTCCAGTAGGCCAAATGCAAATAAGTGTGGCCCCCTAGCTGTTCGCGAGGCAGTCAGCCACACTCGACCCACTTCATCCCCATTCCGCCCCCTCCTCCCTCCTATCCCCGTAATTACCTGTGAAGACGTCGGACTACGACCCAATCGTGATAAATGAAAGCTGACGCGCGCCCCGATAAAAATCAGGTCTGCTGAATGGTCCGATGAGTGTTCTCGCATGAATAACTCGCTAAACTATATGCATGATCGCAATCGGAGTTACTGATGCGCTTCAGAAATATTATCCATCTCGAGAGATCATGCCGATGACAACACTTTCTTCACGATTCTTCCCCCTCTTCCACCTAAACATCGCTGTTCGTTGGGTGAGCGTGCCTCATAGCCTGAATAATTATTGAGATGACATCACGAGATACGGCAGCACTTAACATAGTCCGCTACAAACAGGGAGGTAATGAAAAGTCAATTCAAAAGTTATATCTTGAATACTATCTCTTCAAAATAACATATTTTATAGAGTAACTGATCAGCATTCTAATACTGAAAAGAAAATAGGGGGTCACCTTGCTGGTTTCTTCGATATATTCGATCAAAAGTCACATACATTTAATAAAAGTACTTAATTTATGGTATTTTTACACATTGTTTTGCCCATATTCACATCTTGCATCTTGTTTTCCAAGAGAACGGATGCGGTGACCCCCTATTTTCTTTTCTTTTTTAGGATGTTGATCAGTTACTCTATAAAATATGTCATTTTGAAGCTCTAGATTTTGTAAATACAGTCATTTATTTGGAGAAATTCTTTGACCCCCTCCCCTCACTGTTTGGAGCGGACTACCTTAATACAAAAATCAATCATCTTTGTTAGTCGATGATTGGTTGGTTGAGTCATGTTTCAAACGCTTGATTACTTTGTGCATGACAGGTTACTAGTAATTGGATTCATACACAAATGATCGAAGCAAAAATCGCCAGTCGAGTTCTTAATGCAGCAATCACATCATCACGTTTGGCACAAATGACAGTTCTTATTATAATGAACCGCACAACTTTCCTGTAGGGGCCTACTGTATGCTGCTAGAGCGCCATCTGTTGAATGTCACGTATGATCAGATAGGCCTGTGATTGCTACACCACTATTGTTGGTGAACTCATTGCACGTGAATCGTGATGTGACATTCTGAGCTGCGTTGTTTGGACAATTAAATTACATTTATTAGCTCCATTGTATAAGACATATAACATGGCCACTGATGGAGATAAAAAATAAACCGATGGGTAAATACTAATTAGGTCTATTATTGACCACAGTAAATTTCGTTCAGACATAAAACATTTATTATTGGGCACAATAAGGTAAAGGTTTTGTCCACTAGATATTTCCCGACTGTAACCGAATAGGTTAACATTAACTTTACTAGTTGAGTCTACTAGGGCCTATTGACCACAATAAAATACAGTTAGGACATGAAACATTGACTATTGGGTTCAAGATAGAGGTTCTGGTAAATATATATTTGATGCTTGTAGTATGAAAATAAGTCAACATCGATTTTTGCTAGTTGAATCTATTAATAGTTTGGGGTGGGGGGGGGGGGTGATAGGACTACGGGAAATACACTACAGCACAAAATCACAAAATCCTAATCCATGAGCCACCCCAACGCCCGTATTATTTTGAAGCAAAATATTGTAAGTATCAATTAGCCCTACTCACAGGCTGGCTCACGATTCTATTCTCAAGATATATGGTACATGTATGTATACTGAAATCGGCATTTTTGACGAAACATATTTTTTTATACTAGTCCACAAAACTTTATTTTTCTTTTTTATTATTCTAATCCTTGAGTCACTTTATATGACCTTTACTTTTTTGAGCACACATATTGGGTAGTCCAAGATTCGGGTTCAAGATTGTAATCTCACGATATGACCCATTGAATTAATCATTTGTGGAAATTAAGTTTTTGGCGATTTTTACCAAATATATGTATTTTTAGAACAAAAAATCCATATTCTTGAGCTATTCTAATTACTATACTACTTTGAAGCAAAGTATTAGAAGTATCAATTGACACTAATCCCAGACTGGCTCACAACCCTATCCCTAAGATACGATATAATGAAATCAGCATTTCAAAGATTGTTGCCCGAAACAGATTTGTTAGCATTTCTGAATTGTAAGCAAAATATCTTGAATATTCGTGAACTATATTGAGAGAAAAACACCCGTAAGCAAAAGGTTGATTGGAAGACTTAATACAAATGTCCACTCGTATGTATTTTATTATTTGTGATATACATCTTTTTTAAAAACCCGATCGTAAGCAAAACGGATAATTCGAAAACTAAACTACAATTTCCGCCCGTATGCAACTTTTTACAAAAGACAAAAAAAAGTAAAAATGAAAAAAATATCGTACGCTCGTGTGATTTTTTTCAGACAAAAATCCTACGACCAACTTTAGAATTTGGCCTGGCCTTAGCTGTGAAAAGCCCATCTCACACTCTGCGCTTGATGACCTACATGTGGCGACCAAATTTCAATTATACACTTATAATTATTCACCCAATTATCTTCATTTTTGGATGGGTATAAGTACATAATCAACGCAGTATAAAGCCTCACATAAGTTTAGAATAACCCATATCTATTCGCTTCAGTGAGCGAATTAATACAACATTTTTATGTTTTCTGGACTGTGAAATGTGGTATATTTACGTTTCACCAGAGACTGGTTTTGGGGTATGCATTGCCATCATTAACTCATTGTCGATCAATCGAGTTAATTATCTCGATAAATCTACTTGAGACTCAGACATTTAAAGTACATGTAAAATGAATATGCATCGACCATAATGTACATGATATAGGCGAACAATACCATTTCAATGGTCACCTTGGCAACAATAGGACAAAGGAAATATACTGATTACTCATATTAAAAACTATATTGAGTTTATGATTAACAGTCATTACATTAATCTCTGAAATAATACTAAACTCTCCAATTGAAGAAGCTGTTACAGATAACTTTACGAATGTATCTCATTCCATGTTTAATAGTTAAATAAATAAAAAAAAAAAAATAAAAAAACAATTATACCAATTTCATTCATGAGAATGTTGCATCTTTCTATGAGATAGTGATGTAGTAACTTCACTATAGTTTTCGATTCGGTAGTTTGGTCTGTATCATTCAATATTTAACGTTATAATGGTCGATCATATAAGCCTATTTAACATAGTGTTCATTATGGATAATGTGACTCCAAACATATATCCATTTTACTTGAACTTTGAATGCCTAAGACATAAGTCGATTTATCGAGATAACTATCTCGACTTATCGAGATAACTAACTCAAATATTATCGAGATAATAAGTTGATTTATCGAGAAAATAGGTCGATTTATCGAGATAACTAACTCGATTTATTGAGTTAAGATGATTTATCGAGATAATATTTCAATTTATCGAGATAATAAGTAGATTTATCGAGATAACTAACTCGATAAATCGAGATAATTAACTCGATTCATCGAGATAACATCTCGATTTATCGAGAAAACGAGTCGACAAAAAATGAGTTTGAAAAAAACTCATATAGCCCTAATACTCTTCCTAATATTTCCATCTGGGTATGTAAGAATTTCTATTTCATCTCTTTAGTCCCGATTTGAAGCTGTATAGAGGCTGGTACTGATGTCATTGATCAACCCAGTTATTAGTGATTTTTATATTGGCAACAAGCTCATGACGCTACTATCAACCATGTACTAGATCATAGTTACCGAAAATAATTGCAAATGTGTAGTATTGAAGTGTGGTAGAAATATTTGTCAATGTGATTCTGTGAAAGCTATACCAATATTTGCATTTGTTAATGATATGACAATGACTTATTCATATCTTATTTTTTCTTCAAATACAGTGCTTTGTTTTTCAGAGATAAATGAGTGCCAATCCAATCCTTGTCAGTCTGGCTACAGATGTGTGGATGAAGTTAACAGATACAGATGTCAGGGTATGTAAACTTCAAGGTGTCATTTATTAGCTCACAAGTTTCGCCTGGATGTAATGTCTTTTATAGTAGTCTTTTAGTGAGAGTGATTATTTAAAATTGGGTTTCCTGTGTCCAAGTACAACCAATTCACCCAAAACACAGTGATATATATTATATTTCATCACACGAACGTAGACTTTATGAGATGCAATTCAACATTCGTACTTGATTTTTGGAGTAGATATAGAGACCAAATATTAATTATGCTAGGTTGTCATAACCAAGACCATTTTCGTGCCTCAAAGTTCCGGCGTCAGGCAAAATTTTGAAATTTGAAAGAACTTCATGAGAATCATACATTTCCATAAGGAGGTGGCATAAAGTGTCATCGACGGAATGAGCTCTTTGAATACAGCTTTTAGTTTTAAAGAATCATATCCAGACACAACAAGAATCTTTTGCAATGTGTCCCATGCCCGTTGAGACAATGCATTTCGCTATTCAAGTTACAAATTTCGAGTCCGCTTATAATTTTTGGTCAGTTCTCGGAAATGCTGCATCTTAAGAAAATTGTTTTACTTTTCCCCACATGCAAACATAGATTTTAGTTGGAGTTAACCAATGGCTCATATTTTTACGGATGTGTTGTTGCAATTATCAAACGTGTTTCATAAATGGTGGAGACATGAACAGCTTAGACAATCGATTATCATGGGGTATTGGATAGTTTTGCCAGTCAACACTTTTCGATTTCGCCTACATCGGAAACGGTGCTATATTGGGAAAAATATGTATTTTCGTACTAAGGTCTCCATTTTCATTGCCTCCAACCTTGATGCAGTTTTCCAAGTATTGATGCTCAAAGGAAATGTTTCGTTCATTTATTTGGGCTTTGATATATAATAAGTTCTTTGAAAGCAGCATGGACCTCTTGATGGATAATTGCAGTTTGAAAAAGCACAAACATATAGAAAGAAATGGATCACGAACGATGTTCACGTATTCAGTGTCAGTGTCAGTTGCGTGTTACCACTTATGTCAAAATTATGAACACCACAAACAACCTGGGATCTAATTTTGACATTGGATGCCACGGGAGAATGAGGATCTGTCCTGCATGCTCTATCCACTGTGATATATCCACATTGGCACATTGACGTCAAGTTCATTATGTCGACCAAAGGCTTCTTGTCGACCAAAAGGCATTGCACTTTTTTTTGGTAATTTTGGTGTTACTTTGGTAATCTTATTTGAACGCTTAAAAATTGAAACCACTGCTTTGCCATTGAAGTCTGGGTAAGATGAAAATGCGACGTGACTTATTGAATATTGTGAATGTGAATGCATGTTGATTGTTGAAAATAGATTTTTAGCAAATGCGTCGATAATGAATTTGTTCAAATATGACGGTAAACCTGGTCATCTGACTCACTTTTGTGTATAGTTGCTAAGGAAGTAATAATTAACTTATTTTAAAAATAAATGTATAATATATGATGCATAATATAATTAATAAGTTTTGTACAAGTAGGGTATAATTACGTCATTAGAATATGGTAGTAATATATGGTAGTAATATTTCAGCAGTTGCGTCGATAATGAATTTGTTCAAATAAGACGGTAAACCTTTTGAATGAGGACGTATTGCCGACCATTCAAATTGTGGTAATGGTCGGGGGGGGGGGGGGGAAGTTTGTCAAAAAATATTTGTGCACGTAGTAACGGATCCCTTCTTATAAACTGATGTATCCAGTATCCTTGTGATCATGAAGTTTTGAACATGATCGAATGGACATAAAGACATATGAATCTCTTCAAATCTACACAATCTTTATGGAATTATATAGCCTAGGTATGAAAGTCAATTGAAAACAGGCAAAAGGGGACGAGTGGTCAAAATACCGCTGTTCTCTGTATTGATTTTCTACTCGGTACTGGTGACAGGGTGCACAATGTTTTGCGGAAATATATTTTATAGCGATTTTTCCCATTCGATGCAGTTTGACAAAATGTTTCACCCAAAAAAAAATGTGTTTTACAAGTCGAATACTATATGTATAGATGTGAATAATGGAGCCTAAGCGTACAAGATAAGTTTATGTAGCATGTTGAATTTATATTAACGAGCTATCGTGCATAGGGGTTTCGAATTGATCTGGGTCTTGCAAGGGTCTGGAGATTGTTCCATTTTGAGTTTGGAAAGCCCTGATCTTGTTACTAAGTATTCACAGAGCAGTGACTATAATTGCAATATGTATGTCTACAAATAAACTCGAATAAACTTCCCATTCCTCACATTCTAATCGAGCTGTGCACTGCCTAAAGGCGACACATGCCTTTTACTACATTTCCTGACCCTTACTTGCATATTTATACTAATAATTTTTACAGTGGCATCCACAATATGCACTTCTCGAGTCAGACACCTGAAGCCAGCTGTCTTGTCCATATCTCTGAAAGTAGGCAACTGCATCAGCAGCGTGTTATCATCGGAGTTGTTGCAAGAAATACATAAATCCAGAAACACGAAGGCCTGAACGCCTTGGAAGCATTTCAGTGTGAAGCATGAGCAAAATTAGCTGACTCAGTAGACACATGACTCAAGAGCGAAGATCCCAATGAGAACTAAATACGTGTACGCAATTATATGTAGGTTAAACACACACTTGATACCCCTAGGACATATCTGTCTACGACGACAAGTATTCTATTTGCAAAACTGTCCGCCTTGTCTCCAATTATGTATTAACGACCAACCCTTTTCGTCATGTACGAAATCTACACCAAATATCAGCAAATTTAGCTGAATGATGCTTGACTATTAAGTAAACTTAAGGTTTCTTCGAAAAAGTCAGCCATATTCATTTATAAAACATTTTATAACGTTTTTTGCATGGTGACAGTTTCTCCCATAACCCTAGGGCGAATATTAAATTTAATAAATTGGTATTGGTCACTTAAGTAGAAGAGCTAGTAGGCCTACTAGTACCATGCAATCACCATCGCAATTATTGCATTGATTTTGAGAGTCGTTCCATGGAAGTGGTTTACGTATCATCCCTGATTATTTGCTACTAAATTAAATATTTTATAAGTTGTGGATCGCTGTGATTAGGACATTAAATGTTAAAAAATCATCATTCACAAAGCGGCTGGTAACAGAGTCAGTTAACGGGTTCGCCGCGTGACCAGGTTGTTGAGTTCGAGCTGTGGCCCTGGCACTGCTGTGTTGGCTGCCCAACATCCTTGGGCAAAGAGTGTACCATGGTGTGTCCTGGTCCAGTCGTATAATGGAAGACCCAATTGCCAGTTTTAGCAAATGTACGTGTGTCCTAGTCACCGTACGCCAGTAATGGCAGCAAAAAGTCTCTGACAAATAGGCGACTGTCTATGGACCCCAGAGAGTTGGAAAGTGGTTCTTGGCCATATATCGGGGTAATAATTGTGAAGTGCTTTGAGCAGGTTCCTGGAAAAGCGCTATATATGTATGTAAATTTCGAATTAAAATTAATAATTATTTTTGCTAAAGTTAGTCTCACTTTATCCATGAAAAAACTTTGTAAAACTTTGCAAACACATATAAAATTGGTAACCATAGAAACCATGATACTAAAAATCATGTGTATTGTGTCCCTATAATGGAAGTAAGAAATATATACAATAAGCGGATGGAATATTCTAAACTTAGCTCAACTAATTTCAGAGAAATTCCGGTGTTACTGGAATATTCATCTACGTAATGATGAACACAATGATAAATCAAAATATCAGAACACATGCCACGTGAACGGCGTTACCTTGGTAACCACATCTAGAGCTGTACATCTATTCTCATAAGCTTCCTTAGCTTTCTTTCGATACCAAAATGGGCATGCCATCCTTGGGGTGCATCGAAAACAGTCTTTTCTGTGTCTCGGCTCATGGAAGAAATATATATTATGCAATATGCATAGCGTATTATTGACATCTACCAGTATCGTTTTGGCGGCAGGAATGTGAGATTCGATATATATATGTATATGCGTTTCATCAGAGACTGGTTTGGGATATGTGTTGCAGTGAATAACTGGTTTACACGGTTGCATTGTATTTTGTAGCATGCCCATCGGACTGCGCCTCCTGTTTACCGAGTAACGCTTGTACCGGGTGCAACCCTGGCTACAGCTTGTCTGGTGGCAGCTGTTCTGGTAAGATATCTTGATACATGGCGCATCTTCTTCCAGATTAATTATATGGGTATAGGTAATGACATTTGATCACTTCGGTCTTGATTTAAAGTTGTAGATGTGCTGGCACAGATGTCACTGAACAATATATAATAAATATCGTAATTATTAGGTTTAATGGGGGCCACATCCAGCAGTTTATAGGACTAATAATACACATCCATGTACTAGATCATATTTGTGGAAAGCAGTTGCTAACATGCTACATTGTAGTCTGGTATAAACTTTTTTTCAACGTGCTTCTATGAAAGCTAGACTAGTATTTTCATTTGCTAATGTTATGTCAATTTTGTATTCATATATTATTTCTTCAAATATAGTACATTCTTTTCAGAAATAGATGAGTGTGGCTCCAATCCTTGTCAGTCTGGCTACAGATGTGTGGATGAAGTTAACAGATACAGATGTCAGGGTATGTAAACTTCAAGGTGTCACTATTAGTTCAAGAGTTCTGTCTAAAGGACAAGTCGTCACGATAACACTGTTACTTTCAAGGTAATCATTTATAGTTGTGATTCTTTTATTCAAATACAACCGAATCACCCAGAACACAGTGATGTGTTATTTTTACCACATAAATGTAGCATATATGGGATGCATTTAAAAAATTATACTTGATTTTTTTTAGAAGATAAGGACAATAAGTAATGAAATATTTCCTACAGTCCTACATATTTCCTAAAGTCCTTTTTTATACATCAGTATGTGTTACTCTGAATAATTTGCAGCATGCTCATCAAACTGTGCTTCCTGCTTACTGAGTAACACTTGTACTGAGCGATAATCCTCGGAGTGAGTGACAATCCTCGGATTCGATTCAGTTGAACCTCGGAGTTTTTTGTAAATAAAAACCGAGGACAACAGCAATGCGTGATGGAAAACAGACTGAAAAGATTATAGTTTTGGTTGTATATTGTTGGTAATGTATACCGAGGATAACAGCGATGCGCGATGGAAAACAGACTGAAAAGATTATAGTTATGGTTGTATATTGTTGGTAATGTATGCGGAATGGATGTGTGAATGTATTGGTCACATCAGGGAACAGTTTGTTCCAATCGTATGGCTATAGCATGTTAATATTACCGCGTTTTGTCGGCACGCCCTGCGTTCATCCCATGTGTGCACTTCCCTCGATATGTATCAGTCATGAACTCTGAATAGTCACAGCTTATAGACAATCAAGTATGATTTGCAATGGTCATGTGTTACATGAGATATCAGTTACTGGGAGAAATGTCGAATTTATTTCTCTCTGGCTGAGAGGAATACGGCATAAACGGGTGCAACGACAATCCTCGTTGTTGCAACATTAATCCTCGGGCGCTATTTCTATTGATTGTGTGAGAAAGCTCTATTAAAGCTGTGATATATGAATAATTGATTAAAACAAAATTTCGGATGGAAACAAAACTTCTTAAGATTCATTGCATCCATTACATATACGTGTCTAGATCTATAGGCATCAATGCTATATATAGCTGAGTATAAATCTTGATTTGCGCGTTCAATGGTTACGGACAGATATTTCAACATATTATAGACTGACTGGCATGTGAGACGATGAGAAGCATTCACAATAAATTCTGAGAAGTATGAAATTCGATTCGAAATAGTTCTCAGTTTGGTAAGGTAATAACTTCATAATTATGTGTTATCATGTGTTATGATTGTAATTTTCTGAAGACATGTACGTTTATGGGATTTCGACCATTGGGTGTAGATTGAGAAATGGGTGTTTCATATGTATGAAGTGAAAAGTTAAGATATTCAAAAACATGACCCTGTGTCAAGATTGTAATTGAATTATCAAAGAATTAAACTTAATTTGTCATACCGCTTCCAGAAAGGGGATTTCAAAGGAAACGTGTGTTAAACAATCGAATCCCTGCATCAAAATGCACTAAAAACGAGTAGATGTGTATCTATACTAGTCGTTTTTGGTGCTACATGCACTACTATTTCATTATTTTGCTCGCGAAAGGACACACTCAAATGATATGATCACAAAACAAATGGAAACCGGATTTCACTCCGTGGATAAACGTTGCATAATTATAGTTCCAAAGATGTTCGTTGCAGAGTGGGAAATCACGGAATTAAGTATTTTCTAACATTATTCCATCATTTTATACAATGACACATGTGCACAGATATGGAGGATGTGTTTGGATTGCAGTAGGCGCAAAGGGCGATCGCCTTTAACATGTATCATTCATGTTTATCCATTTTTAGCCAGCCGATTCTCGAGTTATCACCCAATCCGTGCATACACCAGAGTTATTGTGCATATTTTTTAGGAGTACCGACTGCATACGACACATTTGTGGGTTTATGTCACTACAGCACACATTTATATTGCTCTAAAACATGTTTGTAGATCACATTCGCACTAAACACTCCTCAAATACACATAATTATAGGACAGCAAAGCTGTGTATTGACAGATTTCATCCGAGGTTCATCTGAATTGACTCCGAGGATTGTCGCTCACTCCGAGGATTGTCGCTCAGGTTCCCCACCGTGATCTCTGAAAGTAGGCAACTGCATCAGCAGCAAAATCCTTGATCCTAAATGACAACAGAAGTGTCAGTAGCAATGAGGATTTGTTCCCAAACCATTCATCTTTGATATCATAATGTCAGGATAAAATGATTACTGTTTTCATAGAAAACTCACACCGTGCACACAATATGGGGTGAATACATGCAATTATGATACTCCGTGGTGTTCTAATGGTGTTGATAGCCGCATAAAATTGTCACGAAAGGCACCATTGCAGTTCAATTTTCCGTGTAAACGGGAAAGATTAGCACAAGCACGTTCCAATCTCAAAGATTTACAAAAGTACCTGTTTTGCCAGTACACTAAGTATGTCAAACCTTCATCTGGAAGCATACAACTAGAAACGCTTGTGAGAAACGTTTCAAAACTGTGTTGGATGTGGCTGAGTCTAAGGCCGATGATGAGTTGCTGCTAGTCATTAATGGAAAGGACTTATTGGCGAATATCATCGGGGTTGTTGCAAGAAATACACAAATCCAGAAACACAAAGGCCTGAACGCCTTGGAAGCATTTCAGTGTGAAGCATGAGCGAAAATAGCTGACTCAGTAGAAACATGACTCAAGAGCTAAATTGGTATTGGTCACTTAAGTAGAAGAGCTTATCATAATAGGCCTACTAGTACTATGCAATCACCATCACAATTATTGCATTGAATTTGAGAGTCGTCCCATGGAAGTGGTTTACGTATCATCTGTGATTATTTGCTACTAAATTAAATATTTTATAAGTTGTGGATCGCTGTGATTAGGACATTAAATGTTCAAAAAACATCCTTCATTCTTAAAGCGGCTGATAAATTAACGCGTCTGCCTCGTGAACAGATTGTTGGTTCGAGCTGTGGCCCTGGCACTGCTGTGTTGGCTGCCTAACACCCTTGGGCAAAGAGTGTATCATAGTGTGTCCTGGTTCAGTCGTATAATGGAAGACCCAATTGCCAGTTTTAGCAAATGTACGTGTGTCCTAGTCACCGTACGCCAATAATGGCAGCAAAAAGTCTCTGACAAATAGGCGATTGTCTATGGACCCCAGAGAGTTGGAAAGTGGTTCTTGGCCATATATCGGGGTAATAATTGTGAAGTGCTTTGAGCAGGTTCCTGGAAAAGCGCTACATATGTAAATTTCGCATTAAAATTATTAATTATTTTTGCTAAAGTTAGTCTCAATTTATCCATAAAAAACCTACAATTTTACATATAAAATTGGTAACCATGGAAACCATGACAACTGAAAATCATGGGTATTGTGTCCCTATAATGGAAGTAGGCAATATATACAATAATCGGGTGGAATATTCTAAACTTCGCTCAACTAATTTTAGAGAAATCCCGGTGTTACTGGAATATTCATCTACGTAATGATGAATACAATGATAAATCACAATATCAGAACACATGCCACGTGATCGGCGTTACTATGGTAACCACAACTAGAGGGGTACATCTATATTCATAAGCTTCCTTAGCTTTCTTGCGATACCAAAATGGACAGGCCACGCTTGGGGTGCATCGAAAACATTCTTTTCTGTGTCTCGGCTCATGGAAGAAATATATATTATGCAATATGCATAGCGTATTATTGACATCTACCAGTATCGTTTTGGCGGCAGGAATGTGAGATTCGATATATATGTATATGCGTTTCATCAGAGACTGGTTTGGGATATGTGTTGCAGTGAATAACTGGTTTACACGGTTGCATTGTATTTTGTAGCATGCCCATCGGACTGCGCCTCCTGTTTACCGAGTAACGCTTGTACCGGGTGCAACCCTGGCTACAGCTTGTCTGGTGGCAGCTGTTCTGGTAAGATATCTTGATACATGGCGCATCTTCTTCCAGATTAATTATATGGGTATAGGTAATGGCATTTGATCACTTCGGTCTTGATTTAAAGTTGTAGATGTGCTGGCACAGATGTCACTGAACAATATATAATAAATGTCGTAATTATTAGGTTTAATGGGGGCCACATCCAGCAGTTTATAGGACTAATAATACACATCCATGTACGAGATCATATTTGTGGAAAGCAGTTGCTAACATGCCACATTGTAGTCTGGTATAAACTTTTTTTCAACGTGCTTCTATGAAAGCTAGACTAGTATTTTCATTTGCTAATATTATGTCAATTTTGTATTCATATATTATTTCTTCAAATATAGTACATTCTTTTCAGAAATAGATGAGTGTGGCTCCAATCCTTGTCAGTCTGGCTACAGATGTGTGGATGAAGTTAACAGATACAGATGTCAGGGTATGTAAACTTCAAGGTGTCACTATTAGTTCAAGAGTTCTGTCTAAAGGACAAGTCGTCACGATAACACTGTTACTTTCAAGGTAATCATTTATAGTTGTGATTCTTTTATTCAAATACAACCGAATCACCCAGAACACAGTGATGTGTTATTTTTACCACATAAATGTAGCATATATGGGATGCATTTAAAAAATTATACTTGATTTTTTTTAGAAGATAAGGACAATAAGTAATGAAATATTTCCTACAGTCCTACATATTTCCTAAAGTCCTTTTTTATACATCGGTATGTGTTACTCTGAATAATTTGCAGCATGCTCATCAAACTGTGCTTCCTGCTTACCGAGTAACACTTGTACTGAGCGATAATCCTCGGAGGGAGTGACAATCCGCGGATTCGATTCAGTTGAACCTCGGAGTTTTTGGTAAATAAAAACCGAGGACAACAGCAATGCGCGATGGAAAACAGACTGAAAAGATTATAGTTATGGTTGTATATTGTTGGTAATGTATACCGAGGACAACAGCGATGCGCGATGGAAAACAGACTGAAAAGATTATAGTTATGGTTGTATATTGTTGGTAATGTATGCGGAATGGATGTGTGAATGTATTGGTCACATCAGGGAACAATTTGTTCCAATCGTATGGTTATAGCATGTTAATATTACCGCGTTTTGTCGGCACGCCCTGCGTTCATCCCATGTGTGCACTTCCCTCGATATGTATCAGTCATGAACTCTGAATAGTCACAGCTTATAGACAATCAAGTATGATTTGCAATGGTCATGTGTTACATGAGATATCAGTTACTGGGAGAAATGTCGAATTTATTTCTCTCTGGCTGAGAGGAATACGGCATAAACGGGTGCAACGACAATCCTCGTTGTTGCAACATTAATCCTCGGGTGCTATTTCTATTGATTGTGTGAGAAAGCTCTATTAAAGCTGTGATATATGAATAATTGATTAAAACAAAATTTCGGATGGAAACAAAACTTCTTAAGATTCATTGCATCCATTACATATACGTGTCTAGATCTATAGGCATCAATGCTATATATAGCTGAGTATAAATCTTGATTTGCGCGTTCAATGGTTACGGACAGATATTTCAACATATTATAGACTGACTGGCATGTGAGACGATGAGAAGCATTCACAATAAATTCTGAGAAGTATGAAATTCGATTCGAAATAGTTCTCAGTTTGGTAAGGTAATAACTTCATAATTATGTGTTATCATGTTTTATGATTGTAATTTTCTGAAGACATGTACGTTTATGGGATTTCGACCATTGGGTGTAGATTGAGAAATGGGTGTTTCATATGTATGAAGTGAAAAGTTAAGATATTCAAAAACATGACCCTGTGTCAAGATTGTAATTGAATTATCAAAGAATTAAACTTAATTTGTCATACCGCTTCCAGAAAGGGGATTTCAAAGGAAACGTGTGTTAAACAATCGAATCCCTGCATCAAAATGCACTAAAAACGAGTAGATGTGTATCTATACTAGTCGTTTTTGGTGCTACATGCACTACTATTTCATTATTTTGCCCGCAAAAGGACACACTCAAATGATATGATCACAAAACAAATGGAAACCGGATTTCACTTCGTGGATAAACGTTGCATAATTATAGTTCCAAGGATGTTCGTTGCAGAGTGGGAAATCACGGAATTAAGTATTTTCTAACATTATTCCATCATTTTATACAATGACACATGTGCACAGATATGGAGGATGTGTTTGGATTGCAGTAGGCGCAAAGGGCGATCGCCTTTAACATGTATCATTCATGTTTATCCATTTTTAGCCAGCCGATTCTCGAGTTATCACCCAATCCGTGCATACACCAGAGTTATTGTGCATATTTTTAGGAGTACCGACTGCATACGACACATTTGTGGGTTTATGTCACTACAGCACACATTTATATTGCTCTAAAACATGTTTGTAGATCACATTCGCACTAAACACTCCTCAAATACACATAATTATAGGACAACAAAGCTGTGTATTGACAGATTTCATCCGAGGTTCATCTGAATTGACTCCGAGGATTGTCGCTCACTCCGAGGATTGTCGCTCAGGTTCCCCACCGTGATCTCTGAAAGTAGGCAACTGCATCAGCAGCAAAATCCTTGATCCTAAATGACAACAGAAGTGTCAGTAGCAATGAGGATTTGTTCCCAAATCATTCATCTTTGATATCATAATGTCAGGATAAAATGATTACTGTTTTCATAGAAAACTCACACCGTGCACACAATATGGGGTGAATACATGCAATTATGATACCCTCGTGGTGTTCTAATGGTGTTGATAGCCGCATAAAATTGTCACGAAAGGCACCATTGCAGTTCAATTTTCCGTGTAAATGGGAAAGATTAGCACAAACACGTTCCAATCTCAAAGATTTACAAAAGTACCTGTTTTGCCAGTACACTAAGTATGTCAAACCTTCATCTGGAAGCATACAACTAGAAACGCTTGTGAGAAACGTTTCAAAACTGTGTTGGATGTGGCTGAGTCTAAGGCCGATGATGAGTTGCTGCTAGTCATTAATGGAAAGGACTTATTGGCGAATATCATCGGGGTTGTTGCAAGAAATACACAAATCCAGAAACACAAAGGCCTGAACGCCTTGGAAGCATATCAGTGTGAAGCATGAGCGAAAATAGCTGACTCAGTAGAAACATGACTCAAGAGCTAAATTGGTATTGGTCACTTAAGTAGAAGAGCTTATCATAATAGGCCTACTAGTACTATGCAATCACCATCACAATTATTGCATTGAATTTGAGAGTCGTCCCATGGAAGTGGTTTACGTATCATCCGTGATTATTTGCTACTAAATTAAATATTTTATAAGTTGTGGATCGCTGTGATTAGGACATTAAATGTTCAAAAATCATCCTTCATTCATAAAGCGGCTGGTAAATTAACGCGTCTGCCTCATGAACAGGTTGTTGGTTCGAGCTGTGCCCCTGGCACTGCTGTGTTGGCTGCCTAACACCCTTGGGCAAAGAGTGTATCATAGTGTGTCCTGGTTCAGTCGTATAATGGAAGACCCAATTGCCAGTTTTAGCAAATGTACGTGTGTCCTAGTCACCGTACGCCAATAATGGCAGCAAAAAGTCTCTGACAAATAGGCGATTGTCTATGGACCCCAGAGAGTTGGAAAGTGGTTCTTGGCCATATATCGGGGTAATAATTGAGAAGTGCTTTGAGCAGGTTCCTGGAAAAGCGCTACATATGTAAATTTCGCATTAAAATTATTAATTATTTTTGCTAAAGTTAGTCTCAATTTATCCATAAAAAACCTACAATTTTACATATAAAATTGGTAACCATGGAAACCATGACAACTGAAAATCATGGGTATTGTGTCCCTATAATGGAAGTAAGCAATATATACAATAATCGGGTGGAATATTCTAAACTTCGCTCAACTAATTTTAGAGAAATCCCGGT
This sequence comes from Terebella lapidaria, assembly GCA_949152475.1. Classification (NCBI taxonomy): domain Eukaryota; kingdom Metazoa; phylum Annelida; class Polychaeta; order Terebellida; family Terebellidae; genus Terebella; species Terebella lapidaria. Next base: position 18,492,993 of record OX424567.1, read on the forward strand.
GTTACTGGAATATTCATCTACGTAATGATGAATACAATGATAAATCACAATATCAGAACACATGCCACGTGATCGGCGTTACTATGGTAACCACAACTAGAGGGGTACATCTATATTCATAAGCTTCCTTAGCTTTCTTGCGATACCAAAATGGACAGGCCACGCTTGGGGTACATCGAAAACAGTCTTTTCTGTGTCTCGGCTCATGGAAGAAATATATATTATGCAATATGCATAGCGTATTATTGACATCTACCAGTATCGTTTTGGCGGCAGGAATGTGAGATTCGATATATATGTATATGCGTTTCATCAGAGACTGGTTTGGGATATGTGTTGCAGTGAATAACTGGTTTACATGGTTGCATTGTATTTTGTAGCATGCCCATCGGACTGCGCCTCCTGTTTACCGAGTAACGCTTGTACCGGGTGCAACCCTGGCTACAGCTTGTCTGGTGGCAGCTGTTCTGGTAAGATATCTTGATACATGACACATCTTCTGCCAGATTAATTGTATGGGTATAGGTATTGACATATGATCTCTTCGGTCTTGATTTGAAGTTGTAGATGTGCTGGCACAGATATCACTGAACAATATATATTTAATGTCGTAATTATTAGGTTTTATGTGGGCCACATCCAGCAATTTTTAGGGCTAATAATACACATCTATGTACTAGATCATATTTGTGGAAAGCAGTTGCTAACATGCCACATTGTACTGTGGTATGAACATTTTTTCAACGTGCTTCTTTGAAAGCTAGACTAGTATTTTCATTTGCTAATGTTATGTGAAATTTGTATTCATATATTATTTCTTCAAATATAGTACATTCTTTTCAGAAATAGATGAGTGTGAATCCAATCCTTGTCAGTCTGGCTACAGATGTGTGGATGACGTAAACAGATACGGATGTCAGGGTATGCAAATTTTAAGGTGCCATTTATTAGTTCAAGAGTTCCCTCTAAAGGACAGTCACGATAATACTGATACTTTCAAGGTCATCATTTATAGTTGTGATTCTTTTATTCAAATACAACCGAATCACCCAGAACACAGTGATATGTTATATTTACCACATCAATGGGGTGCATTTAAAAAATTATACTCGATTTCTTTTTAGAAGAAAATTACAATAAGTAATGAAATATTTCCTACAGTCCTACATATTTCCTAAAGTCCATGTTTATACCTTGGTATGTGTTACTCTGGTTAACTGGTTTACGCTATTAAATTGTATTTTGCAGCATGCCCATCAAACTGTGCCTCCTGTTTACCGAGTGACACCTGTACCGGGTGCAACCCTGGCTACGGCTTGTCTGGTGGCAGCTGCTCTGGTAAGATATCCTGATATATGATGCATTATTTTCCAGATTGAGGCTGGCTCATAACTGTATGGTTACATAGGTGTTGATATTTGATCTTTTCCGTCTCGGTTTAAAGTTGTTGATATGCTGGCACATATGACCCTGAATAATATGGATAATGTCGTAATTAGTATTTTTGATATTGGCTACCTACAGTGGTTCATAGAGCTAATAGAACACATCCCTGTACTAGCTCATATCTGCGGAAAACATTTGCTAACATGCAGCATTGCAGTGTGGTTTACACATTTCTCAACGTGATTCTATGAAAGCTAGACTAATATTTTCATTTGGTAATATTATGTCAATAATGCATTCATATATTTTTCCTTCAAATACATTAATTTGTTTTCAGAAATAAATGAGTGTGAATCCAATCCATGTCAGTCTGGTTACAGATGTGTTGATGACGTTAACAGATACCGATGTCAAGGTATGCAAATTTCAAGGGACCTTTTATTAGATTTGCCTGAATGACAACAGTTGCATAAAACACTGTCACTGTCAGGGTGACCATTCAATGTTGTGTTTCTTTATCCAAATACAACCAAGTTACTGGGAAAATAGTGATATATATTTTATTTGACGGCATGAAGGTAACATGTATGAGATGCACCTCAACATTCATACTTGTTTTCTTAATAGACAACGAGTACATCAATATTTCATGCAGTCAAAGGCAAGTCAATTTTCATGATTAACTGGTTTACACTATTATTTGTGTACTTTGTAGCATGCCCATCGAACTGTGCCTCCTGTTTACCGAGTAACACCTGTACCGGGTGCAACCCCGGCTACAGCTTGTCTGGTTTTAGCTGTTCTGGTAAGATATCTTGATACATGACACATCTTCTGCCAGATTAATTGTATGGGTATAGGTATTGACATATGATCTCTTCGGTCTTGATTTAAAATTGTAGATGTGCTGGCACAGATATCACTGAACAATATATATTTAATGTCGTAATTAATAGGTTTTATGGGGGCCACATCCTGCAGTTTATAGGATTAATAATACACATCCATGTACTAGATCATATTTGTGGAAAGCAGTTGCTAACATGCCACATTGTAATCTGGTATAAACTTTTTTTCAACGTGCTTCTATGAAAGCTAGACTAGTATTTTCATTTGCTAATGTTATGTCAATTTTGTATTCATATATTATTTCTTCAAATACAGTACATTCTTTTCAGAAATAGATGAGTGTGGCTCCAATCCTTGTCAGTCTGGCTACAGATGTGTTGATGAAGTTAACAGATACAGATGTCAGGGTATGTAAACTTCAAGGTGTCACTATTAGTTCAAGAGTTCCCTCTAAAGGACAAGTCGTCACGATAACACTGTTACTTTCAAGGTAATCATTTATAGTTTTGATTCTTTTATTCAAATACAACCGAATCACCCAGAGCACAGTGATGTGTTATTTTTACCACATGAATGTAGCATCTATGGGATGCATTTAAAAAATTATACTTGATATTTCTTAGAAGATAAGGACAATAAGTAATGAAATATTTCCTACAGTCCTACATATTTCCTAAAATCCATTTTTATACCTCGGTATGTGTTACTCTGATTAACTGTTTTTCGCTATTGAATTGTATTTTGCAGCATGCTCATCAAACTGTGCTTCCTGTTTACCGAGTAACACCTGTACCGGGTGCAACCCTGGCTACAGCTTGTCTGGTGGCAGCTGTTCTGGTAAGATATCTTGATACATGGCGCATCTTCTTCCAGATTAATTATATGGGTATAGGTATTGACATTTGATCTCTTCAGTCTTGATTTAAAGTTGTAGATGTGCTGGCACAGATGTCACTGAACAATATATATTTAATGTCATAATTATTAGGTTTTATGGGGTCACAGCCGTCACATCCAGCAGTTTATAGGGCTAATAATACACATCCATGTACGAGATCATATTTGTTGAAAGCAGTTGCTAACATGCCACATTGTAGTGTGGCATAAACTTTTTTTCAACGTGCTTCTATGAAAGCTAGACTAGTATTTTCATTTGCTAATGTTATGTCAAATTTGTGTTCATATATTATTTCTTCAAATACAGTACATTCTTTTCAGAAATAGATGAGTGTGGATCCAATCCTTGTCAGTCTGGCTACAGATGTGTGGATGAAGTTAACAGATACAGATGTCAGGGTATGTAAACTTCAAGGTGTCACTATTAGTTCAAGAGTTCCCTCTAAAGGACAAGTCGTCACGATAACACTGTTACTTTCAAGGTAATGATTTATATTTGTGATTTTTTTATTCAAATACAACCGAATCACCCAGAGCACAGTGATGTGTTATTTTTACCACATGAATGTAGCATCAATGGCATGCATTTCAAAATTATACTTGATTTTTTTTAGGAGATAAGGACAATAAGTAATGAAATATTTCCTACAGTCCTACATATTTCCTAAAGTCCATTTTTATACCTCGGTATGTGTTACTCTGATTAACTGGTTTTAGCTATTAAATTGTATTTTGCAGCATGCTCATCAAACTGTGCTTCCTGTTTACCGAGTAACACCTGTACCGGGTGCAACCCTGGCTACAGCTTGTCTGGTGGCAGCTGCGCTGGTAAGATATCTTGATATATGATGCATTATTTTCCAGATTGAGGCTGGCTCATAACTGTATGGTTATATAGGTGTTGATATTTGATCTCTTCCGTCTCGGTTGAAAGTTGTTGATATGCTAGCACAGATGTCGCTGAATAATATAGATAATGTCGTAATTAGTATTTTTTATATTGCCTACCTACAGTGGTTCATAGAGCTAATAGAACACATCCCTGTACTAGCTCATATCTGCGGAAAACATTTGCTAACATGCAGCATTGCAGTGTGGTTTACACATTTCTCAACGTGATTCTATGAAAGCTAGACTAATATTTTCATTTGCTGATATTAGGTCAATAATGCATTCATATATTTCTCCTTCAAATACAACAATTTGTTTTCAGACATAAATGAGTGTGAATCCAATCCTTGTCAGTCTGGCTACAGATGTGTGGATGAAGTTAACAGATACAGATGTCAGGGTATGGAAATTTCAAGGGATCTTTATCAGTTTTGCCTGAATGACAACAGTTGTATAAAACACTGTCACTGTCAGGGTGATCATTCAATGTTGTGTTTCTTTATCCAAATACAACCAAGTTACCGGGAGCACAGTGATATATACTTTATTTTACCACATGGAGGCAACATATATGAGATGAACCTCAACATTCATACTTGTTTTTTTTTGGAGTAGATATGGACAACAAGTAAATGAATATTTAATGCAGTCAAAGCCAAGTCAATTTTCATACCTCGGTACGTGTCGCCATGCTTAACTGGTTCACACTATTGTTTCTGTGTTTTGTAGCATGCCCGTCAAACTGTGCCTCCTGTTTACGGAGTAACACTTGTACCAGATGCAACCTTGGCTACAGCTTGTCTGGTGGCAGATGTTCTGGTAAGATATTTTGGTATCTTGTCTGGTGGCAGAAGTTCCGGTAAGATATCTTGATTATGATGCTAATATTTGATCTCTTCAGTCTCGATTTAAAGTTGTAGATATACTGGCACAAATGTCACTGAATAATAGGTTGCAATTAGTATTTTCGATTTTGGCTACCTCCAGTGTTTTATAGGTCTAATAATACACATGCATATACTAGATCATATTTTCGAGAGAAAAAAAATATTTGCTAAAATGCCGTATTGGAGTGTGGTATAAACATTTTTCAACTTGATTCTCTGAAAACTAGACTAATATTTTCATCCGCTAATATGTCAAAAATGCATTCATATATTGTTTCTGAAAGTACTGTAATTTGTTTTTAGCAATAAATGAGTGTGAATCCAATCCTTGTCAGTCTGGCTACAGATGTGTTGAAGAAGTTAACAGATACAGATGTCAAGGTTTGCAAACTTCAAGGGATCTTTCATTAATTTTGCCTAAATGACACTTTCTTAAAATACTGTCACTGTCAAGGTTATCATTTAATGTTGTTTTTCCTATGCCATATACAACCAAGTTACCATGAAGACAGTGATATATATTTTGTTTCACCGCATGATTGTAACATGTATGAGATGCACCTCAACATTCATCTTTGATTTTTTTTTGAGTAGATATGGACAACAAGTAATGAAACATTTCCTGCAGTCAAAACCAAGCCCATTTTCATGCCTCGGTATGACGTTGTTGCCATGATTAACTGGTTTACACTGTTACATTGTATACTGCAGCATGCCCATCAAACTGTGCCTCTTGTTTACCGAGTAGCACTTGTACCGGGTGCAACCCTGGCTTCAGCTTGTCCGTTGGCAGATGTTCTGGTAAGATATCTTGTTATCTCATGCATAACTGTAACTGTATGGGTATATGAGTGTTGATACCGGTATTTGATTTCTTCCATCTCGATTTAAAGTTATAGATATTTGACACAGATGTCACTGAATAATATAGATAATGTGGTTATGAGTATTTTTGATATTGGCTACCTACAGTGGTTTCATAGGGCTAATAGAACAGATCCATGTACTAGCTGATATCTGCCAAAAGCATTTGCTAACATGCAGCATTGGAGTGCGGTATAAACATTTCTCAACGTGATTGAAAGCTAGGCTAATATTTTCATTTGCTAGTATTATGTCAATAATGCATTCATATATTTTTCTGCAAATACAGTAATTTGTTTTCAGAAATAAATGAGTGTGAATCCAATCCTTGTCAGTCTGGCTACAGATGTGTTGATGAAGTTAACAGATACGGATGTCAAGGTTTGCAAACTTCATGGGATCTTTTATTAATAGTTTAGCCTAAATTACAACACTTGCATAAAACACTGTCACTGTCAGGGTGATAATTGTTTAATGTTGTGTTTCTTCATCCATATACAACCAAGTTACCGGCAACACAGTGATATATATTTGATTTCAAGGCATGGAGGCAACATGCATGAGATGCACCTCAAAATTCATACTTGTAATTTTTTTAGTAGATATGGACAACAAGTAACTGAAAATTTCATGCAGTCAAAACCAAGTCAATTTTCACACTTCGGTATTTGTTGCCATGATTAACTGCTTTACACTGTTACATTTTATTTTGTAGCATGCCCATCAAACTGTGCCTCCTGTTTATGGAATAACACCTGTACCGGGTGCAACACTGGCTACGGCTTGTCTGATGGCAGCTGCTCTGGTAAGATATATTGATATATGATGCATTCTTTCCTAGACTCAGGCCGATTCATAACTCTATGTGTATATTGGTGTTGATATTTGATCTCTTCGGTCTCCATTTAAAGTTGTTGATATGCTGGCACAGATGTTCTGAATAATAAACATAATATCACAATTAGTATAATTTTGATATTGGCTACCTACAGTGGTTTATAAGGATAATAATACACATCCTTGTACTAAATCATGTTTTGCAGAAAACAGTTGCTAACATGCCGCATTATAATGTGGTATAAACATTTTTCAACGTGATTCTATGAAAGCTAGACTAATATATGCATTTGCTAATGGTATGTCAATAATGTATTCATACATTATTTCTTCAAATACAGTACATTCTTTTCAGATATAAATGAGTGTGAATCCAATCCATGTCAGTCCGGCTACAGATGTGTGGATGAAGTTAAGAGATACAGCTGTCAGGGTATGCAAACTTCAAGGTGCCATTTATTAGTTCAAGTACTTTTTTCATTAGTTTAGCCTAAATTACAACAGTTGCATAAAACACTGTCACTGTCTGGGTGATCATTCAACGTTGTGTTTCTTTGACCAAATACAACCAAGTTACCGGGAACACAGTGATATATACTTTATTTTACCGCATGAATGTAACATGTATATGAGATGCACCTCAACATTCATACTTGATTTTTTTGGATTGGATATGGACAACAAGTAACTAAAAATTTCATGCAGTCAAAACCAAGTCAACTATCATAACTACTTATGTGTTACCATGATTAACTAGTTTACGTTATTAAATTGTATTTTGCAGCATGCCCATCAAACTGTGCCTCCTGTTTACCGAGTAACACTTGTACCAGGTGCAACCCTGGCTACCGCTTGTCTAGTGGCAGCTGCTCTGGTGAGATATTCTGATACATGATGCATTTTTTTCTAGACCGAGTTTTCTCAGGCCGAGTCATAACTGTATGGATATAGGTGTTGTCATTTGATCTCCTCAGTATTGATTTGAAGTTGTTGATATGCTGGCACAGATGTCACTGAATAAGGAAGATAATGTCATAATTAGTATTTTTGCTATTGGCTACCTGGTTTATAGTGCTAATAATAGACATCCATGTACTAGATTATATTTGCGGAAAGCTCTTGCTAACATGCCGTATTGGAGTGTGGTATAAACATTCCTCAACGTGATTTTATGAAAGCTAGACTAATATTTTCATTTGCTAATGTTTTGTCAATAATGTATTTATACAATCTTTCTTCAATTACGGTACAATTTCAGAGATAAATGAGTGTGATTCCAATCCTTGTCAGTCTGGCTTCAGATGTGTGGATCATTGTGTGGGTGGTTGTGTTGAAAATTGCATGAAAATATTTCAAGAGGGAGGTATTTTTGCATTTGTTTTTCCGAAATAGAGGCCATTTTTGTCAAAAAAAAGCAGCCAGTTTTGGAGTTTGGCAACCATTTTCTCAAAAACTTTGTCATCAAAACTGAGATTGTCATTTCGAATGTGATGTGTACTTTTGCCATTTTTGCCATTGAATCGCTGATCTTCATGTGGCGGCCATTTCGATTTTTTCGATGGGTTTGAAATGGGACTTTCCCATGTTATATTCCCCTATGCTTTATAATGGGACAATATTTCCCAAAACCTCATTTATCATTGAGATTAGAGCAATGTAGATTCTCAGTCATCCAGTTGTTGGCCAGCACGTCGCGCTGGTCTTCTAAGTTTGAGTAAAAACAGACCCACGGAGGGTAGGCCATGAGTGGGCCCTGTCCTGCTATCAATTGTTTTAAATATAGTACTCTCAACAAAAGGATCACAGCACTTTCAAAAATAATATTTCCGATTGTTTCAATGAGGTTTCACATCTTAATCTTGTGATTAAATGCAAATACTGTAAGAGCTTCGCGGTATTTGTTGATTTACCGTAATACATACGCATATATTCTCGATACCCTAAATTTGACCTAATGTCTCATCAATTATAGTGCACATATATGAAATGATATATGCTGAATATTCTCATTACCCATATTTCATCATACGGATTGCCAGTGTTCGTGTGGGGTCATTGGCGTGTGACATTATATTTTCGTTAGTACAAATGCCTGATACAGATACATTTTGAACTTGGTCTTTGTTATTATTTTCAAGGTCAGAGCACAAAATGGCCAATTTTTCACTTATTATCGACTTTACAGCTTAGGAATCAATTGTGAACATACAGGAAATGATTATTCTGAATATTGTCATAACCTTGAATTTGACATCTGACCTCATTTTCAAGGTCACAGTACAAAATGACTAATATTTGGCTTATTATCGACTTTACGGCTTGGGAATAAATTGTACACATATATGAAATGATATATGCTGAATATTATCATGACCTTGAACTTAACGTTTGACCTTATTTTCAAGGTCGGAACAAACAATAGCTAATATCTCACTTATTATCGACTTTTCAGCTCAGGAATCAATTGTGAATATATAGGAAATGATATATACTGAACATTGTTATGACAATGAATTTAACATTTTCAAGGTCACAGGACAAAATGGCTAAAATATCGCTTACTATTGACTTTACTGCTTGGGAATCAATTTTGGACATATAAGAAATGATGTATGCCGAATATTCTAGTGACCTTGAATTTGGCTTTCGACTTCGTTTCCAAGGCCAGAGCACAAAATGGCTAATAACTCGCTTTTTATTGACTTTACAGGTTAGGAATCAATTGTGCACACATAGGAAATGATATATACCGAATATTTTGATAACCTTGAATTTAACCCTTGATCTTATTTTCAAGGTCTCGCTTATCATCGATTTTACCAGTTGAGAATCAATTGTGGACATGCAGAAAATGATATATACTGAATATTCTTGTGACCTTGAATTTGATCAGTGACCTTATTTTCAAGGTCACGAGTCAGATGATAATAACTAAGCTATAAAACATGTATTGTCTTGGTAACCTTCCTTATCCTCTAGGCTAATTTTTGTATTCCGAACTCCATTTATCATATTCATCATAAGTCTGCATTTTGATATTATTTCTTCAAACACCAGTGAACGTTTGTATGATTCATCAATTCCAGAAGTCGTCCGCGAACCCAAAATAGCAGATGTGTCACCATTATTTGGACCTCAGGCTGGTGGTACCCGGATCACGATTTATGGGTCATATTTCATGCAACGGATTGCCAGTGTTCGTGTGGGGTCATTGGAGTGTGACATTATATTTTCGTTAGTACAAATGCCTGATACAGATACATTTTGGTAGTAAAAACACAAACATTGCGCATGTTTTTACAAAGATCCTTGAAAATCTGTTTTCAAATCTGTTTGTGAATTTCTGGGATACATTACCATAGTTCTATTGTCTATGACTCTATATAATTATATTGTTCATTTTATACGATAGTGTATTTGATCATCGAATTATGATTGCATGTTCCAGTGATGAAAACTCCATCGTTTCTGTAAACCCTGCCTCTAATCTCACTGGTGTGCCACTGTCCATCTCCGTGATTTTTGCTGGCAGATCACAACAAATTGGATGGTCCTTTCAATATAGACCGAACCCAGAAATTTCACGGGTTGAACCACTGGAGACACTGCTAATGTAGGTTGAAAAGTATGGTTAGTTCAATTCACAGGATCCTGCTTTTTCATATTCCAGGTGAATATTGAACACCGAAATCCTTGTTTTCGTTCATCCACCTATACTATTTTGAACACGTACAGCCTTTGTCATTCATCTGGTCCATGCACAGTGATTTTGCTGGTTTCATTCGTATCCATATACCATAGAATGTTTTTCATGGCGTGGAATATTTTTCCTCTCTGTCATCTGTTACGACCGTATCAACAATGTCTGCTTCATTTGCTGCAGATATATGCAGTTATATAGGGCCTTAGTGTAGACTGCAGGCCAATGACATTTGTATATCTATGACCACCAACGGATCAAACGAATTCATAAATCCAGAACACACCCCAAACAGGAAGACAAGTGCATGGTACTGAAGTACCCAAGCATGCATCATGCTGCTACTGGGTTTATTGTTATAGATGTTCGATAAATCTCGTATTGAAAATGTTTTATACTCAGTGGTGGCACTACATTGACGGTGACTGGTGACTTTCTGGACTCTGTGGCAACTGCTGTACTTGAGGTGACTGTGGTCGCAAGCTACAAACTACTCGGAGAAGAAAACGTGTATAACTCAACACAGGAAACATTTCACGAGGTGAAAAGTCGACACATAGGACGTAAATCTCAACTTGTAACTTTTCGCTCCAGGCTAATGTGTAAAGAATCTAACAACGGTGTACTAAAATCCACATAAACAACACCACAACTTTTATCGCGGTGTGGTACTGCCTGTCATGTATGGTATTTCTAATCATCCAACACCAAATTATTATTTACTTGAGTAATCCAGAGTGTTGTTTGTTTTGTTTTAGGATTGTAACCCTGGGCATAGAACTACTGCCGTCTGCACAACTCCAAAGATGGAGATTCCACCAGGGGAGATGTGGTAAATTTACATCTGTGATCCTGGAAACATTTGCATTTTGCATGAGATGTTTATATAAACATCTAACGTGCTCAACATTTGGCGAAGGACATTCATGCAAAAACACGCATAAAACACAACACGATTATGATTAACTATAGCATACACAAAATATGAAGTCTACACAATACCTACACAGCATAATTGCTCACATCTAATATACATGTACTGGCAAAAGGTTGTATGAACAACGAAATTACATTATTATGTTCTAGGCAAAGATATACGGAAAACGACAGGGTGAACTTTGTAGGCGAGGAACGAAGCCTTGAGTTTTACATTGGCTTCAAGCTGGATGGGGTTGATGCCTACAAGAACCTGAGTGCCAGGGAAGATTTACGTCCTTACTCTAAGCTTGATGTTTTTGGGAAGCCCACCCTGAAGTGTGAAAATACAAAGCTCTGGCAATTTGAAAGCGGCAAACTGATGACAATTCAGGTATATCTGGATACTCCTGCTTTCTATATGTTTATTTTCCTGATATACCACAGTTGGATTATTGTTGCCCTAACGTGGAAAATGTTAAAAACTGTGGTGCATTTCAAATAAAGGGTTAGTGTGTGACATTGAGCTTCATATACCCTGAAGTGTGCAGTCTTAATTTTTCATTGATCAGGGTGAGAAGCTGAGACGAGGAGTGACAATCCATGACTACAAAGTCCAAGTGGGAGAAGGGGAGTGTGAAATCAGAGATCTACAGGACACATCCCTCATCCTGATGCCGCCACAAAGTCCGCCTGAGAGAGGAGAGGCGGATAGCGGCAGCCAGTACAGGGTCCTGGTCAGTGAATGAGAATGAAGACAACTTTCAACTTTATGGTTAAACGTGACCTATACAATAAGTGTCATATTCAATCTAAATGCAATATCCTAATTATATGTGTCGATCTACCAGGTTCACGTGGGTTCCAACGAGAAGTTACATTGCGGCAAAGTGGTGTACCCTGGACCTGACTTATTTACAATTCTGACGAGTGTGTTCGCGGTGGTGATCATTGTAGTAGCTGTCACAGCTGGCGTTGTCTGTTGGTGGAAAAAACGTAAATCATCAACCAACCTAGGAGGTGGCGATGTTAACAGGGCAGTTGATGAAGGGGTGAATAAAAAACGTGGTGATGTCATTGAATTTGGACCTGTTCAGATGGATGATGCAGTGGAAGGGCGTGAGCCAGCAACAGGAAATACAGAGAAAGTATACACACGACCTTGCGCCCAAAGTCGACGGTCTGGCAAAAATAGTTCAGTGCGCACTACGATTTACCCGCCACAAGGAGACAAGTCAGATCATCTGGATGTTGGATCTTCTTGCAGCGCGTATGATAATCTGAGTTTTGATGCAGACAGCATCGGAGTTCTTGAAGAGACGGATGGACAACAGTATGAGACTCTCAACAAAGAAGATGAAGAGCCACACTATGTCAACTCTGTAGCCTTGCGAGGCATGCAGGGTATCACACGTAGTGGGGCAAGAAACCGTGATTCTTTCGTGTAATCACCGATCAGATGAAATTTCATCGTAATATATGGTCTTTGCTACTAGATGATTTGTACTAGGCCTATCTGTTGCTATGTACCTATGTACATACTTAATAACTTCACTGACTTTTGGTTTGGTTGGTCCATCAAGCAAACTGTTGGTTATTCCCGTTATCATATTCAGAGCTAAATTGTCACCTGTAATGGCTGAGAGCGAGGGTTTTATTAATGAGCGACACGATTGCATTTGTGACAGACAATTTATTGCATTTTGTACATAACATATGTAATCGCATATTTTTTTTTCATCTTGAAATAAATTTTCTTAAAAAAACCCAATGAATTATTCTGAAGAACACTGAAGTGACATATGGAAAATACATATTCAGGTTGATCGATATTGATTGTGAAAACATTAGAAATATTCGCCATTCGATTGTCCTCTATGAATCAGAAAGGGTATAACATTAGGTATAGCCAAGCTAGAGCAATGGTGACTTAGCCTACGTGTAAATTTCACCCACATGACAGCTCTATTTAATCCCATTACTGAATTATATAGAGCTGCCTTGCAATCATATTAAATCTCGAAGGAAATATATTCATACCTTTACTGACAGTAAAACAAGCCGATAAACAAATTCTCCTACATAATATCCGATGGCAGATATAATATAATATCCGATGTCTTCCGTCGCATTGAAACAATATAAACTAGAACTTGGTTACCACACAAAAGCACATTTTCACATGTCCAATGTGTCATTAAGGTGAAAAAAATCTACTCGGTATCAATAAAGAATAACGAAATATTAGCAGAATTTCAGAGTTTATGAAAGTCTCTTTGGCACGGCAACTTGCACTTTCAAGACCCTCATCCTAGGGGCTACGAGGTGACTCTTCACATCATTACGAATTAATGGGATTATCTTGACTCGTGATATAATATGACGAATATCAGAATATCAAGACAAACAAATGAAACGCACCTGAGATCTGACAGTTCATAGCTATCACAATACTAACTTTGGGGTGAGAAATGAGCGGACTCCAGACCCCACGCCGTATAAGGTTGGACCCCCGCTTCTCGAATTGCTTGATCCGCCCATGTCAACAGCACAATACACCACACAATGCGATCGGTGTTACACAAATGCATAGTAAAATTTTTGGAATACTCTCCTTACAAGTATTCGGTTAATTTCAACGATATATTTCATAATATATATAACATTTAGTGTTGACCAGTGTGTATGTTGAGGGTACAGAAATTATATTTCTCTGTAGGCCTTCACTTCAATATGGATTGTTTTCTAAAAATGTGAACAAAAAGTTGACAAAAAGTGTGGTGATTGAGTCTGAGCCCATTCATTTTCCCTATGACTTTCCTCCTCATATTTAAGTATCCACGAATCAAAATTGAATTTTCCCATGAATTTTCGGGTGAACACACAAAATTTAATTCATTTTCCAGGATTTTCATCGACCGTTAGAACCTGCTGATACCGATTCCTGATATTGGTGTCACTGAGTTTTTGACGGAAATAACTACAATTCTATTCACAAATTAATGTTACATATCTTTGAGGTTTTGAAACCCTGAAAATAAGCAGTCAATAAAAATAAGGGGGAGAACATGCTACAGGGTTGACATTTAATATGGAATATGTTTTTTTATTATTTTTTATTTTCATATTAATTTGTTTTAGTTTTTATTTGCAAGAAATTCGTCTTGCCTGGCGTTCATAGGCATACAACCTCATACTTAGTACATTCTTTATCTTCAGTCTGGTAAACACTGTGATACTGAACAAACAACCCAACGCCAAATTGTGCCAACAATAGATTTATAATTTATATTTTCAAATTTAATATCTCAACAACATGCAATAGCAGATACATGGAACTTTACAATATTGAGCATCATTATGCCATCTAACACCAACAATGATCAGTATCGCGTTTGCCCTCCCTGGCAGCATACCCTCAGACATATTGGCCCGAACCAGAGTATATTGGCCCGAACCAGGTTATTGATCCGACGGGTTACTGCAGCCTAATAATGGGTTCTCTATGGGGTTCATATCTGGTGAACACACTGGCCATGACAAGTGCTCAACCCCCTGATTCTGAAGGGAAGTGGCTACTGTACGAGCCCTGTGTGCAGGAGCATTGTCATCCTGTTACACAAAATTGTCCTGAAAGGCCCCTCGAGCGAATGGCAACATTGTTTAGTCTGGGATGCGTATGTACTGGTGTTGATCCAGATTGCCAACCAGGATCACAAGGTCACTTCCACCTTCGTGGAAAGCTCCCCATATGATTATCCCACCGCCTCCAGCCTGCACCCTGGGTAGTATGCAGGCTTCATGGTAAAGTTCTTCATTTCGTCTGCGAACTCGGATGCGTCCATCATGCGGTACACCTCAAATCTCGCCTCGTCACTAATTATGGCATGATTCCAGTGATGTGGTTCCAAATGGCGGGGATCACTGGCCCACTGCAGACGTCGCTCGTGATGTCTTTGACTCAGCAGGGGTTTCCTTAGTGGTTTCCAACCAATCGGCTGTTCACTAGTGTTCTGGATACGCGTAGACCTACACCCATGGCGTTCTGCCACTGTACTCTCAAGGCCCTGGCTGGCATGGTACGGCCACCAGTACACAGGCGAATCAACAAACAGTCCTGTCTTCTTGTTGTCTTTATAGGACGTCCTGAGCGAGGCACACCTGTCTCGGCGTTCCTCTTCAGGACCTTGCTGACCTCCCCCTGTGTTAACTCTGGCAAGCGTATACCATTCTTCCAAAGGCAGGGAACACGCTATGGCGTATTCGCCGTCCGATTACAGGCCGAATTTTGGCCCGGTACGCAGGCTGCGTGCTTCGCCATTATTCACAAATAAACGACATTTATTCCGGATATAGCTCTGTAATTCGCAAGAGGGAATGGTTTGCAATCATTTTCTGGAGCAAAAACGAAACTAATGTGTACTTATCGTAAATAACAAGCAAAATATCCAGAGCTGTCAAATCGGCAGACTTCGTGTTGATATTGCCGCCATTTTGCCATGGCACTCACGCGAGATTCGCTGAGAATCATGGGTAAGAAGTAGGCGTGTCTGAAACGGTGTTGAAAGGTGACACCTGCGTGACATTATCATGACGAAGTTATCAAAAGAATATGGATCAAATTATTATATTATTTGATGAAAAAAAAGCAACATGTACGAATTGCTTTCATTGAATAATCTGATAGAAAAATAAAGATCAATTCATATGGTCTCCCAAGTGGTTTGTTTTGGGTTTTTTGTGTGTGTGCGTGTATTCCTGGCTCTCCGGGTAGCTCACTTTATCATTGAAGGAGCTGACACTATAGATCTGTAATTTTTATTTTCTCCTTTAGTTCCTCGATTACTCTTGATGGTTTGGTTAGGTTGACGTTGCTTTCTTCGTACAATTCATTGTAGCTGCATTCAATTCAATTCAATTCATTTATTTCATCATCAACAACAATACATGTATATTGAACAAGCAAATACTGTATGAGAATGATGAAAAGGAGAAAGAAATGAAGTTTATGGAATTCTCTCCCCTGAAATACTTGTTAAGCTTAATACAATTGTGCAAATATTACTAAAAAGAAAAGAAAAGAATTTAAAAAAAAAAAACGAAGTGACTTATATTATTATAAAGCATTTAGAGAAATGTAATTTTTTTTTTAAATGGTTGGTGTGTTTTGATAAAACTGAGCAATATTATCACAAATCAAATATTTCGGGCAATACTACATATAAGATAATATATATTTCTGTTTAACAGCTTTTTTAAAATTCATTTAGCGATTGAACAATTTTTATGCTGGTCTCAAGATTATTCCACAACTTTACACCATTTATACTAATAGCTCTCGATCTCAAATTGGTTTTACAAAAGTTGACATTGAAATTTTTTTCTACTAGATCTAGTTTGGTACTTATGGACATTATGGGTTTCAGTGAATAACCTGTTAACATTTGCAGGTAAAGTATTACTATTAGCACGATTCATAATAACTGAAATTTTTAGCTTGACAATATCAACAAATTTGAGACATTTGTATTGAACGAATAGTGGGTCTGTGTGAGCTCTGTAAGTTGCTTTAGCAACTATTCTAACGGCTCGTTTCTGTAACAGTATTAACTTTTTCAGATTTGATTCATATACCTTTCCTCATATCTCACATGCATAGTTCAGATATGGTAATACTAAAGAACAGTATAAAGTGTACAAAGTTGATTGATCAACTATATGATTAACTTTATACAATATAGAAATATTCTTAGAAACATTAATTTTCTACATACTGCATTTATTTGGTTCTTCCAGGATAGATCTTCATCTACCATGACACTCAGAAACTTAGTAACATGTACTCTATCAATTTTATTGTTATCAATATGTATACAGCATTGATTTGCCTTTTTATATACTTTATTTCCACTGTTACCAAACAACACATAGTTTGTTTTATTAGTATTTAATGATAACTTATTGACTTTAAACCAATCACTAAATTTTTGTAGATCCTCATTCATAGTTTGCATGACCTTTTCAGGGTTCTTTCCCATGTAGAAAGCATTAGTATCATCTGCAAACAGTATGAATTTTAATCTATTTGATACCAGAGCCATATCATTTATGTATAAAAGAAACAAGATAGGCCCCATTATTGACCCTTGTGGGACTCCACATACTATTTGTCTTTTTATAGAATTAACACCATCAATAACAACATACTGGTTTCTTTGATTCAGATAACTTTTTACCCAGTCAAAAGCGACTCCCCTGATACCATCAATGATTTTTTTTTTTCAGTAGAATTGTGTGACCTATGGTGTCAAAAGCCTTTTTAAGGTCAATAAACACTCCAACAGTTAAATAGTTCCTGTCATTATTTTCTGTAATTTGCTCAAACAGTTCCATCAAAGCAAGTGATGTTGACCGTTTTTCTCTGAATCCAAACAGACTTTCATATAGGATATTGTTTGATTCAATAAATGTAACTAACCTTTTAAAATACAGTTTTTCAAGTATCTTGGAGATCGGAGGTAAAACACACCGGGCGATAGTTCGAAACTAGTTTTGAGTTACCACTTTTGAATATAAGAATAACTTCGGCAGTTTTCATGTCTTCAGGAAATATACCATACTGTGAAGAAATATTGCATATATGAGTTAAAGGTTGAACAATTTCAGAGATAGTACTTTTCACAATGGTCATACTTATTTTGTCACTTCCGCTTGAAGATTTATTTTTAAAATTTGAGACAATACTATGTATTTCATTATCTGTACATGGGTTCAAGAACAGATTGTTCACGTTGGTCTGACCTAAGTAATTAGAGGAATGTTTGTCAGGACATTTTGTAATATTTTTGGCAAGGGGTGGCCCAATATTTGTAAAGTAGTTTACAAAGTGATCCGCAATGGACTTTTTGTCCTTAATCACCCTGTTACCTTCAACAAAATCTTGAAACTCAGAATCTGTAACCTTTTTCCTCTTTGTTATGGTGTTCAAAATTATCCATGTATTCTTCGAATCAGACTGATATTTTTTAAATTTTGTGTTATAATATTTTTTACCTCAGTTCTTAATATGGTTGCATCCTTCTGTTATGTTTCTTAATTCCTGGCATTCATTAAGTACATGATAGTGGGTTTCGTTTGTTTTTTAACACCATCTGCATGTTAGGTTTGTGTGCTTTCCTTTGTAATTTCCTTTCACATTCAGCATTCTTGATCGGATGCTGAAGATATTAGTGCATGTTTGTCTGTTTTGTTCACTCATGTATTTTGGGTTTTTTTTTTCATGTTTTCCCAGTGTGTTTAATGGTCTTAGTTCTATGAGGTCTCTCACTTTGGATTGTGTGTTTGCTGCTTTTATGTTTGTTTCATTTTGGTGAGCTGTGTTTTTTTTTGGTTCACTAGTTTTTTTGCCTGGTATCTGTTGCTGTTGTTTAGCTCACTCATCGTTATGTTTATTTTTTCGAGATGAGATGATCTACTGCGCACCTTGAAAGGTTGGAAAATGAACAAAATGATCGCGCTAAATTGCACTGCTTTATTTTCACATATACACCCACTGAATCGATGACATGTCATTCTTTTGATGTCATAAAGGTCAGTTAAAACCAATCTGCATCATATTTCACGCATAACAATTCTTTACACGCACTTGAATCGAAGTGTCAAAAATCGTCTGATGAGTTCCGGCTTCAGAGAAAAAACCTACATGGCTTAACCTACTGGTAAAACATCGATCGAAAATGCAGGTTCAGCCGTGGAGCAGGGTTACACCTGTGTGGTGTTGTTTTGCCTGGCTATCTCAGTCTGATTACGTGGTAGGACAACCACTCCGTGACAAACTGCCGCACTTGATTGACGCACCATTACTTCAGGAAGTTGTGTTTAAAATTTCGTAGCTCCGAGTCAAGGAGATCCTGGGATATGCACATAAATTTGACCAGCCCACATAATTTATAGCAGAACAAAAATCACCCCATATCGCAGTGGTCAGTACTGTTATTTCATCACCCCATGTGCACTCCCGTGGTGTCAATTGGCACGATAAACGCCTGATCGGCAGGTGACATGCTTGGCTGTGCATCAGATCATGTAACAACTTCATGGTGCTTATCAATTTGAATCTATGATATGATATTTCATCAGTTTACCCACCCAACCGATATATTCCATATTAAATGTCAATCCTGTATTGACAGGCCTAAATGAAATGATCTGACTGGTCTGACAAACATTTATTTTAATTTTTTATCATTTGCCATGGTGCTCAGTGCTCAACACGGTAAAAACACAAACACTCGCTTTAATTTCAGCCTTTAGACAAACCATGAAATTGTCGGATTCCGCCAATATCCGACCTAACCCCCCCCCCCCCCCCCCTCCACCCCCTCAAATCACTAGATCCGCCACTGTTTTAGTCATAACGCACTCATAACCAGTTCGTCATAGCCAGTTTGTTCCATGTCAGTCATTCGATAGGTGGCGCTAGAGATCGTTCCGTGTAACGGAGGTTCGTGAAACATTTCCTGATTTTACCAACGAATGCCAAGCTGTCAAAAAGACAACATAGATTTAGATGTAACAAATAATCGAAAACATAACGAAAAAGCCAACATAACATTCGAGTTTTTAAAAACAAAATGCAGAACGTGAAGAATTTCATTCACGGAAAAGCTTTGGGTGTCGCGGAATATTTGACACCGGTCCTGAAGGTAACGACAAAGAGTTCATTCAACAAGTACTCGGTTAGCCGGTTACGGTTCGGTTACAGAGTGTAACCGGTTATAGATTTTGTGACCGGTTAATCGTGAACCTATTTTGCAACCTCGTAATTCAGTATAAAACACTGTCACGTCAGTCAACTTTCCGCATTTTATAAACGCGCATAATTGAAGTGATTTATCATAATATGGCATATTTTCACGTGAAAATGGTGTCTAATGTCGAGTTTTGGCGCGATTTTGAAATGGAGATTTGATATAATGCGAACAAAAAAGTAGAAAAAAAGTAGGTGTTACTTTAGACAATATTTAGCTCTATATTTTTGGACAAGTAACCGGTTATGATTAAGTTACAAGCTAACGAGTAACCGGTTACGAAATTTTGTACTCGTTGAAGCCCTAGTTTAATATAACAAGAGGCCGAACTCTATATGTTCCTTAATGCAAGCAAGAACAATAGCACCTTCACAGGCGAGGGTCTGGCAAACAATAAGACCTTCGCAGGCGAGGGTGTGGCAAACAAAAAGACCTTCGCAGGCGAGGGAGCGGCATCCTAGCATTGAAGTCACCCCGAGTTTCTCAAGTTAGAAGTGCTCGGGCACGCATTTTTGTGGGAGTGCGACCTCTCAATGATATTACACTCTCTGTTAACGAGCCATCCGTCCTAAATTTGCCGCATCCCAAAGTTCGCTTACCCCGGGTCGCCAACTGAATATTAGCAAAGCATAGAAGCTGTCCTTGTGGAAACAAATTGCTGGTAAACAGATAGGACACTAGACTCTTGATTACCGATGTTACTGAGTTCTCTGAAGCACATAACAGAGCCTGAAAATGCTGTTGGCGAATTTGGGAATGCGGCGAATTCAGGACAGATGGCTCGTAACAAACCCTTACTGGCCTTACGTAGACATGTTGGATACAGCTTGCGGTTTTGATGACCATGTTAGGCGTTAAGCAATACAAATACCAAAAAAAAATAAATAAATGCACTCCATGCTCTCACATACATCGGCAAGAAATGGCCGTCTATTGTACATTTGAGCTTTAGGCTAGTTATGTATTATTGTGTGTATCTATTTTTTGCAGGAGTCCAAATTTAGAGAAACCGGTGTAATAAATCCGCATGAGGTAAAGTACAAGATAGATCTAAATTAATTTTCCTTGATGCGAAAACTATGTTATGAATTTAGGTGGATGTTGATACATAATGCGAGTGCCTAATGTTAAATATTTTTCACTGTTTATTGAAGTTTGTCGCCGCGGGTGAACACATAGTACACCACTGTCCGACATGGCAGTGGGCGACCGGCGAGGAGTCTAAACACAAGTCATACCTACCGAAAGACAAACAGTTCCTGGTCACACGAAATGGTATGCCACCATGAATTGTTCCATTAATTCATTTATATTAATTATCATGGATTATTCTGCAAGCTATTCGCTGCTTGAAAACCGTGAAGCATGCTTGTATTGTATCATACAAATGTATATAAAAAACTCATTTTGCATTCATAAACATGATAAACCTTAGACAATTTCTTGATTACTATATGTACAAGGTGGTTTCAGAATATATTATGTTTTCATAAAATTTTGAGCAAAATCGAAAAAAATACCATGTACACCAATTTAAACTGTAAGACGACAAACCACATACATCATTATGATGTACATGATGTACTGGTTTACACTCACCCCCTCCTCAGTGCCGTGCTACAAGCGAGTCAAGCAGGTGGACAGTCACCAGGAGGACCAGGAGAAGGTGATAGAGGAGGAGGACGGAGAGGGAGGCTGGGTCGACACGCATCACTTCGCAGGTTGGATTTGTTGCATTTACGTGAATCTGATTAAAACGCCTTCAAATTTTCCTAAGATCCTTGTGACACAATGTTGAAATTCAATACATGTGTAATTAGGTATCAATTTCCAATCAAGACACAAAATCTTGTCCATTGTCCGAGTACTAGCTGTGTCGATGGTTGAAATATCCATAACACTCCATAACATAACATACCCATAACACATCAAAATATGAAAAAATATGAAATATGTACTTTACCGATAGATTATTTTTCCTTCACACTATGTCTTGTATAATGTTCTAGAAAATGTATTGATGAATGTATGATGCCCAATTTTAATGAGAGAATTGATGAAATTGAGGAGTTTTTGTTGTTCAGTGAATAGTTTTTGTCTCTGTAGGAACTGGTTTGAACCAGGTCCAGGAAGCCGTGTCAGAGATGACCATAGATGGAAAGGTAAGATGGCAATGGGATTCAGATATGACTAGCACTTTCATAGTGCTGGAATCAGGCATAAAAATACAGTTAAATTCTAGAAGATTTCTTTATGAGAATGCCTAAGTTTTACTCTGAGAATACAATGTAGTAAAATGATGAATCATTATGTGATATGGTGAAATGTTACTGTTTTGCTAACCCCATTAAACTGTTACTATGGTATACAGGCGAGTGCCTCAGCACAGCCTGCTGGCGGAGATGATGACGATGATGGAGATGATGATGAGGAGGAGGAGGCAGAGGACATGGAAGCCTATGAGGAGAGCGGGATGTTGGAAACAGAAGATCCGGTACGGAAAATGACACAATTGTTTTGTGGTGTTATTTTGATAATACCTATTTGTCATGTTTACTTTACTGTAGCTATTATTATAGATCATTGCATATATTCCTTTGTAGTGTTATCTATTACTTTAGTAGTTATGATGTTAATATTTTCTTCATGTTAATTCATCCCTTCTGCCAAGAATTTTAGCTGCCAAGAATATTTGTAAACTGGAATTGACAGCTGCTTAATATCTGTTAAATATCTTTCTGAATGAAGTATCTTGCAATGAAAACTCTTTTCAAATACCATCTTTAGGGTACGTTAGACTTAGCAGCAGCTCAACGAGATGAGAAAAAAGGAGAGAGTGGAATTCTCCAGACTCGAACCTACGACCTCAACATCACCTACGACAAGTATTACCAGACCCCGCGGCTATGGCTCTTTGGTTATGACGAGGTAAATATTGGCCTATTGTGAGACCGTACGATTTCCTGTGCCATTCACATGTATATGGCAAATTTAAATTGTGGTTTGATCGAAGTTGGCGAATTCGTTGGATGCAAGGGATGTCATTGATACAGTGTTCACCTAAAAAAAGAAATAGTTGTGAAATTCAGCTGTTGTGAAAATGAGCATTCAAGAAAGTGTGAAGCTAAAAGGCTGAAGTACAAAGATACTTAACGCAAATATTGAAAAATAACAAGTTATTTTGTTATTTAATTGCATAAAAATATTAAATTTATGAAATCCTCACGAAACATTGTGACATTACAGAACCGAAAACCGCTGACGGTAGAACAGATGTATGAGGATATAAGTCAGGACCATGTCCATAAAACAGTTACCATGGAAACGCACCCCAACCTGTCAGGACCCCCACGTGCCTCTGTCCACCCCTGCAAGTAAGTAACCATGGTGACAATATTTTGTGCAATATATCTATTGCTACAGCTGAAAGTCAAAAATGACCTTTAAATAGACTTTACCATCTAGTCACACAAATTTGCAAATGAAGCCATTATGTCTTTATCTCATTAAAAAACTAGATTTTTGTTTTAAAACTGCGTTCTTGCTCAATGTTTGTTTTTTGTATCTAAAAAACCCAACTGAACTTTTCTCGTTTTGTCATAGACACGCGGACGTGATGAAGAAGATTATCGAGACGGTTGCGGAAGGGGGTGGCGAACTTGGGGTACACATGTATCCTTGGAAACCATGAATAATAATAAATATACTGGTCTTAACATTTGCCCATTCCACAGATATATGTGAATATAATGAAGAACAATTAGGCGATACGGGACCTAAGAAAAAATTTAACTCCCGTATGTTCGATATAAACTTATTGAAATTGCAAATTCAACTCCAAATTCAAGGTTGAACTCAACAGTTGAAGAACTAACAAAAGTTTTGAAAAGTATTTGATAACTCTCCATTGAAAATCAATGGGAGAATGCTATTTAAGTTTTGCGCCAGTGTGACATTTTCCTTGACTGTTTTTCAGGTATCTAATGATTTTTCTGAAGTTCGTGCAAGCTGTCATCCCGACTATAGAATACGACTACACTCGACATTTTACCATGTGAACGCTTGCGACAAATGACAGTATCATTGGAGTCATTCTGCAGAATATTATAATAATCAATAATTATTGTTCACTTTGCAAAACAACATCTATCCAAACAATTGTGTGAATGTTTAGATGTAGGCAGCCAGTGTGTATATTGATTTTGGATAATATTTGTGGTATGAATCTGTCATTTCATATTTTTGTTACATACACTAGCTTTACCTGGTTGCATATGTATTCTTTGAACTTGCTAAGTTATGATTCATATATGTGAAAAAAAATACGAGACGCCACAGGACCTATACATATACATGCACAATTGGATATAATTTGCTATGAACATTGTCATTATCACGGTCAGTATCATAACGTTCATTTCATCATCATGTACCATACACATTTTTCATGTTCACCAAATCATGTTGTGTTATTATTGAGGCATGATGACATAGAAGGTATATATATATATATATTTTTTTTTTTCCCTTAAAGCATGGGTATTGTGTGTAGTTCTAGTACTTCCAAATACTAACAGCTTTCATGTCAAGATTATCTGTGGTTTTCATTGTTGGGACAACTTGCCATAGATTCAAAACTAATGTAGAGAAGAAAATGGTTTGCTTCACAATTGGGAGGGAATACAAAAACTAGATGTGGTTTTGTGTATATTTACTGTCTGGACTGTGCAATATAATATGAGGGAAAACGTTTTCCACGGTTGCTTAATTTTGTTTCTTAGTGTTACAATTTAAAATTTGGCAACTCGAATCATTGTAGGATCAATCACATGTCCAGATTGAACATTCAGAGTTGGAATTCATGTGTTATGTAACCGGTTTGTGTACCGAGTAAGTGTTTATGACCAGTGTAATAACTACTATTTCCAATTCATTGGACATGTTCATTAGATACGCACATAACTTCCACAAAGTGTCATGGTTTATTGGTGTTAACTTGTGTTTAACACTAGAATAGGCTTGGGATCGTCATCAGGCTGTTTTTGCGAATGACTGTACACTAACCTGTCCTTGCTGATATGAGTAATTTCACTGTTGTCTATACCAAAATAAATAGTGTAATGGGTCAAAATATGTACAAGCATGCAATTAAGATCGTTTTTGGAAAACATTTCACAGCACTTTACAACTATAATGTATCATTTCCCTCGGTGAATGTATATGTGGCATCGCTGGTTTGTCTTGCCTGTCAAAATCACAGTGCGCAATCAGTTTGAAGATTTGGTCACTGGAGGTGGTGCTTTTCTGCAAATTTCGCGGAAAACAGGCAAGGTAAATTTTAGGCTGTTCAGTTTGGTGATGCAAATGCATACTAAATTCGGAGAACTTCTCAATAGAATACTGTAGTTACTTTCAATAAACTCAAAACTGAATATTATCGGCGATTAAATATAACGACAGCAGATATTTTTTGATGCAGAGCGAGCACAAAGTAAACATTCCCCTTTTATCACCCATTTCACACCTAAACGTATCAACTGCTCCGTTATACTTGACTGAGTCACGCACCAAATTTGACATTTGATGAGCGATTTAACACTTTATCGAAAGCACACGCTAGAACCATGAGGGTTTCTCTGATTTTGACAAAATCTATTTGTTTTTGTGGTTTGCCGAGACCCATATGAGATGCAGATGTGACCCACTAGGCGATGCATTATTGACCCACAAGGGGATGAAGAAATGTACCACTATTTTGGTCCATGAAATTCGTTTTTCTTTGTAGAAAATCACCAATTTACTAATTTCATGTTATTTTTTTCCTAATTCAAAACTTCTAGAATGGAATAGTACACGAATGAACGTGTCATTGAATATTAGTGTGTTATAAAGCAATAAACTTGCATGTGATGGTTATCGTGGTGCATAGTGTTGAGAAGTATCATTAACAGTTCAGGAACGCGTACAAGATCACAATGGAAGATCGAATAACTATGGAATTTTTGACTACAAGTCACATCATGCGTTTTCAGTATTAGAGCATTTCATTAATCATCACCCAGAACACTGGGTAAAAATGAGAGTACCACATTTGTGCGAACAGAGTGGACGGACCATGCAAGATGCACTCAAAGACATATGGAGTTTCAGGGGACACATTACAGAACAAAATATATTCTGTAGAGGAGGACCTCTCCGTTAACGTGAGTGCATTGACTAACTCCTGGGAAGAGTCCAGCAGCCAAAAAAAGCAGTTCATGATGAAACAAAATCATTGAAGAAGAAAAATTAATTCGGAAACAGTTCTGATGATGCAGGCAAATCTCATACTTACTTCACTCCCCAGGACATAGAGTTACAGGCAATTGTCGAAATGTTACCAGAAATGTTGTCTGTTCTTCGGCAACATGGTCTTTTTTTGGTGCTCATTTCCTGGCCTAATGAGACTTCTCAAACTATGCACCACGATAACCATCACATGCAAGTTTATTGCATTATAACAAACTTAGATTTATTGACACGTTTATTCGTGTATACTATTCCATTCTACAAGTTTTGAATTAGGAAAAAATAACATGAAATGAGTAAATAGGAGATTTTCTACAAAGAAAAACGAATTTCATGGACCGAAATGGTGGTACATTTCTTCAGCCCCTTGTGGGTCAATGATGCATCGCCTAGTGGGTCACATCTGCATCTCATGTGGGACTCGGCAAACCAAAAAAACAAATAGATTTTGTCAAAATCAGAGAAACCCCCATGGTTCTAGCGTGTGCTTACGATAAAGTGTTGAATCGCTCATCCAATGTCAAATTTGATGCGTGACACAGTCAAATATAATGGAGCAATTGATACGTTTGGGTGTGAAATGGGGAATGTTTACATTGTGCTTACGCTGCATCAAAAAATATCTGCTGTCACGTTGTTTAATCGCCGCTAATAATCAGTTTTGAGTATATTGAAGTTAAGTACAGTATTCTATTGAGAAGTTCTCCGAATTTAGTATGCATTTACATCACCAAACTCAACAGCCTAAAATTTAACTTGCCTGTTTTCCATGAAATTTGCAGAAAAGGACCACCTCCAGTGACCAAATCTTCAAACTGATTGCGCACTGTGAAAATGCACTAGATTCAGAAATAGTGTTCGTCATGTGTTTAATATATATTGATGATCTATGTATTCAATAAAATCTTCCACGAGTGTCCACATATTTACAAATTTCCGCATGCAACAAAAATTCTTGTGAAGTATTACAGCACATTCGATTAGAAATGGAAAGTATGTTAGCAGTGGAAGGTATTAGGAATTATCTTTTCGTATTAACTGTGAAAGAAAGAGAAATATTTCACAGCAATATAGATAAGCTTAAATGTCTTTCTGACAAGTAACAAATATTCGTGTTACAGTCATAATGTACGAAAACCTGTTTCTATCACTCGTCTCTAGATGAACCATGGAAATAGATGTAAGAGACAGATATTTCCATGGTTAAACACTGCAGCTTCACAGGACTGGTCGATAGAAAACCTACCATCGTTCCTAACAAATGTACATTTCAAATAGGGTCGACAGGTTCTGTGTGTTCTTTGCCACACTTTGTTGAAAATTACCTGATATATTAGTCGACCACAACCCTGTGTGTGAGTTTCCTAAAGACATTTCTCCACTGGCTGTGCGATAATATCATTAATAATGCACTTAGACGATAGACGATGAATACAAGTAGATCTACTATACATTGCTCACCGATGAGGACATAATGTAAGGTCACCGTAACCATTCGGATCCAGGTATTCTGTTTATTTAGTTACATTTTAAAGCTTCGTTTTACACTCATGATCTATTTGCATTTCGTTTTAAAATTAATGCAAAGTGTCAAATTCATGTTTCTTGAATTGCTTGAAATATGTATAAAAAAACATTGTTCTCCAAATCCATCTTTTTATGATATAATGATGCATGGTGCATCTTCTGGTGACCTTGAGTTGACTTTAGAACACCTTGAGTTATCAACCTTTTCATTGGGTTTTGGGTGATATTCTTTCACGTTGAGGTTATAGAGTTCCAAAAAATGTTTAGGTGTATCTCTGAAAATCTCCCGTTTTAAAAGACAGTGATGCATGCATGCTAGCTACGACCAAAGTCAAGTTCATGGATCTGTGAAAAACGCTTTTTGGCCGTAGATTTATCTTGACACGTTTACAACACTCATCATTGTAATTTATGTTGAATACACAAGTTGTCTACGTACCTTTACTGCTTCGTACATTAAAGTCATAGTAAAGGTATTAGACAATCGAAAGTTCGTTCAGGATAGCAAGAACATTTCAATATACATTAGACTATTATATACGTGTTTCGATATCTGAAATGCTAAAGCAGCTGCCTTCGAATGTATGCAATATTTTCTTTCAAAACTAAATTTCAGTTCAAATCATCTAATACGATATAACATTGATTTTGACGATTACAACGCGTCCGAGTTGTTAGCTCCCCGGACCTATGGTCCGATAAGCTATTGCCGTCAGGTTGCGTCCGGCGTCCGTCCGTCGGCGTCGGCGTCGGCGTCGGTGTCGGCGTCGACGACGGCGTCGTCAAACGCTGGGAAAAATATGTTCGATGAATATTGCTGTAATTCACAAAATATGTTCTATGGGCCCATATCTCCGGACCATTTTTTTTTTCGTCGATTGAATCGTTTTTTCCAAAATGGCGGCCATTTTTGTCGAAAAATAGACAATTTTGGACTTTGGCGGCCATTTTCTCAAAAACTGTCTGATTAGTTTTGAGATTTTTGTTTCAAAAGATTCCCCTGATATACCTTCGTGCTGTGTATAAGTTTCGTTGCTCTTGAATCGTCGGTCTGCGTGTGGCAGACCCTGGACGTTCACCTCCCTGTCTTGACCTAACTCGTAAACCAGTGTTTTCTCAAAGGAGTTGTGCTTCGTTCATCCAAATCTGCTATCGTCACTCCGCTTTTGAAGAAGTCGGGGCTCGACTCAACTGTCTGCAAAAACTTTCGGCCGATTTCCAATTTGCCATTTTTTGGAAAGGTTATTGAACGACTGGTGCTCAATAGATTCAGTGACCACATCAGGGTAAATGGTTTGGAGGATACATATCAGTCAGCATACGAATGAATGCACTCAACTGAGACTGCACTGATCAAAGTGGTCTCTGATTTGAGCCAAGCTCTGGATGAAAATTGGGCTGTCGCTCTGGTCTTCGACACAATCAGTCACCAGTGTCTTTTGCATCACCTCGCGTCAGCACTGGGCATCAAAGACACGGCACTACAATGGTTCACCTCTTATCTGCAGGGCAGAAACAAGAAGGTTTGCATAGCAGGATCGGCATCCACATCGAAATGTATGTTGCAGGGTGTGCCTCAAGGCTCAGTTTTAGGGCCTGTTCTATTCTCGGCATATACCAAACCCATCAGTGACATAACTACCTCACACAGAATATCATTCCATAAATATGCCGACGACCTTCAGTTGTATGTCACCTTCGATCCATGCGACGTGAACAGCTGAACCAATGCTTTCCAAAGGTTATCGTCATGCATCAGCGACCTTTCGGCTTGGATGGCACAGAATTATATTCATCTAAACCAAAGTAAATCTGAGCTCATAGTTCTACATCCCCCTCATCAACTGCGAATGTACGGTACCTCTCCACTTCAAATCGGGGACATCGCCATCATACCCAGCCCAGTTGTTCGGAATCTTGGGCTCATTCTTGATCAACATCTGCACATGTCTAGTGGAGTGACAGCAGTTGTAAAGACATGCAATATCACCTGCATCAGATAGGGCGGATCCGGAAATACCTCACCCAGCAAGCCTGCCAGACACTCGTGCACAATCTGATCATAAATCGGTTGGACTATGTATGTTCTCTCCTGAATGGAATTCCAGCCGATCAGGTCAAGAGGTTAAATAATGTCCAAAATCGGGCTGCACGGATGATAACGAGGACACGACAACAAGAACATATCACCCCAGTTCTTCGTCAACTACATTGGTTGCCAGTACACAATCGCATCCTAATTCATGTGTACAAGTGCTTACATGTTTTCGCGATATCAGACTGGTCTATCACTTAAGTCATCATCTGATATAACTCTGCTTAAACCCGTCAAGATCAAGAAATCAGCTGGTGCAAGAGGATTTCATCATGCTGGACCGGCACTTTGGAATGCCTTACCCAGATCTATCAGGCAATCTGAAACTGTTGCTGCTTTTAAGAAAAAAACTCAAAACCCACTTTTTCGTTCAGTGTTATGGTGCTTGATTCATTTATTCATTGTTAATTAATTTATTTTAAATGTTCCTACTTGTTCTTAGTGTACTCAATTTTATTTATTCATTCATTTTCTATTCATTTATTTTATTATTTTTATTTATATGTCTAGTAGTTTTATTGTAAAGCGCTTTGATATCTTCTGATAGAGCGCTATATAAATGCCGGTTATAATAAAAAATAATATAGGAAATGATTATGCTGAATATACTTGTGACCTTGTAGTTACCTTGAGTAATTTACATTTCGTTATCTCTAATTCAAGACTCGTCATCTCGATAATAAATTCGCTATTTCGAATTGAAAGGTCGTTATTTGGAAGTAAAAATTTGCTATCTCCAGTTGAAAACTCGTTATTTCGATATTTATATTCGTTATCTCGAATTTAAATTCACGTTATCTTGAAATGAAAAATTGCTCGTTATCTAAAAAAAAGTCGTTACCTTGAATAATTTACAATTCGTTATCTCTAATTCAAAACTCGTCATCTGAATATCAAATTCGTTATTTCGAATTGAAAAGTCGTTATCTCGAAATAAAAAGTCGTTATCTCAAATTTAAATTTACGTTATCTGGGAAAAAATCGCTATGTCGAGATAAAAAGTTGTTATCTCGAAATAAAAAGTCATTTTCTTGAATAATTTGTATTTCGTTATCTCAAATTTAAAAGTCGTTATCTTGATATTACATTCGTTAGTTTGAATTGAATTCGTTATTTCGAATTTCTTTTTGTTATTTCGAATTTGACACTTGTTATCCCGTGTTGAAAATTTATTTCAAATTTGAATTTCGTTATCTCGAAAAACGGTGCTATCTTGAGGTAAAAAGCTACGAAAGATTAATAAAAAAAGCCGTTATCTCGAATTGAAAATCGTTATCTTGATTTGAATTTGTCTTTCATTACCTCAAATTTAGAATATCTCGAATTCAAATTCGAGATAATTGAAGTAATTTCGTGATAACAAATTTAGTTCTGAGATCTAGAATTTCCAAATTCGAGACAACGAAATTTAAATTCCAGATAACGAATTCAAATTTGAGATAACAATTTTCAATTTCGAGATCTCGAGCTTGTTTATGTTATCCGTTGTGGCCCTAATGCGCTTTAGTGAGTCACATGTATTTGAATGATGCGATATCCATCAGCCTGATACTAGGCTTGAATAACGAAATCGATTTTGATCTCTCGGAAACCTTATGCATGTGCATGTACCTTTGTAATGGATCCATGCATGTATATGACAAGAATGCGAATGAGACGGCAAACGTCTGCAAAGCAAGCACTATCGAACGCACTACTGGACACACACCAGTAGTAGTTTTTTAATACTAATAAACATTACATATGTCTCCAGTTGCGCATCCATTGCAAAAATTGGTCTTCAGGCCATTTTTCAAAATGGCCGCCCCGCAAAATCTCAATTCTTGAGATTGCTTCACTTTAGGCTGCATAGGTCTTCAAAATCAAATTTTTGTTACCTATTGCTGCTTATTGTGGGGGCCTGATACATTGTACATGAGAAAATAGTGGTTAAATAAATATTTATAATATGAATATGTCCATAAATTCAAGATGACCGCCAAATTTAGATAATTTGTCACTAAAATGTCCATAACTTAGGACTGAGTCAACCTAGGATGTTCATTTTGGGGTCTATACCTAGGTTTTCATATACAGGGAATCCATTTAGATCAAAATAAATACAATCAAGCTGACACTATTTATCAGTATTCGTGACATAAACTGAGAGTGGGAGTGTTGAGTGGCTAAAATATCAAAGAAAAAGGATGGAAATAGGATGTTACCTCCGCCCATGATAGGTTCACAATCATGCACATTATATATTTTTCTATTTTCCCCTAAGATGTAGTTTATTTAACGTGCCGTACAGCTATATGTACTCAATCCATATCATATTCATGATTGATCTATTTGTATGGACAAAGCTGCAATTTTCTGTAGGAATATAGACAGATATACCGATACATGTACCGAGTATATCTATACCTATACTGCATGTCTTCTAGCTATCACATTATCTTACATATTTTGCATCACATCATATATTCATATAAATTCTCTCGAGAAAAAGCTATAGCATTCACATATTATATTTCAAATAAATGAATTTATATATAGAATTTGCATTTATAATGATACAAACTCATTATGTATCAGTGTTTAAATCCACACTTCTTATTTTTAACGCAGATGTGTTAATGAGAATGGAACTGTTGTTCCAGCAAGACAGACGAAAGGATGTCATATCGAAATATATTTAATGAAATTTCATGCAGGTTCGTTCTTATATATACAAAAATAAATAAATAACATACGACCGGAATATAAATCAAATCATGTACCATAATAATAATAATGACGTACAATGCACATGAAATGTATACATATATAGTAATACGGGGTATCATTGCAGACATAAACATTTATAATGAAAATCTTGAGACACAATCCCCGTGTATTTGGAAATACACTTCGATATTGACGCACTCTGATCCTCGCAAACATATTAAAAACCTTACCCATTCGAAATCCATAACCAACCAATCACAATTCGCAAATCTCATCCGTTACACGTCCTTTCTAGTGGATGAGAAGAGGTATTTTATCAAACTAACTATTGGACAATCTTGGAACAATGCGTCATTGGTCCTATCCAAAACATTGCTACCTGCATCCAGCCGTCCCACAAAGTCTACTTTTGACACGATCAGAGTTCTATGTTAAGTCTGAATTCCGGTTACCGTTTTCCAAGAAGGTCTCTGGTTTTTCTCAAGAGATTGTTTATGGACGACCGGCGTCGACTTGACGGTTCGCCGTTGAAGAGGCTGGCCCTATTTGTAGACCCAGGGTCGTACACTACTGGTTGTACGTCTTTTACACTGGAGGCTGACCCCCGGCGCGCCAACTCGACAGCCGCTAGAGACACGGGGCTTGGGGTGCCATGAGAGGTGGACATTCGCCCCTTCTCCACCGGCAAAGGCGTCGGGATGTTCGAGTTGGGTGCGGAGCATGACTTCTGTGCCACCTGGTGACGAGCCCGCATTGGACGAGAGGGTTGCACGATTGGTGGACTGCTTTGAGTTGAGGTGATGGATCGTTTGTCGTCGGAGCGGGATCCACTGGCTCCGGATGAGGGTGACCTAGAACTCGCTTGTGAGGATGACGATGATTTCATTATCCATTGCAGTAGAGCTGACTGGTCGCTTTGTTCGGCTTGCAGCCGCTTTTCCAAGGCACCAACCAGCTTCCAGCCTTCTACGCTTCCTTTCTTGCCCTTCGGGATGTGGCCGTTCAGGATAGCTTTCTTCTTGCGTCTCAGTTCCTCATCTCGCTTTGCCTGCTTTTCTTGCTCTGCCAACAATTTCTTATCAGCTTCGGTCATTTTATTGTCCTCAAGTTCAATTTCAATTTGTGCATTCTTTTCCATTTCCTTTATCAACACCCTGCGCATCGCCATCCGTCGTTCATTAAACTCCACTTCTTTGGTCGTCTTAATATTTTTCGTCTCCATTGTGCTAAATTGTAGATACCCCACTTCAAATCTGCAATCCTTCCTCGTTACACCCTTGCACGCTTATACCAGTATCTTGCACGGCTGTTGCACACAGTATTTACAAAATGGTGCCAGCCACTTGCAGATACTATAAAGTTGATTGATTCACTATCGCCCCGTCATGCTACGTTAACATGATAGCGTACCACGCGTGAGGTGTGTGCATCGCAAGACAGCCGCGCGTGTGACTGACGCAGTTGCACTGGAACAGAACCTCACTTCAAACATCCTGCGTGAAGGGAAGCAGGAATGGAAGGGGAGAGGGGGAGGGGGTGAGAGCTGGTGAGGAGAGTTAAACCAGGCCAGGGACGATGAAATAGGACTTGTCACATAATAATGAAGCGATATTATATGCATCCAAGGTAATTGCTATACATGGAGGGGATATCTTGGCTTGTCGGTGGTTAAACACAATGACATATCTATACAATATTAATAACATATTCGAAGGGGAGAACCACGCTCGGTAAATACGTTCAACACATGAGGCAATTATTATTGGCATTGTTATCAACAGTCCCATCGATACAGCCCCTATCGACCTCATAACAAAAACTGCCCCTCTTTAATGCATATTTTATCGTCAAAACAGCAACGGACATGAGAGCAAGATCAAGACTGATGGTGAAAGATCCTCAGGCAAATAAATTTGAGTGGAAAGACCACAGCGGGTTCAATGGCATATATAGTGTTTGGTGCGTTAAGTACTACTCCAAGGTAAACACCTTCTCGTGGCCTTTGAAACAGCAAAAGACATTCGAATGCAATTTCTATGTTCATGTAGTTGCTGCAATATATTATGCATAATTGATGACAGCATGATAGGAAGCAAATACATGTATCAGGGCCATGTGTTTAATATGATTTTTATTCTCTGAAGGCAGAGAAATGTGTTCAGACATATTCTGTAAACATAATGCCATATTACCACAAATAAATCGTGACCCATATGATGCATCAAACCTGACCAAATACGTTTGCGTAGAAACAGCCATAACATCAGCAGCATGCGACAGCATTTGCCTCAGAGTGGGACGAATGTTAATAATTCATGAAGCGACCTCCAATGTTTTTCGTGAACCCATTCCGCCCCACTAACTGTTCGACGACCACATGTAAATTCATGCAATTGAACCTAAAGCATCTACACGAATGCAAAAAAAATAATGTTGATGTCAAAAAGGTTGATGAACTGAATGTTGATATTATCTATATTTTCTGGTGAAAAGGCTGAGATATGCATAATGTGATAATTTGGGATGAATTGGTTTGGCATATGCCTACGAAAAATATCTACATATTACGGTAATCGGGTGACCCTATTAGTAAAAAAAAAAAATGCTAAATCGCCAAATGGTCAAAACAAATATTATATGATCTTTTTATGTGTTCTCCATTTCTGAACTTGTTTTGTTGTATTTACCTCGCTTGATCTGACCCCGAGTGTCCCCTGTTCAAAAGGTGCGAGGAGGCTTGGCATAAATATTACATTCATTAGCCAACACATTCCCTTTATGGTGGTCAGGGTCAAAGCCATTCATAGATACTATCATTCTACGTGTCGGTCTATGACATTGTGTTTGTCAGTTATGAATGTATGTATGCAATGAATCCTCACGAATATTCGACCAACATGTAATATAAAGGTATCATCGTCTATACTGTGTTATAATTTAGAATTGTGGGTGGTCAGGTCAAAATATGGGACACTGATTTTGGTTCCGTTGAATATAGTTTCAAATTAAATGCTGTAAAGCAATCATAGTCGTATAACGTTTGAGAAGAACAGCTTGAACGGAATACGGTTGTGGGGGCAATCGTTAGGAGGCTTACATGGCGATTCATTATTATCACTAGGGAAATCATATTGATTATGGGGACAATTCATCAAGCTATCTTTAACTTATTATGTGTATGGAGTGGTACGCCGTAGAGCTAAATAGGTGCTATTTTAGGACTCATCGCCCTAGAGACACATGTCTGAGAGGTTATCAGCTTTGCCTTGTTTTTCAGCCATATTTCAGAAACGCTACATCAAAGAGCCAGACATCATATAGGACTCGTCACAAAAAAAATCGATATCTAATGGGTATTTTGACGAACTCGATATTTTTCAAACCGTGCAACATCTTGGCATTTGTTTTGAAGCTGAAATTGCAGTTGTAAGAGGTATTCAGGATCAAATACATCAAGTTTTATCATAGGTTACTTTAATTTCAGTTTTGAGGTCTTCAAGTGTAGGCTTACAAAAAGAGCTTTCACTGAATATGTAACATATTCGTTTCTAATTTCCTATAGTACAGGAAAACACAGTTAATTAAACGGTGATTGAATCGTTCATTCACTGACATATGTCTGAGACTTTTTTTCATAATGCAACTAGAAATTACATTGATCTACAACCACTCTAGTGCACTCTGTTGATCCACTGATCATAACTATAGAGTGTAAATAAGGCTATGGAACATAATATGTCATCAATAACGTATACAATGAATTGTCCTGTCGTGTGAATACAACCATTCTTCTGCTTTGCGGTATTAATTTTGAATGTGGAAAGTGATCGCAATGTGCAATTTATCTCTGGTGGAACAATAATGTGTGAAAATGGTGTTACTTTACCTATTTGCACGAATATCATTAAAAAGGGGCATTGTGTGGATGTTAAGAACTCGGCGCTGACTTATTTATCTATAATTGAGATACTGATTGGATAGTAGATCAGGAATCGATTCAGACGTGGAACATAAAATACATCTCTTATAATTTGTGGCTGCTGCAGCTCTATTCCTTAATTTCAACCATTTCAACGGTAGAAAGATCAATAATACCTTTATTTACGAAATGTTCACCATGTCCCAATACCAACGCACCTGTGAATCAGTTATGTAATTTTTGTCAATTTGCAATTTAATCATCATATTATATCCATTAGCATTTGAGTCACTATTGACATATCTGCATGCTACAACTACTATACAATACATAGTTCAGCTAGGGCTAATGCATTCTTTGGAGTGAAATCCATTACATTGCATTTGCCACAGAAAGGACTGTAAAAATTAATAATAATACAACCTACCAATTTTTATTGGTGTACTATCAATATATATATATTTTACATTTTGTATTGCAAAATACACGTTTCGACCTGTTATTGGAGTACTCAAATTGAATAGACACATTCTCTCACAAACAACTGTACCCGAGACATTATTTACTAGATATATCCATATTTTTATTGAGCTGTTTTATGTACGAGAGGTAACGGTATTGATTTTGATGTAAATAATTTACATGGTGTTATTGTGTTTGTATTGAGTTCGATAACGTAAATACTATCATCAATCCCTCAGCAGTGTTCATCTTATATCGGCTGATATGCTGCATGTG
Organism: Terebella lapidaria; assembly: GCA_949152475.1. Classification (NCBI taxonomy): domain Eukaryota; kingdom Metazoa; phylum Annelida; class Polychaeta; order Terebellida; family Terebellidae; genus Terebella; species Terebella lapidaria. The sequence continues at coordinate 18,530,305 of OX424567.1, forward strand.
AACCGAAAGGATATTCAAACAATAAAAACAACTCACTACAATGGAGCTGCTTGAGGGAGTGTCTTTCAAAATGAATTAGAGGGTTCCCAATGAACAGTGCGATACCTTTTGTTGTATGTATTTTTACACTTGCGATATATCGTTATTTGCAGGTCACCCCTGGTAGTGTAATTCTAGTGGTTGGGTTTTTTCATAGACTTGGGAGACGGAGACGAATTCAAGTTTTTGATCTAACAACTCTCATTCTGAGAATATTCGCCTTTTCGCAAATCGGGGAAGGGAATATTTCTGGAATTTTGTTACTTTATAACTAATGACCATTTGAGAGCACATATATTATCAATATCATGGATGCTATTTTAGGACTGATCGCACTAGACAGACATGCCTGAGGGCTTATTTAATGAGCTTTGCCTCGTAATTTTTTCAGCCCTATTTCAGACATGGTGCGATGCAGAACCAGACATCATTATCGGACTCGTCACAATAGAGACACTTGTCTAATGGGTATTTTGACATACTCGATATTTCAAGAAACAGTGCGTCCTGAAAATTGTTTCTGACACGAAATTTGTGATTCTGAGTAGTATCTACATGATCTAGGAGGAACTTTATCGGTTGTTTTTAATGGATTATGCTTATTTCAGTTTCGAGGTCTCCAAAAGCTTGCCCATGTCGCGGTGGAAAGAACGACTCAATGTTGGTGTTCATGCAATGTTTATTTACACGCTTGCGACCCAGAGCAAGTCTGTAACTAATATATATGTGGCATGTAGAATTCATATATGAATGCAGAGCCGGTGTTCATCTGCTCGCTGTTTAGAACAAAAGATATACTAGTAATAATTAAGAAAATAGCAACGGATGACCATACTGGCTTAACAAGAGAAATATAGACTAAGTTGAAGTGGAATACACCTTGGGTTACACAGAGAAATATGATCACGTATGTACGTTAAAGTGTGGAAGTAGTTACAGTCACTAACCTGAGATATATACAACGATGTGCCATGTAGATAAGAAATGATACATGTATATGAATGCAGAGCCGATGTTTATCCGACATTTGTTAGGAACAAAAGACGATGAATTTGGCGCCAAATTGTTTGTATACTAGGCAGAATCAACAGGAAATTAATATTGGAGAGAATAAATAAAAGAACTTGGCATTTGTGAACTGTAGAATTAGTAACACATGTTAATTAAGTACGGAATAAATATGAAATGAATGTGTACACGCGAAGTCGTATATATATGTGAGTATATACACAGGCTACATAAAAAGCTTTCACTGAAGATGTCCTATGGCACAAATACACCGTACCTTCTAGTTTGTCACAGTACATGGAAACACAGCTAATTAAATGATGACTGAATCGTTAATTTACTGAATCAGATCTGTGTTTTGAGTAAGGAATTACTCTATACGATGATTTATAATGCAATAAAAATTACATTGATCTACAGCCATCATGGCTGATCCCTTTCTTAATCCATTGATCTACATGTAAGGCCACGGACCATAACATGTCATTAATAGCGTACATAATGAATCGCCCTTTTAATTATTCCCTCGAATTGTAGTAATCATTTCGAAAGCAGAAATTGATCCCATTGTGCATGGCTTCTTATGTGGAACAATGATGTGTGAATAATGTGGTGAATAATCACCGGGAGGGTGTTTTTGGAGTTTGACATTGCAGTAATTATACGGTAATTATATAACATTATAAATGATGGTTATTATTGGTATATAATAATATTATTACATATTACATAATAAGGGGATATTGGTCACGCAGTAGATCACGAATCAAACCAGAAATGGGACGTAAATCAAACGTCTTTCAACATGTACTTAGGCTTGCACTTAAGCTTAAGCTTAATAAAGCTTTCAACATGTACTTAGCCTTGCAAACGCCACTGCATTTTATGTTCTAGAAAAGAAAATATGTTTCAAAGGCTCATCAAGTTCCAGAACCAACGTACCGGTGAATCGAATACATGCATCATTTTTATGAGTTTGCAGATATATCATCATATTATGTCCATTAGCATTGGTACAGATACTATAAAACACATTGTTCAACTAATGAAGTCGGCCCCATACATTGCATATGATAGGCACATAAGTGGAATATTTTGAAACGAAAATCCCAAAGTTGATGTTACAATTTTCACCCAAAATTCAACGACGAACTAAATATATTTTATAATGAGCATTCAAGATGTAACAACAGGAACAAAAGACTAGTTTTATAAGAGGGAGTTGGGAGTTTAATTAATTATCTTTCAAAGTACTAAGTTATCACCATAACAGTGAAAGACCGATGCTGAAAGGTCAAAGATCATCACCGACTCTGAAAGGTCCTTTGGCAAATAAAATTGCAGAGAAAGGCCATATCAAATTCAGTGGCATATAATTTATGGTGTTCTAGTACAATTTCAAAACAACGCCTTCGCATGGCTTTCTGAAAGGTCACACACATGCAAATGCAATTGCTAAATTCAAGTTCATCCATCAGTGAAACACGCTTTTTGGAAGTAGTTTTGTTATAAACAATCGGAACAACTTGAAATTTCGTGTGTATTAATTGGGCATCATGCCGTAATTTTTCACCAAATTTCAGAGTTCTATCTCAAAAATTGAGAAAGTTAGCAATCTACCCCAATGTTGAATTTCGGTCTCAACATGGAATTTCAAAATCTGCACAAAAAACAACAATTTTTATTCGATGTACGAGTCATGTATTGCTTCAGAATACACATAATTACTCAATATAAACCGAGTGTGCCTTCCGACTCTAAATCAACACAATTGGTTCATTCTGTATGGGCATAAACACGATAAAAGCCTTGAATTTGTTGAAATTTACTTGATCACATTTCCGACTGAAATTTAACATTGGGTTAGATTGCCAACTTTTTCAATTTTTGAGATAGAACCCTGAAATTTTGTGAAAAATTACGGCATAATACCCAATTGGAGAACACCAAATTTCAAGTTGATCCGATCATCCAAAACAAAACTACGGCCAAAAAGCGTGTTTCACTGATGGATGAACTTCACTTTAGTTGTTGCAATATATTTTACATCATTGATGACAGCATGATAAGATGCGAAAATTAAAGTCTGTTGTGTTTTTGTGGGTCAAGAAGGCTTGATAATAATAATTGTAGGCTTTTATATAGCGCTTTCTAAAATTCTCAAAGCGCTTTACAATTATTATCCCCGGTTTTATGGCCTGTAACCACTTTTCGACCACCGTCCATAGACAATCACCTGTAAGGCTGCCACTAGCGCAAGATGACTAGGTCACACATACATTAGAAAACACTGCCAATCGGGTACTCATTTGTACGACTGAGTGAACCGAGACACATTGTGATACACTCCTTGCCCAAGCACTGTAGGAACCCCCAGTCGAAACGATTACCGTAACGCGCGTTACGGTAATCAAAAACATGGCGGAAGGCCAGTCGCTTCGTATCGTCCATGTCCATTCCCAAAGAAATCACGATTTGTTTGATAAACTTGCAGCATTCCTATGGGAGTTTGGACATTGTTTAACATTCAGTGAGTTGGACGATTGTCTCAACTTACTGTATGTACGTTTATTTTGCCTGCGAAAAAATGTCACTGGATTACCGTAACGTCATCAAGCTTGACAGCTATGATTACCGTAACGTTTAGGACTGATTACGGTAACGTGAGATGTCAAAATACATATTTCAAGTGATTTAACGTAGTCCGCTACAAACAGTGAGGTAACGAAGAGTCACAATTTAAAAGCTATTTCATGAATATTATTTCTTCAGATTGACCTATTTTATAGAGTAACTGATCAGATCCTAATATTGAAAAGAATGTAGGGGTCACAATGCTGGTTTCTTTGACATATTCGATCAAAATCACAAATATTTACCTAAAATTATATTATATGTCATTTTTTGCACATTTTTGTCTCCATATTCACATCTTGCATCTTGTTTTCCATGCGAACAGATATGGTGACCCCCTATTTTCTCTTCAGTTTTTGGATGCTGATCAGTTAATCTATACAATGAGTCATTTTGAAGCGCTAGATTATGTTGATACAGTTATTGATTTAAAAAAAACTCTTTGACCCCCTCCCCTCAATGTTTGGAGCGGACTACCTCAAGTGTAAAAGTAGTGTGTGCTGCCTCCTCCAGTGCATATGACTCATAATTTAGAATAATCTTGGTCAGGATGGAACCTAGGCTGTTGAGATAACTTATTTATGTAAAATCATATTTTACGTGAATGTGCACAGCCAGGGAAAGTACCCACAGGCCAAAGGACGCACAAACACTTGATCATTCTTATAACAGCACATTATCTATTTTACAGCAAACATATCCGGGAATAGTTTAATTCAATAGTAACTTTTAATTTAAACCATTATTTTCAAGCCTACAAAAATACAACATATACAATAAATACACGTATAAATAAAATAGTGATAGGTGGACGAGAAATGGCGATCTGACGAAGACGTGACCTGAGTACTTACCTTATCGGTAAGACAAGTAGTAGTTAATAGTCATTGATAATATGAATATAATAACAATTAATAAAAAAATGTATATATTCTGTAAAGGGAGAAGTGGAGGTAGGTTGTTTTTATAATTTTGTCCTAAATACCCAATATGTGGTCATGGTTATGTTTCATATAAATAATCGTCGCTGTAAAATAGCAAAGAAATACAAGAACACACAAACACGAAAATACAAGGTCGTACTATCAAGGTTGTCGCTACTGCTCATTGTGAGATGTTAGTTAATGAAATCTTATTTTCAACGCACATTCATTAAATGTACTGAAAATGAATGTTATATTGTACATAATTGAGAGAGAAGGGGGGGAGGGGGGGGGTACACATTTAATTTCTGTTTCGTTACTGAATCGAAGCTCAGCCAGAATTTATGTTGTACTGGCACACCAGATAAGGCACCGGTTGGTTGATTAAGGCATTTTCGTCTGGTAGTCAATGCATTGTTGGGCCCACTGTGGTGCTGTATTCCGTGTTTGACCAAAAATGATAACACAGCTTCAAACGGCTGTTGTAGGACATCTGCATTGCGAATCTAAATTGAGGAAATTTGTGTCAAATATATTATCAACATCAGTTGTATTTTATGCATTCGGCGTGGATACATGTATTTGTGATTTTCCTGCTAATTTGAGACGGTTTATGCGAGAAATCCCAGTGATTTCAGGGCAGTAATACAACACGTTACGGTAATCTGCCTCACTGTGCCGTCCAACGTTACGGTAATCAAGCCTAGAAGTTACGGTAATCTTTAACAAATTTTCAAATATCTCCTCACTCGCATCAAACTATACAAAACGTTTCAGAAACAGTACCGATCTGTTTACCACAACGTCTGATATATATGTATCACTGTGACTCCAATAATATACCCGAGATACCCCGCAAATAACGCAGTTTATATTCGAACCGACTCACCTTCCGCCATGGTTTTGATTACCGTAACGCGCGTTACGGTAATCGCTTCGATCGGGGGTTCCTACAGTGCCAAGGGTGTTAGACAGTCAACACAACAGCGCCTGCGCCACGGCTCGAACCAGCAACCTGCTGGTCACGAGACGAGCGCCTTAACTGACTGCGCTACCTGTCCTCACAGAATTTGCGTCGCAGTAGCGATCTTACGTTAATACGGTTACGGATGCGTGATTTCACGACTGAATATATAATCAACCAATGGGACTGCGTAAAAATGACGGTCACGGTCGAATGGCGTTCGTCATGACCGTTCTGTCTCTATTTTCAATGAGGAGACTCTACTAATGTGACGAATATATGCATGAGGCAATTTCAGCTGAGCGCAACTCGTGCATATCCCCGAGAGCGATCACCCGATATAAACAACTGCACTGTTGAAGAACACTGATGTTCGTTCTGGCCATGCATACCGTAGTACAAAGAGAAAAATTCCCTGAATAAAATCCTTTTTGACCGCGATTCAGATACGGATAAAAATATCATCGTGCACGTTGGCATACTGCACCAGAGAGCCAAACGGGAGCTTTCTATACATTTTTAAATATCCATTGATAATGTGGGCAATCTAAAAGCGTGGAAGGCGACGCGTACATGTGCATGGGTGTATGCACTGGGGATAGGTTTTGGGGCTGGGTCCTAACGGAAAGTATGTTACATTTATAAACCTAATATTTGTATATTGATAAAAACATGTCATTTTCGACCATGATCACAGAAAAGTGGTACTTCTACAAGTCCAATATTTGCGCCACTCCAAAATCACCGTCAGAAATGTTATACTTTACATGCGTCCATTTCCACGATTAAAATTACGGATATGTTTTCGTCATTGACACATACATGCACATTTAAAGTTTGAGGGAACCCATGTGGCCATATAATCAGTTAGTACTGTAATGACGTGCTAACATCCCTCACCTCCTTGACATAATTCTGTTATCGAGCACATCACAATAAATCAGCAATGCTTCGTATAACATCTTGTCTATAATTATAGACATTATATATGTTTCAGTGATTTGACAGAAAAGTATGTTTTCCTTCACAAACATTCAACTTTAGTTGAATGATATGTGGGAACTATGTCTTATAAACATGTCCGTATCCGTCTACTCACTACTCTTGTGTTGTTTTCATATGTAAGTACAGTAAAATATTAAACAGTTTTCCATGTGTGATAAGAAAGTCTCGCGGCATTTACATATTCAGTACCATCAGTCATTGAAAATAGAGACATGACGGTCACGACGAACGCCATAAGACCGTGACCGTCCTCTTCTCGCTAGCCCATTGGTGGATTATATATTCAGTTGTGAATTCACGCATCCGTAACCGTATTAACGTAAGATCGCTACTGGGACGTAAATCAATAAATGATTCAGCGATATCCAATGAATACGGTTTGTGGCTTCGTTACGCCCCAGTAATTGTTCAACATTCACATGTATATTCATGCTGTTGAAGCTAGACCATTATCTACACGAATGCAAAAAAAAAGATATTTGTTTCTGTCAAGAGGGTTTTTGACGACAGTTATAATGAATCAAATTATGTTTTGTTCATTTTTTTGCCGACTGAAAAGATGAGATGTGCATAATGGGATAATTTGTTCTGAATTGGTTGGCATCTTCCAATGCCTGTAAAAATGTATCCATGCAAGGTAATCTGGTGACACTATTAGTTCAAAATGCTGAATGTCCAAATGGACAACTGTACATTATACATGACATATTGTTCTCCATTTCTGAATTTGTTTATTGCATTTTCTCGCTCGATATGGCCCTGAGTGTACCCTGTTCAAAATTCTATAAAACACTTGACATAAATATTACGTTTATTAGCCAACAGATTCTTTTTGTGGTGATCACGGCCATTCATATAGCATCATGAGTCATTGTGTCGATCTAGGACATTATACGCGCCAGTTATGAATGTATGCGATGGATCAACAATGTATCATGGTCGGAACTGTGTTGTAACAGTAGGTGGTCATGTCAATCATAGCAGTGTAATGTTAGAAAACAACAGTTTGAGAGGAATAAGGTTTTGGGGTATTGGTTATCATGCGTTACATGGCGATATCTAGTTATTACTAAGGAAAAAATTATATTGATTATGGAGACAATCCATCAAGCTATCTTTTATCTATTCTGTGCATGAATTGGTGCGTCGGAGAGCTAAATGGTGCTATTTTAGGATCCATCGCCCTAGACAGACATGTCTGAAGGGGTTATTGAATGAGCTTTTCCTCGTATTTTGTTTTCAACCATATCCCAGAAAAGGTGCATCGTACATGTGGAACCAGACATCATATCCCAACAGATGATATCGGCAAAAAGGCTGAATGTAAAATAAACGCCCTAGCACGCGTCTCTTCAACATTGAATGTTGACAGCAAAATTTTTGTTTTACAATGGTTTTATCCTGTCTCAATTCTCCTACTGTTCAGTAATATGGGGATTTTGTAACGTCCAAGATATTAGGAGAATAGAAAAAACTAAAGTATAGAGCCTTGAAATATATATCAAGAAGATTCATTGTTAACTATAAGGAGTTACTAAGTGAGTTCAAATTACCATTGCTGTATGAACGTCGTGTACAATGTATCCTGGTTGAAGTTTGTAAGGTACTGAACAAAGTTGGTCTCCAATATTTGCATGGTCTGATATCAGTTAAACATATTAATATAGAGTCTGCAGAAATAAGTAAATGTCAATCAAACAGGTATGGCCAAAATAGCTTCAAGCAAGAAGGTGCTAAATTATGGAACTCCATGCCAAAATTCAAACCTGCTGCAAATGTAAAAGAATGCAAGACCAAACTACAAAGTTGGAAAAGACCCACCTGTACTTGTAATGTATGTACACTATGTTGTCTGTACAATATGTGATCGCATTTTGTTACTGGTATCATTCTTTCTAGATTTCGTATACACTGATGTCATCATGTCCTTGTATTATACTCATTTCTTATACTTTTGTAACAAAACCATGCAACTGCCGCGCTGAAACGTTCGTTAGGAACGGTCACGTGATCTACAAAGTCCACTTGCGAAGACACCGTTCGCGGAAGAACCGTTCGCGGAAGCACGATTGCGGAAGCATCATCAGCGGAAGCATCGTTCGCGGAAGAACCGTTCGCGGAAGCACGATTGCGGAAGCATCGTCAGCGGAAGCATCAGTCGCGGAAGCACCGTTCGCGGAAGAGGAGCCTTCGCGGAAGAACCGTTCGCGGACGCAGTCTTCACCACGTGGAGAAGAGTGCGGAAGATACGTTCGCGGACGAAGATGCGCGCGCAGCCACCCTGGCTATATAAGGGAGAGCGGACGGCCGCTCTGAGAGCACTGCAACAGCGACATCGACCGTGGGGAGATCGTCACCGCCACAGCCAAGGGACTCGACGAACTCCGTGCGGACGACTCCTTCTTCAGGGCCTTAGAGTCAACCGGGATTAGACCGACTACCTGGAGAAACCATTCGACTAAACGGGACGGGAAACTTCAACGGGAAGGGACAGAGAGACGCCGCCGGCTAAGAACTCTTTTTAGTTGTGCCCTCGTGCACTATTTATTTTTGAAATGTGATCATACAGTGCTCCATGTCTGAACTTCATATTTGTACGTCACGTGGGTGACCAGCCATACAATTGTAAGTTGATTTGATGTATATAAATCTTCAATTTATTTACATCTGAGTTGCTTCTTGCCTAAGTGAAGCCGGTGAGCTACGGAGTGATGATACACCAGCGTTGGGGGACACCAATTTAGTGACGGCTCTCGAATCACAACGAGCGGGAGTTACATAAAGTCTATACGATCAGAGAAACCAGGTTTTTTGGGCCACACCGAAAACAAGTCATTACCAAACGTCACAACTTGGTGCACGTGACCAGGATCCCCGAGGGTCTACTGCCAGGGAACGAACCTCAGCATCACTCATGTCCGGCGAAAACGACGAAACTGCCCCAGGGAAGACAGGAGGTGAAGAGGAAGACTCTTCGCGGACGGCCTCACTTGCGGACGAGGAAGACAGCGGTTCGCGGAAGCCGACCTTTGCGGAAGAGGGAGACGACCGTTCGCGGAAGACGTTCGCGGAAGACGACCGTTCGCGGAAGACGTTCGCGGACGACAACCGTTCGCGGAAGACGACCTTGGCGGAAGAGGCCGACGACCGTTCGCGGAAGACAACGTTCGCGGAAGACGACCGTTCGCGGAAGAGCAGCTTCACAGCCAGGGGTAGACGGGACGTTTCGACGAGTGAGGAGCAATCAGGGAGGTCGAGACCTTCCATGGGCCAGTCGACTAGTCAACAGAGACCCCGGAGCCAGACACCCGACAACCGTTTTCTTTTCAGACACGACTCTGGGTGGCAGCACGATCGAGACAGGGAGAGGTCAACCTACCTTGAGAGCGTTAGGAGGGGCCCCGAGTTCCGACGAGTGCTGGGACCGGAGTACGTCAATCTGGACGGGGAGGACGGCGAAATCTGGGCGAGGAGGGATCGGCTACAGCTACCGGAGCAGAGTCCAAGTGTGGCACCTCCAGAGAATGCAGCATTGAGACGGCTTTGGGACCAGTCCCAGCAGCAGTCTGGTGCAACAGAGCAGCAGTCTGGTGCAACAGGGCAGCGGTCGGGTGTGACGAGTCGACAAACGGGAGTGACTGGAGGACGGGTTACTTGGGCTCCGACCCAAGAGAGCAGCTCGAGAGGGAGAGGACTTTTCGCGGAAGAGAACATTCGCGGACGAGAGGCATTCTTCGGCGACAGGGACGCTTGCAGCCGGGGATCCTTCGTGGATGAACGGGCTCGTGGGCGAGGGGGAGTCTTTGGTGACGAGGACGCTTGTGACCGGGGAGGGCCCTTCGCGGACGACCACGTTCGCGGACGAGGACGACTCGCGGAAGAGAGTGTTCGCGGAAGAGAGGAGTCTTCACCCAGACGGCGGCTCGACGAAAGGAGTGATCCAGGCGACCAATCTTCCTTTCCAGTTTTTCAGAATAGACGGGGAAGACCATTCGCGGATGAGCCGGTTCGCGGAAGACTCGCGGAAGATGGCGTTCGCGGACGTGCATCTTTTGTGGAGGGACGTCTCCGAGACATCTTGGCGGACGAGCCCGTTCGCGGAAGACTCGCGGAAGACGGCGTTCGCGGAAGAGGCCTGTTCGCGGAAGAACTTCTTCGGGAGCTGTTGGCGGAAGAGTCCGTTCGCGGAAGGTTCGCGGAAGACAGTGTTCGCGGAGGGTTCGCGGAAGACAGCGTTCGCGGAAGAGGGAGGTCTTCACCCAGTCGACAACCGAGACAGCCAGCCTCCTGGAGAAATCCAGCTTCTATTTCAGTCACCCAGGGAGGCCGGAGACAGCACCCTTTCTCATCATCGGGCGATGAGGGGCCTTCATCTGATGGAGGGACCGACAGCAGCCATGGTTACCCAGGACGGGGGAGGAGACCACCGAGGCGGGGACCGCCGCTGCACCGACGAAGCCCTAGGCCGAGACGGAGGCAGGAGGACTCGTCGTCCGAGGACAGCACAGCCTGGAATCAGAACGGCAGAAGGAACCGGAAGATGCTGACCCCTGACAAGTTCGATGGGACTTCCATAGAGTGGCCGGTGTACCGGGCCCACTTTGACGTCATCGCAGAGGTCAACGGATGGAGCAAGCGGGAACAGGGCGTCTACTTAGCCGGGAGCTTGACAGGAGAGGCGCGACGAATGCTGACCAGCCTGAGTCCTGCAGACCGGAGGGACATCGACGTTCTGACCGACAAGCTGACCCTACGATTCGACCCTGACTGTCAGGAGGAGTCCTACAAGGCGACCTTGGGACAAAGAACCCGCAGGAAGGCAGAGACACCCCAGCAGTACGGCTATGAGTTGCAGCGACTGGCCGGCCGTGGTTATCCGGATCTGAACTCCGCAGCTCAGGAGGCTATCGCCTTAGACCACTTCTGGAAGGGCCATCCAGATGGGGACATGAAGGTGATGGCGCTCATGAGGAAGATGAAGACCATGGAGGAGGCCATAGCGTTCGTGACCCAGTACGAATGTGTCAAACCCAAGCCTGGGAAGCCGGTAATGTCCATAGAGTCGGAGGACTCCGAGCCAGCTCTAGGACGGGTCCTACAGCTGTTGAAGAACCAGCAGGGAGGCGAGATTACCACCAGTGGGCAGCAGAGCAACCAGCCGAACGTAGCGGGTCTACCCAGACTTCCCTACTTCAAGGGGCTCTTTGAGAGCCAAGACAGGAAGCTGGATCGACTAATCGAGCTGTGTGAGCAGGTGCTATCCATCAAGCCGAGGGCCGCCACTGCTGAGAACAAGGGACCAAGCGCTAGGCCGGGACCAGATGACTGTTGGTACTGTGGGAAGCCGGGTCATCGGAAGTACCAGTGTCCAGATCGGCCGCCACCTCGGACCAAGGAGGAGCGCTTGAGTCGACTAATCGAGGAGATTGGTGAGCGGAACAGTTTGACAGACGAGGTGTCGGAAAACCAGTAGGGCTCATACCAGCCCCCAACCGTATGGGCCATTGGCAGGTGTGTGCACGGCTTCACAGGCGAGAAGCTCGACGAAGACGTGAAGAACACATTGCCAGGGGGGAATTTTTAGTTTCACAGATTTTTAATAGGTTTTTCCGGTGTGCATCCGAAGTAACTGGATGGGCGCAGGAGGAGCTCGAGGATCGAATTCTCGACTATTTGGAGGGCAAGCCTGTCAACACAGACGGGAGTGCCAATGTACAGCAAACCGATGGAGCCGTGGAGCGTCTAATGCCCCGCGGAGACGTCAAGGAAATGCAGACCGATGGAGCCGTGGAGCGTCTAATGACCCGCGGAGACGTCGACGAAATGCAGACCGATGGAGCCGTGGAGCGTCTGGGGACCCACGGAGACATCAACGAGGTTTCTGCTAGCAGCAAGGAGAACCAACAGGTTACAACCTTGAGGCTGGAGGCTGCGAAACAGCAGGGACCCCCCTATGCAACTGAACCACAAGCGGCCGTGAAAGAGGAGACGGAGGGCCGGTGGAGCGGAATGACCAAGGGGCCAGCGCAGCAGCTATTGCTGGTGGACGACTCATTACTTATCCGGAGCGGCGGTTCCGAGGGGAGTGATTCCCTTAAGACTGACAGAGAGGACCAGGGTGGTGCATCACTGTGGGTGGACGACTCAGTACTTATCCAGGGCGGCGTCCCTGAGGAGAGTGGCAGCTCTCTTAAGATTGACAGAAATGGCCAGGTGGTGTCGCTGTCAGCCGGTGCCCGAGGCACATTGGCGTGGTATGCGGCGTGCCACGTTATGGGGAAGGCGACTCGTATGTTGGTGGACACGGGTGCCTCTTCCACCGTTCTGGACGAGTGTCTCTTCGACCAAATGGATGACGAACATAAAGCAATGATAAGGCAGACGAGAATAAGGTTACGGGCAGCAACCGGAGACTACTTACAGGTTCAAGGAGAGATGACAGTTCAACTTCTACTGGGCACACGACTCGTGTCGGCAGATGTACTGGTAGCCAAACTAGGGATCCCGGGAGTGTTGGGGCTTGATGTACTTCAACAGATTGGGGGACAGCTGGATCTGCGTAAGGGCGAGTGGCAGGTGGGCGACACTACCGTAGTGATGAGCTCGGGCCACGAGGGCGCCGTCTACACACTGGTGACGGAGGAGACGGTCGTCTTGCCACCCTTTTCAGAGATGATGGTGGACCTCAAGCTGACAGGAAGTGAGGGAGGAGTTCCGAAGGCCGGCCTCGTGCAGTCCGCAAGAGAGCCGTTGGAGGACGACCCCCTCGTAGTGGGACGAGCCCTGGTACGACCCCGAGGACGCCTGGTACCGGTGGTACTTCTGAACGCCGGCGCTGGAGCTTGCACTGTGCTGATGGGGACCATCCTAGCCGAGCTTCACGGAATAGAGGCCGTGATCGACCTGGGATTTCGTCCCGATGGAGGGAAAACAACCCAGAATGAACCTAAAAGGGAACAGTGGTACCGGGAGGAGAGCGGGAGGGAGCATGAGCCCCTTACACCAAACTCCACCAAGTGGCGGAACCGGACGCCTGAGCAGCCCGAAACCAGAGTGCACGCCATGCACGCAGAATCGTCGACGAAGACACCAGAGTGCCCGGAGCATTTAGAACCGCTCCTGGAGGGAATGCATCCGAACTTGACGGAAAAGGAGGTGGAGGTCGTCAGCGATCTCCTTCGACGCCACCAGCAGGTCTTTATGGGACCAGATGGGAGGTTGGGCCGGACGTCCCTGGCGAAACACGTCATCGACACGGGAGATCACCCCCCGATCAAGCAGCCTCTGAGGAGAGCCCCGTACTACCAACAAGAGCTGATCGAGGACGAGGTCGACAAGATGTTGAAAGCTGACGTTGTGGAGCCAAGTGACAGTCCATGGTCGTCTCCCATCGTGCTAGTGAAAAAGAAGGATGGTGCACTGAGATTTTGCGTCGACTACCGCCGTCTAAATGATGTCACCCGGAAGGATGCGTACCCCCTGCCTCGAGTCGACGAGAGTTTTGATACCTTGTCAGGAGGACGATATTTTTCGACGCTAGACTTGGCTAGTGGTTACTGGCAGGTCGAGATGGACGACAGGGACAAGGAGAAGACGGCGTTCACTACCCGTAGTGGACTCTATCAATTTAAAGTGATGCCGTTTGGATTGGCGACGGCCCCGGCTACTTTTGAACGTCTAATGGAGCTGGCACTGAGGGGACTCCAATGGAAGCGTTGTCTAATTTATTTGGACGATGTCGTCTGTCTTGGAAAGACTTTCCAAGAAGCCGTGGACAACCTCGAGGACGTGTTCCGGAGACTGCAGGCTGCCGGGCTGAAGCTGAAACCCGCCAAGTGTGAGCTGTTTCGACAACAGGTCAACTTCCTGGGCCATGTCGTGTCCGACCGAGGCATCCAGTGCGACCCTGCCAAGGTCGAAGCTGTAACAAAAATGGTTCCTCCGACCACCTTGACAGAACTAAGGAGCTTCCTTGGGTTCGTGGGGTACTACCGCAGATTCATCCCTGACTTTGCCACCCGAGCGGGACCCCTCAACCACCTGTTAAAGAAGGAAGTCAACTACCATTGGAGCGAGGCTCATCAGCAGGCGTTCGAGGCGCTGCGTCAACCCCTGACCGAGCACCCCCTGCTGGTGTACCCTGACATGGACCAAGAATTTATTTTAGATACTGATGCTAGCGGCTACGGAGTGGGAGGCGTCTTATCCCAAGTGCAGGACGGACGAGAGCGGGTGATCGCCTATGCTTCCAGAACCCTGAGGGACACCCAGCGGAATTACTGCACCACCAAGCGGGAGCTCCTGGCCGTCGTCAGTATGATACACCATTTCAGACATTTCTTGTGGGGGAGAGCGTTCTTACTACGAACCGACCACGCCTCTCTCAAGTGGCTACTGAACTTTCGGGATGCGGAAGGAATGATCGCTAGATGGGCAGCTCGCATCGCCAGCTACGCCTTCAGGTGTGAGGTCCGACCGGGAGTACAACACGGGAATGCAGACGGGATGTCCAGATGCCGACAGTGCCGGAGACCGGATTGTCCCGCCCCTCGCCACACCACAAGACCCGAAGGAGAAGAGGAGGCCTGTCCGACTCAGGAGGAGTGTCCCCTACCCCTGGAGGACCTCTCTGACGAGGATCTGCTTCCACCGATCAGCGGAGAAGGATGGAGCCCCGGAGGACCTCAAGTTAACATCTTGCGGGAGGTCCCTGTGGAGCCCTGGACGGAGGACTACTATTGCGGAGATGGAGTCGGGATATTCCAGATCTGGGAGGTGCGCTGCCAGGAGGACCCGAGGACGACTACCCAGCCGACCGAGGAATGCCTGCCTGACCGGAGCCCCCCACAGACGGAGGAAGGAGCCAGGAGCGTCTGCAGAACCCTGCATCAGCTCCGCCCCTCTGCCTGGGTTTGGTTTCTCCTGATGATGCTCCTCGCACTGCATGGTTTGGGACCGGAGGTTGTGGCCGGAGCAGCGATCGGCGCGACGGCCGACGTGTGGATGCGCTGCCGAGAGGAGCCCTTCCTGGACCCATGCCCCAACCCTGTGCTCCGAGATCCAGACAAACAAATGCTAGCTGTCACGCGGGCTATGGCTACGGGAGGACGCCGGAATCCGATGGAGGGAGCCCCGGAGGCCCAGGTCCTGAATGGTTATTCCCAGGAGGACCTAGTGACCCTTCAACGAGCCGACCCTGAAGTTGGAGGCATCCTCGGGTGGAAGAATATTTTCACTGAGAGACCTGCATGGCCCGAAGTCAGAACAAAAAGTCAGCAAATGAAGACTCTGTGGCAACAGTGGGACCAGCTGGAGCTACGTGATGGGCTTCTGTACCGGCGGTACCAAGCGGCTTGCCAGAACGCACCAATCCATCAACTGGTCGTTCCACAGGTCCTGAGACGCGCCGTCATGAAGGAGGTCCACACCGGCAAGCTGATGAGCCACCAGGGAATCACCAAAACAGTCCACCGACTAAAAGCGAGAATGTACTGGCCGGGTATGACGAAGGACGTGGAGCGTTGGTGCCGGGAGTGCCTGAAGTGTAGTGGGAGAAAGCCGCGACCGGGGCCCAAGTACCACCCCATGGGAAATCTACCGGTAGGCGATCGGCTAGAAAGGGTGGCCATGGACATTTTGGAGCCTGGAACGATCACCAATTCTGGGAACCGGTATATACTGGTCGTGGGTGATTATTTCACCAAGTGGACTGAGGCCTACGCTCTACCCAACCATGAGGCTCAGACGGTGGCGGACGTCTTTGTGACTGAGTTCGTGTGCCGCCTGGGAATGCCAGCCAAGATACACACCGACCAGGGACGAGAGTTCGAGAGTAAGCTTTTCCTTGAGATGATCAAGATCCTAGGAGGGGAGAAGACTCGGACGACCCCTTATCACGCCAAATCAGACGGGATGGTCGAGCGATTCAACCGGACCCTGCTGAACCTTCTGGCCGTGGTCGTGGACGAGAACCATGACGACTGGGACGACCATCTGCCCTACGTGATGGCGACTTATAGAACATCAGTACACGAAAGCACCGGGTGTACACCATTTCGAATGATGATGGGACGGGAGGCAACCACCCCATTGGACCTGAGGTACCGGACGAAACCGGACGATTTGGGAGGACCAGTCCCCGAGTGTGCGTCCGAATACGTCGAATGGGTGAAGGAAGCCACCATACAAGCTCACGAGACTGCCCGAGAGTGCCTGAAGACGGCTACGGTGCGACAA
This sequence comes from Terebella lapidaria, assembly GCA_949152475.1. Classification (NCBI taxonomy): domain Eukaryota; kingdom Metazoa; phylum Annelida; class Polychaeta; order Terebellida; family Terebellidae; genus Terebella; species Terebella lapidaria. The sequence goes on from OX424567.1 coordinate 18,547,114, forward strand.
AAGCGCCATCATGACATAAAATCAGCCGCTCGACATTTTCCGGTGGGCACCTGGGTGATGTATTGGTACCCTCCAAAGGCTAGACCAAAACTAGGACTAGGGTGGACGGGACCTTATCTCGTTGTGAAGTCTCATCTCGGATGGATGGTGTCCATACAAGATCGACCCGGTGGCAAGATTAAAGATGTCCACATTGACAATATAAAAAGGTGCTGGTTCACCCCTGAAACCGACGCCTGGATACCCAATCCGGACGATGTGACCCCAGTCCGGACCCCCAGTGATGACGAGGGACGAGTGGAAAACAGCGGGAATGCAGTCCAAACGATGTAAACGATGACGGGAGCGTTCGCGGAAGAACCGTTCGCGGAAGCAGCGTTCGCGGAAGCAGCGTTCGCGGAAGTACCGTTCGCGGAAGCACGTTCGCGGAAGCAGCGTTCGCGGAAGAACCGTTCGCGGAAGCAAGCGAAAAACGTTATTTCGTTCCACGACAATGCTTTTTCCCCCAGATCCCTGGTCCGCGCCTTTTCTATATAAGCAGGCCGGCCTACGATTCCGTCATCACTTCAACCATGAACACACCAACTCTGCAGATCATTGAGATACCCGCATTTGCAGACGAAGATTTCGGGGACGTTCCAGATTTCGACTTGGCTGACTTTCTGCCCCTTGAAGTCGACAAGATGAGCGACCCACCTACCAAGATAGACAAGCCTGACCGGAAGCGGGAGCGCTCGAGGAGCCGGGAGCGTCGTGAGGAGCCCCGAGGAGGTCGACGGTCCCCTGCCCGGAAGTTGTCCACCGAGAGAGGGCGACGCTGGTGCAGCCCCTGCCGGATCCACGTGACGGCATCCAACTTTAGCCGACACGTGGCGACCAAACACACGCAGAAGGAGGGGCGGCACCTCTGCAAGATGTGCAGCCAGCGATTCGCCCGCCGAGCTGACAGAGACCGGCATGAGACGTCGCATGCCAGCGGCAACACCCTCAAGCCAGGACGGAGGAGGACGACGACCGACACGCCCGTGTCCGACCCCCGAGATGGTCCGACTACTGTGTCTGCCCCTGAGCTGAAGACTGTCAGCTTTGCGGCCAGCGGGACGACCAGCTCCACGCCGTCAAGCCCCCGGGAGGACGCCCCCAGGTCAGAGGACGCCCCAGACCCCGAGGACGACCCCCCGAATAGCGAAGAGGAACCGGAGTCTCAGCAGGAGCGGAGAGAGGCGGAATCCCCGGAGGCCCCCACCCCCGAGGACGACGGACCCCCCGTTCCCAGAGACTCGGCCCCTACCTACAAGCCCCTAGACCTGAGTTGGTACCTCAAGCCCGTTCCGGAGGAGGAGGACCAACTGCGACCGTATGTGGAGGGCCTGGGCAGAGCGGTCACTGCCGGAGAGAAGGCCCTGGAGGACCTGGCATCCACGATAGCCATGGGACGACGCCACCTCACCCAAGCGGAGGCTCGGCTCCAAGCCAAGGAGGAGCAGAGACAGCTCGAGGCCGAGGTGCTGCAGCTGCGAGGGGAGGCCTCTCAACGAGAGAAGAGCCACCGGAAGGAGCTGCGAGCCCACGTCCGAGAGACCAAGCTGCTCCGGGAACAGCTCCGAGCATATACAGACACTCGAGACAGGCTGGCGGAGACGTCCGAAAGCGAGGTGGATCGCCAGTGAAGTGGAGGGAGAGAGCCCTGTAAACATCAGACAGGCAGGAAAAGACGAAGAAGGAGGAAGAAGAGAAAAGAAGAGAGAGAAAGGATCAACGGGGACGTTGATCTCCAGAAAGGGTGGAGTTGTAACAAAACCATGCAACTGCCGCGCTGAAACGTTCGTTAGGAACGGTCACGTGATCTACAAAGTCCACTTGCGAAGACACCGTTCGCGGAAGAACCGTTCGCGGAAGCACGATTGCGGAAGCATCATCAGCGGAAGCATCGTTCGCGGAAGAACCGTTCGCGGAAGCACGATTGCGGAAGCATCGTCAGCGGAAGCATCAGTCGCGGAAGCACCGTTCGCGGAAGAGGAGCCTTCGCGGAAGAACCGTTCGCGGACGCAGTCTTCACCACGTGGAGAAGAGTGCGGAAGATACGTTCGCGGACGAAGATGCGCGCGCAGCCACCCTGGCTATATAAGGGAGAGCGGACGGCCGCTCTGAGAGCACTGCAACAGCGACATCGACCGTGGGGAGATCGTCACCGCCACAGCCAAGGGACTCGACGAACTCCGTGCGGACGACTCCTTCTTCAGGGCCTTAGAGTCAACCGGGATTAGACCGACTACCTGGAGAAACCATTCGACTAAACGGGACGGGAAACTTCAACGGGAAGGGACAGAGAGACGCCGCCGGCTAAGAACTCTTTTTAGTTGTGCCCTCGTGCACTATTTATTTTTGAAATGTGATCATACAGTGCTCCATGTCTGAACTTCATATTTGTACGTCACGTGGGTGACCAGCCATACAATTGTAAGTTGATTTGATGTATATAAATCTTCAATTTATTTACATCTGAGTTGCTTCTTGCCTAAGTGAAGCCGGTGAGCTACGGAGTGATGATACACCAGCGTTGGGGGACACCAATTTAGTGACGGCTCTCGAATCACAACGAGCGGGAGTTACATAAAGTCTATACGATCAGAGAAACCAGGTTTTTTGGGCCACACCGAAAACAAGTCATTACCAAACGTCACACTTTCATCCCATGTATCATTGTCGGTAAATAACCCCCATGGCTAATGTTACTTGTTATCAATATTCCACCGACTTGAAATAAAGTTTTATCTTATCTTATCTTAATAGACACACTTGTCTAATAGGTATGGTATGTGAGTGGTATCTAGGAGGAGTTTCATCGAGTTTTATTATGGATTACTTTAATTTCACTTTTGAAGTCTCCAAAAGTAAGCTGATAAAAAAGATTTCACTGAAGATGTCCCAAAACACATAATCGCCTAGTTTCTTATAGTACAGGAAAACACAGGTAATTAACTGATGACTGAATCGTACATTTACTAATATGTGTCTGAGTTAGGATTTAGGCCAGATGATGAGTTATAATGCAATTAGAAATGCCATTAACCCACGAGCGCCTACCGCCTTTAATATCTCGCTCTTTTATTCCATCGGGCAAAAGCAGTATACAGTAAATATGTCCATTAGCATTTGAGTATATATTGATATATCTACATGCTACAACTACTATACAGCACACAGTTCTTCTAGTGCATGCGGTACTAGCAATGTTTCACGTTTACATTTTGCATTAGAAAATGCACATATCAACCTATTAAGGATGCTTATCAGTCAGGATCCATGCCTTGTCAGCAGAATTCTTGTAAGTTTTATTGGCTTATAACTCCGCAGTTTGGTAATGGATTGCTCTGAAAATTGTTGCGTAGGTTCTATCCATGATTACAAGGCTTGTCCAATGGCCAGATGGAAGACCCAGTTGATATTCATACAGATCCTGAACGTTATACACCGCCAATCAAATGTAACTTACGTAAAAAACTGACAGCATTTTAGGGTACAGTTTCTTGACTATGGTTAGATTACATATCATAGAACAATAACCTACTGTGTGTTTTTGGATTTACCTCAACATTTGATGGGAATTTGATGGTCAAAATAGCATGTTATATATCATCCGCACTGAAAATACACTGAGCAAAAGAAATTGATTGTCAATCGCATTGATAACGTGTATATCCGTTGGCATTGTAAGCTCAACCGCAAACTACATCAGGAATTCAGCGACTCTAATATTTTCTATATGCAGTATAGAACCAAAATCACAACAACATCTCACTCCTGAGTACAACGTTCTCGACAGCTGAGCATTGACGGTATTCGCCATACGAATAATCCGCTGATCTGTACTTAGCGCTTCACTGACCAGCGGCACAAGACATTTTCATGGGATCACAATAGATATACACATTTGCACATCAATTCGACATAATTATCGATGGGATACCTCAAATTTGAGGGTAGGTTATTGATCACGGACATGTGCACTAACTGCAGTTAAGAAACTACACCCTGTAATGCTTCGTGTACGCAACGTAAGTTACATTTGTTCAAGCAACATTCAACTCCATTTATATTCTAATTGATTAATGAAATCTTCAATCTCTTCTTCTTGTCAGCTTCATAGATGTATACAGAATATACATTCCAAATTTCAAGTGAGTTTGTGATGAAACGGCCGAGATATGAACCAATATTGCACGTGGTATGAAACTGTAACAAAACCATGCAACTGCCGCGCTGAAACGTTCGTTAGGAACGGTCACGTGATCTACAAAGTCCACTTGCGAAGACACCGTTCGCGGAAGAACCGTTCGCGGAAGCACGATTGCGGAAGCATCATCAGCGGAAGCATCGTTCGCGGAAGAACCGTTCGCGGAAGCACGATTGCGGAAGCATCGTCAGCGGAAGCATCAGTCGCGGAAGCACCGTTCGCGGAAGAGGAGCCTTCGCGGAAGAACCGTTCGCGGACGCAGTCTTCACCACGTGGAGAAGAGTGCGGAAGATACGTTCGCGGACGAAGATGCGCGCGCAGCCACCCTGGCTATATAAGGGAGAGCGGACGGCCGCTCTGAGAGCACTGCAACAGCGACATCGACCGTGGGGAGATCGTCACCGCCACAGCCAAGGGACTCGACGAACTCCGTGCGGACGACTCCTTCTTCAGGGCCTTAGAGTCAACCGGGATTAGACCGACTACCTGGAGAAACCATTCGACTAAACGGGACGGGAAACTTCAACGGGAAGGGACAGAGAGACGCCGCCGGCTAAGAACTCTTTTTAGTTGTGCCCTCGTGCACTATTTATTTTTGAAATGTGATCATACAGTGCTCCATGTCTGAACTTCATATTTGTACGTCACGTGGGTGACCAGCCATACAATTGTAAGTTGATTTGATGTATATAAATCTTCAATTTATTTACATCTGAGTTGCTTCTTGCCTAAGTGAAGCCGGTAAGCTACGGAGTGATGATACACCAGCGTTGGGGGACACCAATTTAGTGACGGCTCTCGAATCACAACGAGCGGGAGTTACATAAAGTCTATACGATCAGAGAAACCAGGTTTTTTGGGCCACACCGAAAACAAGTCATTACCAAACGTCACAACTTGGTGCCGTGACCAGGATCCCCGAGGGTCTACTGCCAGGGAACGAACTTCAGCATCACTCATGTCCGGCGAAAACGACGAAACTGCCCCAGGGAAGACAGGAGGTGAAGAGGAAGACTCTTCGCGGACGGCCTCACTTGCGGACGAGGAAGACAGCGGTTCGCGGAAGCCGACCTTTGCGGAAGAGGGAGACGACCGTTCGCGGAAGACGTTCGCGGAAGACGACCGTTCGCGGAAGACGTTCGCGGACGACAACCGTTCGCGGAAGACGACCTTGGCGGAAGAGGCCGACGACCGTTCGCGGAAGACAACGTTCGCGGAAGACGACCGTTCGCGGAAGAGCAGCTTCACAGCCAGGGGTAGACGGGACGTTTCGACGAGTGAGGAGCAACCAGGGAGGTCGAGACCTTCCATGGGCCAGTCGACGAGTCAACAGAGACCCCGGAGCCAGACACCCGACAACCGTTTTCTTTTCAGACACGACTCTGGGTGGCAGCACGATCGAGACAGGGAGAGGTCAACCTACCTTGAGAGCGTTAGGAGGGGCCCCGAGTTCCGACGAGTGCTGGGACCGGAGTACGTCAATCTGGACGGGGAGGACGGCGAAATCTGGGCGAGGAGGGATCGGCTACAGCTACCGGAGCAGAGTCCAAGTGTGGCACCTCCAGAGAATGCAGCATTGAGACGGCTTTGGGACCAGTCCCAGCAGCAGTCTGGTGCAACAGGGAAGCGGTCTGGTGTGATGAGTCGACAAACGGGAGTGACTGGAGGACGGGTTACTTGGGCTCCGACCCAAGAGAGCAGCTCGAGAGGGAGAGGACTTTTCGCGGAAGAGAACATTCGCGGACGAGAGGCATTCTTCGGCGACAGGGACGCTTGCAGCCGGGGATCCTTCGTGGATGAACGGGCTCGTGGGCGAGGGGGAGTCTTTGGTGACGAGGACGCTTGTGACCGGGGAGGGCCCTTCGCGGACGACCACGTTCGCGGACGAGGACGACTCGCGGAAGAGAGTGTTCGCGGAAGAGAGGAGTCTTCACCCAGACGGCGGCTCGACGAAAGGAGTGATCCAGGCGACCAATCTTCCTTTCCAGTTTTTCAGAATAGACGGGGAAGACCATTCGCGGATGAGCCGGTTCGCGGAAGACTCGCGGAGGATGGCGTTCGCGGACGTGCATCTTTTGTGGAGGGACGTCTCCGAGACATCTTGGCGGACGAGCCCGTTCGCGGAAGACTCGCGGAAGACGGCGTTCGCGGAAGAGGCCTGTTCGCGGAAGAACTTCTTCGGGAGCTGTTGGCGGAGGAGTCCGTTCGCGGAAGGTTCGCGGAAGACAGTGTTCGCGGAGGGTTCGCGGAAGACAGCGTTCGCGGAAGAGGGAGGTCTTCACCCAGTCGACAACCGAGACAGCCAGCCTCCTGGAGAAATCCAGCTTCTATTTCAGTCACCCAGGGAGGCCGGAGACAGCACCCTTTCTCATCATCGGGCGATGAGGGGCCTTCATCTGATGGAGGGACCGACAGCAGCCATGGTTACCCAGGACGGGGGAGGAGACCACCGAGGCGGGGACCGCCGCTGCACCGACGAAGCCCTAGGCCGAGACGGAGGCAGGAGGACTCGTCGTCCGAGGACAGCACAGCCTGGAATCAGAACGGCAGAAGGAACCGGAAGATGCTGACCCCTGACAAGTTCGATGGGACTTCCATAGAGTGGCCGGTGTACCGGGCCCACTTTGACGTCATCGCAGAGGTCAACGGATGGAGCAAGCGTGAACAGGGCGTCTACTTAGCCGGGAGCTTGACAGGAGAGGCGCGACGAATGCTGACCAGCCTGAGTCCTGCAGACCGGAGGGACATCGACGTTCTGACCGACAAGCTGACCCTACGATTCGACCCTGACTGTCAGGAGGAGTCCTACAAGGCGACCTTGGGACAAAGAACCCGCAGGAAGGCAGAGACACCCCAGCAGTACGGCTATGAGTTGCAGCGACTGGCCGGCCGTGGTTATCCGGATCTGAACTCCGCAGCTCAGGAGGCTATCGCCTTAGACCACTTCTGGAAGGGCCATCCAGATGGGGACATGAAGGTGATGGCGCTCATGAGGAAGATGAAGACCATGGAGGAGGCCATAGCGTTCGTGACCCAGTACGAATGTGTCAAACCCAAGCCTGGGAAGCCGGTAATGTCCATAGAGTCGGAGGACTCCGAGCCAGCTCTAGGACGGGTCCTACAGCTGTTGAAGAACCAGCAGGGAGGCGAGATTACCACCAGTGGGCAGCAGAGCAACCAGCCGAACGTAGCGGGTCTACCCAGACTTCCCTACTTCAAGGGGCTCTTTGAGAGCCAAGACAGGAAGCTGGATCGACTAATCGAGCTGTGTGAGCAGGTGCTATCCATCAAGCCGAGGGCCGCCACTGCTGAGAACAAGGGACCAAGCGCTAGGCCGGGACCAGATGACTGTTGGTACTGTGGGAAGCCGGGTCATCGGAAGTACCAGTGTCCAGATCGGCCGCCACCTCGGACCAAGGAGGAGCGCTTGAGTCGACTAATCGAGGAGATTGGTGAGCGGAACAGTTTGACAGACGAGGTGTCGGAAAACCAGTAGGGCTCATACCAGCCCCCAACCGTATGGGCCATTGGCAGGTGTGTGCACGGCTTCACAGGCGAGAAGCTCGACGAAGACGTGAAGAACACATTGCCAGGGGGGAATTTTTAGTTTCACAGATTTTTAATAGGTTTTTCCGGTGTGCATCCGAAGTAACTGGATGGGCGCAGGAGGAGCTCGAGGATCGAATTCTCGACTATTTGGAGGGCAAGCCTGTCAACACAGACGGGAGTGCCAATGTACAGCAAACCGATGGAGCCGTGGAGCGTCTAATGCCCCGCGGAGACGTCAAGGAAATGCAGACCGATGGAGCCGTGGAGCGTCTAATGACCCGCGGAGACGTCGACGAAATGCAGACTGATGGAGCCGTGGAGCGTCTGGGGACCCACGGAGACATCAACGAGGTTTCTGCTAGCAGCAAGGAGAACCAACAGGTTACAACCTTGAGGCTGGAGGCTGCGAAACAGCAGGGACCCCCCTATGCAACTGAACCACAAGCGGCCGTGAAAGAGGAGACGGAGGGCCGGTGGAGCGGAATGACCAAGGGGCCAGCGCAGCAGCTATTGCTGGTGGACGACTCATTACTTATCCGGAGCGGCGGTTCCGAGGGGAGTGATTCCCTTAAGACTGACAGAGAGGACCAGGGTGGTGCATCACTGTGGGTGGACGACTCAGTACTTATCCAGGGCGGCGTCCCTGAGGAGAGTGGCAGCTCTCTTAAGATTGACAGAAATGGCCAGGTGGTGTCGCTGTCAGCCGGTGCCCGAGGCACATTGGCGTGGTATGCGGCGTGCCACGTTATGGGGAAGGCGACTCGTATGTTGGTGGACACGGGTGCCTCTTCCACCGTTCTGGACGAGTGTCTCTTCGACCAAATGGATGACGAACATAAAGCAATGATAAGGCAGACGAGAATAAGGTTACGGGCAGCAACCGGAGACTACTTACAGGTTCAAGGAGAGATGACAGTTCAACTTCTACTGGGCACACGACTCGTGTCGGCAGATGTACTGGTAGCCAAACTAGGGATCCCGGGAGTGTTGGGGCTTGATGTACTTCAACAGATTGGGGGACAGCTGGATCTGCGTAAGGGCGAGTGGCAGGTGGGCGACACTACCGTAGTGATGAGCGCGGGCCACGAGGACGCCGTCTACACACTGGTGACGGAGGAGACGGTCGTCTTGCCACCCTTTTCAGAGATGATGGTGGACCTCAAGCTGACAGGAAGTGAGGGAGGAGTTCCGAAGGCCGGCCTCGTGCAGTCCGCAAGAGAGCCGTTGGAGGACGACCCCCTCGTAGTGGGACGAGCCCTGGTACGACCCCGAGGACGCCTGGTACCGGTGGTACTTCTGAACGCCGGCGCTGGAGCTTGCACTGTGCTGATGGGGACCATCCTAGCCGAGCTTCACGGAATAGAGGCCGTGATCGACCTGGGATTTCGTCCCGATGGAGGGAAAACAACCCAGAATGAACCTAAAAGGGAACAGTGGTACCGGGAGGAGAGCGGGAGGGAGCATGAGCCCCTTACACCAAACTCCACCAAGTGGCGGAACCGGACGCCTGAGCAGCCCGAAACCAGAGTGCACGCCATGCACGCAGAATCGTCGACGAAGACACCAGAGTGCCCGGAGCATTTAGAACCGCTCCTGGAGGGAATGCATCCGAACTTGACGGAAAAGGAGGTGGAGGTCGTCAGCGATCTCCTTCGACGCCACCAGCAGGTCTTTATGGGACCAGATGGGAGGTTGGGCCGGACGTCCCTGGCGAAACACGTCATCGACACGGGAGATCACCCCCCGATCAAGCAGCCTCTGAGGAGAGCCCCGTACTACCAACAAGAGCTGATCGAGGACGAGGTCGACAAGATGTTGAAAGCTGACGTTGTGGAGCCAAGTGACAGTCCATGGTCGTCTCCCATCGTGCTAGTGAAAAAGAAGGATGGTGCACTGAGATTTTGCGTCGACTACCGCCGTCTAAATGATGTCACCCGGAAGGATGCGTACCCCCTGCCTCGAGTCGACGAGAGTTTTGATACCTTGTCAGGAGGACGATATTTTTCGACGCTAGACTTGGCTAGTGGTTACTGGCAGGTCGAGATGGACGACAGGGACAAGGAGAAGACGGCGTTCACTACCCGTAGTGGACTCTATCAATTTAAAGTGATGCCGTTTGGATTGGCGACGGCCCCGGCTACTTTTGAACGTCTAATGGAGCTGGCACTGAGGGGACTCCAATGGAAGCGTTGTCTAATTTATTTGGACGATGTCGTCTGTCTTGGAAAGACTTTCCAAGAAGCCGTGGACAACCTCGAGGACGTGTTCCGGAGACTGCAGGCTGCCGGGCTGAAGCTGAAACCCGCCAAGTGTGAGCTGTTTCGACAACAGGTCAACTTCCTGGGCCATGTCGTGTCCGACCGAGGCATCCAGTGCGACCCTGCCAAGGTCGAAGCTGTAACAAAAATGGTTCCTCCGACCACCTTGACAGAACTAAGGAGCTTCCTTGGGTTCGTGGGGTACTACCGCAGATTCATCCCTGACTTTGCCACCCGAGCGGGACCCCTCAACCACCTGTTAAAGAAGGAAGTCAACTACCATTGGAGCGAGGCTCATCAGCAGGCGTTCGAGGCGCTGCGTCAACCCCTGACCGAGCACCCCCTGCTGGTGTACCCTGACATGGACCAAGAATTTATTTTAGATACTGATGCTAGCGGCTACGGAGTGGGAGGCGTCTTATCCCAAGTGCAGGACGGACGAGAGCGGGTGATCGCCTATGCTTCCAGAACCCTGAGGGACACCCAGCGGAATTACTGCACCACCAAGCGGGAGCTCCTGGCCGTCGTCGGTATGATACACCATTTCAGACATTTCTTGTGGGGGAGAGCGTTCTTACTACGAACCGACCACGCCTCTCTCAAGTGGCTACTGAACTTTCGGGATGCGGAAGGAATGATCGCTAGATGGGCAGCTCGCATCGCCAGCTACGCCTTCAGGTGTGAGGTCCGACCGGGAGTACAACACGGGAATGCAGACGGGATGTCCAGATGCCGACAGTGCCGGAGACCGGATTGTCCCGCCCCTCGCCACACCACAAGACCCGAAGGAGAAGAGGAGGCCTGTCCGACTCAGGAGGAGTGTCCCCTACCCCTGGAGGACCTCTCTGACGAGGATCTGCTTCCACCGATCAGCGGAGAAGGATGGAGCCCCGGAGGACCTCAAGTTAACATCTTGCGGGAGGTCCCTGTGGAGCCCTGGACGGAGGACTACTATTGCGGAGATGGAGTCGGGATATTCCAGATCTGGGAGGTGCGCTGCCAGGAGGACCCGAGGACGACTACCCAGCCGACCGAGGAATGCCTGCCTGACCGGAGCCCCCCACAGACGGAGGAAGGAGCCAGGAGCGTCTGCAGAACCCTGCATCAGCTCCGCCCCTCTGCCTGGGTTTGGTTTCTCCTGATGATGCTCCTCGCACTGCATGGTTTGGGACCGGAGGTTGTGGCCGGAGCAGCGATCGGCGCGACGGCCGACGTGTGGATGCGCTGCCGAGAGGAGCCCTTCCTGGACCCATGCCCCAACCCTGTGCTCCGAGATCCAGACAAACAAATGCTAGCTGTCACGCGGGCTATGGCTACGGGAGGACGCCGGAATCCGATGGAGGGAGCCCCGGAGGCCCAGGTCCTGAATGGTTATTCCCAGGAGGACCTAGTGACCCTTCAACGAGCCGACCCTGAAGTTGGAGGCATCCTCGGGTGGAAGAATATTTTCACTGAGAGACCTGCATGGCCCGAAGTCAGAACAAAAAGTCAGCAAATGAAGACTCTGTGGCAACAGTGGGACCAGCTGGAGCTACGTGATGGGCTTCTGTACCGGCGGTACCAAGCGGCTTGCCAGAACGCACCAATCCATCAACTGGTCGTTCCACAGGTCCTGAGACGCGCCGTCATGAAGGAGGTCCACACCGGCAAGCTGATGAGCCACCAGGGAATCACCAAAACAGTCCACCGACTAAAAGCGAGAATGTACTGGCCGGGTATGACGAAGGACGTGGAGCGTTGGTGCCGGGAGTGCCTGAAGTGTAGTGGGAGAAAGCCGCGACCGGGGCCCAAGTACCACCCCATGGGAAATCTACCGGTAGGCGATCGGCTAGAAAGGGTGGCCATGGACATTTTGGAGCCTGGAACGATCACCAATTCTGGGAACCGGTATATACTGGTCGTGGGTGATTATTTCACCAAGTGGACTGAGGCCTACGCTCTACCCAACCATGAGGCTCAGACGGTGGCGGACGTCTTTGTGACTGAGTTCGTGTGCCGCCTGGGAATGCCAGCCAAGATACACACCGACCAGGGACGAGAGTTCGAGAGTAAGCTTTTCCTTGAGATGATCAAGATCCTAGGAGGGGAGAAGACTCGGACGACCCCTTATCACGCCAAATCAGACGGGATGGTCGAGCGATTCAACCGGACCCTGCTGAACCTTCTGGCCGTGGTCGTGGACGAGAACCATGACGACTGGGACGACCATCTGCCCTACGTGATGGCGACTTATAGAACATCAGTACACGAAAGCACCGGGTGTACACCATTTCGAATGATGATGGGACGGGAGGCAACCACCCCATTGGACCTGAGGTACCGGACGAAACCGGACGATTTGGGAGGACCAGTCCCCGAGTGTGCGTCCGAATACGTCGAATGGGTGAAGGAAGCCACCATACAAGCTCACGAGACTGCCCGAGAGTGCCTGAAGACGGCTACGGTGCGACAAAAGCGCCATCATGACATAAAATCAGCCGCTCGACATTTTCCGGTGGGCACCTGGGTGATGTATTGGTACCCTCCAAAGGCTAGACCAAAACTAGGACTAGGGTGGACGGGACCTTATCTCGTTGTGAAGTCTCATCTCGGATGGATGGTGTCCATACAAGATCGACCCGGTGGCAAGATTAAAGATGTCCACATTGACAATATAAAAAGGTGCTGGTTCACCCCTGAAACCGACGCCTGGATACCCAATCCGGACGATGTGACCCCAGTCCGGACCCCCAGTGATGACGAGGGACGAGTGGAAAACAGCGGGAATGCAGTCCAAACGATGTAAACGATGACGGGAGCGTTCGCGGAAGAACCGTTCGCGGAAGCAGCGTTCGCGGAAGCAGCGTTCGCGGAAGTACCGTTCGCGGAAGCACGTTCGCGGAAGCAGCGTTCGCGGAAGAACCGTTCGCGGAAGCAAGCGAAAAACGTTATTTCGTTCCACGACAATGCTTTTTCCCCCAGATCCCTGGTCCGCGCCTTTTCTATATAAGCAGGCCGGCCTACGATTCCGTCATCACTTCAACCATGAACACACCAACTCTGCAGATCATTGAGATACCCGCATTTGCAGACGAAGATTTCGGGGACGTTCCAGATTTCGACTTGGCTGACTTTCTGCCCCTTGAAGTCGACAAGATGAGCGACCCACCTACCAAGATAGACAAGCCTGACCGGAAGCGGGAGCGCTCGAGGAGCCGGGAGCGTCGTGAGGAGCCCCGAGGAGGTCGACGGTCCCCTGCCCGGAAGTTGTCCACCGAGAGAGGGCGACGCTGGTGCAGCCCCTGCCGGATCCACGTGACGGCATCCAACTTTAGCCGACACGTGGCGACCAAACACACGCAGAAGGAGGGGCGGCACCTCTGCAAGATGTGCAGCCAGCGATTCGCCCGCCGAGCTGACAGAGACCGGCATGAGACGTCGCATGCCAGCGGCAACACCCTCAAGCCAGGACGGAGGAGGACGACGACCGACACGCCCGTGTCCGACCCCCGAGATGGTCCGACTACTGTGTCTGCCCCTGAGCTGAAGACTGTCAGCTTTGCGGCCAGCGGGACGACCAGCTCCACGCCGTCAAGCCCCCGGGAGGACGCCCCCAGGTCAGAGGACGCCCCAGACCCCGAGGACGACCCCCCGAATAGCGAAGAGGAACCGGAGTCTCAGCAGGAGCGGAGAGAGGCGGAATCCCCGGAGGCCCCCACCCCCGAGGACGACGGACCCCCCGTTCCCAGAGACTCGGCCCCTACCTACAAGCCCCTAGACCTGAGTTGGTACCTCAAGCCCGTTCCGGAGGAGGAGGACCAACTGCGACCGTATGTGGAGGGCCTGGGCAGAGCGGTCACTGCCGGAGAGAAGGCCCTGGAGGACCTGGCATCCACGATAGCCATGGGACGACGCCACCTCACCCAAGCGGAGGCTCGGCTCCAAGCCAAGGAGGAGCAGAGACAGCTCGAGGCCGAGGTGCTGCAGCTGCGAGGGGAGGCCTCTCAACGAGAGAAGAGCCACCGGAAGGAGCTGCGAGCCCACGTCCGAGAGACCAAGCTGCTCCGGGAACAGCTCCGAGCATATACAGACACTCGAGACAGGCTGGCGGAGACGTCCGAAAGCGAGGTGGATCGCCAGTGAAGTGGAGGGAGAGAGCCCTGTAAACATCAGACAGGCAGGAAAAGACGAAGAAGGAGGAAGAAGAGAAAAGAAGAGAGAGAAAGGATCAACGGGGACGTTGATCTCCAGAAAGGGTGGAGTTGTAACAAAACCATGCAACTGCCGCGCTGAAACGTTCGTTAGGAACGGTCACGTGATCTACAAAGTCCACTTGCGAAGACACCGTTCGCGGAAGAACCGTTCGCGGAAGCACGATTGCGGAAGCATCATCAGCGGAAGCATCGTTCGCGGAAGAACCGTTCGCGGAAGCACGATTGCGGAAGCATCGTCAGCGGAAGCATCAGTCGCGGAAGCACCGTTCGCGGAAGAGGAGCCTTCGCGGAAGAACCGTTCGCGGACGCAGTCTTCACCACGTGGAGAAGAGTGCGGAAGATACGTTCGCGGACGAAGATGCGCGCGCAGCCACCCTGGCTATATAAGGGAGAGCGGACGGCCGCTCTGAGAGCACTGCAACAGCGACATCGACCGTGGGGAGATCGTCACCGCCACAGCCAAGGGACTCGACGAACTCCGTGCGGACGACTCCTTCTTCAGGGCCTTAGAGTCAACCGGGATTAGACCGACTACCTGGAGAAACCATTCGACTAAACGGGACGGGAAACTTCAACGGGAAGGGACAGAGAGACGCCGCCGGCTAAGAACTCTTTTTAGTTGTGCCCTCGTGCACTATTTATTTTTGAAATGTGATCATACAGTGCTCCATGTCTGAACTTCATATTTGTACGTCACGTGGGTGACCAGCCATACAATTGTAAGTTGATTTGATGTATATAAATCTTCAATTTATTTACATCTGAGTTGCTTCTTGCCTAAGTGAAGCCGGTAAGCTACGGAGTGATGATACACCAGCGTTGGGGGACACCAATTTAGTGACGGCTCTCGAATCACAACGAGCGGGAGTTACATAAAGTCTATACGATCAGAGAAACCAGGTTTTTTGGGCCACACCGAAAACAAGTCATTACCAAACGTCACAAAACCATTGAAATTACGTGGATCGTGCTCGATACTCAATCTTAATGGTGCAGCCAAGACGAACAGAAAACTTGTCTCGCAAACAACTATACCCGAGACAATATACCCTAGATATCTGTCAATAAAATTTAGCATATAATGTTAGTTTCTTTGATGAAGTGATGGCAGGCAATTGTATTGGTTATATATGAATACTTTACACGGTGTTTTTGTAGTTGTATCTAAATACAATAATGTACATAAACCATCGATACCTCGGCAAGTTCATATTCTCTGGGCGCATACGCTACATGTACATGTAAACCAATTTCGAACAATGAAAAGCTGCTTGGGGGAATATCTTTCATAATTAATTTGATGGTTCATTATGAACAGTGTGACACCTCATGTTGTACTTTTCACACGTGCAAGTTATCGTTAAATGCAGGCTATTTCCTTACACTGAATGCCGTTAATGCGTAACAAATTATTCTCTAGTGCTTATGATTTTGTTGTATAAAACTGAACGATAAAAAATATTGTTTATGATTTTACTTATGAAATACTATTTTGAGTGTAATTGCCTTTTCACTGATTAGGGTACGGGATAATTTCACAAACAATATATGTCGTGAATTGTGACACCGCTGCATGATAAATCAATGAGGTCCGTTTGTATGATATTACGTACATGTATGTAAAGAACACCTAATGGTTTTCCTTTTCTTCTTCTGGCTATCTCCATTGCCTCATCACGATTGAGGCTCACAGTTTTACCCCTTACTAAGCGCAGTTCAGTTACATGTATCTGGCAAATCTTGAAAAATTGATAATTAAACCATGGGTTGGACAAAGGATGTACAATGTTTTCTGATTTGTTGATTTTGTAGTCGTGGCAGCAAACGAAGGATGATGTCATCCCGACAATATTGTCCTAATTCAATCACACAAATAGCACCGCGAAAAAATCGCATGTGTCCTCTGAGCATTGGCTGGACCTTTTAAATAGGTCACTCAGTACATTCAACATCACCTCCATGAAATAACATGTTTGATTCCGCTCGAATGATTTTTGCCCATAATTCTATCCTAGATAGACGGATCAATATGAAGTTCCATATGTTTAAATTTGACATGAACCATTTTTCTAAACCAAATCTTATAACACTACCCGTGAAACTGAAAAGTTGCCAGTCTACTCCCATGATCAATTCTAGCGCCAGATTCGATCACATAATTACAAACAAATTTGTTTACTAAACGAAGTGTATGCCGATGAACTATCTGGAGTAGCACCTTAAATAATATGGCAGAGGGCTTCAACGTGTCTGGTGGTTAGAGACTGATTCATCTGGATTTGAACTACATCTTCGTATCTATTTCAATATTCACCCTTTGCAAATGGAAACAATTGTATAACAGTATACGATCTACTATGCTAAACTAGTTCCGGTAAAAGTATAGTATAACGGGCCAGATTTAATTCTTTAATGGGACCATATTTTAGCTATATAGGGCAAAAATGTGGCCCCACGACAAAAGAAGAGTCTCTTCTACCATAAAAACACGCATACATCAATGAGGATTTATTATAAGTATGCAATTCAACCCGCTTTCTGCAAGCATTTCCATCAACTCTTCTGGCTCCAAACTACCCTCCATTTTGATGTGACGTCCTCAAAACTTGTGCAGAATTATTTCAGAAAGAGGCATATCATGACATCGTTCAAAATTATGACGTCACAGGGAATGCCCTAGTATTTTTTTATTCATTGTTGTGACATGAAATCAAACGGAATGAACCTAATATTAATAAGACATCAGTTCTAAATTCTATTATATTATATGTGATTCATTCCGTGTATCTGCTTTGAACTGGACCACATTCAGACATACTAGTAGAGTCTATACATGTGAAATAAAGAAATGAATACAATATTCAAGACAATTGTTCTATGTCCAATATAGAATAATAAATGTGATTCATGTATCTGCCAAAATTGAGACAATTCCCAGCCTTCCATTCCACACTATAATATGTGTATTAGTTTATTTTTATAATAGACCACATTTTCTGTTATAGGAAAAAATGTGGTCCCATTAAATAATTTTATTTGAATAAAAATTAATGGGACCAAATTTTTGTCTATAGGCAAAATATGTGGTCTCACTGAAAACTTTATTGGAATATAAATTATTGGGACCACATTTTGGCTATAAGTATGTGAGACAATTCAAAACCTGTGCTCCAATAATGAATGGACCATTTCACAGGGACTCCCGTCTGAAAACGTAAATCAGAAGCGAGGGGCTTTGAATCAATTTCAACCGTTTTGTGCATAACTTCAAACGATAAATATGCACATATATACATCGCATTTAGATAAAGTAAGCCTTTGCCTCGACTCGTATGGCCTAAATATATTATACAAATACAAATGTATCTGCAAAATGTCACATTTTGTTGTTGGTATATGCCCATTCTCCCATTCTCAACGGTCTTTTCGCATATAACCATATCGCGTGACTGCTTGAGCGTGCACGCGGCTAAGCGCGCGGATGCTGCTTGAGACAACTTCGGAATCTCGTGTGTGGTTTTACGCTGCCATGGAAGCGCGTGTTCTGCCCTCAGTAGCCATTGGTCTGTTTGAACCACGGAAATTACCGAGTAATGCCAGGTATTCATGA
The DNA here is from genome assembly GCA_949152475.1 of Terebella lapidaria. NCBI lineage: Eukaryota > Metazoa > Annelida > Polychaeta > Terebellida > Terebellidae > Terebella > Terebella lapidaria. The sequence goes on from OX424567.1 coordinate 18,564,961, forward strand.
GGTCCGAGTGGGCTCTGTGAAATGGTCCATTGAATCTGGCCCGCTATACTATACTTTTATCCTAGTTCGTGAATATTACATATTTCCTCATCGTAATCTCGAATATAAATCATAACCAGATGACGTGTTCATATATGGGCAGTGTTGAGTGCATACCAATTACGATTCATCGAAATCAGTTTCATTATGCAATGTAATACATACTCTTCCTGGTCAAATGTTCCTTCATTTTCGGTTATCAGCCTACTGGATATTCCTGATTGTTCAACTACTGTACTGTGGTGTAAGTAGCACTATATTACCACCAATACAATTAGATTTCAAGATGCCAATGAAAAAACGTAAACTACAACATTGTGCAATAAAAATAAAACCCGACCAATTAGTTAATCCAAAGACACACTGGTGTCATCATGGTCAACCAATGTGTGATTGTTCCTACTGTATGCCTAGCGAACAACTGCACCACCATCTTTGGAACTACGGAAGAGGATCAGGGCCAAGCAACTAATTTTTTTTTTCGATTTGTCGACTTACGTATCTCGATAAATCGACTTAATATCTCGATAAATCGACTTATTATCTCGATAAATCGAGATATTTATCTCGATAAATCGAGTTAATTATTTCGATAAATCGAGTTAATTATCTCGATAAATCGACTTATTATCTCGATAAATCGAGTTAGTTATGTCGATAAATCGACTTATGTCTTAAGTATTTAAAGTTCAAGTAAACTGGAAATATGCTTAGAGTCACATTATTTATATTGAATAATATATTGAGTATATTTATATGATCGACCATTATGACGTTAAATATCGAATAATACAGAACAAACTACCGAAATAAAAACTATACTCAAGTTATTATATCATATCTCTTCAAGCGATGCAACATGTTCATGAATGAAATTGGTACAATTGTTTGTTTTTTTAAAAAATTATTTAGCTATTAAATATGGAATGATGTATATTCGTAACGTTATCTTGAACGGCTTCTTCAATTGGATAGTTTGGTATTATTTCAGTGATTAGTATAATGACTGTTAAACTCCATATAATTTTCAATATGAGTAATCAGTATATATTCATTATCATATCGTGTCCAAGGTAACCAATGAAGTAGTATATGGCTTGCCTATATTACGGTCGATGTATATTCATTTTACTTGTACTTTAAATGTCTGAGCCATAAGTCGATTTATCGCGATACGTAAGTCGATTTATCGAGTTACGTAAGTCGACATGTAGAAAAAAAAACTTTTAGTTTGGTGGCCCTAATCCTTAATGGAACTGATTTAGAAATACATGTATGACAAGTAAATCAGTACCTTATCACTAACATTGAATCATCGAATATACATTTCCGGGGATTTTTTATTGTCCGTCCATAGTCCCCAGTCACAGTATGCCTACCCAAATTCAAGCCACCTTCGCCACCATTTTTTATCGCTGGTGAGAGATTCCTCTGTGTCATATCTCGCCATTGTTGGGTGTGATTTGAGCGCGATTTGTTTTGCAAGTTTGGTAATTCACAGACTGTGAGTGGTTAGTCAACACGGAGGCTCGCAGCACCAGACAACAACCGAACACGTTATGATGACGAACAGATCGATGACGAACATCATTGAGTAAGGCCATTGTTTTGAGTAAGGCCATTGAAGAACTTGTTTTACCTGTTCGCACACGTTTTGACGATGGCTTGTCGTAGCTGAGCAATTGTACAAATTAAAATTATGACGTAACTTGGCACACTCCAATTGGGAGTCAAATGATAATTTTCCAATCTTTTATCTGACTGATCAGAGAATATTGGCAATCTACCCCATGTTAAATTCCATTCGAAAAAGGTTCTCGGGGAGTTGCAATTTTGGGGATTTTGTCACATGAAACAAAAATATTGATCAAAAGGGGTCGTATGACTAAACAATCAAGCAAGTGTACAGAATTAGTTTCCGACAATACCATTGATGGGGCTTGCCATTTGATAATTGCCGTTTGAACATCGCGGAAATATGGGATGTATAACGGATGAACTGCACTGGTAGAATGGGATGACGTATACACACATTACCTAGTCTATTATTCATAGTCATATACACAGCGCTAGCTTCCGCGCCAGTCCTATAGATCATACATCAGTTTATACAGTGAATGCACTGACCCCTATCGACTACAAAGTCGAGGAGCTATATATGCATAAATATATCATTTATAGCACGATTATGATTATGTCTAAACGCTTATGCATCCGGGGTTATTTGATGTGAAGCCGCTCGACGAAGCTCAATAACAAAATGCATGTTTTGTTGGCAAGGCACGGGTAATTGAGGATATCATACGTCTACTACGGGAAATAAAGTTGCTCTCAGTTAACGGCGCGTTTACTCCGCTAATATTTTCAAGGTATGTATTGATTTTCCGTGTCTTATCTTGGAAAGATAACATGCCTCTTGGCCGGATCCCAAACAACTACCAAAGCAGACGTTTTGTTCGTTTCCTCTCTCGTTTACTCAGCAATTCTTACAATTATTACCGTGTGCACAGTAACATTATAAGTGTTTCTAGCTAGTCTAGTTAGTTAGTATGCGATAATTGCATCAATATGTTGGATTTCAGATAATTACACGGAACCACGATCTTAACAAGTACCACGGAACGCAGTGAGTATACATTATTGTTCTATTCTAAAGGCCAACGGCTACCAGTGTGGTTCGTTACAGATATCTAGCTATGTTAACATTATATAAATTGTATACTGTAATGCCGATGCTATGGAAGGCTCGCTCCATATGACCAGTATCGTACACACATTAAACGTCGCAAAACTAAAATTCACTTATGCCCGCATGTCATGTAATTATGTGCCATAATTTAATAATACAAGAAGTATGCATGTGAATCCCAAACATATTGATGCAAGTGGCATGATTACAGCCCCCAGGGCCGCTCGGTAGAGTTGCATAACCTTGTATACACCATGCACACTGATGTATATACACCTTGTGTATGAAGACGGATTGCTCAATAGGCCCGAAAGGTAAGCCCAATTCAGTGGCCCAAAAACGGCATATATAAAAGTCCAAGAATTGGCCTCAGAATTCAAAACATAGTCATAGATACAATTTGAGTTTGGGCTATGAGCATGCAAATATCAAGTATGGCTGATCTTCTGGTGACCTCGACCTGGCATGACCTTGAGTGGTAAATAACAAGGTCACATTTGAACTGAAATGTGTAAATGAACTTCTACATACGGAACGAATGCAAATATAGCTCATGCTCATGCTTATTTTGAGTATATAAGAAGTCATATATATGACGATTTCAGTATTCGGCGTTGAATGACCTCAATTCATGTGGGTCATAGCGGCAATTTCAGTGAAAAGAAAAAAAAAAAAGTGACTTAAAGTTGGAATCAATTTTAGAATCAGCCAAATTAAGCATTCTTGTTTGTCACGCAAAAAATTGAAAGTACATCTCGGGATAGTCGGGAATATATAGGAAATATGCACAGTTCGACAACAGATACTCAGAAAATTGCCATTAATCGTGCATGAAAACAGTGAATAGAGAATGATCGGCCTGCCTACATTGCCGGTTGCCACAGTATCTAGACAAATACCAATGACGTCATCAGACTGTGTATAGAACTCGCCCACAAGGCGGGCCGCTTTGAGGGAAAAATTGATGCGCCCGAATTCGAATCTTGATTTGGAAACTCAATTTAGGCACATAATACACATTTTCAGACCCAAATTTGTACGATGTCTCATTCTATAGACAAAATAAAGCTATCGCAGAATGAATAAATTTTGTCCATTCTAAAAGTGATTATAGCTTTAACGCTGTATCTATTTCCAGAAACATTTCTTACGGCTATTTATTCACTTCACTCACGATTCCCATCAAGAACTAATTCAATTCATTTATTTGCACGCACTCATTATTTGTCAATAAAAACTCCACCTGCATTACACTACCATCTTCCAATTTATTTATCATTGCTCATTTCAAATTTGTTAACTTGTGTTCACCACGTATGCTGGTATACTTTCGACGTGTATCGTTGACCCCGGTTATCCTCTTGATGCCCTGCTTTCGCTATTTTACTCGTTGCAAAATGTAATTGTATGATATGATGTTTATAATAGGTCTAGACTGTGAATGCCGTCGAATATCATAAGTGCATGTCTCCATTATTATATTTTGCTAGGAAAAACGAAGCACTGCCAGAAGCCACGTATAACGACAGACGAATTCCATCTGGGCTCCACCGAAATACATGACATTGTGATATAACCGCAGAAGATTACCAGATGGAAAACACTCAGGAAAATGATTCAGCAACTGTTACCATGTATGAGCCCTGTCATGTCTTTGGCAGCAAGGGAAAAGGACCTGGTGATTTCCTGTGCCCGTCCTATGTAGCGGTCTGCCCTAAAACCGGAAATATCGTCATATCAGACGCCGGAAACAATCGAGTGCAAGTATTCGACGTTTGCGGTCAGTTCAAGTCGCAATTTGGAACATCCGGTACGGAAGAAGGAGAATTCGACTTGGGTATCTGGCATAACACTGGGGGCATATCGGTCAATTCTGATGGCCACATCGTTGTTGCTGACACGAACAACGATCGTGTTCAAGTGTTCACAGATTCGGGGCAGATCGTGCGAACGTTTGGCTCCACTGGCTGGGAACTGGGTGACTTCAGACATCCTCGAGGTCTAACGACTGATTCCCGGGGTCTTATCTACGTGTGTGATGAAGGGAACAGACGCATCCAGGTTCTTCGAGAGGACGGAAAACCAATTAGTGAGTTCGGAACTGTTCAAGTTATGGGAGACTGGCTGGTGTCCGGTGTGGCGGTCTGTCCAAATGGCGACGTTGTGGCGGCAGACAGTGACGGCAAATTGGATGTTTTCTCTAGCAACTGGCACTACAAGGGAAAGTTGAAAATGGGCGGATCAGACCATGTAATACTGCACGGACCTCGGGATGTATGTGTGGATCCCAGTGGACGAATAATCGTGAGCGACCACGATAAAGATGTCGTGCACGTTATGACACAGGGTGGAGACCACGTGACGTCAGTGGGCGGAGTCTGTCAGCCGGTGGGCGTGGCTTGTACGAGAGAAGGAGGGATTATTGTTGTAGAACGTGAAACATCTAAAGTGAAGATATTCAACATCTTTTGAAGGATGAAATTAGTAGACGTACGAATACGAATTTCATGTGTCTGGATCTGGTATTCATAATGGCGATAATGCATTATCCAAGTTACAGACTTATAAATGGTTTATGACTACAGCCAGCTATGCATCTCCGAATTTAAAATGTTTGAAGGTGCTGTCCAATCAAAAATTGGCTGTGCAACAAAGTAGAAATACACTGGGTCCTTGTTAATAAACTGCTGGTGATATAAACATATGGTTATTTCTTGTCTAACTCAATATTTTTCTTCTTTGATACATTTTTGTGACAAAAGTGTTTCAATCAACGTGAAAAATAAGACGTAGAAACATAGAAAGTAACTTGTTTTATTGACTGGATCGGCAAATTTTCGAATAGTGGTCAGTATGCTTCATTGAAGTACGGTATGATTGAAACAATAATATGGCCTATACAAAGCCTTACAATCATGTATGAAATAGGCCCATATTCACAATATGGTTCCATTTGAAGCTATCATAATGCAACATTCTTCTATGGGTTCATGGAGGCATTACTGGTCCAAAATATGAATGATATCTTCCCAACATCATCCAGTATAGTTTTGGACTACAACTTCAGTTACGTGTCCAGAAATGTGTAATCTACATTCTTCCCTAGTTGTTAAACGGTAATGCAGATGATGAAATAGCCGTTTCTTAGTGCTCAGGAACTATGTACTTAATACTTGAAATCGATTGAAAGTAAAGTTTTTTTTATCTTTTTGTTGGGGGGGGGGGGGGGGGTTGGGGAGGGGGGAATTTTTATCTCCAAATAAACGATGCTGTTGATTTTCTTAATGTAGCCAGATCTCTGCGCATCTCAGTTACGCATATATTTGTCACGACATAATGTTACCAAGTGAAATTTCAAAGAAGTAAATGTGCAATCCATCATATATATAAATTTGCAGTTTCTGTATCTCAAAACCATTTATTGCGATTCCTTTGTTAGATGTTTTGACAAAAATTTCAAAGATAGGATATCAAAATTCGTGTCTATATCTGCACATAATAATACCATTATGTTTAAAAAAAAACTATTATTGTCAAACTATTGTCGACGGCAAAACCTTCCCTATCAAACTACGAAGAAAAGACTCGTCCTAAACCACACAATCTTGAACCAAGACAGCGTGACCGGAACGCGTGTCACTTGAAGGACGTAACACAGCAATCAATACATCAATATAAATACCAAGACGGTAGTTTCGGAACGAGGCGAATAATTAATGCGCGAGCTAATTGCCAGCTCGAGGAGACCTACTTCATCAGGCGGGGAACATATGGCGCGGTATTACGGTACCCCGAAAGCGTCACGCTTGAGCGGTGTTTACGTCGTTGCCATTGACAAAGCGCGCTTCCGGTGGGGGGCTGGCTCACCGCGGCACTAAACACCGGCCTTAACAATGCGGTATAAATCGTCTAGAGATTCGCGGAGGCTCCCGGCTAGCTAGCGAGTGGGAGCAGTGTCCTAAATGGAGCGAATCTGTAGGTAAACATACGTGGACACGACTGGCTGATCATGAGAGAGCGAGAAAGAGAGAGCTTCTCATGCGCGTACAGATTGAAGAGTCCACAAATATCTAGATGACGATCAACACGATACTTGTATGGTGATTTAGAAATTTGGAGCGTCGTTACAAAACGTTGGCTCTCCAATGTACGAGCCTTCAGTATGCAGGCTTCAAGTGACTAGCGTACAAGTTTAAAGTTTAAAGTCACCGGTTTCTCCAGGAATGTAATAGGATTGCGCGATCATCTACGATGACAACTTTCCGGTGGACACTTCACCATAGGTGATACGGTCAGAATACAATGTATCTTTGCAGGTGAGTTGATTGATTCTCATCTATTCCACCCAGTATTATAGATGTCAGAAAACATAGTTTGTTCAGATAATACATTGATGTAGGCGACAATGAAATCTTTCAAACTCTTTCAGGCGAGTCTCTCTGAATGTGAATATTTACTTGATTCTTTGACCCAAATTAGCATCAACGGGGTCGAGCCAGCCAGTACATATATTTTCACAAACAAAATGTATCAACATGCATCAACGTATTTACAGAAAAACATCCACGGTGTCGATGCTCATGAACATACAATCCACTTTCAAACGCTTGAGAAAGTTTTCGTTCTTCCACGCATGGTGAACCTTTAAAGGAGGATTCTTTCCTTTTATCGCCGTTCATTTTCGTCTTCATTTCTTGATACATGAAGTAGTTGGCAGTAACCAATACAAATGTTTATAACATTTGTGCGTTTCATCAGACAACTTGGTATAAGTCTTATAGATCCCTAGCTCCTCCCCCCAAAGTTATTCATCCTCGATGACTCCTCGACAAACATGCCCCCCTTTAGTCGTATTTAAGTGCACTAGAATATACAGTGAATGATTTTCCAAGGCACATTGAATGATCATTATTTTCAGAATGTGGTTATCACGTATTCTTCTCAGTCTTGCAAGAATACTATAATCAGCTTCAGTGGCTGATTAGCGATAATACGAGGAAAGTACACTAATTCTCCTAAATCAATAGGTGCAACTTGGATTTGTTATATGCATGCATCATGCCATGGGACCAAATGATCTTTATATTATTATATTAATGCATCCGGTTCAGATCTATATCGTTCAAGGCTTTGACTGAACACCAAAATATCGATTAGTACTCGCTGATCTTGTATTGAAACGTGAACCCAACAATGGGTATTATTAAATGACGAACAGGTACATATAATATACTAATACAAACCATGGATAACGTAAACAATATGTACAGATATATGATGGAAAATGCTGCAAATTTTGCAGGTTTCTGCCTTTCAGTATTAAACGTACTTATTTGCACCTGGTTGGTATAATTGATACATAATGCTAACAATACTATGTTCTTTGTTTCAGTTTTTGCCCTAATGAGCGCCAATAGGTAGTACAATGGCTGATTCCACCTCGCTTCCATCAATGACCACCCCTGCACCACCATCGACCACCCGTGACTCAGACGATACCAACTATACCGGGTTCTTCATTGGTAAGCCCAATCCATACAGCGAATGATCAATTCTCAACCGATCGTTCAGAAATTTGACATCGGATTAGGCAGTTAATAGTAAAAATGTGTAACTTTTTGTTTTATTCATGACACAGGTGCCATATTTTGTATGGTTGTTGGCGGGATCCTATTGATCATTGGAATTGTTAGACTTATCGTCTGGGTTGTTGAAATACGGTAATACTACACTAATACTATACTACACAATGAAATCGTAGATCGTAGACTGGTACATCAAATTTATTGTTTTGTAGGCATTTCGTTGAACTTTCATGAACATGTAATCGCATCGTTTATCATTCGTTCAGGAATGAACGTCAGGTCGCCAAAAAGAAGCATCGACACTTGGAACACATGCGCCATCTGGAAGAATACAGCATGAAAGCTGGGACTTCCCCGAATGACGTCATAATTCAAAATAATAATCCCCCCACCGACAACGACAGCGTGTTCAAATGGAACGAAGGGTTGGTGAATGCCGGGTACATTTCTCAGGATACTTTAGAACGCCACTCGCCGAAAGAGCCTAAACTCGCTGCGCACGCAACCGGAAGTGTATCGTCGTACGGCTACCAGATGGCGCCGCTCAAAAACGGGAATCAAACGAGTAGCCGACCAGTTTCATCGACGTCATCAGTGTTTGCTGAGAGTGAAGATCACGTGGTTAATAATCCATCAGGTCCCATAGTGCAAAGCGGCACGACTGGCAGGCGACGAATTGAGACTGTAGATGTTCCGCAAGACAAGAGGAGAGCTAAAAGTGATGACAGACTTGCAGACGTTCCTATATAACGGAGTTTCTTGCTCATGAAATGACTATATTTCGGGACCAACATATGACATACTCTGGAGCCGTTGGTACCATAGCTTGATGACTAAAATGTACTGGTGCTTTACGCTAACTATCTATAGGAATACACAGTTATGGTCTTTCATTAATGTTTGTACAGTAGGATGACATTTTAAATGTCGTATCAGGTCATATTGTGATAACATTTTGTATTAACTCATGATAATAATCTGCGAGACATAAGCTTTTGAGATACACCATGGCCATAGAACTAAGACTTGCACTCTTTTGTACATACATCGCGTAATATATTTATTATACATGTTGTATAAATAACGGTCAAAATGGTAGGTAACATACAATGTTTATCAATTGTGTAAATTGATGAGGAATGATGAACTCTTCCGCATTTCTAATGTGTATCATTTCGTTATGGATATAATTTCGTGCACGTATGAAAAATTGTTCATTGGAGATTCTTTTAATTACGATGTGCCATGAATAAACAATTTGATAACTCTATAACACTAAGTCCTAATCTATAACACTGAGTCCTTATGCCCCCATTTCGATATATGTCATAATCCCAATTTCCCCGAATATGGCATCAGAGCAATGGGACAAGTGGTGTTGATCGACCCGAGCAATGAACATAAATCCCGTGGTGATGCACGATGATAAATGTCAAAAACCCTGCAACATTTTTGACGGAAATTGTCTTTTTTTTTATATTGGTTAGTCATTCGGAAAATTAAGTACTCACACATAGAGTGATGAACAAGGGGAAACACATTGGGCATGGTTCTTTTTATTCCATTTCAATTTCTGTCGTGTATTTTGAACTTCATCAAACTGGGAAGCAAAGCACCGGTCGCATTATTGTACTGAAATTATTGTAAGTGATGCCAGCAAAAATGTTTCTGTATTTATATCATGACATTTGACCTGGATAAGACCTGGTTTGGTGTACAGTTATTTTTATGAGGAGCCTAACTGTCATTACTGTCAACTTCCGGTTAAAAATTTTGCTTCAAACATTATGCATCAAATCAATTATTTCTGAAACCGGAATCAAAACGTACCGCAGTGTGAAATACTCATCAATGCATACACGACTACGTGTATGCGATGTATACATGCATATCACGAAACAGGCAGTAAAAATACTGACATTATTTCTCAAACTCAAACATTACGAACTTAAATTACTCTAGTGTGTTTACAACATTTATAGTATTAAATTAATATATCTTATAAACAACCTCAAGCACGAAGTACACCATAAAAGCCACATCAGAATGATATTGCTGGTATTGCTTGTACATATCACAGTCTTCTCATACAATAGTGGAGAATATCTAGAACGTTATGATGAATATTGGCGTGTTATACCAAATGTATCATACACTATAGGGCCCTTGATAGGCCTATATTATGACCCTTGGTTATACTATCACCAACCGAGTACTAAAGTGAGCGCTTGAAACCTACTCTATTACTGGTCATTATGGTAGTTACAAAATAATAACATTCAAGTCACATTCAAAGCCTATATTGCTATTCAAAACAATACCACATTTTTACCACGCACAATGTACAGAGAAATATGAAAAATATAACTGTGAACATCGAAGTTGCGACACAAGCACATGTCTGTACATTCGCAATAACATAGTATGACTGATTATGTACATATATCCTCTTGTATAGAAAAATAGTTAATTTATATTGTCATGAAATACTGCCAGAAGGTATACACATATTATGTGTATGACATCACATTAAAAAATGTCTCATCTTTACGAATAGATTTCGATATATACACTCTACATTAAATATACACACTGTACACGGGATAGTACGGTACCCATATTAAATTATGCGCATATCATTTAAACCATTTCACTAATACCTCGTTGATTCGCCAAGCACACGACGACATGATCCGGTACAACAAATATACACATGTGGATCTTGGGGTTCAACTCATATACAGACCTACGTCCACATGCTGGAAAACATAGAATCAATTGTTCAAAAACTCATTAGATCCAGATATTCCCCACCAGCTATATCGCGACTGCCGCCAAGGCGTCATCTTGAACTGCCTCGCTTGCGGCCGGTTCCCTGCGTCTCCGCTCGTTGCTAGGCTTGACTGAGGGTGTGTCACTGTTCTCATGACTGTTTCCATGATCCTCCTGCCCTGAGCCGTTCTGACTGTCGAGGTCCATCAAGTCCCCGCCACTGGGTTCCTGCAATACCCCGCTTCTTGTCTGTACGGAGTCTATATCTACCTGCGGAGGTGTACCCATGCGAAAGACACTGGTACTCGATCGGACCGCCGTGGGATCACCACCATCATCGCCTAACACCTCCGGAGTAGCATCAGGGCGATCCACCAATGCCCTAGACTCAGTAGCAATGCTCCCCGAGACGAGAGATTGGCTTGGATACTCGTAGTCAGCTTGTCCAGGGAGCGAGGCGCGATGCTCGTCCAGGGCTAGATCTCCCAGATTCGGCCCAGGGGCCATAGACGAGTGGCTGGATATGAGCGCCGTGCGGCTGCCCTGGGGCGAGTCGTCCAAGCCGCCGCGGTTGGGATCTGTGTACTCGTATAGAGGATCCGGGGGCTGCAGAGCCGAGGCCGTACCCTGGAAGTGAATACCTGTCCAGTCAGTGGTGATGACCATACGTAAAATAAGAGGTACGGTTGTAAATATACATTCATACATGTATAGGGGTACATATCAAAAGTAATTTTACACTATTTACATTTCACAATTTCAGAGTACACATGAATTTTCGGAAGTCTTGTAGCCTTCTCTTTCTTTAACTGGTGAGCCGGGCACAACAGCGTTTGCATTACCCTCGACTGATAAAATGAGGCAATACAGACAACTCCTAACTGACACATCTGTCTCTTCCGAACACAGCGTCCCAGTAGCTTACCTGGAACTGTGCCGGGTCTATGGGTATGAGGAGGTCGGGGACGAGGATAGACTCGGTGTCTGACGTGCGGCGTCTGAGCATGTCGTCCTTCATGTCCGCACTCTCGGTCTCGGCGACAGCACGTCGGGGACTGCCGGACTTCCCTCGCCACTTCGGTATGGCGATCTTCTTCACCGCATATAAGAGCTTAGCTGTTCGAGAATTACCACCATATCGTTCATTCAATCGACTATAGCATAGGTTTCTTTGCACTGAGTGTGTGGTTTGTAAGTCGCTATCCTAGTGATTCCGATGGTTGAACTGATCCAGAAGTCCATTCACACCATCTCAGTGTAAACCTAGGTCCTACCAGGCTACACCCATATATATCCAAAATACAGGATTCTATATGCTACAGAATAGTCATATATGCATCCGAGAATGCGAAAAATATTATCGTGTTCATTAAAACTTAGGTCTGAAGTCATCCGTCTGAACTTCTATATTAAGGCGCCATTATTTTGTATAACCAACAACCCATAAGAGATCTGTAGTATAACTGATCCCGAAGCTTATCAACTTTATAATATAACCCTCTATCTCCAGACTACTTACCCGTACTGCCCATGTCGCGGTGGTACTCCTCATGTACGTCCCACAGCGGTCCACTCTCCGGCTGACTGGCCTTCAGTCTGGCGTCTATCTTGTCCTTCGGAGACGGGGCAATCTTCTTCGTGTCATCACTGAAAGAGAACTAGACAGTTGAAATTCACTCCGTGTTTCAGTTATTTCAACTAACAAATTCCGTGAGTGGAGGGAGAATGTAGGAGTCAGAGCCGCGACAATGGCCAAAATTAGAAACTATTTTATAAGACTAAGGTGGACATCTGTTTTTATTTTCATTATTTCAACTGATTACAGCGATGTGGTAGTCAAAAGACACTGTTTATTCGTCAGGCAGGCACATGACCAGTTGGCTGTCTTCGTTCTTCGTTCGGTGTACCTCTGAACATTTCTTGGATAACAAAACCGAATCGGACTAATTTTTCATATATAAAGCCCCACAGGTGTCCTCAGGGGCAGACAGCATTTTGTATGTACATCTGTCATGGCCAAAAAGCGAATATAATCAAACTGTTGCAAATATTGTACATTTGCTTATTGTATGTACATTCATGAACGACACCTTTCGAAACAGTACTTCAGCAATTAACAGGCAGCGCCAAATATGGAAGACTACAAATACTGAAGTGTAGTCAGCTCGTTGAATAATTAATAGCGGGATCACCCCCTGTTCGCGGCACAGCGGTAAATCAATTCTTGACGTTATCGGTTTTAAATTCTTGACGTTATGCGCAGAATTCTTGACGTTATGCGCGAAATTCCTGACGATATACTTTTGTGTAGCAACAGAAAGGACAATTGAGTACGTTTAATAATGAAGTAAACCTGATATGGAACAATTAATATCGTGATAGTTATGCGCACAGTACGCAGATACTATATATATCTTGATATGTAGTCCAACTGTGGGTTCAAGCAGCATTGTAAGTAATATACAACGAGCGTTCGATGGTTAACTCTAAATATTGTTCTCCAGCTCTCGAAAAGGCGCAAAAAACGGTCAATAAGTATATGTAATGACTATTTGATTCATCAGTAATTTGACCGATGATGTTACATGCGGGACATAGTGGTTATTAATAGGGAAACCTACGCATCCCCAATTTCGCACGGCGCTGAATTATTGACGTTATGATTACACAAGTTAATCATTCTTGACGTTATATCACAGAGAAGTTCGTCATTACTGACGATATTGGTTTTTATTGATTTGAAGAAAAAACATGTTTACAAAAGAAAGAAAAATGTAATTATAGTATTAAATGTATTATTGATAAGTATTTAATATATGTTTAACCTGTTATAAAGCGTCATGGTGCTACATAACAATCGTGTACTCATTTCATGGCTTAGAAATCTATTATGTACGCAACAGTTTTTCCCAGCGTGAAGAAAGTTCTTTGGGGTATATGACCGATGGTCGTTGACATCACCCTATGTGTATTTTGTTGTTTTCCGACTTCTCCGACGACACTTTTAGATTCAGCATAGGCCTACATTGGTGTAGATTACGCGGATTTGCAATAAAAGCCGAGACATTCCGGTAATCTCATACAAATATACTGCTAATATTAATGTCTTGAATTTGGTGACAAAATTAAGTGCTTTTTAAAATTAGTTTGCGGCTGGTATGCGACAGTTCCTTAATGTATTCTCCTGCCAGTTATTTATTTCAATTATTTATTTCAATTTTAGTCAATTTGCGTTATATAACTACGCCAACAAAGTTACCACTAGAAATGTGTTGTATTGCGATGGACAGTAATACATTGGTTTTGAGCATGAATTTATTAGGATGTTTTCCTAACAGAAAGCTCAGGGCCAAAAACCAGTACTGGCGGTCTGGCAAGGATATGGCACATCTAAGTAGGCTTCGGAGGAGATAATTTGGCTGAGGGTGTTCACAATTTGCCGTGTCATTTACTTTGATGTGACTGATTGTATGACGTTTTATATGAACTGTATAGATATTGGTGTGGCGCTTTCGTATGGAAATAAACTGTGTACCCAAGTTTTCTGCATATTATATGACATCTTAGAATGGCTCAGGATGTTCATTTCTTGCATGTTGTAATACGTCATAGATATTTCCAATTTTGTTTTTACATATGTAGCATCGTATATTTGTCATTTCGATTATCTGCAAGAGAAAACCACTCTTTAATTCAATTTTACTACTTAATTAAATTGCCATCATGCGTTAAAAATAACGACAAAAATTTCTAACATGGCTTTCAATAACGTCAAGCATGACGAACTAACGTCAATAATGCCGAACTTATCATTGTTGGTGGAAAACGACTGACAGGTATGTTTAATTTAACATCTGGGCTCTGAACCTTTCAATGCTTAATCATAAATGAGCTGTCAATATGCTAAAGCTCATTTTCAGTACATAGCTGATATATTGCATGGAAATAAAATGCATTTAGTACATTCGGATAAGTGCAAGGCACGATCTTCAACTTTTTTGACATCTCAGCACGTGATTGGGATGCCATAATGCTTCGTCTAACTCATAAATCGAATATATAGTCACCCTTTAACTAATTACCTGAACAAAGTTAGATAATTTATGCTGAGATCGCGATAGAACAAAACATAAACAAAGATATCGTCGAGAATTCCGCGCATAACGTCAAGAATTTTGCGCATAACGTCAAGAATTTAGAACCGATAACGTCAAAAATTTACTTACCGCTGTGCCGCGAACAGGGGGTGGGGATGGCTGGTACAATTTCGAATGGAGTGAACGTCTTTGGAATGAATAGTCAGGAGAGTCGCTAGACGATTGGTGATGACTTAGGTTGTTAGGGAGAATGGTTTGAAATTTGTGTGTTGCGCAATATTTGTGTCATGAATATGGCATATTGTAATCATCTTATAAACATTTATTCATAGATCGTCATGTACATTTCTTCCCGTGGCTATCAACAGCAGATATTCGATTGCATAGAGGCTCAGGTGCTACTGCGTCGTGTCTGCGTGTCCAAATGGCGGTATTATATAAGTGATGAATAAACGCAATAAAGTGAATAAATACTCAAGTATATTCTATAAAAAATCTACCAACTAGAACGTATCACAAATACGCCATACTTGGGCGTGTACCAAATTTGCTGAATTTGAATAAAAAGCTAGCGGTTCGCTGTATTGTCCAATAGCGTTTAACATGAACATTATGCACATGCTACATAATTATGGCTATATACAGTGTACATGCACTACTTGTCATGTTGTGATTGTGGTGGTACTGACCTGCTTTTCCGACAGACCAGGAACAGAATGATGAGAACGATCAGGATCACTCCGACGGGTACCAACGTCCCTATCAGAACTGTCAGGGAACGAGAACAACTCAAAACTTGTATAGGTTTTAATAAGTATCATCACACAAATCTATTATTATTAATATAAACGCACTATCGCAATTTTTTAATTGTGTTATTATACCCATGCTCAACCACAGCATAATACATTATGGTTTACGTTTCATAGCTCAGTAGAACTATTAAGGGGGTTCGGTTCGCTCGAGGCCGATCCACTCAGAGGAGCTTTGAACGATTTTCACATTTTACTCCGGGCCTCTGAGTGGGTCAACCTAGAGCGCACATCCTTAATTAGTGATGCTTAATAAATTTGTCATCACGAACTTTTCTCTGTCTTCGTTAGTCCTGTTGAAGGATACCCTTGTGTCGGGGTTTGTAAAGAACTCGTGGATTCCCCCGGGCCGCTGGATCCGGCGGTTGACGTGCTTCGGGGTGTAGTCGAACCTGTGACTTCAGCTGTGAATAGTGGGGCGGGGGTATAATATTGTTATGATATAAGGATATATTCCCTTCAAGGGTTAAAAGGATTTAGGGGTGAATGGAACAAGTGATCGGGAAATTATAGGATTGTAGAAAGCGAATGAAATCTAGACTTTTCATGATGACTGTTGTCAAGGCAGCAATTTCACACCTGTGGTTTCCGCGGTAACAGTGGTTGTGTCAGGCTGGACAGTAGTAGGAGCTGGGTCATCCGTCGGACCTGGGAATTGGGACAAAAATGAATTCTGTTTGAAGCTCTTAGTTTTGGATCATATTTGTTTCTGATGTTGATGATGATTCGGCACCGTTAACAATCGTCTTTTGCGACAGAATATTGCAGCAATTGAATTGCAATACCGTGATGCGGTTCGCACAAGATTTAGCAATGCTTGATACCGTGATTGGACTCCAATTTTCAATGTCCAAAACTTATTCTGGTACACACACTGGACATATAACATATCATCCCCTGCATTATGAGCAAAACCGCAGTGTTTTTAAGCTCATGTGGTTTGGGTCCAAAACTGGCATAAAAATAAGAAGAGCATGTTTCGCTCTTCTTTCAAATGAATATCATCAAACACGTGATATAGTTGCACGTATGTTTTGTTGTTCTTTTTTGTTGTCCTTTGCGAAAGTGATCAGTATTGACATTTGGAATGCCCACTGCGTGTACGTGGTGTTAAAGCTTACCATAGAGACAGATAAAATGTTTGACGCTGTCACAATGGTCGACCTTCCATTTGTACCCATCCGCCGGGTCCATGTACATACAGTCGGAGTTGCTGCCGCTGTCTTCGAAAAGCGGTTCATCCACCGCAAAGTTATAGTACGACATCTCAGAGTCTTGATGCACTGAGAAAAAAAAAACAATTATACACTGTTACGTTGCAGATAATCTGACAGCGGCTTGCTCTCAACATATTATATTCTGTATAGTATATAAAAATGGAACATGTGTCTTGTAGCTACAGTCGAGAATGTTCGCGGGTTTATTGCAAGTTTCAAATCCGAACCCGCTACCGAATGAATGTATTAAAGTTCGGATCCATTAACGGAATTGCGATCAGAATTGTGTTCCACTCGTTAGTATGATGATAATCATTTAATTGAAAAATGAAAAAATTCTAAAATTTTAAACATTGAATATTAAGGTGAGATTATTTGAGTTATGCACTTGTTGTTGTTGTTTTTACCTCTTTTCCAAACGAGGGGATTCCTGAAAAGTCCCGTGTACACCAAGTTCGCTGATGGGATTTTCCCGCGCGCGAATACCATGACTTCCACGTGTTCCTCTGAGCTGTTGAATACGGCGAGGTCACCCCCTCTGTCACGGCAGCTCTGACGGG
Source organism: Terebella lapidaria (assembly GCA_949152475.1). NCBI lineage: Eukaryota > Metazoa > Annelida > Polychaeta > Terebellida > Terebellidae > Terebella > Terebella lapidaria. The sequence goes on from OX424567.1 coordinate 18,582,732, forward strand.
CGTTGTACCACGTGCGTGTGTCAGTAGCCTCGCTGACGTGTACACACATCCCCTGGGTCGTGTTCAAGTAAAACCCGGGGTCTGGGGTGTTTTCGCATGGCTGCGAGGTAGCTGCATAAAAGTATTAAATCTTAAAATAATTTGTTTTTGAAATGATAAAAATTTGGTTTATACTTATAGCGACTAGTTGTTATGATTAAGAGGATCCCTGCAACGGAAATTCACATGCAACGGAAAAGATCATCAGAGAGGCCAAATCAATGATGTACTTCTTTATAATTATAAACTCATTAATATCGAAACATGAAATACTTCTTTTATTCCAAGTGGTGTTCACAAAGCATTTGCAGTGCACGTATATATTTCCATAATTTTTTACACAGTATTTTTCTTTAAATCTGAAACTTACGATATGCGCATATGTAAGGAAACTTCCTGGCACAGTTGTGGTCGAAGTATCTGTAATAGGGAATGTCCTGAAGTTTGGCGGCCCCGCAGTACTGTTTCTGAGAGCTTGTGTACACGTCATCCTGGTTATCAGGTTGTCCGAACCCCCAGGTTGCGAATGTACCTGCAAGTTGAATGGACAGGAATATACCAAAATGATGTTAAGTATAAACTATGCACAACGTTTCATAACCACAGATGTATTCTAGTCAAAGACCACTGGATAGTATTGAATTCAGTCACAATTAGATGTAGCAGGCATAACTGTTTCCACAAGTTGCACTTTTGGTATGAGGGTGTTCATTTTGAGGAGCATCTGAACCGAATTTATAGTCAATCAAATTGCATTTTCATTGCGCCTGATGACTTGTAGTTTCATAGACTGTCGAGGTTGGATGTAAATTATATTCATAAACAAACCTAGAACCGAGTAATAAATATTGATTACCATTGATACTGTACACAAAGTTGCGGATGTTGCCTCCACAGTTTTCCTGCCAAGGATCGGCCCCGCACGTCCTTGTACACCCGGCACTGGGCCCGTACCGACCGAACTTGTCCCCACACCAACACTCATTAGGCTGGATGAAAAGTTAAACGAAATGGTGCAGAGCTAGTTTTCTTAACTAATCAATCGGTAAATTATATTTTTTTTAAAAATTACTGTATACATGTAGTCATAACAAGACTATTCAAGGTATTTTGAACTTGAACATATTACAACGCATATGTGCACCTTGTACCATATTACATGTAGTTGAACGTCCTTCTAAACATGAAACAACATAATGCAGGTGAAACAGCGAACGTAGAATATATATTTAATAAAACAAAAATAAAGAGGAAAAAAATAATGTTTTCTAACCGCGTCATCGTTCTGTAGTCCAGCGCACATATAGCCAGCCCCGTGGCACGCCGCTTGGCAGTCAGCCGGGTTCGAATTGGAATTCACCACCTTACGATCCAAGTCCCGAGCCGACTCCGAGTCCGAGTAGCAGCCCTGCTGATTCGCCCCGTACATCGACAGCACTGCGGGGAAGATTATGATTATTGTTGATTGATTTGAATTTTCCCAATGACGATTAGTATTTCACCCCTTTCCCTCAGCACTGGTGTGTAAAAGTGCTACAGGGATTTTCCGTAATATGGCCCTGGGCGATCTTTCGGGAAATAGCATCTCACCAAATAAAAGTCAAATCCGAATGATGGCCCATGGGCGATCTTTCGGAAAGAACGTTTTCCACCAATACATCGCCAAAATACTGAATAAATGACATATATACATGTATATGTTTAGTTTTGAAATGCCAGAGAAATACCCATACCAGAGAAACATCAGGCAATAGAGAAAGAAATCTCACCGATAGATAACAATTGCGCATCTGATTCAGTGCTTCTAATATGAAAATATACACACCTCGGTATACCATTAAGCTCTTATTCCAGTAAGATATTTCACACGAAATATTATAATACAAGTGATACCTGTACACATATTTCAGGCCTATAATATACTTGAAACTTTCTGCGGTGCAAGTTACTCCTCACATTGAATTGAGATTTTGACGCCCCTATTTCAAGCCAGTAAGCGTAACAGTCACCCGGTTGTGATTTTGACGCCCCTGTGACCCTTCATTATGTAAAAACTTGACATATGTTTGATGGAATATATCCATGTTCAATAAATCGTTTACATTTTCATCGAAAATACGTTATAGAAAAAATCACATCACCGAAAATTAAAAAAAAAGAAGAATCCGATTTATCGCCCATGGGCCATCTTTTGGGATTTTTTCCCGAAAGATGGCCCAGGGGCCATCAATCGGGTGGGCCATATTACGGGAAACCCCGGTAGACACTAACTAGACATAAGAAGTGTCACATCTGGACAATGAAAAATGAAAAACAAGCCAATCCGGTTTCCTTAGGGAACGATATCATATATTGTCTCATCTGTCGAAGAGAAATATTAATTTCAGGTTTTATGACTTAAATATATACGTTAAAAACTGCGTTTTTGACATCAGAGCGTTGGGGGCGAAGCCCCCAACTCTCTACATGTCTACGTGCTGACTTTTCTATGGAGGTTTCATACCAACCTATCGACGCCCGTTTTGGCATGTAAACCTTTGTACACCTACTTCAAATAAGGATTTTCTTCGTCCCTGACATAAAATCTCTCGATTTGATGGCAAGCTTTGAATATTCCACAGATATGTAATGCATGAATCGATGTGTTAGGTTTGAGAAAACTACGCAAAATGGTCAGCTCGTCTGAAAAAACGTCAAAATGGCGGAGCCGATGGAAACTAGACGTCAAGGCCTGAAGATGCCTTGGGGCATTTCGTGTGAGTTCTATTCCTACCTAACATTTACCTAAGAGACCGCGTAGAACCATAATGACTCTTAATCTGTCCGTGGTCAAAGTTTAAGTGACATACCCCGTCCTTACCGTATTACCCCGCATATAGGCGCATGCGCCTATAAGTGAAGGTGCGCCTAGTTTCATTTATAGGCGCATGTGCCTGTAAATGAAGTTGGTTATATCAGGAACACCTGATTTCACCTCCTGATGGCCATTTACGGGGGTTCATGAGTTTCCCTGTCATTTTTGTTTTCTCTCACTTCGTATGCCTGATATGACTTTCTGTCCCCGGACTATGAGATTGGATAACGGACCCTGTTTTGTTTGCTCGGAATACTTGATACTGGGTATTGATTCCACGTCTATTGGTTAAATTTTGCACGAGTTGGTGCGCCTATAAGTGAAGCTTGCTTCATACTGTTGACCAGTGTGCGTACAACCGAAAAATATGCAAAGCCCTGAGATAGTTCGAATTTGATTGAGTTTTCCATGGTCACGTTTTAATAAATGCACAATCAGGGGTGTTCACATGTATCACATATACCCTCAACTCCATACCATGCCGACGTCAAAGTATGTTGGATTGTATGAACGGGAATATAGTTTTACCAGTGACTGAATACAAAGCCGAGAATATGATTGGCCACTCACAACGGTGATATAAACACGTATCCTGAATATCTAACTTGATGTCTGTTCATGTGATACAGATTTATATCTACGTGGGATAACTAATAATATACTTGACTAGTGAATTCCCGCCTCGACAGTCGATGGCTTGATCGTGATGGATGTAAATATAGTTTATCTTGGGATTATATATATTTGTAAGCTTTTAGAACGGAATGTGTGTCAAAGTTTACGTTACGCATGTGACGTTTATATTAGGTTAACGTTAGGCCTATATATATTTCAAGTCCGCGTTAGAATCAGGAGATGTGTAGGCCTGTACCTAGCCTAAGGCCTATATAAATGTTTATAAAGCATGATTCACTTATAGGCGCATGCGCCTAGTTTCAGTTATAGGCGCGTGCGCCTATAAATGAAACCAGTTAATATTTTCACAACTTCTCAAAAGGCGCTGTTTCACTTATAGGCGCATGCGCCTATATGCGGGGTAATACGGTAGGCATTTTTGCGGTTCGCTCTACGACGGACCGTTTCTGAGATATGGCAAACAGGAAGTGCCGAGTCGGCAAAAAAAAATTCGACACCAGAAGTCGTCTCGACGCAAGATACCCTCTAGACTAGTTAGTCTAGTGCCAGGAGGCCGGAATTGAGCTCCGTTTCGCTCTACGTCGCACCATTTCCGAGATACGGCCAAACAGGAAGTGCCGAGTCGGCGAAAAAAAAAATCGACACCAGGGGTCGTTTCGACCCAAGATACACACTAGACTAGTTTGTCTAGTGCCAAAAGGCCGAAATTGAGCTCCGTTTCGCTCTACGACGCACCGTTTCCGAGATACGGCCAAACAGGAAGTGCCGAGTCGGCGAAAAAAAAATTTGACACCAGGGGCGTCTCGACCGAAGATACACACTAGACTAGTTTGTCTAGTGCCAGGAGGCCGAAATTGAGCTCCGTTTCGCTCTACGACATACCGTTTCCGAGATACGGCCAAACAGGAAGTGCCGAGTCGGCGAAAAAAAAATCGACACCAGGGGTCGTTTCGACCCAAGATACCCCCTAGACTAGTTTGTCTAGTGCCAGGAGGCCGAAATTGAGCTCCGTTTCGCTCTACGACACACCGTTTCCGAGATATGCAAAAAAGCCTCAAGGATGAATCAGCAAAAATTCTTCCGAGCTCTAGGTCAAAGGTCGTTCGACGGAGTGATCCCAAAATCAATAGGGTTCTTCCTTGGTGGTATATGAACTCCCATGCAGAGAATACTTGCCATTGCATGAATACTTTTTGAGTTATCGATCGGAAACCAAGTCTCAAAATCAACCTTGATTTCATCCTCACGGACCTCACGGACCCCGGAGCCGCCTCCAAAACAATAGGGGTCTTCCATGTAATATTTCTGACCAGTGGTGTAAATTTGGACAAGATCCGTTCAGGCGTTCCCGAGTTATTGATCGGAAACCAAAACGACGGAAAGTAGAAAAAAAAGAAGAAAAAAAAAAAAAAAAAACAAAAAAAAAACAGACAAAACCATAAGGGCATTTCGGGCCGAAATGCCCTAATTCACGTCCCAGAATGCAAAGCGAATTTTACCGCAATGACGCGTACTTTGGAACGCACAATTTTCTGTGTAGCATTTTGTGCATGCATGTACATGTAACTTTGCGTGTGGCCTTTTTTTGGCGTTATGAAGTAAACACAACGATTCGTCTGCGGTACCACGACTACATTTACCCTAATTTGACATATTTTATCACATGAGAAGGTGTTCCTTGCTGGGTTGCGAAACCTTTTTATTTTAAACTGGTCTTTCAATTTGCTCAGTATGCATGTGTTATCTATATCATGATATCAGATACAGATATTCCTCATAGTTCCCAATATTTCAAGGATATTTTATTGAGCTTCAATATCATTTATTCAGGCCTGTTTCATTGAGTTCAAAATAAATGTTTACTCATTAGGAGTGTGATTGAAGTACGATAATGTGTTTCATTATATTATAGGGAATGAATTGGAATCATGTGGGGCATGATATGGTTCAGTTTTCATTTTTTTTGCAGGTGGGAGGGCGGGGGGGGGGGGGGGGGTAAGCTGTCGTGGTGCTGATGATGTGCTCGAGCTCTAATGTCATCTCCCGCAGTTAGCTGCATTTTCTTGTTTATCGTGATGCAGGTGCTAGTGTGTGCACATTTTACTGTTTGACCTAATAATGTTCAACGCATGAATAATGTTGAAGGCATTAATTTCGACAGTTCCTATAATCACATTCATTCAAAGGGAGCAATGTGGATATTTTCCAGTCGAATATTTCCTCAGTTATCGTTATCACATTACGTATTCATTGGGAAGTAAACTGACAATACATTATATACCGGCCAATGGTTTGAGCGGAAATATGAGATGGTGTGTTAAATGAAGTAATTCAGCAGATCTTCCATTAATTGCTCACACATTGATTCTATTTTTTTCTACAACGCTTCCTGACAAATTTGTTTCATATAAATTGTTTGCACTACTTACTCTGTGCCCTCCGCGAAGTGTCGCAATTTGGACATTCTGTAAAATGAAGGAAGAAATTTACATATAATTAGCTTAATACATTAATTACAGGGAAGAAATGTACATATAATTAAATTATTAATCACAGGTAAGTATCAAAACGTTTATTTGATATATCATACGTGATTATATATTTCCTCATACACGTCAACGTCAATGTTATCAGTGTTTAGCATAAGCCTGTTTTTCATGGTCATGACCGATGACTGGCCCCCAATACCTACCGTAGACCCATCTCCACTGCGAGGCGGGGTTCCCGTCCAAATCCGCGGGTTCCTCCACTCCTCCGCTGATCCAAACATGCTCGACTACGCTGTAATTCGTCAAGAACTCTTCCAGTTTGGCTTGTATCTCGGGCGTGTAAACCCGCACGAGAACGCTCTCCGATCCTTGTGTACCATTACTTGGCGACAAGGTGCCACAGTAGGCAAACGCTTCGTCCCAAGTCATGTTCACATCGGGAACAGTGTAGCAGACCTGTGTGCCATCGACTGGCTCGCAATGAGATGCCAAGTCTAGAGTGTGGAAAAAAATGTATGGACTTTGTTTAATTTGGGAGATATGGAGAGGCATCATGTGCCTAACAAGAAAAAAACAAACAAAAAAGTAAATATATATATATATATCGATTTTGATGTCGACTTTGATCTCTATAAATAAATATCTTATCAATTATATTATATATTGTATTTGATCTCTAGTGTATCTTTTGATAAAGTAATTGGTCGGGCTTTGTTTCTATTGCAAAATGTTGTATGTTTGTTATTGGAATCATCAAAATCTGGCTGTATTGGTGGTAATAGATCGATAGTTACATTGATACTACTGAAGAGCAACTGGTGATTATCACTAATATTTCTAAAAAAAATACCTAACAATTGTTACACTGGTCACAATTCACGCTGTTATAAGACATTTTGTTTTGCATTTCATATGTGCAGTGTTCGGGATCAACTGGTTGAATCTCTCGGAAGTGTTTTTTTTTTCAGTTACATGTAGCCTTTCTAGTTGACATTTTTTTGTCTCAATGTACACATACACAATAATTTCATGATAATTATATCCATTTTTATCTTGCACAGGTAGCGCTAAGAACTCTTGAGTCATTCTCGTCACGTGTGAACGCTACACGAGGTTGCCGGTTATCGACACATATTTGACAAATTGTCATGTCACGCCCCTTGTGGGGATTCTTGTTCGAGTTACCCATTACCTGCCTCATGTCGAACTCAAGTGATCAGTGATTTATTGTATATATCGGTGAACTCGGTGACACTGCCAGTTACTCTATGTTACGATTTAGTGTTCACCACCAAAAAGTACGCGAACATTTAAGAAAGGATAAAACATTGTCACATTCATTTGATATCACATTCATTTGATTTATACAATTTTTATTTCCCATACCGAAAATCGAAGATGAAAATAAACAGAATGTTAATTCGCGAATAGAATTTATGAAACTGTACTATTAGTGAATAATTAAAAATTATATTCATGAATGAGTAAAAAATACTTAGAAATGAACTTCTATATTCGCAAATGAAACGTTCTATTTGTGAAATGAACCTCCTGCGTTCGTAGATAACCTTTCCTATTCACAGATTCACATTATTCTATTTGCGAATTTTATGTTTTATTCACGGGTCATAATTTATGAATAAAATGGTACGATCATGACCTTTTCTCGCGGTTTAAACATTTCAATCCCAAACAAAAGCGTTTTATTTGAGCGGTGAACATTTTATTCGCGAAAATAATATTTCTCACGTCAGTTTTGGTATCCTAGTCCCATTTTGCAGAAAAAAATTTGGATGTTTTAAGGTTCGTTTGCATGTTTAAACTGAACTATTCGTTCTGCAAATAGATCGTACTCTTCATGAATAAAACGTTATATTCGTTAACCGAATGTATCACATATGTCATATTAGCAAACTAAGATATTATATTCACAAATGAAAATTCATATTCATGGATGTATTATTCTGTCTCGATTTAAACATTTTTATTTGCAAATGAAGCGTTTTTATTGTCGAATAAACTGTTCTATTCACAACTGAAATGTTCTATTCCGGAATATATTGTTTTCTCCAAGAAGTAAACAGTTCCACTTTCTGTTGATGTGTAAATATTAGTCTGTGCTATTTGTGTAACAAACTATTCAATTCGTGAATGATGCATTTGCAATAACAATATTTTCTGGGGGAAAAAACTTGTATTTTTGGAAGGAATATGCTATTTTTGGTACGCTATTCCGTTCTATTCCGGAATATATTGTTTTCTCCAAGAAGTAAACAGTTCCACTTTCTGTTTATGTGTAAATATTAGTCTGTGCTATTTGTGTAACAAACTATTCAATTCGTGAATGATGCAGTTGCAATAACAATATTTTCTGGGGGAAAAAACTTGTATTTTTGGAAGGAATATGCTATTTTTGGTACGCTTGTAAAATGATTTCCAAAAATAGATGTTCATTTATTAGCAATCATAATTTTTCCATTAATGTCATTGAAAATATATGTTGTATATTTTGGAATCAATGTACATATACATGCAGATAGCGAAATAATTTCGTGAAATATATGCACATGTGGCCATCACGCGGTAAACTGATCACGCGAGTGTCCAATATCTTACATGTATTATCAATATATATTGTATGCAGATGACACGCCTATATCACTGGGAATATCCCCATCCCAAACCACCTGGGGACTGACACGGACATGCATCCACACGCCCAGAAGAGTAACGCATGCTGCACTTAGATGCCATCATCTTCCATCGTGATCTTTGCCATGCAATAGCATTGTGGACGGGAACAATGAGTCTTTGTTATGTATTATATAGAGGACGGAGTGAAAACAGTTCAGCCCTGCCTAGATCAGAACTTAACCGACTTCGACACGCGAGTGTATGATATAACTGGTACCACCTGTGCAGGTCAATATGATCACAAATCGATTATCGAGCACAAAACACGCAGACACAAAATGCACTTTTACTGAGGAAAAGTATGAGCAAACTGCCGGCGTTTATTGGAGGTCAAAGTTTCTGTTAGCTTACGTGTGAATATCCACATTTGCGGGTAAGGTTGATAATTTGCAGTGGTTTGATATTCATGGCATGTTGTTGGTCAGATTTGGAGGCCAGACTATGTTTGACATCTTGAGTGTTTTCTCACAATACACGAAAACAATATAGTCCTAAGTTGGTATGGTATTTGTTTCACAGACCAATGACAAGTGTTAACATTTTTAGCATGTTTGCTGGTCAAATAAGTCGGATGAAAGACATTCAGAAATATCGTTTATGTACTAATATCTCTGGAATCAAGATTCCAATGACATTGTCATTCCAATGACATTCTATCAAAATATAATAATATAAATATATCGTAATAAATGTAATGGTACTAACAATATTACTGTTCCATTAATGCGAACATTAATTATTATTGTTTATCATATGATATTGATAACAATAAATGGATAATGTATGCCATAAAATAAATATAACATTTAATAACATATAATAAAAACATAAATACCTGCACTGTTGGCCACAAAGAGGGAAATCAGCACACAAGTTGTCAACGCGACGTGAAAATTTGTCCACACAAAAGTCGCCATGTCACATGTCACCAATCATTATCTGTGATCATACATAATTCAGATTTTATCCAGGAATTTATAGAAGTCCATATATGAATAAAGCTAATTATCCCAATTATCATTGCACGATCCTTAAGCGAACCGCCATATTGGACGGAAGTATCAACGTTTCCAAGGTAATCCGCCTCGTTTGCGACGTGTTGTCAACATACACTCTCTTATCAGTTGTGACAGAGAGAGCAAAAAAATGTCTATCATTTACTGTTCACGTTCCATCGTGTTTCAATATAGTTATCTAGTCCAACGAGTACATTCATACAGATACCTGCCGTTGCAATAACGCGAACTTTGCCCGGCGTTTCGAGTGGCCCTTCTGTGTGAATTAGCGGGTCTTTGAGTGGGTCATAAGCCTTGTGACCAGATAAAAACTCCTCACTGTTGCTGGCCAATTTCCGTCGTGGCCCCAGTCTTAGTAACTGTATCAACGGTGCATGTTTATCACTTATACAATGGACGTCACAACTAGTTAGATAAAAAACGAGCGGGTATTTCGAATCTTATCACGAGTTTTGAAATGTTAAGCGTAAAATGCACAGTGATTTCAATGCACAACCACAAATTAACGTTCTCGCTTTTCTCGCAGTGAACCTAATACATCCTGCGAATAGTGTTGTCATACATGGCAGGCTGGTAGTACATTCATTTTATATTATCACTTTTATTAGCTCCGTAGTGGCTCTCTTCAAGCCTTCCGTGAAAACATGCCGCTCTCCTTGCTCGCCAGCAGCCAATTGCAATGTCCAGTTTGAGACCAGGTACATGCGCGGTACTATAAATACCTACATCATCCATGAAAGAAGAAGAAAGAAGTGGATAAAATCCCATTCAAGCTAGCGTTCGAAAGCTTGAGACACGGGAAAGCATGAATGACACAATGGTCTCGCCCAGTCGTTCAATAAAGCTGTATAGATCTGCACGACTCGACCATGAGAGGGATAGTCTGAAATATTTCCGGTCAGTGGAAAGTCTGACATCCTTTACAACCGGTTTAAAGGATAGTTGTTCCACGCTTCCTATGGTGTCCATATTGTGGAAATTATTCCAGTCATTGCTTTTCCCGTGAGGTTAGAGGCGATGCCTGTATTTGTCCTCGAAGTAGAAGTTGTATGTATATATTCCAATGCAGTTTCAGTTTTAAAATTCGCAAGGTAGATTCACATAGCAATACATCAAAGGTTTTCGTCTGCATATCCACGATTATTCAGTCTTCCCAAAGGAAATGTAAAATACCCCAGAGTAAAGAACTGGAGCAAATGAGGTGTTCGCGACCTTTGTTGTTATTCATTATGTGCATGAAGAATGCGCAGACAAGAAGAAAGATAATCAATGAATCGTAATCAATCAAATATCTCGCGGAATATATTTTCCTTCATTCATCGAATCGTTCAAAGACGAGCGCAAGTTTTGCTCGCGTGTACCTCCCCATTGTTCCATTTTTGTTCGGATTAAGATAATTCCGTGCGCGTCTCACTTACTGAAAACAAAAGACAACCACGAACACTTAAAATAACCACTTTCATTACCTGTAAAAGGCCATTTTTCATGTAAAATAAAGCTCTCGAGAAAGACTCGTTGTCGGATTTCGGTCCATGGAATTTTACTTCAAAACATTTCAACCCAGACAGATCGTTTCCCACGATAGACCACATACGGGAGACTTACAATACAATCCATAATGACGATTGTGAAGAACACGTGTTTTTGTTTATACACGGTGTCGCGTGCATAGTAATGAAGTCGATGTGTATTCATGTGCCCAAATGGCGTCTGACTATGAAAACCCAGAGCAACTCGATGTTGCAAATGAACTATCGATGACTGTGAATAAACACTTCATATGGATCATGAAATTGAACGCTTTCAACATTGTGTCAAATTTCATTACTTCGAAATATGCGAATCGATTTGAGCAATATAGACGTGTATTATTTCATTGTTGCTGATATTGATCTCCAAGTACGAACTTTAATGGAGTTTTTCGCGAATTCCGTTGCGTAATTGTCAGATATCTAAGTGCGAAGCGAAACTTTCTGCAGACATTTTTCTGACTAGATTTGATAGGTCTGGTGCAATTTTATTTGACTACAAAAGCATACCACGTTTCCGATACCAAAAATAAAGAAGAAACTTTAACAAGAACACGTATGATATTGTCAGTAATACTGTCAGATACTGCCTGTAGCGAAAGCCCAGCGACGTGAAATTTGAATAAAATAGAGAAAATTTGATTAAATAGTGAACAAAATGGACGCTCTGTCACAGAAATTTAATTTAATTACCCTCCCCCCGACAGGTCATAATCAGAAAATCACGATAATTTCAGTGATATTTTATTTTATGATTACCTTTTTCCTGTTTGTTTTTGGCCCACCGTTCAGTATGTGTTTAGTGATCTTATGACAAAAATTATCTACTGTCACCCAAGGTCGAAAGTTGAGTCATCAGATAAAATTACAGTGTCTACACCTAAATTCTAATGGGCGAGAGTTGAATCTCTAAATGTCTAGTTTTTGCATGTTTTCTTTATGTTTTGTGTACCCTCTTATCACCAGAGTGTTATCCGTCTTATGAATTCAGTTGGGAATGGGTCATTGTTTAAAAAAACATACATGCTTGTGAAAATACCAGGTACGGATGCGAGAGATGCGCAACTGCAGTGAACAAGTCGGGCTACACACAGAAAGGCGAGAGCAGGTTCGCGGAAGCCAGGACACGTCTACCACACGTGTCACCCATATCTAAACCAAGGCGGATGCTGATGGATCAAATTCCATTGACGGCGAAGACACGATCACTGATATTGTTGGTAATGCTGTTGAGTTTGAGCTGACTCAAAATTTGTTGAAATCGTCTACTGCTTCAGCAGCACGAATGACGTTCGCACTGATTTCAAATGAAATAATTATTCCAAGAGACTTCAAACGTCAATTCATGTCTCTAGGTGTCCTTCCTAGAACCGAATCAATTGCTATTTGTAACGTATGGCGTGGAATAAGGAGGATGATGACCATTTTGGAAGTCAAGGATGTTTGAACTTGTTTTTCAAAAATTAATGTTTTACTGTTCTCATGAAATCATGAAAGCTATGTTGTGCAGATAACTCCCTGCATGAGCTATGTTTTAAGGTCCAAGGCTTACATGCACGATGAATCGGAACACATGCATTATAATATCCATGGATTCGAACGCTTTGGGCATTGTATCAAATTCCGTCTCAACAGGAACCCAAATCTCTCTTATTGGTGTCTCCCTAAGCACAAAGTAACAGAATAAAATGGCGTGATGGCTGTGCGAGTATGGCGAGGTTTTGTTGCATATTTTCAGCGATCCAATGATATTAACCAGTATGTTGGTTTTAAAACCCATGATGATTCATATCGCATTTTGTTGCTATTGGTATGAATTTTAATGCAGTCTCTTGCGAAATTCGCTGCGTCATTTTCATATGTGTGAGGACTGCTATGAGACAGAAATTCCCAAATACGTCTTTTTACAAATTTTGCAGTTTTATCAAAATGCGAAAAAAATATATATTTTACAATAAGTACATTACAAAATAATATATTTATATATTACAATAAATTAATCTCTGAAACTTAACATGACATTTTGTTTATATATATCTCTAAAACTTATCATGACACCTCCTGGCCAAAATGGTAGGAGGGAAAAAAACAGCTGATTGTTAGCCACCCATCCCACAAGTAGGGTACAATGGGTACATCGTAATTACTGTGAAATAGGGCATAGGCTGCTACTCCCTTATAATGAAATAAGTAAGTGAGTATATAAGTGAGTATTCATATGAGGGAAGCACGTCGGTAAACAACCGGTCATTATTCATCATGTAAAGCTTATGTCGTTTAAGCATTCTTATTACATTTATCACAGAAGTTGTCACAATAAAAATGTATGAAACATATCTTCAAAGCAATTTCCGATTACATAACACTGAAATGTGTAACATGACACCGTCTCACCAAAATGTTAGTAGGAAAGAGATAACAGCTGGTTGTTAGACACCTAACCCACAAGCAGTGTACATCGTATTTACCGTGAAATCGGACATAGGGTGTACATTCATAATACAAATAAGCAAATGAATAAGAAAGTACGTAAGTGAGTATTCATATGAGGGAAGCACATCGGTGAACAACCAGTCACTATACATCACGTAAAGCATATGTTAATAAAGCATTCTCATTACATTGATCATATAAGTCCTCGCAATTAAAATGTATAATGCACTTCTTCAAAGTCATTGCCGTTTAATAACATTTAAATGTGACATGACACCCCCAGACCAAAATGTTAGAAGGAAAAAAGCTGGTTTTCAGTCATACACCCACAAGCAGGGCACATGGGAATTACTGTGAAATTGGGCATAGGGTTATACGCCATTTATAATACAAATATGTAAGTGAATAAATAAATACGTAAGTTAGTATCCATATGAGGGAAGCACGTCGTTAAAGTACTGGTCATTATTCATCATGTAAGGAATATGTTGTTACAACATTCTCATTACATGATTACATGGATCATGTAAGTTGTCACAATAAAAAAATGTATAATACATATATTAAAAGCAATTTCAATTTCCGATTATATAACACTGATTTGTGTGAATCATCCATCCAAATACATATACATGAAAACAGCAATGACATACAAGGAGTAGCATAGACAAATATAATACTTAATATTTCTGTGTGCTTGAAGTAACATACAAAAAATCCGTTCTGTTGGAGCCGATACCGAGTAGTGTTGAGCCTCGTAGTGTTGAGCCTCACGTTGATAATGTTAATTAGACAACAGAATCGCGACATGTCTTTCCAGTAGCCACAGCGCTGTGCAGACCTCTCAAGACGGCCGAGTTGACATAATGCGGCTCCTCATCCACAAGTGAACGCTCAGCCTCTTCTGTCTTTGGAGTCTCACCTTGCACATGCTCCTCGTCCTCGGTGGATGTGAAAGCAGTGTTGACATAAAATGGTTCCTCCTCCAAAATAGAGCTGTCAGCATCCTCTGCCTTTGGCGTTTCACCCAATGCTTGTTCCTCGTCATCGAGAGCTTCAAGAGCAGGGTTGGCATGGAAGGGATCCACAAGGGAGCTGTCATTCCCGGATGTGTTTGGCGTTCCATCCCATGCTTGCTCGTCTTCAAAGGACACGACGTCATCTGTAGGACCATCAAATTTTGGATTATTGCGTTCCGTGCGCTCAGATTTTGGATCCATATAGTCTGGCTTATCTTTTTGTGGTGGGTACATTGTGATTCGCATTGAACTCTTTTTGTCAGACCGTCCATGCCGCTTGGTAGGTTGTGTGTAGTCGTTCTCTGCAGTCGTTGTTGCTGGCTCAAGCACTTCGCCTCCAGTATCACTATCTTCAACTTCTCCGTCATCCATTTTAAGGGGTCCAAGCATAATGACACCCTTTTCACCCATGGCTTGTTCAGTTTGAGTTTCAACTTTATCACGTTTGTTATTCACTGGCCTTTTGCATTTGTTCCACCACCGCCGCCCAAACGCCGTCAAAACACCGCCGAAACTCTGATGTTCTTTGGTGGTTAGAGTGACCTCGTTCGCCGCTATTGCAGTTGATGGTTTGCATCCACTTTTGCCCTCTGCATCATCCTGATCGTCCATATTAACAGGTCCAAATTCAATGACGTTGACAGGCCCTCCATCAACTTCTTGGTCACCTGCCATTTTGACATCGTCTTTTTTGCTAGTTGATGACTTGCGTTTCTTCCACCAACAGACAAGGCCTACTGTGACAGCTGCAATAATGATCACTACCACGAACACACTTGACAATATTATAGCCAAGTCAGCCCCAGGGTACACCACTTCGCCACATTGCAGCTTCTCATTGGAACCCACATGTACCTGATAAGATCAGAATATACAATCATGATATTACTGACATACACAATACATGTACACACATACTTCATATGTCATGTTTTATAATAAAATTGTTATTGCATTTCTATTCACTGACCAGGACCCTGTACTGGCTGCCCCTGTCGGCCTCTCCTCTCTCAGGTGGACTCTGTGGCGGCATCAGGATGAGGGATGTGTCCTGTAGATCTCTGATTTCACACTCACCTTCTCCCACTTGAACTCTGTAGTCGTGGATTGTCACTCCTCGTCTCAACTTCTCGCCCTACAGTCATTTACAGTTGACTGATGAAGTATCGTGTTTGACAATCTTGAACTGTTTATAGATGTCGAGATAAGTTTTAGAAGTAATTTGAGCCTGAATATCAAACTACCTGAATCGTTAGCAGTTTGCCTCTTTCAAATTCCCACATATTTCTTTCTTCACACTCGAGTGTGGGGCTTGTGAAGACATCAAGCTTTGAGTACTGTCGTAAGTCGTCCCTCGCAGTCAGGTTTTCATAGGCATCAAAGCCATCCAGCTTGAAACCAATGTAAAACTCTAGACTTTGTCCTTCACCAACAAAATTCACCCTGTCGCCGTCTGTGTATCTTTCCCTGTAGAATAGAAATGTGTGAAGGTTATTCACTCGAGAGAGATATATATGATCTATTGCTAACAGCATCATGTTACAAGTAAAACAATTGAATACTTTCAACACATAAATTTGAGGAATTTGAAACATGGCCTGGCCGAGCATTTATATCAAAGACCGCATTACTAAGTCTCAGGCATACAAAGCTATAGTGTTACATTGGCTTTCATACAGTAAAATGTAGCATTGAAATCCGTTCGTAGGCAATATTTATTGCACACGAACATTCAGAGCGAAATGTCTTACTGTCATTTGAATAAATGTTACCAAAAGCAGATGTTTCTATGTTGAAAGAGTAACTTACCACCTGTCACCCTGTGGAAGCTCCATCTCAGGAGTCGTGCAAATGGCAGACGTTCTATTTCCAGGGTCACAGTCCTGGTGTAGTGTTGACAAATGTATTATATAAAAGATATATAAGTAACATGAAAAGTAGCACCAGGTTGACGAATTACAGCCAAACTGTACCTGTATATGTTGTATAATGTTGTTATGGATTGGTAAGAAAGCAATATCAAGATAAACTTCGACATAGTTCGTGTCAACTCAATTTTGATTTGAATGTAGCACTGATCAATTTTAAAAAGAATTTGATCGACTAATCACCTCGTGAAATGTTTCCTGTGTTCTGTTGTAAATATTGTCTGATCCGAGTAACTTGATGCTGGCGACCACTGTCACCTCAAGTACCGCAGTTGCCACAGAGTCCAGAAAGTTACCAGACACAGTCAATGTAGTACCACCACTATGGATTATATTGACCGAATGCATTCTCTTTTTGTCGTAGACAATTCACAAATCAGTACCAATATCGATTTTGCTCAAATGGTCAGATATATCAACTATATAGCATTGGAATCATTAGAGTTCTTGATAGCTTTCAATCATCGGTAAACCTACATTAGCAGTGTCTCCAGTGGTTCGATCTGTGAAATTTCCGGGTTGGGTCTATATTGGAACGACCATCCTATCTCTTGTTGTGTTCTGCCAGCAAAGGTCACGGTGATGGGCAGTGGCACACCACTGTTATTGGAGGCTGGATTCACAGCGATTATAGACTTATCGTCACTGCCAGAATCAACATACTGCTTTGTATTCAATAGCGAAATGTGAAAATGTGACATCATTCGATTGATATGAACAGTTAATATCACGTGTGATACGATAGTTAGGCACATATTTTATCTTGTGATAACATGGGATAGTGATTCATCCTGACGCGAGTCAACAGCCCACCGAGCATAACCCATTCCAGTGATTAAGATGGAATCATTCAGCTCGGTTGTTACAGGCACGATCGAGATGTTTTACATAAATTCATTGCTGCGGAAAGAGTGAGACCTACTTGTGACACCCGTCAGGAATTCCAAAACCAATAAAATGTCAAAATATCTCGCAGAATGTTTCTTACATTCGTCATTTAGATCATGGTGATGTCTATATACCCCCCCCCCCCACCGCCCCCAGAGCCTTTTTCGGTCATAAAAATCATACATTTGTTACAGTAATACAGTTATTCTATCAGAAAGTGAAAATAGAATAACACCTCTTCTCAGCTCCTCATTTTTGACAACGTTGATTGGAGACTAAATTTACCAAGGCTCAGAAGGATCACACTATACTCACGAGAAGACAATGTCACACTCTAAAGATCCCACATGAACGTTGACAGTCTGTTGGATAAAATCTGTCCCAGAAATGGTGATCTGGGTGCCTCCAGCCTCAGGCCCAAACAGCGGGAATACATCCGTTATCGTGGGTTCTCGTGTGATTTCTGTAATTGATGACTACATAAAATATTTTATGAACGAGTTCACAATCAATGCAGATGATTCCCCATAGATTTGTCTTATAAGAAGTTAATGCGATTTTATATACGTAGGTAAAAAAATTAAATAACTTATTCCATACTCGTTTGACAGTGAGTGCCAGCAAACCCATCTGCACACTGACACTGAAAACCGTTCGAGCGTGGGACACAGGTACCTCTAGAACCACACTCAACTCCGTCACAATAGTTGACACCTGCCAGTTTAGAAATTCAAATATATTGAAGTAGAAATGATCTTCAGAGGTATGAAACTTATGGAAGTAGTGTTTAAACTGGTTAACATCAAACCAGTACTTACATTCTCCAAGAGTCTCCATGTCAGGAACCCAAGATGCATTATCACATTTGAATGTTATTGCGCTTCGATCCAGGTTTGGG
Source organism: Terebella lapidaria (assembly GCA_949152475.1). Taxonomy (NCBI): domain Eukaryota; kingdom Metazoa; phylum Annelida; class Polychaeta; order Terebellida; family Terebellidae; genus Terebella; species Terebella lapidaria. The sequence goes on from OX424567.1 coordinate 18,601,155, forward strand.
AAGTAATGCCCAAAGTCACAAGTAAGAGAGCACGTCATGTTTGGTCCATATCCCTGACAGTGTCTTGAGGCAAGGATGGGAGCATCCAGCTCAGACTCGGAACATATACCTGTGAATTTAGTTCACAAACTCAGTGTCTCGTTTATAACCAATACGTACAAGACTATTGGAAATGTTTCGAGGGATGTTTTTCATTGGTGTCATCAAAATTTTGTGTTATGTTTGTAACAAGTTGGTTATACTATTGATGTATACCTGTTATTTGTTGCTAGCATTACCACTCACCTATCTCACACAATCGGCCCTGGAATCTGTCCACACATCTGCATCGGAAACCTTCAGAAACTTCATCACATGTTCCCCCGTTCAGGCATGTGACATCAGAGCATTTTCTCATACCTTAAGGAAATATAAAACATGCTTGACTGCGTAGAATCATTAGCCGGATGACATGATGAATTTTTGTCTGTATTTATAGTTTTGTGTATGCCAGTGAGCCCAATGAGCAAATCGCATGACTAACGGGTGGCTACTGAAGCTGTGACCTCCCTACTCCTCGTGACACCATCATCAGCCACTGCCCACATGTGTAATGTGTAGGTTTGACCATCCTCCAGATTCGTGAAGATGTGTGGGTTGCTTGGCTGGGTAATGGTTGTCATATGTCTTGAGCCTTGGGCTATTCTTGCATGGTATGTGACAGTTGGGTAGTTCCTAGCGTTTGGTGCCCAATACAGTGTTAAACTATTGAAGGGATCCGCATTGCTCTGGGTGATGTTCAGGACAGTCGGTGGCTCAGGCTCTATAACCCGAAAATAATCAGTGTTTTGATACAAAATTTTCATTGGGGCACATTCATATTTGTTTCAAATTCTATTTGACCTTCAGTTGTTTTGGGACTCACCAGTAGTGCTGGAGATTGTCTCAGGTTTACTGTTCATGGCCCCGCTCCTAGCATAGACGGTGAAGGTGTTAGTTTCACCTGGCGTGAGACCCTCAATATTAATCATTTGCTGACCAGTTCTGACACGCACCGTCACAGTTTGGCCATTATAAAGAACCTGGCAAAGAAATATAATTCTAATTATAGATGCGTATCCATTTTATGGAAATTTAAGAAAACAATGAAACATTTAGAAACATCAATTCTCACCAAAGACGAGTCCTGAATGGAGTCAGACTGGAAGGTCCAGGTGAGCCTGATGGTTATTGTGTCCAGAACCTCTGCCCTGAGATCAACCACTGCTCTGGGCTCTTGACAAAAAATATTAATTGTCCATGTGAACTTCACTCAATAATGAATAATTATTGGTGCTGCCAAAAGTTATGGAATAACCCAGAATATTGATGTGGACAAACTCACGAGTATAGAAGTTGGCTGATGACATTTGTCCTACTTCTGAGCCATACATGGGCGCTATGGAAACTGTGTACTGACGACCGGGTGTCAGATTGAAGAAGGGATGCTCTCGGGTTACCCTAGTTTTGGGATGAAGGTTACCTACTACTGACACGATATACATGTGTAGTGTGTACTAAATCGTAATAAAGATTACGCGATATTAGGAAATTAATCCAAGGGGTAAGTCAGGTCACCAACTGTCAACGTTCATGTGCAACGTGTGTACCACAAAAAACTACCATGAATGATCATAAATGTTTTACTTGGAACCATTAAACTAGCTCAAAAGTAACAATGTGTTATGTTCTGTGCAAACATCAACCACGTTCATTGATTCATGAACTGCAGCATTTATTGCACCTGGGCACCGTGGTATATGGCTGGGCTGTTCCTCCTGTGACAACGATCCAGATCCGATACCCTGTGACATCTGGTGACGGGGCTGTCCAAGTTATGGTTAGTGCCACCTCTGTGTTAGACTTCAGAATTGGTTTTCCAATACTGGGCGGGGCTGATTGCAAGCAATAGACAACTAATAATTAAATAGCAAGTTCGAAGCATTATATGCGACCAGTGACGAATTATTTGATATACAGTGTTACAAATTCGAGAAATCACGGCTTCTGCCCACTGGTCATGAATTTACAAACTCAATAATGCAAACAAGTTTGTACATTCACTACATTGGCCAAAGTTTGTATAAGTTGTTTTTGGTTATTTGTGTAATATTGACATAATGTGATTCAATATATCATGGAAATATATATTCTGGAAGTGCATCAGCCAGGTTAAGCCAGGCTCGGGTTGAAGTAAATTTGGCTGCCCAAATATTGTTTAAAAAATAATACAATGTCAATGCTATACCTGTCTGACACATGTCTCCGCTGAAACCCGCCACACATTGACATGAAAACCGGTTCCTTCCATCTACACAAATACCACCGTTCTGACAGGGGTTTGAGGTACATTGACCAATATCTGAAATATATATATCAATGTCAGAGTGGCAATAAAAGTACAATAACAAAATCTGTAATGCACAGTTTATGTAAAGTTGTCAAAAGGTTCATTCAAACCAAATTCAACGAATAAATATGTTTTTCACAGTATGCAGGTCTGAAAAACAAATAATCCATGGTTTATACTTTCATGATCATGCATACAAAAGTGCAAGCAAATTATCTTATTCGAGGAATGTAATATACATATGCGGCATCTGTTCCCAGTGTATCCCGGTAAACATCGGCAGGAGAACCGGTTCACTCCATCTACACAAGTAGCGCCGTTCTGACAGGGGTTTGACGCACATTCGTTTATATCTGAAATGTATATAGATAATATGACAGGATCAAAATAAATGAAATACTTCAAATTATCTACGTGTGTAAGATAATTACAGAAATGAATGCAATCCTTGTTGCTGAAAAACGAACATATATGATCGCGGCATGATATAAACTAATATTATCACTCAGCTGGATGACATGGAGACGTCAACAACACGATATCCATTTTGAAACGTTTTTCACAATGAGTAGTCATCCATATTGCAAACATTTACGGAAATCTCAATCCACACTGTTGGTCACCTGTTAGAATCTTGTGCCTCACAAGTTCCGCAAATAGTTTTGGGGATCACTGTTCTAGTGTAAGTGTACCCTGATACTCACATATTCATGTAAGTTGTTTTATGTGGTTGTTAGCGGCATGAAGTTTTGAATAGTATTTGGGTTCTGTTTTTTTCCGGACATACGATTTGACAAACAGCTGCAGACAGATGGATTGGAATGCTTGATTAAAATTAGGCCAAGGGCCAAAGATAGATTACCGCACAATATATGTTTATATTTTAGATGTTAGCCAAGTCACTGGTTAAAGCAACTGCCTTCGAATGTATGTAATATTTTCTTCAAAATAAAATCTTTGTGCAACACATCTGATACAAGATAATAAAACATGTGCACATTGATTTTGACGATTACACTCCTTCCGAGTTGTCTTTTCACAGTTGATTGCTCAGCTGTAAATTCAATAACCAGAGAGATATTATCAATTTTGTGCTGTGGCTTTGAAAATGAAGGCAAAGGTTAAATTCACGGTCATCAGAATATTTGGCGTATAACACTTCCTATATGTCCTTCATTGATTCCCACACTATGGAGTCAATAAGTGAGATATTTGGCCATTTTGTCCTGTCATCGTGAAAATCAACTCAAAGGAAACTTGAAAATAAGGTCATTGGTCAAGTCGAGGTCACGAAAATATTCAGCATATATAATTCGGAGTTTGACCACAATTGATTCCTAAGCTGTAGAGTTGATAAGTGAGATAATAGCCATTTCTGATCTGAACTTGAAAATGAGGTCAAAAATCGAGTTCAAGGTCATGAGATATTCAGCAAATCTCATTTCCAGAAAAGTCGATAACAAGCGAGATATTGGCCATATTGTGCTCTGGTCTTGTAAATAAGTTCGAGGTCAAATTCAAGGTCATCAAAATATTCAGTGTATATCATTTTCTATATGTGTACAATTGGTTCCCAAGCTATAAAGTCAATAGATGAGCAAAATATTAGCCATTTTGTCCTTTGACTTTGAAAACGATGTCAAAGGGCGAATTCAAGGTCATAGCAATATTCAGCATATATCATATTCTATATGTTCACAATTGATTCCTAAGCTGTAAAATCTATAATAAGGGAGATATAAGTCATTTTGTCTTGTGCCCTGAAATTTAGGTCAAAGGTCAAATTGAAAGTCATGAGAATAATCTGTATATATAATTTCCTATATGTTCATAATTGATTTCTAAGCTGTGAAGTCGATTAGAAGCGAGATATTAACCATTTGTCCTGTGACCTTGAAAATTAGGTCAAAGATCAAATTCAAGGCCATGACAATATTCAGAATATAACATTTCCTATATGTTCACAATTGATTCCTAAGCTGTAAAGTTGATAATATGCAAGATATTAGCCATTTTGTGCTCTTGACCTTGAAGAATGAGATCAGAGGTCAAATTCAAGGTCACGGGAATATTCAGCATATATCATTTCCTATATGTCGACAATTGATTCCTAAGCTGTAAAATCAATAATAAGTGAGATATTAGCCATTTGTCCTGTGACCTTAAAAATGACGTCGAAGGTCAAATTCAAGGTAATGACAATAATCTATATATATTATTTCCTATATGTTCATAATTGATTGCTAAGTTGTAAAGTCGATAACAAGCGAGATATTAGCCATTTTGTCCTGTGACCTTGAAGATGAGGTCAAAGTTCGAATTCAAGATCATCCGAATATTCAGCATATATCATTTCCTATATGTCCACAATTGATTCCGAAGCTGTAAAGTCGATAATAAGCGAGATATAAGCCATTCTGTGCTCTGACCTTGAAACTGAGGGCAGAGGGCAAATTCAAGGTCACGAGAATATTCAGCATTGACAGAAGGTTGATGTGAATAGATGTGTTCATAAAAATGGTTCTGTACACTCGAGTCTATATGGTGGTCATCATGGCACAATATCCTCCGAAGAAAGATATAATTTCATTCATTGCATTACCATAATTTTGTAGCAGAAGTCATACTTATGTGACATCTGTTCCCAGTGTATCCGGCTAAACACCGGCAGGAGAACCGGTTCACCCCGTCTACACAAGTGCCACCGTTCTGACAGGGGTTTGACGCACATTCGTTTCTATCTGAAATGTAAACATCAAAATTGAAATGAAGATGATGCTTCTATATTTTGAGGTAATATCGTCGAAAAAGCTAGAAAAATTGAGACAGATCATTACTTATGTTGGTTTGTTGTGGATGGGTGTGTTTGTTAAGGAGAATTTGGCTGTGCACATGCTACTTTATATATTGGTAGTCTTCATAAAACTTCCTCGGTAAAAAGGTTCAACTCATTCCAATAGCATCATTTTGTAGTGGGATGTCATACTTATGTGACATCTGTTCCCAATGAATCCGGCTAAACATCCACAAGAGAACTGGTTCACTCCATCTACACAAGTACCACCGTTCTGACAGGGGTTTGACTTACATTCGTTTATATCTGAAATGTGAACATTAATTGAAATGGAGAGAAATCCGCTGGATCAATATACAAATGTGAACACTTTTTGAAGTTTAACATTTTTGTTTATTTGGGCACTGCACTAGACAGCTGCTGATATACTGAATGTTTTGGTTTTAACAGATGTTATCACATTAATGAAATATTATTTTTTTCTGCTGTGATATTGCTGGTACATTAATCTGAACAGTTTTGAAAATGGAACAGACTATGAATATGATAGAATAGAATAATGTTCATTCAGCAAACTCTGAAAAGGTGATGCATAATATACAATAACAACACACCAAAAAATAAACGAATCTAATAATATACTCTGTTTTGATACATATGTTAAATTCAGAGATATGCTGAAAGACACATACGAAGCCTGGGGACTGTATCACGTATGGCCTCAAACTAATAGTTGAAGGAAAATAAGACAAATTTGAAGATATGGACTACTAACAAATTAAAATTAAGCTGAACAAAAATTATCACCATGGCAATTATCGCCCTCACAGAAGGTAAGGTTTCATTCGTTGTCATGGAAGCATTAATGAAGCAAACGAAATACTTATGTGGCATCTGTTTCCAGTGAATCCTGCCACACATCGACAGGAGAACCGATTTACTCCATCTACACAAGTGCCACCGTTCAGACAGGGGTTTGAGGCACATTCACCAATATCTGAAATATATATATCAATGTCAGAGTGGCAATAAAAGTACAATAACAAAATCTGTAATGCACAGTTTATGTAGAGTTGTCAAAAGGTTCATTCAAACCAATTTCAACGAATAAATAGGTTTTTCACAGTATGTAGGTCTGATTAACAAATAATCCATGGCTTATACTTTCATGATCATGCATACAAAAGTGCGAGCTCATTATCTTATTCGAGGAATTTAATATACTTATGTGGCATCTGTTCCCAGTGTATCCCGGTAAACATCGGCAGGAGAACCGGTTCACACCATCTACACAAGTACCACCGTTCTGACAGGGGTTTGACGCACATTCGTTTCTATCTGAAATGTAAACATCAAAATTGAAATGGAGACGATGCTTATTTTAAGGTTCTATATTTTGAGGTAATATCGTCGAAAAAGTTTTTCAAAAAATGAGACAGATTATTATTATGTTGGTTTGTTGTGGATGGGTGTGTTTGTTAAGGAGAATTTGGCTGTCCACATGCTACTTTATATATTGGTAGTGTTCATGAAACTTCCTCAGTAAAAAGGTTCAACTCATTCCAATAGCATCATTTTGTAGTGGGATGTCATACTTATGTGACATCTGTTCTCAATGAATCCGGCTAAACATCGACAGGAGAACCGGTTCACTCCATCTACACAAGTACCACCGTTCTGACAGGGTTTTGACTCACATTCGTTTATATCTCAAATGTAAACATGAATTGAAATGCGCTGGATCAATATACAAATGTGAACACTTTTTGAAGTTTAACATTTTTTTTTTATTTGGGCACTGCACTAGACAGCTGCAGATATACTGAATGTTTTGGTTTTAACAGATGTTATCACATTAATGAAATATTATTTTTTTCTAATGTGATATTCCTGGTACATCAATCTGAACAGTTTTGAAAATGAAACAGACTATGAATATGATAGAATAGATTAATGGATGCTTGTATTGTTTTACAGAGGTTATTATTTTTGTTGAATAACCTCAACGGAGGTCATTATTTGCAATAATAACCTAAAAGCAGGCATCCATTAAGTCAGATAATGGGCTCGACACAGGTCATTATTAGAAACGAAGGCTTTCTCGGCTTCGCCTCGAAAGTCCTTCGTTTCTAATAATGACCTGCGTCTCGCCCATTATCTAATACTTAATGTTTATTCAGCAAACTCTGAAAAGGTAATGCATAATATACAATAACAACACACCAAAAAATAAACGAATCTAATAATATACTCTGTTTTGATACATATGTTAAATTCAGAGATATGCTGAAAGACACATACGAAGCCTGAGGGCTGTATCACGTATGGCCTCAAACTAATAGTTGAAGGAAAATAAGACAAATTTGAAGATATGGACTACTAACAAATTAAAATTAAGCTGAACAAAAGAAAAAAAAAACCTTATGCTGTGGATGAAAGTTTGAAATCGGGACTTGGCAAAAGACAACATATTTATGAGTAAAGATAATGAGTATGTTACATGAGATGGGTTGATATGAAATCTGACACTGGAGCGAAATACGAAATATTTATCAGTTCTTTCGGGATGAGCAGTCGCTACAGCACAGTGCTTACACAGATTAAGGTACCACGCGGTACCTTAATCAAAGATGGCGGGAGGTAGGTTATGCTTCGACCTTTCATCGGCGATTTCTAGCATATACATTAGGAATGCGCGTATATTTTTGTGGTTTCTGAGAGGGAGTTACATCATATACACTGTGGATAAGTTACAAGAGATGCTATACTGGCAGTCGCGAGTAATTTGAGGGAGAAGAAATCGGCTTGATTATGGTACCACGTGAGGTTGATTAAGGTACCACGAACAGCCTTGAATCGTGGATTATGGTACCACAACTACCCAATTTATCCATTTGATGTTTTTTTTCTGTTAAAGAGGTGCTATTCCAGTGTTACTTTTTTGACACACAGTCACCCGAAAATGGCAATATTTACGAGGTTCAGTCTGTTTAAAAGTGTTTAATGTTTAAGATGGTGAAACCCTGCCGATTGTTGGCAGTAAATTTCACGACTTTAGTTACTTTAATCTGAGCATTTGTCATAAAACTTCTGGTAGTCCGAAGGGACTTTTTGCAGTTGGAGTGAATAGAGGAGTCATTTTCTTGTTTTAGAAAAATACAATCTTCGACCTGAAACATCTGGATCATTCCGGATCATAACGATAAAGTTGGTACATCCGTTCTCAATATCAACCACGTAATCTTTAGAATACATCGAATTTTTACATAGTGGAGCAGTCAGTGTCTATGAGCCGAGAATTACTTTTTGAATTTACCGCCTACATTTGCCACAAAATGCCCGACTGTCTTTGACACATTTACGAAGTGCGCCATTTTCAAAATATCACGTGGATTTGGACAACACACAGACTCGAAATATCATCTATTATTTTGATGATTTTCAAAGAATAGCTGACTTACTTGGGATTGGTACATCATAGACTCCATAATGAGCTATCCAAAGCCATGTGACAATGCGTTTTCCCCCGTAAAATTGAGTCTGAACATCGGCTACTTTCAACGTCAGGTGCCACGAAATCGTGTTTACATATTTCCCAGGTCAAAATTTAATGTATCCTTACGCGAGACTTATCTTTGGTCATGTCGATTCTGGTAATCTGTATAATCCATTGATCACACCAAATAATCTACTTTCTGAATACTGAACGGGACTACGGCAGAAAATGTTCGCAGTACGACACATTACATGTGTTTTGTGATATCAATTGGTAGCGGTCATCCTCGGAATATTTCCTTCGGTTGTGAAGACCATATTTTGAGACTATGAGATTCGGTAGCTTCGTCTCCAAATGTTTTCCCGCGAGGCACCAACAGTCCCATGTGTTATGCATGTATATCGGCATATGACGGAGGTAATCCCAGAAATATGTACATAATCGAAGACATATTAGTTCATAGACAAAGAATTGTTGTAGATCGGGGAATGACAAACACTGAAAACCATGTTTCTAGACGATAACTGACATATCGCTCACCACGTGAGTTTGTATTCGCTCCGGGGAGAAAGCCGTTGAAATCCGTGCACAGGGTTTTGAGTTCAATGTGAAGAGCAATACTCACTAGCTGCTCAAGTCCAGTCTCGGTCAGTGATCGCATGGAACCACACGGAAAATCGTCGAGCACATGTCGTGGGGCGGATTATTAACCCTCTTTCAACCCTTATTGCACATTGGGAGTTCATTTTCACAAATAGGTAATATAATACTATATTTGTTCAGGTACGTACACGTAATTTAAGCATTCTGTATATTGGAGCCCCGTCTCTATCAACACTGATCAAGTATCTATGAGTACCTATTCCATAAGTTCGTGGTTAAATACATCTCGATAACAAAATGAAACTGTATGTAGATGTACCAGTATATCTATATGTATGTCAAGAAATTTAAATCAGGTGCACTGATTGGCACAAGTATATGAGGTAATTATCAATAAGCAGCTATATGAGTTATTCATATCACCAACATATA